>JAODKM010000020.1:8750269-8789683 GCA_026780845.1 Petrocephalus sullivani
TTCAAGCCACTCGAAATCCTTCAGCCAGTCAGGGTTAAATATGTACACCTTCACTTCACCAGCGGTTCTGATCTTCTCTTTTGATCTTTTTATTCTCTGTTCCAGCACATTTGATTAAAAAAAAAAAACAATAGGCTTTTTATGTTGGCCATTGTTTTCGCGCTCTTGACTTTGAGAAAACTCACTCAGTGCGCTTTTTGGCGTTTCAGGTGATTTTCTTAGACGACGTTAGTAGTCACTCGCACCAGCGCGCCTACATTTTTTCTCACATTCACACACTATGAAAATAGGCGCACTGTAGAGCCCTGGAGGGTATAAATGGGTAATTAACAAGAACCACTCAAGCAATATGGGAAATGTGCGAAATAACCCGAGAAATACTGCATGGATTTTCCATGTCTGGAACAGACTTTTTTTTTTTTATTCCATGATATTCCAGAAATTCCATGAAGCTGAAAGAAAAATCTGGGCATGTGGCAGCGGGCGGTAGGTCACAGGGCATTCGGGGTCCCGCTGCCTCACTCTGGGCACATACCTGACTGACGCAGTGGGCTTCGTCGATGACAAAGCGAGCCAGGAGGCCTCTCTCATAGAGATTCTGCAGGGCACTTATCATCCGGCCACTGGCACACACCTACGGGGGCATTTCAGAGGCTAATCAGGGACAGAATCAGCATGTACCATCATTCCAGAAATCAAGTGCGGTTAAAACTCACACATACGAAGATGAAAAAGTGAAAGCATGAGCTCAGAAAGGACATCACCTTCTCTGGTGTGGCATAAAGCAACTTAATGATGGGATCCTTCTTAGACAGCTGCATATAAATTTTTCCGGCTTCACTGTCACTCCTGTCCCCCGACAAACTTGTGGCTGGAATCTGAACATGGCGAGGCACGCGGTAATCAGGCACACGGTAATCAGGCACGCGGTAATCAGGCAGACAGAACGCCACCTGGCATCCAAAGCACAGGAGACCAGATGAGACGACAAAGACTTACATCCAGTGTTGTCAGCTTCTGCACCTGGTCGACAATGAGAGAGCGCAGCGGGGAAATGACCACAGTCACTCCCAGGGAGACGCACGCAGGCAGCTGGTAGCAAAGGCTTTTACCACCTCCTATAACAACGCAGCAATGACACGCTGGCCAATCAGATTTCAGGGTAATCATTCGGTCAGCGTAAGCAGATACTGCAGGACAACATGCTCATCTGCAGAAGACCAACATGTGCCGGCTGCAGCTTTTGTTAAAGAGACAATGTAATTTAAACACAAATTATACATGCATATGTTGACATCTACATAGTATAAAATAATACCACAAATGCACCTCAAGATAGTATCTATTTTTTGTGCACAGACCTGTGGGCATCAAGACAAAGGTGTCTTCGCCCAGCAGCGTGGCATTGATGGCCTCCAGCTGGTTAAAGCGAAACCGATGCAGGCCAAAGCGCTTGTGGAAGACCTTCATCATCTCAGCAGAGTGGGGGAAGCCGAAGCCCCGGAAGGGGTCGTGGGCTGGGTTTGGGGCCGTGAGCTCTGCGGGGAGGGAGAGAGGTCTGACGTGCGTGGGCCGAGATCGCCAAGATGCGCCCACCAACCACGCCTGCTGACGTCACACACACACTCACCTGGAGAGCAAAGCTTGCCTGGCTTCGCGGCTGAAACTGGAGGTGTGTACGCCTTCTCCCGAGGCGTCTTGATGGACCCTCCCTCTCTTACTGGCCCAGTCGTGGCCCTAGCGGGCTGGTTTGGGGGGCTCTCATAGTAATTTGGGATGTCTGACTCGTCAAAGTCATCAATGTCAAAGTCGTCGATGAAGAGATCATCTGGCTCCATGTCTGCCGAGGCCTCAAAACTCCCCAGGACCCGACTGCTGGTGTCCGGCCTGCTCTCCGGGCCACTCATTAGCTTTTTAGGGGACCAGAAGGTCTCAGACTCACAGCTTCGAGCGGCGGGGAAGCTGCAGTGTGTGGTGGAACTGGAGTACAGTGGAGAGCCACAGTTTTGGCGGGGGGATCCTGCCCCCTTCCCCACTGAAACGGTGGGACTGGACAGTGAAGCGGCTCTTCCAGAAGAACTTCCCGTTTGTATGCCGCTAATAAAGCAGTCAGAGTCACTGAAGACTGTGTTGTCACCGACGGACAGGGCAGACGAGGACCCCCTGACCCAGAAGGATTTCCCAGAAAGCCCCGTTTTGGAAGCAGACAGTGCATGCTGCGGAGTGGTAAATAAACTGCTGTTAAATTGCTTGGTTGCCGAAGTGGCTTCACAGCTGGACTGGCGTCTCAGTGGAGTGTCGGCAGACATCGAGAGCAATTTCTTCCTGGAACGAGAATAAAAACAGCCTCAGTGTCTCACGGTACCCAGGGCCATTCCAGTTACCCACCTAGAGCTGAAGTTGCACTGACTTTTCTTCTTATTTTTACCTGCGAGCTCGTTGCAGCAGGATCTCCGTCCCACGGGGCAGGGCTATGAGCTCCTCCTCTGGGATGGAATCCACAAGCTGACAGATGGACTCCATGATGCTGAAGAGCTGCTCCCCCTTCCCTGCTCCCCCACCTTCAAGGGGGCATGGCAGAGACCCAAAAAGCCGCCTGAATCCAGCTGAATAACGAGTACAAAGGGGGCACAAGCAGCTACACTGGCCTTCGGCAGTCGAAGGGGTAAGAAAAGAAAACAACTTACATTTTCCCTCTTCAAAAATGAAAGGCTTATTGGAGTTTCCCGGCAGGCTACAGCAGGGTCCCTTTGGCGACACACGTCTGAGGTCGCTAGAGTTCTGGGCATCAAACTTGCTGCAATTACACTGATCATTAGTACAAACAAAATTCTTTGTTCTTTCTTGATACATGCTTGTATAATACGTATCTCAGGGTTTTTTTTTTTTGTGGCAATTAAAGGGTTTTCAAAAATAAAATAAAAAAGTTTTACCTAAAACAAAAAGGTGACTTTGGGGAACGGCCCTCTGGTGAGGGGGGAATGAAATCTTCATCTTCTGGAATGTGAAGTGGTGCATCAACGTCTATAACAACTGGGTCAACCTGGGCACTTCCTTTGTCTGGTTAAAGAAAAATAGCGGGCAAAATCTTAAGCCGCATGTATTATGCACACATATTATAATCAATCCACCGAATACGGATTCTACCAGCGCAAAGAAAAGCAGACGGGAGAATGCCAACCGGTCTTTGTGTCAGCTGGGCTGGGTTCAGCTTCAGCCTCCTCGCAGCTTAGTGATGACTTAGGTTGTTGGGAGGGATGAGCTGTGGCTGGCATCATCCCGGACTCGCCCTGTTCCTTCGTACACTCTGGACGATCGTTCACTATAGTGACATCCTCCTCCCTGCTTGTGTCCTGCCCACCTATTTTAAGAGGTGATACTCCACGCATTCCCTCCCCATCCTGCAGAGCCTCAAAGGCCTTGACACACAGAGGCCTTTTCGGAACATCCTTGCCAGTAGCATCAGCCTTAACATCCTGCTTACCCACAGAGGGAGCACCCTCCTTACTAACGCTCCTTCTTGAACCCCCGGGGCTGGTCAGCGAACATGTTTTTATTCGGACAGGAGACTCAAAGTCATCAAAATCATCCCAACGGTCGACATCTAAAGAGACATCTGGCACAAGTTTTCCACCTCCGCCGTTTCCAGCACTTCTGACTTTGACTGCCACAGCGGGATCTGCAGCTGATTGAAGTCCGGATTTGCACTGGGACGATCCACCTGACCCCAGAGAGAGTGTCTGCGGCCCACGGGCAGCCAAGAGGTCGTTGACTTTTGCTGGATCCCTTTCAGGCTTGGTTAAAGACGTCAGAGGCTTATACACAGTGGTGTTATATGGAATGTTGACATTCCTGCTTGCTAAAGCGTTAGTATGTGTTACCTTTGACAAAGCCGTAACTGTAACACCACATTCTGACTTCTTCTTAAAGGAGAAAGCTCTATGTCAAAACAAAAACAATATTTTCTCAGTTAGGTAGGAAACAATTACATTTTGCTAGCTAGTTCATTTTAAGTTTAAACAGTACAAACCATCACCATTCAAAGAGACACCAGTGTCAAGAACCAAGTGAACTTTTAATACTAGTTGTGAAAAGGACACTAAAAACAGTACTTGCCTCAGCTGATGATAAATAGTTATTGTGCTGTTCTAGTGGACGTTATTACAAACATGTCAAACAGCACGGAACAGAAAATTTATATTATATATATATATATATACACATATATATAGACAAATGGAAAATGCATTTATTTTCTAATCATATTTTTATTAAATTTTGAAATACCATCGTGGATTCATTATTATTATTGCTTTTTGCTCTCCTGAGGTAGACACGAACTATAGTCAATCACTATAGTCCACAGCATGGATAATAGGCCGGCCTAAATTCCCGAGGCATGTCATTTGTGACAGCACACAAAGTGCAGCCCATTTGAGACAGTCAGAGGTCGGTTCATTCTTACCCGGCTTTGGCTTTGGAAAGAGAAAGCTTGTTCTGGGCAGCGCTGCTGCTGTGTCGTTCAAGCTGCTCCTTTAAATTGTTTTGCGGGACAGCCGGCATCGCGAAGATAAACCATCTAACGGCCAAGTAAAATAAGGAAACAACGCAACGTTGCAATAAATATGGTAAAAAGGTAAATAAATCGCTAAACAGTAAATAAATGTAATATTGCAGCTAAAAAAATCAAGCCATGAAAATTGGAGTTAGGTGTCCGAGTAACGTGACTAGCCAACAATAATGCGAAGTGCGACGCTGCGGCAAAAGGCCTTGGTAACCATATTGTATTACATTTCACAAAACGACACTTGAAGAATGCATTTATACTTCTTGGTAATTGCACCAGGCTTACCAAGAGCCTCGCTGTTAGAAAAAGATGCGTTCCATAACAAGAAGAGGCGTCTTTACCCGGTCAATTTTTCCGCTTCTTTTTGGACACCACCGATTGGTTGAGAGAAATGTTTCCGGGTCAGCGATCTGACGCGTCCGAAAGCCACATGACCAATCAGGCGTTACTGGCGAAGGATGCCCACTCAGCGTATTCGGTTTTGCTAGGTATTTTTAGGTAAGTCGGAAAAACACACACGCTAAATAAAATATGTAGATTATGTATTTATTAAGCAAACAGGCTTTTAGCAACATGACAGTAACCTGTCTAGTGACGATTTTAACAAACGGGCTGTTAGAAAATAAATCAGTATCCCAAAGTTTTACATACATTTTCGTAGGTATTGTATTGTGTCTAAATATTCAACATCTTAAAATCTTAATTGTTTTAACATTCATTCGTAATATGTAATCACGCCGCGTATAAAAATAAACTGGTTGCGGTTCCCTTTTGTATCATAAATCTAGAAAGATAAAAAGAATTGATCACATTGTTACAATAATGATGCATACAGTCATACATTCGTTGTAATTCTGTCTCCTTCATAACGACTTCACAGTTTACACCAGAAGCTGGGGGTAAGATGAGCACGCTGCCAGGCCACACATGTTTTTCCCACGTTCGATGTAAAAATACCTGTGAACAAAAGGTATTGATCTGGTCAGCATGTTTCCTTGTTTGTTGTCTTTCAGCTGTTTTCCTTTTTGTTGCCTCTTTATGTTTCCCCCACACTACAGAAAAGGTGTGTCGATTATTAATAGAAAACTAGATAAAAGGTACTACATTTGACATTTCAGAATTATCTTATATAATGTACCCCTGTTGTCCCCAGTAAGTCCCCCATGAGTTCTTCACGATCCAGTAGGGGGTGCCATTGTCTTCACTGTAACCCACAGCCAGCACAGCATGGTTCACCATGTCTGTAGTATTATGACATTCAGTGCTAAAAAGAGTAAACATTGTTAGTGATTCAGCTTTTCAATTAGGAATAAGGAAATGAGAAATAATCTCTCAGTTCATGTTTATTGAAGAAAAAATTACACTATGAACACAAGATTTATGAGATAGTTGAATGTCAATTGATTGTGAACAGATGTTTGTCTTGTTCCTAGTGGCAACTGGCACTTTGAAATGTCAAGCAATCTGTCACAGCATTGGGAGTGTGCGATGTGAACATATAGCCCCCTCCAGGTTATTGATTCTCACCTCGTGTATATACCATCCTTGTAGTGCATAAAATCAGAGGTCACCTCGTATGCAAAACTGACAGGGTTCAATCTTGCCACGGCATCCACCATTCCTGTCTCATCATACTGACACAAATGGAATAGAGTTAATGACTGATTGCTCTGTAAAACATGCACGACAACTAGAAGATCTCCACACACTCACTTTGGTTATGTTCACAACTTCCTTTACTAAAACAGCCGCCTTTCTAGGATCAAACTTGCAGGTGCCATCCTTCAAAGAGCACAGGAAAAAAAACAAGGCTTTAACGAACACTGTCGTCTTAAACAGCAACATTTTAAGTGTGCTACCGAATCAAATTTTGAGATCAATGGCATCATAATCAGCCACATGGCTTATTCGCAGTAGTCGTAGTATCTCACTCTTCCTATGTATGGGTAGTCGTCCTCCATCATGAGGCCTTTGTTGTACTTGATGTATTCAAAGGCCTGACTTGGAAGTCCTCTGTTGGGAAATGCTGAGTTAGACACATGCAGAGCCCTGAAGAGGGGACTGGTGTCCACAGGGGGTAAGTAACTTGACTTTCTTCTCCAGGCATCACTCACCCATTGCAGCCGTGGTTGTTGAATGCTTGGGCACAATCCACCAGCTGCTGCTCAGACTGTAAACAAAGAGATATACAGTAGTACCCCAGTATACGTCATTTGGCAAACTCAACTTCATGTCAAACTCAACTTCACGTCGCTTGTCTGTAGTAATTAATTTCACAGTAATTTTTTGCAACTTCACGTCACTCACAATGTCACATACATATCACTTGAAGAGCGAAATGAAGGAAATTCTTTAAAAAAAAAAAAAAAAAAAAAACTATTAATAAAATTGGGGTCCTTCCCCAAGTGGAGGAGTTAGGGACTGCTGCCTGACCAGACCCAGAAAACTGGTAGACGATGGATGGATGGACGGATTATTAATAATAGCTAAACTGCATAAAACTTATGCATGTTATGCATATGATATGAAAATCACAAAAAACATCTTTAAAAGCTATACAGAATAGTGAGTTCTTACAACATTCTAGAAGATTCAACGGTTTTATCGCCATATGAGATGTTTATATTTTTTTTTTCTCAAACTTCTTTTAAAATGGGTTAAAATATACAAGAAAACACTAAAATAGGTGAACATTGACTTAAGATTTAAATGAATTAAAGGTGCTTTTACATAAATGGAAATGACTATGTCTACTTATTAGCCCTTCTCAGGCATTTTGGCTTACAACAGGGCTCTTGGAACCAATTAATGACGTGAGGCGGGGTACATGGAGTAGGGGGAGGACATAAGGAGGCAGGCCGGTGGTGCAGGGGCTTAAGGGCCCACGGATGTGTGACCATTCTGCCGACGTGCCTCCCATTAAATTACAGTGTGTCCCTTTAACGTGTGTCACCTGCCCCTCAAAAAGTCTCTGACAGTACTGGTATTAGCCCAGTATAATATTAATGCAGTATTGTTAAAATGGGCTGAAAATGTTCAAAAAGTACTGATACACAAACCAAAATAATTTCACCAAGTTTTATACTGAATACCACAAATTAAATGATGGTGCTTTTCCACCACCAAGAACCGAGCCGTACCTGACCCATACCGCAAACTGACACACAGATAAGAAAAGAGCAGTGATCTGCGTCAATATGCACGGATTATGCACGTGAAGGGAAAAGGTTCTATGTGTTATTAGTTTTTAGTAGTATCATACATCACAATGTATTTATGCACTTTTGATAATGCCAAGCTTGTGAATTTGCTACTTAAAATGTACTAAAGAAAGGCTGAAAGGAATGGATTCATAATGCGAATTTTCACATGCTAATTCCACTACCGTTCAAAGCTAACATAACATAGCGATTCTCACAGACGTGCTTGTGGAAATTAGCGCACAATAAATCGTGGTGAACAGTAAACAAGAGTCTTCAGTTTTCTGTCATTGTCCTCCTCCAACTTGGCCACGCCTCTTCCAAGCCAACCCTTCTGCATTAGGGTCCGACGTGAGCTGGAGCGGTGCTCTAACTAGTCTCTTTGCGGTATGGCTCAGGTACAGGTCGAGTACGGCCAAGTTCCTGAACGCCAAGGGAAACCCACCAGTAGCTGCACCACACACTTTTTGTTTGCATAAACATTAAAATAACATAATCAAGGCCTTATGGAAACGCATGAAATGCACATTAATGTTAAAAAATCTCTGTGGCACTGTCACTGCCATGTTTCCATTGACAGGAAACAAACCCACCTTGCATGCTGCACCTGTGTCTGGGAGACTATTGCTAACTTTTGTTGATGTATTTAACGTCAATATTTAAGTTTTTCGCATCATCACGCCATTTTCCCCTCACAAAAAAAAACAATATATGTAAATGTGTAAATGGTGGAAAAAGTCAAAGCTGGGGTATGATTACATGTCTCACCAGAAGGGGAAGTTTTCCTGTAGATATTGCAGTGACAGATTCAAGACATCCTGTGGTCGAGAAGGTCCAGCAGCTACCACAGGGACCCTATTTAGAAATATATATATAGTACATTTGTCAGTACTCGTGTTAATGTAAACGCATACAGCATTCTTCTGCAGTTTAACTATGGAGATGCTACCTAAAGGTAATAAAAACACCAGTGTGGTGAAATACACATATACTAATATTTGTTAGGGTAATTAACACAGGATAAGCAGCATAAGGACTGTCTGCCCACCTGGTTTTTTACAGGTGTTACATAGTTCCCTTTCTTTCTCCAGTCCACGGAATCTGGGAAAGGACCGTCTCTGGTCACATGGCCGCCCTTAGTGGCAGAACAGTTCTGACAAAGACAAACAGCCACGGACCAATGTGAGCATCTGCATGTGTATAAACAAGAGCCACCTCCAGGAACCGGACCGTCGTACCTGCGGCTCAGTTAGAAGGTAGGACTTCTTGAATTCAGAAAATGTCATATCAGAGAACTGATTCAGTCCCACTGTGGAGCAATACATAGCCGAAAATAAGCCAAAGTAAAATCAAGTTGTGTCAAATGCAATAAAAAAGAGGAACAGCCAACTGTACTTGTGAATTTCTGGTTTCCTGCATTGTGACGGTCAATTTTTTTCTTGTTCTCTGTGAATATCTGTAGTCGGTAGTAATATTCCTCCAGGTCATAAGCTCTGTTGTGCTGCACAAGAACAGAAACAGGTCAACCACACATGTAATAAACAGACTAGAGTCCAAAGTTTAAAGAAAAACTTTATCATACATTGTGTCACATTTTGCCTGTAAAAGCACTGCTGTATAACTAAAGGAAACTGACGTTAACCCGGGGTCTAAAGGTGTTAATTTCCATGCTGCAGAAGTTTTTTTATGTAAATCTATAGAAAGTGAAACTAACTACGAGCAAGCAGCTGTTCTTTATATTATTCCATTATCTTCCTTTATCTCGTTCTTTGCTATTTTGTGAGACTGTGCGACAAACCAGGGTTGCTCGTTTGTTTTTTTCTGTTATGTGTATGTCGATTTAAAAAATAAAAAGTTTTTTAAAAACCTCATTCGTTCCCTGGACTTCTTTACGGTCGATTCTAGTTGCTTAGAATCCTACAGCATTTCCTTACCACATACTCTGCGATTAATTTGGTTTTACCTGTGACATCCATGACTTGAAATGATACTCGTCTGAAAAAAAAACAACAAAGACAAACCCCCGATCTCTTAGTGCTTTTGTTTGTACCCGCGAGTAGGAAAAGTATGATCTGGGGAATGCAAATAAACCACAGCCTTCCTGTCATACTTAGGAAAGTACCGCTGATAACAGTAGACTTTGAAAGGGAAGTCATACTGACAAGGCGATAAATCAAGGTCAGTACATGTCAATAGGGGAAGAAGGTGCATATGCAAAGCATCATTAAAGAGTAACTGCTTTTGCTTTTACAGTAAAAAAATTAAATAATGACTGTTAATTTCTACGGAGTCATTCCCTAGCATAACATCTACAAGGGAACGCAAAACTTTCAAAAAATATTCTCCAAACCGGTTCCCTTAGGGGCTCCGTAAGTTTCTTATTATATATTCTTATTCTTATTATACATGTTCTTTGTATATTTGTAATAAGAGACGCGTCGCGGAACGTGAACGCAGCTTTACAACGGGCACAGCTTTTTAACAGCTAACAAACTCACCTTCCTCCGCAAACAACGGGGAGAAATGGGCGCAGCGCAGAGCAGAAAGGAGCAGAAGCGCGGCGGCTCGCATGGTCGCCCTGCTCTCCGGGAGGACGAGGAAGCGAATGTGCGGCTCGCGCTCCCCGCATCGCGGTCACGTGTCCCCCTGCCAGTCACGTGCCGCTGCTCCTTCCTCCGAGCCCCGATTCGCACCTCCATCAATTCCAGTTCCCCAAATGCTATTACGCATGCGTGTTTCGTAAGCGCGGGGGAAACCCTCCCTGCAGTGTCTTTGGTGCTGCTTTGTTCTCGGGGGCGTGCATTTGGATGTACTTGTTGTGTCAAAATCGAGACTAACGGGGCGACATGTTTGTTTTCTGTGTTGACACCATATGTACTTGACGAGGTAATAGATAGAAATGTGTGGCAGACCAAGACATGGTAAAATGCCGTGGTAAAATACAAAGGTTTTAAAGGGTAATCACAGGCTATCATTATGCCCTTAAAAAACATAGACATACAACACCAGCCCACTCACCCTCTGCCCACCATGCCATATATATATATATATATATAGACACACACACACCTGTTTCACTACACTGCTTGCATTTGTGTCTGTTGTAATTCATATGCCTTCTTTATATATATATGCCTATATAATTTTATATATAGGTATATATTATATATTTCTTTATATGACTTATGCCAGGTATGCAAGAACCCCCACGACGCTGAATAGGACAAGTGGTGTCAGAAAATGGATGTATGGATGGATGGAATATGCACATACCATCTAGATAAACTCCCTCCGGAATCTATGATACACTATAATGCCAAAAGTATTGGGACGACTGCCTTTACACATACATGAACTTTAATGACATCCCATTCCTAATACATAGGCTTCAACACTTCTGGGAAGGCTTTCCACAAGGTTTTGGAGTGTATTTATGGGAATTTTTTTTACCATTCTTCCAGGAAAGCATTTGTGAGGTCAGGCAGTGATGTTGGACAAGAAGGCCTGGTTCTCAGTCTCCGCTTTAATACATCCCAAAGTTGTTCTGTTGGGTTGAGGTCAGGACTCTGTGCAGGCCAGTTAAGTTCCCCCACACCAAACTCTCTCATCCATGACTTTATAGACCTTGCTTTGTGCACTGGTGCACAGTCATGTTGGAACAGAAAAGGGCCATCCCAAAACTATTCCCACAAAATTAGGAGTTTGAAATTGTCCAAAATGGCTTTGTGTGCTGAAGCATTAAGAATTCCTTTCACTGGAACTAAGGGGTCAAGCCAAACCCCTATAAAACAACCCCACACTATACAGTAATTCCCTTTCCACCAAACTTTTCACTTGACACAATGCAGTCAGGCAAGTACCATTCTCCTGGCAGCTGCCAAACCCAGACTTATCCATTGGATTGCCAGACAGAGAAGCATAATTCGTCACTCCAGCGGACATGTCTCCACTGCTCTAGAGTCCAGTGGCAAGGTGTTTTACACCACTGCATTTGGCACTTTGCATTACACTTTTTCTCTTTTTTCTCTCTTTTTTTTTCTCTTTTTTTACAAACGAGAGGAGGCCATTCGGCCCATCAAGCTCGCTTGGAGAGAACTTAACTAATAGCTCAGAGTTGTTAAAATCTAAGATCACTTGGTGATGTAAGTTCCATGAAGCTCTCTACGCATTGTTCATGGGCTAATCTGAAGGCCACATGAAGTTTGGAGGTCTGTAGCTATTGACTCTACAGAAAGTTACTGACTTCTACACACTGTACGCCTCAACATGCACTGTCCCCATGCTGTGATTTCACGTGGCCTACCACTTTGTGGTGAGGTACTGTTGTTCCCAATTGCTTCCACGAACAGTTGACCGTGGAATATTTAGTAGCGAGGAAATTTCACAAATGGACTTATTGCATGGGTGGCATCCTATCACGGTACCACGCTTGAATTCACTGAGCTCCTGAAAGCCACCCATTCTTTCACAAATGTTTGTAGAAGCAGTCTGTATGCCTTGATTTGATACACCTGTGGTCTTGGAAGCGATTGGAACACTTGAATTCAATGATTTGGAGGGGTGTCCCAATACTTTTGGCAATATGGTGGTTTTTCAGTATCTTATTACTATTCTTCCAAAGAAATTGATCACTGGCCAGGCTAATTTTCCACTGCAGTCTGTGGTGGGAATATGCCAGAAGTGTTACAGTAAGTAAGTTTCACTTTCTAAAGGTAGAATAAGTATCGACATTGTCACATTCCTCTTAAGTAGCGCCGCCCCCTTGCACTTAATAAAGCTCGTGTTATTTTGTGTAAAGTCTTTAGGTAGCTGATATACTGAATATAGGTTTCGCAGCATTATCATCTTAATTGCTTTGAACTAGTCTACAAAAGTGAAGATATTAATGTAAAAAATGCATAACAACAACGTTCCCCCTGAGATAGAATAGATTTATTAGCAAGAGGTAATCAGGAAACATACATTTTAATACAAAACTGAAAATATTTCTCAAGCTGTGGAAATTAACTTGAATTGAAAGATAATTCTCATACCAGTGGGTATTGCTCAGCGCAAAACGTTAGTTTATATGTTAATATATAAGTAGATGTGCATGTATACGTGTTTAGTATGTATGTGCATATATATATATATATATATATAGTTTTATTTAAAGACTATATATATAGTTATATTTTAAAGACTGTTACAGTAGAGCATGCCTGGCACGTGAGCATCGAGTGTCTTCCTATACTGTACATTGTAAAAATCCTACAAATATGAACATAAGAAGCACTACATTACTATATTCCTGCTAAGAGAGTACTTATAGACAGGATTACAGTATATGCAAAAACACTTGAAAGTTATCATCTACTTCTAAATCATAGTTCTAAATATCACAAATTGCTTAGCATTTTGGGTTTTAAGCTTGTCAGGATACACTACTGTAAAGAGATGTGCTTGACACTGTTACACATTAAGAAATATATAAGGCTGCATGTACAAAATATACAGCATGACATTTCTATCAGGTGGATTGCAAAGTGTGTACAAAATATTCGCTCAAAGACGTAGAATTTATTCTATTATCCAGACTTCAGCCTCATTATAAATGACATTTTAAATGCTGCTTAAGATATGTTTTTTAATTGATTTGTTAATTGATCAATAGTGTCCTTTGTCACGTTTGGGGGCGCGAGTCATTATTTGTGTTATTGGAAGAACAATTACAAACAGCAGATTGTCTTTCAGATTGTGTCTTTCATACATATATATATATATATATATATATATATATGTATGTATGCTTGGTACTCTATAGTCAAGTTATTATATTGTTAATGATTTAATTTTTCTATACTTTTAGGTATACTTCTCCCCTCATACAAATAAGAAAATGAGTATCGACAATGTTAGAAAAACTACAGGATTAAATATATTTATGTATTGTGTTTCATAAACAAACATTTCCTGAAAATAATTATGGGAAAAAAACACATTATTGCCAAAAAGAAATACTTCATCACTTATTTACCTATTCTTGTAAATGGCATTCTCTTTTAAATGATTTGGGCTGGATGTTTCCTTGTCCCAACTGAAGAGGACATAAGGGCAGTGTGATGATTAACTGTGTCTTAAATACCCAAACTCTTTTACAGCTCATTAACAAATTTAAGTGGGTTCATTTGGGACAAAATCACTTGTCAACACATCAGACATGCAAAACCCTTGAAACACTTTGACACAAGAAACAGGCATTTTCAGTCCAGCTAGTTACAATGTATATTAAAATGTCAGCGTGCCCAGTGAAGCCAAGAATTTTGAACTGCTGG
Source organism: Petrocephalus sullivani (assembly GCA_026780845.1). NCBI lineage: Eukaryota > Metazoa > Chordata > Actinopteri > Osteoglossiformes > Mormyridae > Petrocephalus > Petrocephalus sullivani. The sequence continues at coordinate 8,764,351 of JAODKM010000020.1, forward strand.
TAAATACAGTCCTTATTTCTGAATACATTTACAGTTCTCATCTGTTCAATGAGATGATTTTCACATATGCACACAGCTGGATATTTTACTGAAGCAATTCATTCAGACTCAGGACCTTGCTTAAGGGTTACTATAGCAGGGCATCTTCTAGGAAATGGCAACCATTCATGTCCTTAACTACTACGCCCCCTGTCGCCCTGCAGCAAACTGTAAGTAGTTTAAATATCAGCCTAGGAAGGTCTATTACAAGGATAAAAAAAAAGTCAAGAAAAAAAAACTTCAGTAACAACAATATACAATATGGATCCAGAAAAAATAATAATAGGCATGTATCTGAAAATTATACGATTTAATATCCCAACCAGCTGGGACTGACACAAAAATAAAAAAGAGGGATTTTTACAGATTACATATCACAGCTGACTCAGTGATAAGCAGTAAATCACATGAACAGCAAATTAGTTGGTGGAGATTTCACCAGCTGCTTCTAATTCTGTTTATTCTGGGCACGTACATGTTTTGGTATCACTCGGTTTATTTATTGGTATAAATATATCTTCATAGTTTATCTTGGTTTTAAACTTGTTCTTTTCTAAATTGCTACATCGGCTGCAGTAACTTAATAAAACGCTTAAATAAAAAGAAGGAAACCAATTAACGTGCGCCTTACATAAAAGAATGTGGCTTAAAAATAATTTTTAAAGTGGTGAAATATTAAAATGCACATTTTGGAAACTAAATTTAAAGATACACTGCTGAGAGCCATTAAGAACTGCCATGATTGGCAACATCTATGTTTCCCTTTGGAATTTTTACTGCGGTTAAAACAAGGAAAAGAAAAGAATAAGGCAGACTATATGATAAAATGCAGGCAAGCCACATACAGGAAATAAGCTTCAAAACTATTTCCTCAGCTCTCCTGCCCCCAGGTGTACAAAAGCGTGTTCTTTTACACAAGTTTTATTAAGAAGGACACAGGGGTCTTTTCAGACACACAGAGTAAAAGGGTATGTCTAAGATGATCTAACACAAAGAAACGGTTTATGTACATATGATACAGTGTCTGTACAGTGAACAGGCTTCAGAGAACGCATCACCCTTCCTAGGCTGGCATTTTGGGCTCAGTCCTGAGCGAGGCTTCATACAGGCTTTCTTCATCCAATACTGAGCTCTGGTCCAGCAGATACTGAGCGGTCTGGAATGCAGTATGGTCTGATCTCAGTGCCAGCATTGTCTCCATATGCATGCACACACCCTGTCGTTCTGTACTTTGTAAAATGTATTTGGCCTCAAATCTCTCAAGAAATGAGAAGAAGAATCCCTGTATTTTAATGAAATAATTCTGTAATGAGGCGGTTTTCTTGGGTTTCTGTAATGAGGCGGTTTCTCTGCATTTCAGCAGGAAGACCTCAAGTTATTACATGAGTGAATCCTGCCTGTTAACTGTCTGGTAGGCAGGTTTATACTGGCGGCTGATTTGTTAAAGCTTTGCTCTTAACTTGAATATAATGCAATGTGTTTAGGCCTAATGGCCACAACAATGCTCTCTGTCATGTCTTTGTATTCACCAATTCTATGCGCACAACAATTGTCACAGCACAAAAGAAATGAGAGGATAAAAAGCATTACCTTTGGCTGGTAATCTATTTTATAAGCTGTCTGTTGAAACTGCCTGATTTCTCTTATAATATGGGAAATCTGGACAGGAGAAACCAAAGAGGAGGGAAGTAACAGCATGTAAAGTGGCTGCAGATACTATGGCTTCATACTGCAGTAGCCAATTTGGAACAGACACCAAGTTTATTGGGCTCAGTAGGCCGTTTCTGACTTACCATTCTCATCTTGGAGAAGTTGACCAGGTTGTCCTCTATGTAGTTTGGTGTCCCCTCTTCAATGAAGGCCAGATCTGTGAGGTACATCCCCAGGTAAGGGACGCAGGGAGGGTCACAGCTGACAGACAGGACATGAAGAGGCAGTTAGGATGCACCTCTCAAGCCTCTGACCATAACCTTAGTTAGCCCTGACATCACTGAAATCGCCCCATTAGATCTACCTTGTTTTTATACAGGAGTGATACACTCAACCTTGCCCCTAGAGTTATGAAGACAACGTAAACGGCCGTTGCTATATTCAGTACATCAAGCAGATGGAGGCACCTTGACACTTACTTCTTCAAAGCCTCTCTCAGGTTCTTAAACCTTCCCTCAGATGATACCAGCCTCTGTAGCTTGTCGATCACCGTCTTTGTCTAGTGGATATAATTTAAGCCTTGAGTTTCAGGCATTAAAAATCTCAGCAGCTGCATCCATTAACAATTTACCTTCAATAAATGAAGTAAAGGCCTGCTGTCTGCAACTTAGTTAAAATCGTCAAAAGTATGCAGTAAGAAGCAGTCTGTCTTTGTGATTATGCTGGGAAGTGCTCAGGCGTTGGCATAAATAGTTGTGTAGGGAGGGACTTCATATGTAACTATGGCGACCCACCTGCTTGGACACCTTGAGCCAGGTCTTCTTCAGGCGGAAGATGGGGCTCCGGTTGAGGGATGAGGTGATCTCCAGCACGGCGTTGTAGTTGTGCAGGCAGCGGCAGATGTCAGCCACCGCCACCCACTTTTCCATCACCGCCACACGCGTGTTGACCTCGTCACAGCGCAGGATCTCCGTGGCAATCAGATTGCTTATCTTCCAGGACGATGGTGCAGAGAGAGGAACATGGGTAATGCCTCACGTAGCATGACGTGTGCACTGCACTCAGTGCGCAGGGGGCAGACTTACTACTGCTTCTATCTGCTGAACTACTGAAAAATTCTGTTTATATTTGCTGCACTGCACACTTTAAGCATGTACACTTCTTGCATGCACTAATTTCCCAGTATTATGTAGTGTGCCTGTTCCTTGTTTGCGAAATGTATGCTGTGCCCCCTGGCTTTTATCCCGGTAATGTCTGTCCTGTCATGAATAGTATTTCCTGGTTTCGTGTCACTGTGTATTGTGTGTTGTCTGAGATGACAATTAAGCTTTATTTGACTATCTGACTTCTGCTGTCACAAAAATGGCTTTGACGGGTTCATGGCTGTCAGTTCTGCCGTTCATTAATAATGCACTGGCTTATTTCACAGGTCTCAATTTGCCTGACTATTTGTTTTGAAAATCCAAGACAGAGATATTAATAAATAAATGAAACAGATGGTTCCTCGGCGTTGATCCACCCAGGGGCCACACACAGATGAAAAACTACAGCCTTTAGAGAGAGACTCTACTTCTATGCAATTTATAGGGCTCCACAGACATGACTCCCCCATAACTGCTAACCCAGTACAGTGGCGGGGTGCTATTGGGTTTCAGTTTTAATAATGAATTGACCAAACAAAGTACACCGGGGAGGTGTTAAATTTGAATAACTAAAATAAATAACTAAAAGAAGAAACATTAAGCTTTTATTAAGCTTAAGTAGTTGATGGGTGATTTAGTAGAGGGTAGGTACAATCTGTATACTTACCAGCATCACTTAGAAATTAGTACCATCATTTAAATAACCAATAAAATGGATGTCATTAAAATGGAATATTAGATTGCAAATGCAAATCTAAAACATCACATCTCCCAGAAAATATTCTGAAGGCCCAAAAAAAGTGCCTTGCGATTATTATGCTAATTATTTTGGCAGCTTGCTGCCTGGGGCGTGAATAGCGCGGCTGTACGCACATCGTTGAAATGTTTTGTGGTCTTCATGATGAAAGGGGTCCGCTCACTCTTGTCGTTTTTCATCCAGCCTTGTCCAAAGAACTCCCTGCAAAAGGGCACGATGCTGAAATCACGAGCAAAACACCAGGGCCAGCAAAACCAGACACCATCACTTCAGTGATATGAGCATGACATGACTGAAGCCACATGGACTGCATTCTACTCGGAATGGCCCAAAATAGCTGCCTATAACTGGGGGGGGGAGGGGTGGGGTGGGTACCTCAGGACCATAAAATATGTAAGTACCGCTCTTTAAAAGTAAACATCCTAAAATGACTTTTATCTGATCTTGAAAATATTTTCAATTGTCCTGCGACCTTATAGCTTGTCCCCCCCCGAGTGTGGAGCAGGCGTGTTTTCGCGTGGGGTGATGAACGGGGCAAGATATCGTCCTAAGAACTGTGTGGATCACGTACGAACTATTTCTATGCGCCGTGTCAGAAGTGAAAAACTTTGTTGAGTGTTCAGTGTTGACGGAATGTCTGACCCATACCTATAAAAATATTCAGCTTGGGAGCACAGATCCACTGAGGAAATGGTATGTAGCAGAAACAGGTATTCATGAAGGGGCCATCGTGTTCTCCTGCAATGTCCCCTCCTGAGTTCTCCTTCAGTCACGAGGAACATGCCGTAGCACTGGCCCGCGCCCACCCCTAACCCACATGACTCTTCCTCATTCTGATCTCCTTCCTCATTGCCGCTCCCCACAAGCATACGGTTCCTTTTCTCCTAGTGACAGCCCTCCTGTCCACTTACTCATAAGGGATGACCTTGAAGACCAGGTGATCCAGCAAGGTCAGCTGCTCGGCGATCTCCAGGGCTGAGTGGCTCTCGAAGGGCTCCGCTGTGCCAGCCTCCGCCTGTCGGACACGCCGCGCACACGCATGCTTACCGGCTGTCATACATGCCGCCCATGGCTCAGCACCATAAATAGTGTCTGAAGATCCCCGCTTGCAGTGCGAAGAGGAAACGGACCACCAGTGAAGCCGAGTCGAGGAGAGCAGAAATGTGCTGTCCTTTGGTTAACATGATCTGGGTTCCAAACATGACAGAAATATCGCTTATAATATCTGTGGCTGACTCTGCTGTGCAGGAGTCACACTCACCAGCTGTGTCACCTCCTCCAGACTAATCTGACTGTCTCCTGGGTCCTCCTGGGTCAGTGTTCTGCAAGGACAATACAGACGGAAATCCTGTTCACATCTCCCCCCCCTGACTCAGAGACTTATGCTGTCCTGTATGGTTTTATATCCCTGATCCCCTCTAGGCGTAAAACAGAACTGCCACTGACAAGTGGTTGGAAACAGTCTCATGGGGGCCATGGTGAATTTTAGACTGGGTGTGACCTGATGATGTTAGCTGCCGCTTTCCTCTCCTGGGTCAGGAGCTCGGGGTCGTGGATGACCTCCTCCAGGAAGCTGATCACCTTCTGTTTCAGCTCTGTGTTGCTGTCAAAGTCCTGGGCGCAACACAGAACCCTCAGCAACATGGCAACACCACTAACAGGCACACCCGCACGAGCAGCTCCGCACAAGTGTCTCTACCTGTGAGTGCTTGGACACCCAGTGCCGGAGAACATTGAGGACCCTGTTGGTAGCGGCCCGCCGGATCACAAATTCCTTGTCACCATTTCTCTGGTCGGTGGGAAAACCTGATGGCAGGGGACAGAATGTCGGGAAGGTGAGCTGGGTGGCACCCCAAAGCATCGTGGCGGTGGCAGTTTGCACAGGCTTACCTGAGCTGGCCAGAGACATGCGACGATACTTCTCCTTGGTGGGAGTGCCCTCGTTGGCACCAGCGGTGGCGATGGCAAAGGCCGAGGCCGCAGACAGGGCGCTGCGCGTGTTGTCCAGCTCACGGCAGGATGACACCACCATGCCATTGTTGTAGGAGAACAGAGAGAATTCTGGGAGAAAAAGAGCAGGCTTACAAACAGGTGTGTGGCCAAAAACAGAAGTACACCAGCAAACGACTTCTCACTACCAACTAGTTGTCAAAAAAAGAATGTTTGACTAAGTTGTTCCAGTTACGGTAAAATATATGTTATAGTAATTCAGTCTATTCATGTATTGTCCAGAGCGGCTTATTCAGTGCAGAGATACAGTAAATCTGGAGCCTATCCCAGGATGTGTAAAGTTCATAGGGGACACAGCAGGGGATAGGGGACAGCAATCATACACACAGCACATGGAAAATCAGCATGAGCGACTGCGAGACAGCAGTCCACCTGAACAGCCTGTCCTTTGTACAGTGAGCGAAAGCCTGACTACCCAGAACAAACCCATGCGAACAAGGGGCTCTGAACTCATTTTGGGGATATGATTAGCATAAATAACAGTAGTGATTAAATCCAAATCTATGTGGTGAGTTGACCAGTAGTTAATATAAAAGGAATATTAATAATGTTCAGGTTTTCTGTTAACAGCAGGCAAGTGCTAATCATTTTTAAATCACTTAATACTTGAGGTTGAATATTATGCCCGTGTATTATTGCGTGTTCTATGCATCACCAGCAGGGGTCGCCAGAAGAACACAGTTTATTAACGTTAGCCCACTGCCTATGCATTGCTCTAAATAAGACTCATAATTCTGCCTGGATGGGGGTGCTCTGTCTAACAGAGCACTAAAGGTGAAAACAGAGCATTGGCCCAGTGAATGATTTACAGCAATGGAGGGAGGTGAAGATCTCTGTGCTCAATTCACATCCAGCTATTGACAGACTGTTAAATGCTGATGGTGGTGTTCAGGTATTAGGCTAACCCCGACAGTACCAAAAGAGTATCATTCTTTGAAAATCACAAACATAGTCACAGTGATCCAAAGCAGTACCTTTATCCTTCAACGTACTACCGACAGTATACCGAACTGTAGAACTCTTTTGGACAATGCGGCAGCTATCTGTTTAGCATTTACTAAGAACATAGTGCCATTTCTCAGATAGCATCAGGGATGCTATCTGTGTCCCAGCTAACTGAACACTTCACATCACAGAGAGTGTATAGACCACCAGGGACAGTATCCCAGCTAACAGAATTACACCCATCACAGAGAGAGAGTATAGACCACCAGAGATAGTGTCCCAGCTAACAGAATACCACCCATCACAGAGAGTGTATAGACCACCAGGGACAGTATCCCAGCTAACAAAATACCACCCATCACAGAGAGTGTATAGACCACCAGGGACAGTATCCCAGCTAACAAAATATCACCCATCACAGGGAGTGTATAGACCATCAGGGACTGTATCCCAGCTATCAGAATACCACCCATCACAGAGAGAGTATAGACCACCAGGGACAATGTCCCAGCTAACACCACCCATCTGAGACAGTGTATTAGCCATCAAAGATAGTGTCCCTGCTAAAATAACTTCTCCTATCTGAGACAGTGTACAGACAATCAGGGACAGTGTCCCAGCTTACAGAATACCACCCATCAGAGACTGTGCATAGACCATCAGGGACAGTGTCCCAGCTAACAGAACACCACCCATCACAGAGAGAGTATAGACCACCAGGGAAAGTGTCCAAGCTAACGGAACACCTCCCATCTGAGATAGTTTATAGACCACCAGGGACAGTATCCAAGTAAACAGAACACCACCCAACAGAGACAGTGTATAGACCACCAGGGACAGTGTCCCAGCTAACGGAATACCACCCATCAGAGACTGTGTATTACAGAGATAGTGAGATCAGTACATCAGCTAACCGAACACCACCCTTTGGGAACAGTGTACCGCCCACGGTCGACAGTGTTCCACGCTCTAATACGTCTACCTTTGGGGGTGGCAGAGAAGCACACAGATGGTTGCTAAGGTACAAGCCTTCCTGCCACCTACTCACAGATGGCTCTGGAGTTCCCTGCACTGAGTGGGCTCTTGACGCAGGGCAAAGGGAATCTGCATAAATCGTGCTTTAGCGAGGTCTGTTCCCACAGAACACCAGCGCGTTTCCCTCTCTGTCTCTGCGAGCTGTGAGGCCGTGGGGACACCACCAACACAGCTCCAAAATCCCTTATTGACAGGGATCATAGATTAGACGCTAGACGACAGCAGCTCAGCTAACCCTGAACGCAATAAGTAAAATCTGAATTATGCAAATTCATAAGTTTCGGAAAAGAAATTAAGGTTCTATTGTGTTTTCTTGTGGGGGGGGGGCAGCTTCCGTAGCCTCTGTGTGATTTCCTACCTGAGGAACTTTTGCTTTTGACGTTTTTGGGAGTGGTGGGCGACTTGGTGGGCGACTTGGTGGGCGACGTGTCTGTCTCAGCGTCATCGCTCTGGTTTTGCTCGACGTCGCACTCCTCCCTCACTGAGTTATCTGCGTAAGGTTCAAAATGCACTTCTCACTCACTGAAAGTAGGCAGCCTTGTCTACAGTACACTTTGTACAACTGATTTTATGCAATTGCATCCTACAGACACGTGATAAAACTCTGACCCTGTTTGCTGCGGGAGGACTCCTCGCTCCTATCGGCTTTGGCCTCGGCCTCGTCGGGGATCTTGCTGGACACGCTGCTGGAAATGTAGAGCTTGCTGATGTCCAGCGTGGTCTTGCTGAAGGGCGACACGGAGGAGTACATGCTGGTGTAGCCGTTGGGAGAGCAGCTGAGGGCGGCCAGGTCCAGGGCCTTCCCACCCGTGATGATGGGGATGTTGAGCGAGAGTTTGCGCCGACGATTCGGGGACGAAGACTTGCCGATGGAGAGCGGGGGAGGGGATGAGAACTTGCGGCTAGCCCGCGGGGATTTCGGAGGCTCTCCGTAGAGGAGTTTGTTGTTCTGGCTGCTGGCGAAGAACAGTTCTAGGGATCTGGGTAGAGGGGGGAGACAGCACGGTTTTCAGCGCGGCTAATGGCAATGATTGGACATAGACGGCCTGCCAGCGAGGGATGAAGGAGCGAATGTTAGAAGGGAGCCGGCTTCCGAGGGCGAGTGCTAAAAGGTAGCACGCTAATTTCAGCGGCGAAACAATGCGGAGAGGGAGGATTGGAGGGTTGCTCAAGTCTGGAGGCGTTTGTTTGAGACACGCTGTTGCAGAAAAGCGCTCCCACACAGAGAGAGTCCCCGCTCATGAACGGCTATAAATAGCCCGGCGAGTGACAGTGCCCAAGGCTTGGGGTAATAGCAGCGGCAGCCAAACGGGGGCGGGCTGTGCTGTTCGAGGGCAGCTGCACGGAACGGGGAGGCTCTCCTTTCTCGCGCTGAGTTGGAGCCGGGGGCTGGCAGCTAAGAGCCGAGATCAATAATTTAACACTTTAGGTCCTCTGTGGAACGCGGATCGGTTTGGGCAGGGCTCTGCCGCATAGAGTGGCCCGTTGCCATGGTAACAGAACCAGGAGCGCGAGAGGGGGCGGGAACGGTCGGCTACTATGGGCACACACCTGGCAGGGATGGCGCTGATGGGCTTCTTGTAGATGGCGATGAGCTTGTCCAGCACCACGTCGGCGGAGGTGAAGACGCGGTAGGAGTGCAGGAAGGTGTTAAGAAAGTCGATGGAGAGGAAGCGCAGGTCGGTCAGCCTCTCCAGCAGACGCTCCACGCTGGCATAGCGGATCTGCAGCACCTTGCAGGAGTTCATCATCTTGCTGAAGCGGATGTCCACGTCGTCGCAGTACAGGCTGGCATCAGACCTGCTTGGAAGACAGGCGAGGGCGTCACGAATGCACACGTGCGTGGCTTTAGGCCAATGTGCAAATACGCACCGTAAGGGACTGTAACACACAGAAACATAACTATGCAAATATAGACACACACACACACAGTCATATACATATACAAGACTTTTTTGATTGCATACACAGATTTTTATAAATATGAAGTTATCCTAGTGGGTAGCACAATCTGGTTACCACAATATAATAATTACAAACACACACACACACACAAACGCACACACAAGCACAGCACAGACTCACCCTCACACATGCAGTATTGCACAAACTTGTGCTCTCATGTTCAAAAACACTAAAACGAATAAAGCAGTTTCAGGCCCATATGGACAAACGGGCACACAGGGTTTCTCTCTCGCTTTCACACACACACACACACACACACACACACATCGCACAATAGCAACAAGGACTCACTTGATCATCTGTGGTACGGTGACTTTAGAGTTTTCCTCAAAGGCATTCATCATGAGCCCATTGCAGCGGATGTTGTCGATGCACTGTGTTTCGGACATGGAGACAGGACATCAGCAAAAAATAAATATTAATAATACAAAATAAATAAATAAAGCTAGAATTATAATATTCCAGAGGCCTACATATCAAGAAAGTGGATGCAAGCTTATCCTGGGAATCGGAAGACAACCATATATATCTCTCTGAATAAAATTTTGGTCAGCAGGGAACTTAAATGGCATTAAATTAAATGAAATGAGAACAGAAATCACAAGCTCAATAAAAAGCTAAATTGAACAACCCATAATGCAAAGGTATGAAAATCTCTGAATCCATTAAACATCCCCTTTGCCCTACACAACAGTGTGGAGGCCAGTTGATACACAGAGATTTTATAAAATTGGATAACTACAATAGACATCACACATATAATTAAAAATATATAATTTAAGAAGAAGTGGCTGATAAGGTAATCTAGGGCACACAGGTCACTGGGACGTAAAGGCAGTCCCTGAGGCCATGCAGTGTAAGGGATGTTGACCCCCTGACAGTGGGTCACTGGGCTGTGCACACATACCTGGCTTATGTCACTGGTCCAGGCTGACTTCTCCTGACGTGAGGAAGCCACCAGAATGACCGTGAAGGACTGGCCGTCTTTGGGCTCCACTATGACCTTGAAATCGAGGTGCTCCATGTCCTGCCCGCTCTTGTCTGGTTTTGCTAAAGGGGCGGAGCCAACGAGACCGTCACATGACCATAGTGTCACACTCCCCTGCCAAGGCCAGGCCGGTGTCAGACGGAGCTTACACTCCTCATCGGTGCCCTCCGGCTCCTCCATCAGGGTGCAGTCGATGAGAGAAACCACTCCATTCTAGGACAGACGAGTGTGGGGAGAGTGAGGGCAGCAAGAGGCAATCACTGAAACTGCCTGCACCTCTCTACAGGCATCTGCTGGTGCCTCAGAAGTAACGCTGGGCAACCCCCATCTGCAGCATCCTCCATGAGGACACTGGAGGGCCACAGAATGCTGGACCTGAATCCCATATAGAATATAAGCGCATCAATCATCCCCATTTCCCAGAGAGCTGGGATGGGGGGGGGGGGGGGGAAGGCCCTTGCTTCCAGAAGCGCAGGGACATGAAACAATGAAACAATTTTGCTGGGGCTGGGCTCAAACCGCCAACCTTCTGATCACAGGCACAGAGGCTTAGCCTGCTGAGCCATAAAGCGATCCTAAATGATATGCTCTTCCCGTGTCTGATTATTACTAAAAAATACAGTAGCTGGAACATCTCATGTGAGGATCAAATAGAATATAAAGAGTGACTGTATCTATCTACCCCAAACCCCACACTGCAGTTGTATTACTGCCCAGAATACACATGCAGGAACACCCCAGCGAGATCTTCTGAGCAGTAATGCAATTGGTGTGTGTAGTTCGGTAGAAGAAAATATTAAACTGTTCGCTACAAAGTCCGTGGATTATCTTGAGTAACCGGGTCATGGTTCCTGGTAAGAGACATTGCTATTGGATTTTTCTAGCTCTTTAATCACCACAGAAAGAATGCCATTCACACACATTATATCTGAGAGAATTCTGCATTACTGTGGCCAATATCTCCAAAACTAGGCAACTCCCAGCAGAACGACCTAGATGGCACTAAAATCCCTCAATGTATTTTTCAATTTTGGGGTAAACTGCCCCGTTAAAACGTATTGTAATGCTGACCTTTGAAAAGATGTACTGGCCCTGATCCTTATATGCACACGCACACACACACACACACACACACAGGTATGTTCTGCTCGGCGGCTCGCTGGGGCACGGCCTACCTTGGTGAGGTGCAGCTTGCCCCCGGAGCCCCTGGTACAGATGATCAGGTGTTTGGAGAAGAGAAAGCACTGCCTCTCGCCCTCCTTCCTCAGTGAGAGGGAACCCAGACGGCCCCGGGGAACCTTGCCCTTCTCACTCATAGGCACCTGGATCAGGGAGCCTGTCGTGCGAAGGTGGAAAGGAGCCCCACACAATACAGACAGTCAGGAGCTGCAGTCAGGTGTGTGTGTGTGGTGGGGTGGGGGGGGGGGGGGGTACGTATATATTACATCGTGGGGACATGTCCTGACAATGTGATAAAACCCAGTTATTTTGACCTTTGTGTGTATGTGTTGTAATTATTACATTGTGGTAACCAGACTGTGGTACCCACTCGGATAACCTCATATTTATAAAAATCTGTGACTGCAATCAAAAAACTAGAAAGGTATATGTATATTGTTTGGTTACTTATGGTTAAGGTTAGGGCTGGGTAGGGGTTTAGGGTGTCATAGTTGGGATTAGGGTTATGCCCATAGGAATGAATAGAGTGTCCCCATAAAGGGACAATAAAAACAAACCTGTGTGTGTGTCTACGTGTTTGTGTGTGTGTGTGTGGGGGGGGGGGGGCGTCTACAAATTCCTGGTAGGGCATCTATGGAGTTAACTGACTCCGGTATTTTTTAACCTCTCTCATTAGAAGTCTCTAGTAGTCAACTGAGGAGCTATGACATTAGCTGTCCTTGACTCACAACTGATTTGACTTGCAACTGTCTAATTATGTTTGGAGATGAGGGAATCTGTCCACCAATACACTTTTTACACTTTAAGTGTTGTGCCCCTCCAGGCAAAAGCTGAGGAATATGGCTAGAATATGGATGGAGTGTAGATGGAGTATGGATAGAGTATGGATGGAGTACAGATGGAGTATGGATGGAGTAAGGATTGCTACAGATCAATGTACCTTCCATTTTACTACTGGGTTATTGCAAGGAGGAGTGTAAAAGAAGAAGTGGGAAGCTTTAACCTTGTCTGACAAATGTCTGGCTGGTGTCCAGGAGGACCTCGCAACCTTCCACGATCATGCGCTCGATGGCCAGGTTCTTCCTGATGTTCTCCGTCTCGCTGACCTCGTCATGCATAATCCTGCAGTGGGACATTTCACACTGAGACCATTCTCTGACCTTATGAATCCAAAGCACAAACACTGAGCACAGGGTCCTTGGTTTGATATGCAGTGACATTAAGGGTCATGTCACCCATGGCCTGTGTGTGACGTGAGGAGGATGAGACGTTTGTGGGGCACCTACCTGGACAGCTCTTCCAGTTTGGATTTGGCATATTCCAGGCTGTTCCTCTCCACGTGCTCATGCGGGGTGTGTGCCAGCAGCTCATGGAGAGTTAGGATGTAGCGAGGAATCTGCAAAATGTGGGGGACGTGAGTGCTGGATGAGGAGAGCCGCTAAGACAGAGTTTTCATCTCTGTGACTGTATCTAGGGAACGTGGGAACGTGTAAAACGACAAGCGAAGCATCTAAATCGTGACACCCAGTGTCTGCACCTCAGACTGGAAACACAGTTTATCGCTACGGCAAACAGGTTCAGAACAGGGCCCAGAAACACCCTGATTAGGCCCCAGAAACGCTCAGAGACGAGGCCTCATAGGAATGCAAAGCAAATGAGTGCCTTGGCAGGAGAAAGAGATCATTACACAACAGCAGGCCCCTGAACAGCTGCTAGACAGCTTATGAAAGAGACAGCTGGGTAGATGCAACTGGCCAGTTACATGCACAGGTCCTAGAAGATAAGTAATTGAGAGATGTGCAGGAAAGTGGGAGGCTTTATCTGGGATGATGCGCTGCATGCACATGGAGGCCTTATCTGGGATGACGTGCTGCATGCACATGGAGGCTTTATCTGGGATGACGCCCTGCATGCACATGGAGGCTTTATCTGCGATGACGTGCTGCATGCACATGGAGGCTTTATCTGGGATGACGCGCTGCATTCACATGGCCATAGAAGTGATGGAATACTTAGGAATGGGGAACCGCACGCACTGATTGCACTGAATAAAACCGATACATAAGCCTTAACTGAAGCATGGAGCAGGTAGGGAGCGGATCCGCACCTGGAACATGGGGTAGGTGAGGAAAGTCTCCAGCGTGCGCTCCTCACAGTCCGGCTTGGCCTCGTACTGCTTCAGCAGCTTGTCAAAGTCCCGGTTCTGCTTGCAGTGAGCCAGGATCTGCAGGCTGTACTGGTGGTTCCTCACGAACTCCTGGTAGATGTTCAGCATGGGCAGCAGGATGTCAAAGAGGTCAGCTGGACCAGGAGAGACACAGCAATCCAAAATGTTACATGGGGTCTTGGCGATCCTTCAGTGTGGATTTATTCACATATATTCATCCAAACATCTACTGGAAAAATACAGCATGTTCTTCTACAAAGAATTAACTATTTGGTAAACAGAGTAAATAAAACATGGAGAGCCCAGATATAGGGGGGATACTTGTTTCATAGGTTTATGGGAATTCCAGAATATCCCCTGGGGCTGAATAAAGTCAAGCTTAAGTTTGAAAATTCAGGGTTTACAGCGCTTAGGGTCTCTTAGTGTGGTCAGTCCGCATTAGAGAAACCCAACAGGAGCAGCCCAGAAGCAGAAGAGGTTCCTCTCACCCAGAACTAGGGTAGGCCAGCTGGCAATCCGTGCTTTCAGACCCTGGTAGAAGATCTGATGCAGGAACATAATGGTTTCACTGAAATAAAAAAAGAAAACAATCGCTGACCTCAAGTCCATTTCCCAGAAGGAATGAGGACCATCTAAACGGCAACTCAGCGTCTGAGACGGGCGCGAAGACGACTGTGCGTCCAGTACCTGTTCAGGAAGATGCTGCTGACGTCGTCGTGGGTGATGGGTGGCTTCTTGGAGCTGGCTGCCATGCGCAGGGGCCTCAGGAAGTTGTTGACCAGGATGTGCAGCTGCTGCACGTACTCGGCCTCGGCCTCCAGCATGCTGAACACCACCTGGTTGCGCTTGCGCATGCTCTCTGCATGCGGCGAGCGGATGTAGTCCTGAATGATGGTCTTCCACTTCCGCCTGCACATCCAGCCGCGCAGGAAGCTCTGCACCTGGGGCCAGGGACAGGGCTCTGTCACCATCCCACCTGCACCGCTTCCCCAAACTTCTTGTTCTTGGCAAATAGAAGGATTCTGATTCTCGACCAAACAAAGTTTGAGATTGCGAGGACGTGTGTCTGTGTATGTGCGTGTGTGTGTGCGTGTGTGTTCACAGCTATATAGTGAGCATGCCAGGCCAGACCCAGCTCAGCGAGGTTCCCAACCAGGCTGTGCAACTCAACCGCAAGACCATCTGTGGCCTGGTTGGCGGCCGCAGTCGCTCACTTTTTTGATTTTCTTGATTTCTGAGTCGTCTTCGCTGGGGGCCACTGCTGGGTTGGCCTGGATCTTCTCATTGTCTTTGAGCAGCCCAGCAATCTGTCGCCAGAGGAGCAGAACATTGGCAAAGTTAACATTTCACAAGTTCTCCCTCCCCTACAATCACCCCCCCCTTCTGATTTAGTCCTTTTTAGCTGTATCAGCATCCCCTTACATCAGCACAGCTGCTCTGAAAGCAATACGCCATCAATACATTCCTGCAAGCTACTACTATACACCCAGGATGCCATGCAGGGAACTAAACCATCCATTAGTACTGGCAACCCAGAAACCCACAGCTAACCGGACAGCCAGCAGAGGTGCCCAGAAACCCGCTCAAACCCACCCATCCCCACCCCGCCCCGTGCACACACACCATGGCGTCATGCTTAGCTTCCCGTTACCCCAAGCTAAGTGACCACGGGCCTTTTAGCTGCTCATATTAGCAGTGTAGCATGTTAGCAGTGTAGCATTAGCGCTATGATATATTCATTTGCCTGACATATTTACCACAGATCTGCTTTGAAAGGGAAACAAATGTAGCGCCTCAATGGATTTACATGGTACACGGTGCAGTGTGTGTGAGGTACACTCATCTCCATTGAGAAGGTGCATTGCTAATGCTGTAAAGGAGGAGAGAGCGGCCAAGTGTCCCATTTGTTTTGTTTTGCTGGGAGAGTTTATTATGTTTCACAGAGGGCTGCCACAGGTACAATGGGGCCAGCCTCATGCATATTCAGCCCAGGGTCATACTGCCCGCTACACATTTGCACATTAAAGCAGAATCACTATTTGATCTGCCCTATAAAGGACACAGCCAGGAAAATAACATGACTGGAGTGAATTTATATTAGCGGAGATATAATGTTGGGTCCAGATAAACAGAACTCCGTGGAGCCAAACTGAAACTGGAGGCCCGCTTCCTGGTCCTGATCCATTTACTTAATTTCCACCTAAAAAGTTGTTCTGGTACACATTCATGTTTTAGTGTCATTCTGAGATCAACTCTATCTATGTTTTGTTTCTGCCTGGTCAGCTAATGTAGCATTCAGCATCCGACCAACCTGGCGAGAACTGGGCCGAGTAAAAATGGCAAGTGAGTTACCTCTGATTTTAGGCGTTCAATCTCGATTTCCCCGTCCTCAATTTGTTGTCGAAGTTGCTTGGCAACTGTTTTCTCTGTGTCCACAATCTGGAGTAGATGGAGGTACTTCTGCATGAGAGCCTCGTGTTCCGTGGCCAGGTTCCTGTAGCTGAAAACATACACCCATAGAACGCCCGTCCGATGCAGTATTCATTGGTTGTATTAGACCTTCTATAAAACCTGACAAACTGCAGCAAAGTATCACTGACAGGAACCTCTCTGTGCTCGGACACAGCAGATCCACTGTGCTTGGAGCACTTGGTTGAAAAACAAGTAGGCCTCATTTGTAGACCCAACTGAAAGGAGACAGATCCGATGGACTGCTTGAACAGATGTGTGTGCCTGCTGGAGTGTGTAAGCCACTGTATCTACAGTACTTACCCTTCCTATCTCATTTGATTCTAAATGTTTCCTGGCTTTTCTTATTTGCTTGATGGACTTGATTCAATATCCAGGCCCTCAGCCGTGGAGGTGAGGGCCCAGTTTACTCTGCTTTGTCTGCATTTCTTCTGGGATGTAGCATCTTTGCTGCCTCTGCATGTGTTTTAAGGACAGTCATATTTATATGTGTGTCTTTGTTTTTGTGGGCAATGGAGTGTAGATGGAGTATGGATAGAGTATGGATGGAGTACAGATGGAGTATGGATGGAGTAAGGATTGCTACAGATCAATGTACCTTCCATTTTACTACTGTTTGTGTTAGTGGTTTGTACATTTGTTTTTGTGTGTGATTGTGAGTATAATTTTGTGTTCGTCTTTCTGTACATGTTGTATTGAAGTTTGCTGTATGTATACATTTTATGTGGAAGTGCCCTGGCTATTAGAAGGTATTGTTTTTCTACACGTAGTCCCAAATCCAAATTATATTACTAACTGCAACTAAGCACTGCATTGTACAGACTATAGAGGGCACCATCAATCACCAAATTTTCTCAGCCTATGCATTTGCTAATGCAGCTCAAATTACTGTATAAAGGCTTTCCAGTTTTTTTTACAGTCCTTTGGAGAGTATTACAAAGGCAGAGTGAGCTTTGAAAGATATTATTTTAAAAACTCCAGCATTTGGGGCCTTAGATCTAAGTTTTTAGTGATAAGAGGCTGTGTAATTTATGTAAAAGAGACCTTGCTGTGCTAAATCTGAATCTCCAGAGGAGGGAACCAATTAAAATCTCTTCCTTGACTGTAGGGTATGCCCCTGGTATCACATGCTCAGTGACTATCACATAACAACATAGCCCATTGCTAGGTAACAGCCCCAAGTGTCACAGAGTGTCATGGGGACCTATAGAATAGGAGTATACTCAAAAACCACACCTACTTTGTAACCACACGGGATAAAATTTGCCTGTGACTCCCCAGAAAAAAAGGACCAAACAAATTACATAGAGTGACATCATCGCCAATAGTGGATGTACTCAATGTCAATGAGCCAAACAAACTCTGAAGTGTGACACCTTCGACTACAGTGTATGTACTCAATGAGTCAATCAAACACCAAAGGGTGACATCATCACCGACAGTGGATGTGCTCAACGAGTCACTCAAACACCAAAGGGTGTCATCATCACCGAAAGAGGATGTACTCAATGAGCCAAACAAACTCCGAAGGGTAACATCATTGCCAACAGTGGATTTACTCATTGAGTCCATCAAACTTTGAAGGGTGACATCATTGCCAACAGTGGATGTACACAATGAGCCAAACAAACTGTGAAGGGTGACATCATCGGCGACAGTGGATTTACTCATTGAGTCCATCAAAGTCCGAAGGGTGACATCATCGCTGACAGTGGATGTACTCAACGAATCATACTAACTCCAAAAGGTGACATCATCGACGACAGTGGATGTACACAATGAGCTAAACAAACTGTGAAGGGTGACATCATCGGCGACAGTAGATGTACACAATGAGCCAAACAAACTCCCAAGGGTGACATCATTGCTGACAGGGAATGTACTCAATGAGCCAAACTTGGCGCATTATTCCAAACAGAAGGGGGAAAACCACTAGGAGGGACATGGCTTAGCATGTTTATTTCTTGGTCCAATTACTTCATATACTCATTTATATACTCATTTCATATACTCTTTTCCTGGTGGGCGTAACTTTCAGCTTTCGTGCATTCTCCAACATTGTGGGTCTATTGCTAATTGCAAGCAGGGAAAATAAAGAAAGATGCTGTTATTCTCAGGACTCCTCAGAGAGAGCTCTGCAAATGAGAGGCACCCCATCAGTCTCCACCGATGGCCAAATCTGAATTATCTGACATGAGGCACTGCCTACAGAAGGGTGCGTGTGTTTGTGGGCCCCACCGGCCCCCCCCGCTTTCTGTGCGAGCCGCCCTACCTGGCGTGCGTGATGGCGGCCACCCATTCGTCGCAGTCCTTGGCATCCTCGGTGCGCAGTTCCAGGGGCTTCTGGCTCTCGTGGTTGAAGCTGATCGTAAAGTAGTACTAAACCGGAGAAGGCAAAGAGGGAGACGAAGGAGAAGCGGGTGAGACTGCAAGCAGCAGGAAGACACCGGAACATCCCGTCAGGCCTCTGTTTGTATGGGATGCAGACAGAAAATTTGCAATGATTTAGCCAAACCTGAAGATTACTTTATGGATCCTAGAAATGTAAGATGCCTTAGTCGCCTGGGTCCTTCATAAGATTGGCTGAAATATATTAAGTCCTAGCTACACAGTGAGGTGCGCCTGGTTGTGCCTTGGGTGTAAAAGCTTCGACCTTCTCGAGCATCTTCAGTAATAAATAATTAACATTCATCGGCGTTGCTCTAGAAGCACCACTCTCCATGGACCCTTCACTACGACGCCGAATCCTTCCCCATGTCACACGCATCTGACAGTGAGCGGCGACTTCACTTATTCTCCCAAAAATCTGCAGTCCAATCCTTTAACTCATCAATGATTGTCAACCTAAGGAGTCGAAACAGTTGCAAGATATTACTACAAGTCTAATTTGCTATCAGGAACTGCAGGAAAGACACATAAAGAGACAACAAGCCCTGAAAATAACGCACATGAGGGTAGGTGACACATCTTGATGAACCGTGTGCAGCTGGGTGATCCTGCCCCCCCCCCGCCCCTTAGCCATAGTGAAATAGGTTGTCTGCATTATGCATGAAAGCCTGCAGGAATAGTTGTCATTTATCAGAAGCTGTTGGTTCTTACACTGCATTAGATGGTAAGACGGAGCAAACAAATCGCCGTATCTCTCACTGCCGTCCAGTCCTATTATAAAGCTTCCGTTAACCCGCAGCGCACTCAGCTCCCACGAGTAACGCTATAGGGTACATAAGCTGCAAGCTCAGATCTGGGATGCACTACCTGTTACCTAGCAACTCCTCTCTGCCAATGGCTGGGCTTCCTCCATTTTACACAGGCCCTCCTCTCTCAGCCCCAGCTTGGCACTTCCCGCCGACTCGCGGGCAGGTCTCCACGGACAGACCGTACCTCTCCCTGAGCGGGACATTCTGTGCACCAGCACACAGATGGGGGAGAAAGGGCAGAGTTCGTGGTATTTTCATACCTGAGAGAGGGGACCTGCTTTTTAATATGGCAGCAACTTCTTGCCTTGATACCGCGCCAAAAAAACCAACAAAACGCTGTATCTTTAGATAATAGCCATAGCAGGAAGCTCAGATTGGCCATAAAAAAGACGGAACGAGTGAAAAGGTTATGACCCAAGTAAACTCTCCCCTGTCTCACTCTCTCTCGCTCTCACACACACACACACACACACACTCTCTCTCCCCATCTCTTTCTCACACTCTCTCCCCCCTCACTCACACTCGCTCACTCCCCATCTTTCACTCTCTCTCACACACACTCGCTCACTCCCCATCTTTCACACTCTCTCTCTCACTCCCCAACTTTCACTCTCTCCCCCTCACTCACACATTCGCTCACTCCTCATCTTTCACTCTTTCACTTACACTCGCTCACTCCCCATCTTTCACACTCTCTCTCACTCACTCCTCATCTTTCACTCTCTCCCCCTCACTCACACTCGCTCACTCCCCATCTTGCACACTCTCTCTCACTCACACTCGCTCACTCCCCATCTTTCACACTCTCTCTCTCACTCACACTCACTCTCTCCCCTTCCTTCACTCTCTCTCTTCCACACACACACACACACACACACCCTCTCTCTCCCCTCTCTCTCTCTCACTCTGCTTTACTGGGCTCAGCAAGACTGGCTCTGCTCGGCTGGATCCCTCTGGAGGAGCTTTGTCTCAGATGGAGAGGGACAGCTGTAGTGCGGTGAAGGGCTCTCCACAGGCATCACTCTTTGGATAGTGTCCTGGAGAGCCAGTAAGGGCCAGTACAGGTGATAGATGTGCACACTCCCCGGCCTGAAATGTATGAACCCCACAGGTGTATCTTTGCTGCTCTGTGACAGTGTGGCTGGCCTGCCCCCATCTTTATTTCCTGCACAAAAAATGCCATCCTTCCAAAATCAAACCCCCAATAGTTTACTTTTGCTAAGCACTAGTTTAGCTGCCCAGTTCTCTCATCAACTCCTCCAACCAGCTAACGCAACCAACCTCCTGGAAAAGAGTGTGAATCAGTTAATATATTATATGCCCCACCAACCCCGTACAGTGAATCCCAATTCAACAAGCTAAATGACCCATGCTCTCCAGCTGATACCATTCAATGAACAATTACTTCACATTTTACTTAAGAGTCACAGTTGCTTGTTTTTCCAATAATACCATTCTGCAAACATAATTCAAAATTCAAATTCAAATTTTATTTGTCACATACACATTCATAACACCCATAAAACTGGTTTCTCCATTATCCATTGTCTAGAAACTCTGTTTTCCCAAACAAAATGGCAGTTTCTTACAGTTACACATGCTCAAGCTTTCCATGGGACATTAATGTGTAAAAATGCTGCTATATGTGACAGACTCCCTGCATACTTTGCCTTCCTGCTCTTTTGAGCCAAGGCAGACTGATATAACAGAGACAGGGCACACGTGAGCTTTCTGTTTCCCAGGGGCCCAATGTCATCCTCATTCACCGCTAGTAGCTTTTTTTCCCACCCGCCCGCCCGCCGCTCTGTGTGGGGCACAGCGGCCCATCGCAGCAGTATGTCGCTTTCAAAGTGCTGACGGCATCAGAATGGAACTCTCCACGGTACCATCTCCTCCTCTCCCGTGTGATGGCGCGTGTCGCGGCCCTGGCGTTTGGCTCGTGTGCCGACGTTAGCTTTAACCTGACTGGACAGGACTGTCCGGCCCAAACCCCCCCTCCCAGCACGACCGGGCCTGGATGGCTTGTTCAGGTACTGGGAGCCCAGGCCCCTCTGCTACCAAGCTGGAAGAGAGTTACCCGTCTGCATCTCGCGCTGTAGACAATCTGCAAGGTTGCGGCGTGTTGGTGGCGTTAGCACTTATTTTATTATTCATTGTGGTTTTATTTCAGGTATTCTAAACTTAACATTCTTATTTAGATTTGACTGGATTGGATGCACAATGTGTCATAAAAATTCTTTCACTGATGATAATTGCGCTGATAATGTGTGTGATGCTCCTGTGCGATGGACCATGCAAAAGCTTCTGATTGGTCCTTAAAGCTGGACCTCGATATTGGGTGTCAAAGATTTCCACCATAGCACATCAATGTGTCCACAGAAAGTAAGAAGATGAGGTTCCATGGACGTCGCAAGGCACTATGGTCTGGTGACGGACGCCAGGGCTGGGTGAAAACACGCCCTAATCTTCATCACCAGATGGCCCTGGTGCCGACACGCATGTCCATCATCCTCATTCGGATCTTAGTGTTACGGATTCATCCGGCCGCCATGGAAGATAGAGAGGTGCCAGTGCCGTCAGCTCCGGCGGTTGTTTTCCCCTTCGGCAAGGGAAAAGGTTTTAACCGTAACACTCTCATCTATAATGCACTATAGATACCTTCATAATGCTTTATAATGGTCAATATAATAATTAATAAAGCATCACAGCATCTTCTACTGACAGTCATCAGGCTCTCATCTTTAATGCATTATAATGGTCGATATAAGCATTAATAAAGCATTACGGCATCTTCTATTGTCATAAGACATTTTAGAATTGATTCTTATACTTCATAAGCTCCACTGAAGCTGTCATCTATAATGTGCTATAGATACCTTCATAATCCATTATAGTTACCACTATAAGAATTATTAAAGCATTACAGCACTATTGACAGTCATCTGGCATTATAGTATTGATTTTGATACTTCATAAGGTCCAAAAAAACTCTCATGTATAATGCACTATAGATACCTTTATAATGCATTGTAATGCTCGCTATAAGAATTAAGGATGCTTTGTACAGCATTGTGAAGGTATCTATACTGTAATGCATGTAAACATGGCCATAATATGCCTTTTTATAAATATTTATAGTCATGCTTATAATGCATTATGAATGCATTATAATGTATTATGAATGTGTTCATAGATTCTTATAGATGTGGCATTCCTTAAAAATACCGAGCCATCACACCTCACATGGCCTTAAAACAAGAGTACTTTGGATTTTTCCACTATAGTTTTTCAGTCAAATGTCATGAGATTCATATATGATGTGTTAAATAATATCACCATTTCGTCAAGCAAGGTGAGCACTACACAAAGGACTGCAATGATGCATCAGAGAATTGTAATTGGACGTCTTGATTTATTCATATATTTGTATATGTATTTCAATACAATGCATGGCAATTTTGGTGCCTTTTCTATGTTTTACACTCTGTCTGGGAGAAAAAAATAAAAAGAAACAATTTGATAGAAAAAAGCTTTCACCCTTTGACTAGCTGTCACAGATCACTCAAATTAAACAATAAATTAGTGAATAATGAAACAACTGTAACTTTGCCCTGTAGCAGAATTTTTACATTGGCACCACAAAGAACAGACTGATCCCTATTCAGTTGTTACTTATTTATGAAAGTACAGTTCTGCGGTAATCCTGTGTTACTGCTACTTTGCTGGCCTGTTCTGCAAAAGATCCTCTTTGTCCCAAACCAGCTCTGTGACAAAGGAACATCCCGGAAAAGATGTCAAAGGAGCCACAGCATCTCATCTCCTTCCCAACGGCACATCATGGGAAGTGGCATTAGCATTATTTATAAGCTGTCATTATGTCAAGAGTGTGTTCTTCTGAAAAAATGTCAGTTGGAGTGAGGAATTGTGCAAATGCTTCCCGCCACCTCTGTTTCAGATGGAATCCATGGCTTTTTTGTTTGTCTATGTGCATCCACAGGTACAGACACATGGGCACGTAGTACTGCCTCAGCCACTGCCAAGCGTACGATGAATGTAAGTAAATGGTCCAGCCCGATGCTTTCTTAAGTCTGCCCCATAACCGACTAGGTCCACAACCTAAAATTATGCCCTGAACCGATCTGATTCACAGCCATGCTCAAATAAGCCACTCAATCAGACCCAGCTCAGAACCAGACCATATATTTATGGGCCCTCTTCACGTAAGTTTCTCTTATGCAAATAGAGGTTGCCATGGTAACTGTATGCTCAACCATAGGTATTTTTAAATAGGGAATAAGCATGTTTGAAAAGTAGAACACTCTGTCCAAGAATATGATTTAAAAAAAAAAAAAAGAGAGAAACAAGAAATCATATAAGGTGAAGAAAAATGATTGAACGCCTTCTAGCATGGGGTTCAGGGCTGCAGTCCGAGTCTCCACCACCCAATTAAAAGACAATATCCATCAGGCCACAGTGGTTTGCAAAACACACAGACGCAGACACACACACACACCTGGGCCATTTCATGGTATACGGGGTCTCACTACCGAAGCAAGTAGATAACTCTGCTGCATTGTTCCATCCCAGGTCCCCCTTAGTGACTCTGTTTGGCTGAGGTAATGCTGACCGTCTCTGACACGAGGGCGCCGGTCTCTGCTGAGCACGCTCTGCAAGCATGACTCTCTGATCCCTGCCGTGATAATTAATCCACAGCATGACCCCAAAGTCCCGTTGCTCTTTAATACTCAATATTTACACTCGGACAAAAAGAAGCAACAGTTCACAGCAAAGGAAAAGCAAAGATGCCAGTGTTTCAGAGCAGTGTGTGTCAGATGGCCAGCATGTCCTGAAAATCCTTCTCTGCATGCACGTGTGTGAAGTTAGACTGACAAAGCTAGCTTATGCTCCCAGCAGTTGCTGACATACTGTAAAGGCAATGCTCAGAGCTACCCAGGTCAGGACGTTTCGGATACAGGCTTTAGATTTACTTTAAAATAGGGGTCTGGGCTCAACGTTTCAGTCTCATTTCTAAGCTTGTAAATGTTATCCTCAGCCCCTGTTATTCAGAAGGAACAGGATTATAGATATGAAAGACAGAGCTGTAAGTACATCTCAGTGAGTTTCTACTCAAGTCTCCTATTTTCTTTTTCACATATATCAGGTGGCATAGTCAATATCCAATTAGTATAGGCTACACCATGAATATGTTCCAGCTAATTAGTTGAGCACTCATGTAATCATTGTACCTAAGTAAAAAAAAGTCTTCGGTATTGATAAGGCTTTTGCATTAGTAATGAAAACGTCTGCCAAACTTAGCACCACCTGTGATGGCGAGCAGCTCGCTGAGGCTGCTGGCTGCGGCTGAGAGCTCCGTGCGGTGCTGCATGCTGCCGTTTGATACGGTCCAGCGGGAGACCGTCCGCCGCCGCGGCCGGGACGCGCAGCCCCAGAACAGACGCGGAGCCGCACCGACCGGGTTGCGTATTCCTGCGCCGCCGGGACGTGAGCGGGGCGCAGGATCGGCAATCGGGGACAGACACGGTGCCGCTGGGCGCAGAAAATATACTTAAGGACTCAGGCTTAGGACGAAAATGCTTACATATTATTGCAATATCCCATGCATGCTGCTCAATTTCTGCTGACGATTTCTTTCAAATATACCATGAAATTGTTACACCATCTTTAACACTAGAAGGGCTGCAGATCGGCTATACCTAGAACGGCTGTGTGCGTCAATTGATGCAGTGCCTAGTTTTTGCAATAATAATATGAATAATACTTGTACTATAT
>JAODKM010000020.1:8800828-8811533 GCA_026780845.1 Petrocephalus sullivani
GTGTGGGATTCTGCATGCGGCAGGAGTACCAGGGACTCTGCTTTGTGTTTGTGGGGTTCTGCATGCTGCAGGAGTACACGGGTACTCTGCTTTGTGTCTGTGGGGTTCTGCATGCTGCAGGAGTACACTGGGACTCTGCCTTGTGTGTGTGGGGTTCTGCATGCTGCAGGACTACCCAGGTACTCTGCTTTGTGTGTATGGGGTTCTGCATGCTGCAGGACTACCCAGGTACTCTGCTTTGTGTGTATGGGGTTCTGCATGCTACAAGAGTACACTGGGACTCTGCTTTGTGTGTGTGGGATTCTGCATGCGGCAGGAGTACCAGGGACTCTGCTTTGTGTTTGTGGGGTTCTGCATGCTGCAGGAGTACCCAGGTACTCTGCTTTGTGTGTGTGGGGTTCTGCATGCTGGAGGAGTACCCAGGTACTCTACTTTGTTTGTGTGGGGTTCTGCATGCTGCAGGAGTACGCAGGTTCTCTTCTTTGTGTGTGTGTGGGGTTCTGCATGCTGCAGGAGTACCCAGGTACTCTGCTTTCCATCCTCAGCCCAAAGACCTTCAGTTAGTTTAAATGTTACCTCTAAATGGCCCATAGTGTGGGATGGTATGTGCAGCTAAGTGCCCTGTAATAAACTGGCATCCCATCCCATGAGTGGTCCCGCCTTGTACCCTGTGTTGCTGGGATAGGCTCCAGGCTCCCACATGACCCTGTCTAGGATAAGCCTTTGGTGGGTGGATGGATCTTTGTTTAATCCTCTGCTACTATTTTCAAGGCCAGTAAAGTATAATGGCTTTGAAATATGCTGTGTCACTGGCCCACACATTAGTTTGGGGGGGAGTCTGTCTCCTCACCACTGCCTTTAAAAATTTGAACATCTGGTCACAGTTTAAATGAAACCTTTCTGTTTTCTGTTGTCCACATTGGTCTGAATTTCTGTTATAATTAAGAATTGTTATCCCCAAAATTGTTATTATGACTAATCATTATAGATACTATTACAGGATATCTGTCTTAGTAACAGATTAGTTACTGTGTGCACAATACTGTACTACAGGAATGCAGCAATGTTATACTCCAATGAGGCTTTAAATGGTCTGATTCACTGAAGCAGTTTGATTTTAGATTCTGAAATAAATCTCTATTTCACGCATTCTAGTAATGGCGTAATAGCGTGGTATTTATCCTAAGAAACAAAAGCACTTCTCCTTAAATAAACCTGTCCACTGTTTACTCTTTAATGCCGCTCTGCATTGCAGATGGTGACATTATTTAATTATCTGGTTCTTAAGTACAGCTTTTCAAACCACAGTATGAACAGATGCAGTCGCCATTTGGACAAAACACACATAAATGCACACCAGACCTTGATAATTTCAGAGTTGCTATCCATCTACCGTAACTGCTGAGTCAGAGTAGGGTTGTTGTGAGCTTGTAGCTTATCTCAGGAAGCAGAGAGCGTGAGGCAGAGGACACTGTCAATGGGAAGCTGGTTTTCTGCTGTTTAATCTAGACCAGTGTTTGCCAATCCGGTCCTTGGGGACCCACAGAGCAAAAACGTGGACTGCCTGACAGGGAGCTGGCAGGGAGCAAAAATGTGGGCTGTCTGACAAGGAGCTTGGAGGGAGCAAAAACGTAGATCGTCTGACAAGGAGCTGTCAGGGAGTAAAAATGTAGACTGTCTGACAGGGAGCTCGGAGGGGGCAAAAATACGGGCTGTATGACAGGGAGTGCGGAGGGGGCAAAAATGTGGGCTGTGTGACAGGGAGCTCGGAGGGAGCAAAAATGTGGGCTGTCTGACAAGGAGTTTGGAGGGAGCAAAAATGTGGGCTGTCTGACAAGGAGTTCGGAGGGAGCAAAAATGTGGGCTGTCTGACAAGGAGCTTGGAGGGAGCAAAAACGTAGACTGTCTGACAGGGAGCTCCCAGCGAGCAAAAATATGGGCTGTCTGACAGGGAGTTCAGAGGGAGCAAAAATGTAGACTGTCTGACAGGGAGCGCGGAGGAAGCAAAAATGTGGGCTGTCTGGCATGGAGTTTGGAGGGAGCAAAAATGTGGACCAGTTGTGGATCCCCGAGGACCGGATTGGGAAACATTGATCTAAATTAAATTTTCTTGTCTTATGAAACATTTCAATATGTCTTATAAAAGGTATAGTGCACAGGACCATAAAAGGCTCAGGGTGACAGGGAAGCCACGTCTAGCCACAGGGTTCATTTTCAGTTCCTGCCATGAACTGCGGAGATCTCGTCAGGCCTCACCTCCCATCTGGACATGGCACCTGTGGAGAGTGATGGTGTGAGCTCCATCAGGTGAGAGTGCCCCCAGGTGGACCAGTTTAGGTGCTGCATTCGCATCGCTGTGTCCTTTGAGCCCAAGGCGTGCAGTCGGTTAACCGAAAATGCACCACAATTCTGTGTAGAAAATTGTTCTTATTGTTAATGAGTTTTGCTCTGCTGTGGTGCAGTAATGTGGCAATTCGGTCACTGTTCACTGTCACAGGTGCTCTGGCATTCATGTCCCCATGTGGAATAAGCGAACTGCATGCTCACCCCCCAGGCCAGATCTTTCTCCACACCCACAAGGCTTGGACCACACCTCAGCAGCATGTCCGTAATTGAATTTCGCACATGTACTGCAGAGCCACTCCCGCTCGGAGCTGGAGACAGTGAGGGATACAGTCCAACAGATCATCTCATCTGGGCTTTGTAGTCAGAACTGAATCAAAGTAGTGCTCATTGCTTCCGAGGTGCCAAGGAAATTGTGCCTGGAGAAGGACCATGGGATAAATTTAGTTGTTTAATCATGATTATGTCGCATGGATAATGGACTAGTAACAACTTAGTTAAAATCCAGCTCTGTGACCAAATGTAATTCGAACCTGCTGAGAGAAGAAATTACCTTTAAGGCCACCACCTTTAAAGAGAAAGTAATTAAAATATAAGAGATACATAATAATTTATGGATATAAAAAATAATACACAGATAATGATGCTTGTTTTATTACTGGAAAGTACTATTTCCAAAATATATAAAAGATAGAGTTAAAAAATATACCTTAAAAAGGGGGGAATCGAAAGTCTCATGAGTCAATCACTTAAATAAATTGGGTAATTGTCCCTCTTTATTTTCTCTTTTTTTTATTTAATCTTATGGTTAGCAGTGCAGTAATTAAGATTATTATGCTATAAACGTAGCATGCTCACACAAAGTGCAGCTTACTGTATCTGGTGCAAGTGGTTTAGGGATTTAATAAATTTAGTTAGTATGGGTCACTCTTGTAGTGGGGTGTGTGTTTGTGTTTGTGTTTTTTGGGGGGTGGGGGGCATTTTCATAGATCAGATTTAGGGACCAAAATGTGTCTAGTGTGGTAGAACCTTCCTTACTTTTGGGGACATTTTTTCAGGTCTCCATTTGTATAACCTCAATTTTATTAAAATCTGTGCAAAAAAGTAAAAATGGCAAAAATATTGTATTATGTTTGGTTACTTAAGGTTAGGCTGGGTTGGGGTTAAGGGTGTCTTGACTGAGATTAGGGTTTTTCCCATAGAAATGAAAGGACAGTGCCCATTTAGATAGGTACGTGGGTTTGTGTGTGTGTGTGTGTACTGCTCTATAAATTCAAAGGTGTCCATACTGTTCTTCTGTACCATTCTGTCAAATTGTATTTTTCATTTACAATCTACTACATCTGTGCTGTCTTTGTGGATCCTTGGTAAACTTTTGCCACTTTGCTTGCATAGCCACTTTTCCCCAGAATTCCAGTTTCTCTGCACGTCCTGGTCATTTTGTGGCTCTTAGGCCTGACTCTGCATGATGTGCACAATGGAGCGGATGGAGCAGCGAATGGAGCAGCGAATGGAGCAGCGGATGGGACAGCGGATGGAGCAGCGGATGGAGCAGCGGATGGGACAGCGGATGGAGCAGCGGATGGGACAGCGGATGGAGCAGCGAATGGAGCAGCGGATGGGACAGCGGATGGAGCAGCGGATGGGACAGCGAATGGAGCAGCGGATGGGACAGCGGATGGAGCAGCGAATGGAGCAGCGAATGGAGCAGCAGATGGGACAGCGGATGTAGCAGCGAATGGAGCAGCGAATGGAGCAGCCGATGGGACAGCGGATGGAGCAGCGGATGGAACAGCGGATGGAGCAGCGGATGGGACAGCGGATGGGACAGCGGATGGAGCAGCGGATGGAGCAGCGGATGGAGCAGCAAATGGCCAGAGTGCTGTCACAAGCATATGGTTTCCAACATAACATGCTGAAAACAACGGCTGTCCTCCTGCAAGACTGCCATGGCGTCTTGCCTCATGCCATTTCTTCCCCAAATGCTTCCTCTTTAGGCTCTGAAAAGAAATTGTTTCTCCCAAACAGCCAGCAGCTGCAAGCACTCTGTCACCCTCTATCCCAGATCTGCTGAAACCCTGTGTTTAAATGCAAAGCACTGGACCGAACTTTGTACAAAATGTGAAACACTTTTGTGTGGCTGTTGCTTTATTTGGAAAGATGGATCCACTGTCTGAAAATTTGCACTGTGTAAAAGCAAAAGCTAAGGTCTAATCTTCAAAATGTATGGTAGGATTTAAATAGACACTGATACTATATAAGGGAAAATCAAAGTGTGACGTTAGAGATGGATGTGAAAAAAGTGTGTGTGTGTGTGTGTGGGGGGAGTAAGGTGAGGTTACGGCCACAGGCCACGAATCAGATGGACAGGGTTTAGTAGGAGTTCCATGACCTTATAACCCAACATCATCCCACAAAAGTCCTCCATCTTCACCCAAAAATTCCCCAGAACAGCGCAGTAGCTCCCAATCTGTCAATCAGAATGTTGTGGTTGAGCTGATCATACTTAATAAAGACTCAGTTGTGACAAAATCAAATGAGAAGAGTTAAAAAACTGCTTGAATACAGACATGATAAGGAACAGAGATAAAACACTTGCTTTTTTAGACTGACAAATGAAAAATGTACTTCGGGTCATGGAAACAGTAGACATGGCATAATGTGGGAAACTAGTATCTCTAACTGAGCTTGAAATGCAGAAGATCCCTGAATTGACTTTGTCTATGATATGTTCTGTGTTACACTTGACTGATTCTGCCTCTACTGGTGTATGACCACGTGTCTGAGCTCTTCATTGGGGAGGCACTGAAGGATACGAGGGATACTGCTGCATACTATTTGGTCCCTGTATGAATGCAGTAAGAGCTGCGTTTGCATCCTTGGCAGTGGCACACATAGTTTATAGTGTTGATCTCTGGTGAGAGTGTGTCTTGACTCCACTCTTGTTTTTCATTCAACCAAGACCTTCAGCCAACTTGAGCTGTCTGATGCCAAGTGTGAAGTGGCAGGGTTGAGAATCAGCAGCTTTAAATCGGAGGCCATGGAGCTCCCTTGGAAAAAAGATTAGTCCTCTCAGGTGAGGGGAAGAGTTAGAGATTCCTAAGAGGAATTTAAGTACCTCATAATGTTAACAAGTGATGGTAAGAGAATGTGATGCTGTTTTGTTGCTGCAGGGCACTGCTGTGGTGAGACCCCCGGACAAGGTTTTTGGTCCCTGACAGGTGGTCATGAATTGTGGGTAGTGACTGAAAGAAAAAGGTTGTGAGTACAGGTGGCCAAAATGACTGCTTGTGATAGGCTTAGGAGTTTGGAAATGGGGGTGGGCACACCAAAACAAAGCCATGGCTCCACTGGACCTAGAAAAGTCAGTTGAGATGGTTTCTTATTAGGATGCCAACTGGTCAGAGGCCAAGGGGCAGACTGTGGACATGGGGGAGGGAGTATATCCCCTAGCCGGCTGGAGAAGATCTGGGGATCTAGCAAAAGGAGCTGAAGTCTATGGTTTTGGGATAGCAGGTTTCAAGGGGAGGATGGCCTCTGGGGTCACGGCAGAGGCGAGAACAGCCTCTGAAGCAGCAGCGCTCAAGTTGCAGCTGCATCTCCTCCATACAGTGTCGGACCTTCTCTGCTTCCTGGTGATCCACACCTGGGGTGAGCCCCACCAGTAACTCCTCTGTCTGCATAAACAGCGCTCTGGCCTTGGCCACGTTCCACATGGTGGGATTTAGCCCAATCTGTCGGTGGTTAGGACGGCTTGCAGGCGGGGTAGCTTTGGAAGAATCAGCATGGGCTTTGAAGCAGAGATATGGACAGCTTCAGCTTGGGCATGGCTTCCATAACTCATAGGGGACATCACCAGCAGGACAATCTGCACAGCTGGCAGCTCTGCTAGCTCCTCAGGATCGTTGTGCTCTTCCAGATCACTGTCACTCAACAATTAACTGACTGTCCATGAACCACCAAGGAAATAAAACAGGAGGATTCTGGAGGACCAGAGGCAACCCCTGCCGGTCATATCAGGGGATGGACAGGATGGGTTGTGATAGTCATGGTCTGTCTCTGTCACTCCTGCCATGTCCCCTTTTTTCCAGCAGGGGTCTCTGCTGGCCATTCTGTTTCCTCCCCTTTGTCCCTTTGTGTGGAAAAACTGTAACAGCAAAAATACACATAGAAACATAATCAAAAGGACCACAGCAGGTGAAAACAAAAGACCAGAGGAACATTAATTATGAAGGGAAACAGATCCCAATTGCTAAAACACATTTCTCTGAAGGTTCCCCTCAAATTCTCAAAAGTTTAAACACAATATTGTAACATCTCATTCAACTGTGCAAATCACAGATTTACAGCCCAAAAGCAAATAGTCAACTAAAAATCATTCACTATGTTACTGAAAGTGCATATTTCACTCAGATGACACACACACAAACAAGCAAAAATGATCACACACACAATGATCACAAAGCACAAAAAGCATCAATTCAGAACACTATTCTAAAAACTTAATTCAACCATGAACCATATACTTCAAATTTATCAAGGTTTCCATTCATAGTACTCAACATACAATGATAACTGATACAGTAAATGATAAGTGTATGATACTGTAAATACTGTTCATTACAGACATTATTCATCAGGATCTCTCCAGTTGTAATATGAACATTTTGTAACATCTCCAAGAAAACTGTCCCTGTAATTATGCAATGTAAGTGCTAATTGTCATAAAGTTGATGCAATATCCTTCGGATATTCCAGGTCTTCACCTTCCTCTGGTGCAACCAATGTCTGATATGACACTAACAACAGGAGCACAGTGTTTAATTCTGGGAATAGTGTGGTCATTTTGAGAACTGAATTAAAGCATATTGTCATCTAGCTCAATGTTCATGACAGTGTTTTAGCAATTGGGAAAAACTGTAAAATCACTCCAACTCCCTGCATGTGGCCTGCATGTGGATTGTGAAAGTTGTACCAAAGAAACAAATCTCTTCGGAATCTTGAGAGCTCTATATATTGCTATTCCAAAGATCTCATCTTGAAATTCCAAATTCCCAAAATTCCAAAATTACTACTAACTTGAATTATGATTCAAAAAGTAAACAAGAACCACATTCAAAACAATAAGGCGACCACTAATGTGGTAAAACCTGAAATTTCCATACTTTTGGGGACATTTTTTCAGGTCCCCAATGGAAAACCTCAATTTTATAAAAATCTGTGAATCGAATCAAAAAACTAAAAATACCAAAAGTCTTGTATTTGGGTTGGTTACTTATGGTTATGGTCTTGGTAGAGGTTAAGGATGTCGTGATTGGGATTAGGGTTTTTCCATAGAAATGAATGGACAGTCCCCATTTAGACAGGTACGCAAGTGTGTGTGTGTGTGTGTGTGTGTGTTTACTATAGTTGTTTTCCAATAAATCTATGATGGATGACAGAAAGCTAGAAGAGGAAGAGGGAGAGGAAGGCAAAGAACTGTAATATCAGAGGAATATTACAACAGCTTTATGACAATTAGCAGACTTACATTGCATAATTACAGTTTTCTTGGAGCTGTTACAAAATGTTCATATTGCAGCAACTGGAGAGATCTTGATGAATAACGTCTGTAATGTACAGTATTTACAGTAACATACATTTATCAGTTTCATACACATTTTCTTTTCTTTTATGTTCTTTGCAGCATGGATAGAACATTTTTATGCCTAGTTCATGAGTTTACATGCTGTTGATTTTGGAGCAGTGCATTTGAGAAAATGATCTTCCATGTGGTGTTTTTGTACACTTTCAATATTGTATGTTGAGTACTATGAATCGAAATATTGATTAATTTGAAATATATGGTTCCTGGTTGTATGAAGTTTTTAGAGTAGTATTCTGAATTGATCCTTGATGTGCTTTGTGATCATTGTGTGTGTGATCATTTTTGCTTGTTTGTGTGTGTGTCATCTGAGTGAAATATGCACTTCAAGTGACATAGAGAATGATTTTGAGTTGACTATTTGCTTCTGGGCTGTAAATCTGGGATTTGCACAGTTGAGTGAGATGTTTTGAGGGCACCTTCAGAGAAATGTGTTTTAGCAATTGGAAAAGACTGTAAGTGGAAATGACTGATGTGCCAGAGAGAAGGGCATGGTGATGAAGATTGTGAGCACAAGGGGGCAGCACAAGGTATAGGCCAAGCTGTCCTGAAGAATCCTGGAGCTTTTGTGCTTCTGATCAGCATTTAGGTGTTTCTCACAACCCTGCATTGACCCACAGAAGCTTCCTTTTTAAAAATGCCCTTTTTTCCTGCTAACTTCATTAAGCCTGAGTAGAAACAAAGAAGTTGTTGTGCTAAAACAAAGCTGTATCTGTGCTCCCCATGGCAGGAAGGTGGGTCTCCTCCTTTACAGCAAATGCTTCTGCTAACATGTTTTACTGTTATTTTTAGCAACATTTATGTTCCTGTACACAGTCAGACTTTAATAATCCAGTTATACTTGGAGCTCACAGCTAATTATGTGTGATTCTAAGAAGTGCTTCCAGAGTGCATGACATTAGTTTGTAGAAGATCTGTAAAGAGACATGGCAGTAACCCTCACAGCATGCCGATTGCCACTGTGCACTCACATTGAAAGCATGCTGATGTTACAGACATCACTTTCAAAGGTTACAGTCACTGGGAACTCACATATGCAAGAAAATTAAATATGACTTTCATGGAGTATTCACGTCATGGAATAGAGTATTCACATTTTAGGATGGAGTATTCACATTGCAGGATGGAGTATTCATTTTGCAGGATGGCGTATTCACTTTGCAGGATGGAGTATTCATCTTGCAGGATGGAGTATTCACATTGCAGGATGGAGTATTCACTTTGCAGGATGGAGTATTCACATTGCAGGATGGAGTATTCACTTTGCAGGATGGAGTATTCATTTTACAGGATGGAGTATTCATTTTACAGGATGGAGTATTAACTTTGCAGGATGGAGTATTCACTTTGCTGGATGGAGTATTCACTTTGCCGGATGGAGTATTCACATCATAGGATAGAGTATTCATGGTGCAGGATGGAGTATTCATTTTGCAGGATGGAGTATTCACTTTGCAGGATGGAATATTCACTTTGCAGGATTGAATATTATAAATGCAGGATAACCAGGGTCACTGGATGTTCAAATTCACCGGACTCGATTGCTGATCAGAATCACAGGACTCAAACACTAACAGGATGCATCAAATCAAGATGCATCTCATCACATGCAGCAATGACCGAGCACATGGGACTGTTGCTTTTTGCTGACTCCTTGAATTGTGAGGGAATTTTTTGCCGCTTCCTTCATTAATTAATAAGTAAAAAGTAATCTATTTTTGGTACAGGAACACACAGAAAGCAAAATCTGCAGTTTCATAGCTGTATTCACACAGAGTCATTTGAACAGGTGGGAATTTAGACCAAATATTAGCAATCCACGCAAACTACATAGTTCAGCACCTCAGCACACAATTAAACTGAAAGCAATGCATAGACATTATAATACACCTATATGAAATGATATTACCTTAATTTTATTAAACTATATCACAGATAGTTCCATCAAGCCAGAGTCCTGTAATGAGTTATTCCATCTATTCCTCAGACACAGGATGTGTTTCTTAAGAAAACCGGAGAAGCAGAAAAACATGAAGAGAACAAAAACTATAACATTCACATGACATAAAATACCATTTTAATGGCAATTTAGAATCACAATGAGCTGTGCAAACCAATACCACCCTAAGGCAATGCAAAGACATGGAACAGGTGGACGGATTTCTCTGTAATTGTATATAGTGTGACATTGTGCCCTGTGGTGGACTGGCATCCCGTCCAAGGTGTTCCTTGCCTCCTGCCCAGAGCTTCCCTGGAGAAGTTCCAGGATCAGCACCATTGTGAATTGGTTAAGTGATTATGGATGAACGGATGGCTGCATTTCCACATTCTTCGAAAATAATGAAAAACAACAGCACTGCCATCTTGTATTATATCTCACTTTATTGGCCTTCTAGAAATTGGGACACCTCCTCTGGAAAGCACACATGTGATTGGGCAAACGCAGACACGCATGAACACCCGCGGCCTCATATTCAGGGTTGGGGGTGCCTGTCACTTCCTCTTAGCATTTGCGTCCCTCGCTCTCTGCGGACCTGCACCGGGCTCATTCCTCTGCCGCCATTTGTACGGGAGACGATCCACATTTAGACACCTTTTTGTGACAAAACATCCACCCCTAGCCAATCCTCACACCCCCCACCACCCATGTAGAGCAACCTTTGGAGGACATAGGGTGGGTGGGTGGGGGGGGGGGGGGGGGGCGGCCGGGTTTTTCCA
>JAODKM010000020.1:8821321-8833068 GCA_026780845.1 Petrocephalus sullivani
CTGCCATCATGGGCTGGTCAGTATTTGAATCATTTATAGATATAAAAAGGTAGATAGCGCGTTTGCGAGTGGACGTGGGTCTGTGCGGCGGCTATATCGGGGCGGTCAGCACTCGAGTCACTGATAAGTAGATGCTTGTATAAATGCGACTGGCATGTGCAGCGTTTGGGTGAACAAACAAACGAAACCTTGAAAACAAGCACCATGGGATAACTTTTCACAAATAAGTGGCAATTTTATTGTATTGTACTGTTAAGTAAGTTATTGAACATGAACTATCACTTTGGACTATCCTGAAAATGGCTTGACACCGTCGTGATGTTGGCTACCCAACGAAAACATAACGTTATGAATATGTGTTAAAGCGCTACGTGACATGGGGTAAATGTGATATTTAATTAGCAGTGACCTCATTCACTGTATAGTTTATGCTTTATTATGCATGCACGATGGCCGGTCTCTGGAAACCAGTCCATGGTGCAAAAAAAGGTTGGAGACCGCTGCTCTGTTTGACCCAGTGTATGGATGGAACAACGACCATAGGTTTCCTCCAACAAAATTCCAATGTGTATGTCCTTCATGGAGGTTTCAGTCGCCTGCTGTCATGCACTTCACCTGCAGCAGACCTCTTATAACAGAACATGCCCTTTCGCTGTGATGACCTGCCGTCTGTGGCCAGACTCTACTGACTTGTTTTAATTTAAATGATGTGTTTGAGTTCCCCCTGGTGGGGACTATAGAGAACAGCAGACATGACGTGCAGGCAATTTCCACTCACCTGCTGATTAAGAATATTATATTGTGTTGTGTAGGCATGTGTTAAAAAAAATAAATCGACTGAAAATTGTCTAAATAAACGGAAAATATAAATAAAACTATATATAAATACAAATAAAGACGAAAGGAATATTTGGCAGCTATTAGCTGCATATATACTTAAATATTGATTTAAACTAATGGTGGCAGGGTGGCCTGTTGGGTATTACTTCTGCCTTAAGCCCCCTGCATTTGAAAGTACCACCTCTGCCATGTGTGTGGAGTTTGAACGTACTTCCTACCTTGTCCGTGCATGTGGCCTGTGATGGACTTTCATCCTGCCTAGAGTGGACCCTCACCCTGTACTCTTTCGGATCCGCGGGATAAACAGCCTGAAGCTTATCTGGTACAGGGCTGCCACGAGCCTGGAATGAGGCAGGGGATGCCCTAGCTGGCATGCCAGGCCATCTTGTACTCCCAGAGATGGGGGGCATGGTAAGGGGGGGCCAAGCTGTATGATCGCTGCGGGCATATCAGTGCCAGATCACTATGTCGACCTCCGAGAGACATCGGAACCATTCTTGGGCTGCTTCGAGCTGCTGGAACCCTTGTCTGCGCTTGTCTGTGTTTACAGCTCTGGTGATGGGAAACACAGAGTGCACAGGTCCCACACTGACCAATGGCGTGGAGCCAGTGAGATATTCATGGCATTGGGAATACAGAGACTTTTCATATACTTGCATGACAACCAACAGTCAATGATATCTCTAGCAGTTGGGAGGCTCTCGTGTTATCAGCCAAGAGGGATTTTCTGTATGAAATTTTACAAAATGATAAAAACACTGTCCTTTTTAATTAAATGGTCAATGAAAAAGTATGCCTGTGTGAAGTACAAATACAAATTCTCACATGGCACCTCGAGTATGTTTCTCTGTAAGGCTACACACATTGGAGCTAATTTGGAAGCTAGATGTTGTTCTAACCCTAGGCTGTCTGGCACTGTTATCTCTCACTTACGCACAGAGGACTACAGTCATTACTATGGGCTCCTACACAGAACCCTACCTGCAGAAGCTCTATAAATGCACAAAGCAGAGGCAGCACCCAGAGCCACAGCATGCCTGGATACACTTAGATAGGGAGGATAAAAACAAATCAATGCATTAAACAGTGGAGTGTGCCCTCTAGTGGTTTGGACTGTTAGTGTCAGTGCTGGTGAATTTTCAGTGAACTGTGCGGTAATGTAGTAGTTTGTGCGTTTAAGTGCCTAATGTCCACCTTAAGAGATGTGTGCACAGCCTAACTGGGCATCCATTGAACAACCATTGTGCATCCATCGAAACTGTGCAATGGTGGTCGATTTGTGGGCCTGGATTAAATCTGGATGAGCCTGAGTGATGCTCATTAGGGCACATTTTCTTAAAGGCTTAATATTTACAATATTGTGACCACAATAATAATACAGCCATGACTGTGTTGTCCTATCTACGAGCAATGCAAAACTCACACGGAATTATAGCTGTGAGTTAACAGTTTGCTTAATGTTTGTAGATACAAAACCATCTGCAGATGACTAATAAAGGAATGGAAAATGAAACTAGAAGAAGGAATTAGAAAAATGAGAGCCCTGTTTAGTGTGTGAGTCCAGTCATTATGCTGTACATTATTACGCAATTTAGTTTCATGGAAAAAAAGAGAGAAATCGAGTATGCTTGACTGTCATTGTGTCTCTGTTTGTATTGACAGACATTCTTCTGAATTTCACTTACTGTCTGTCTTGAATTTGCTACAGCGTTCTGCGTTAAATGTGATGCTTCCTTCTGCCGTGACACCTATCATTAGGGTCTGACTCCGTGACTTTGAATATGGTCTCCGGAATGTTCATATGGCTTTATGTGATCTCCCTGTGTTTTTGGTGTGATTCCATTAATTAGAAAAGTAGCATCATTCTGTGTGCATAAGTGTCATTATGTCACTCTGTATATATTCCGATCAGCCATAACATTCAACCCACTGGCAGGTGAAGTGAATAACATCGATTATCTCATTACATTGGTACCCGTTAAGGGTGCCATTATATATTAGGCAAATGAACAGTCCATTCTTGAAGTTGGTGTGTTGGAAGCAGAAAATATGGGAAAGTGTAAGGCTAGATGACTGGGTCAGAGCATCTCCAAAACGGCGGGTCATTTGGGGTGTTCCCAGAATGCAGTGGTCAGTACCTACCAAACGTGGTCCGAGGAAGGTCAGCTAGTGAGCCAGTGATGAGGGATAATTATTAAGCACCTTTCACAGACATCACAAGGCCACAAATTGCTGAGCGAAACTAAAATGCAAAAAAAAAACATACCGCAAAAGGCCAAAGAATAATATAAAAATACCAAAGTAAAAAATAGGCAATGCATAGCAAAACAAAGGATCACATTTTCGAGAAAGCCTGAGAAAAATGGTGCCCTCTTAAACCTTCAACAGAATCTTCAGGACACCCCGATGGAGGACGCTCATTCCACAGCCTTGGGGTGGCAATCCGAGATGCTGGATCTCCGCACGTTTTTGGTCTTGTCCATGGAATACTAATGAGTCCTTGATCAGAGAACCTTAGAACACGGCCAACCGAATAGGGATGGACCAGATCCATCCATGTACTGGGGGGCCTGACCGTGTAAGGACTGAACGTAATGACCAATATCTTAAAGCTAAACTGAACAGGATGCCAGTGAAGGAAATTTTCAACAGGAGAAATATGAGACACCCTTTTAGTCCTTCTTAAAAGCCCAGAGTGCCCCTGCTGACCCCTGTCCATCACCGAATGCATCTGCAATGGTAACGTTAGCATCAGAACTGGATCATAGAGTAATAAAAGAAGGTGGCCTAGTCTGATGAGTCATGTTTTCTGTTACATCATGTGGACAGCTGGGTGAGTGTGTTGTTTGCTTGGTTAAGAGATGCACTATGGGAAGAAGGCAAACCAACAGAGGCAGTGTGATGCTTGGGGCAATGTTCTGCTGGGTGGCGTCGTAGTTGGGTGAAAAGTGGGACTAAATTACCAGGGCTCCAAGTGGGGGGAGGGCCCCTGAGGTTGTAGGTAGTTGCGAACCTCGAGCTTACGGGGGCCCATGGTCACTGCTTGTGCATAGGGCCCAGAATTCGGTGCTATGCCCCTGGGGATCCATGGAGGCTCCACCTTGCAACTTACAAGACTTAATGGATCTGCTGCTAATGTCTTGGTGCCAGGTGCCACAGGACACCTTCAGAGGTGGTGGTCTGTGCCTCGATGGGTCAGAGCTGTTTTGTCAGCATGAGGGCAACCTACACAATATTAGGCAGATGTTATGGCTCATCAGTGTATAATATATACTAGTACGCTTCTCAGTGCCTTTGTATAATCAAATCATTTATTTACATACACACTGTACAAGTTGATTAATACTGGATAAACATGTACAGTATTTGGGAAACTCATCTTTCACTATGCTTTCCTTGTTTGAAAACCTGGAAATTCCAAAAATATTTAAAATATGTTATATTAAAATAAAATGTATTTATTTTCTGTCGTGCTCAGCCCCACCCTTCGTGTCTGTTCCCCTGTTTTGCCCTCAGGCGGGGCATGATTCGCCGCACCTGTCCCTCGTTGTGCTTTGCCTCGTGTTTCTCTCCGCTTGTTTGCCCTGAACAGCTGCCTTGTGTTTCATCC
Source organism: Petrocephalus sullivani (assembly GCA_026780845.1). Taxonomy (NCBI): domain Eukaryota; kingdom Metazoa; phylum Chordata; class Actinopteri; order Osteoglossiformes; family Mormyridae; genus Petrocephalus; species Petrocephalus sullivani. Next base: position 8,825,772 of record JAODKM010000020.1, read on the forward strand.
TTAATGTCCTGCCCTATTTAGTCAGTCTGTGTCCAGTCTCCCCTGTCGGTTATTGTCGCTGCATGTATATGCTCGCTGTTGTGTTGGCTCCAGTATTTCCCCGTGTCTTGTTCAATAAATGCCCTTTGGAAAGGCTTCATCCCTACAGCTGCAGTTATGGGTCGTTCATCCCGTCGCCGGCGTGACATTTTCTCTCCCAGCTTTATCAATTAGAAACTCCTATTACTGCTATGTAGGTTTCCGTGATTGTCGCATTTCGTTGTCATAGACACAGCTTTCACGAACCCACATGATCTGTGTCCATAGCAACAGAGTGCAGTTCACTGCGTCCAAAAGCGTATTAGGAAAAAAGTATGAAAGTCCAGTGCAATAAGCGGGCTCACTTGCTGATGGTGGTGCCGAATTTTGGATACCTTTATGTACTTGATACAAGTAGCATGTCTAATGCAACTGTTGTTAGCGCAACACTTACATATGCAGTACATTATATAATAAATTCTGGGAAAAGTAGTAGTAAATGTACTGTATATAAATTAAATTTATGGTTGATAGATAGATAGACAAATAAATGTTTAAAAATCAATATACAGTATTTAGGCAGATTTCCAGAAGAATGACTTATAAGACAACAGCCGACCATCGGCATATCCCATTCTGAGGAATTTGTAGCGGAAGCATGGCATTGTCACCTTAAGATGGAGTGATCTTATGTGTTGTTGAAGATACAAGGGTTTGGTATCTGTCACAGAGAGATAGGCTAGTGTGAGGAGGTATATGACTGATCTAATGAGAAAACAGATGTCTTCCCAGACGGCTTCTAAAAAACACCTGATTAAGGAGCGTTTGATGGAGATGGGTCCCCGGCGACGTACCGAGGACGTGATTTTGATGCAAGCACCGAAGAGGAGCCAATCAAGAGAGACAAGGAGTGTGACAATATCAGGTGTGCTGTCACATTTCCAGTCATCTGCAGCAGTTTGGCATCACGTGTTGGTAAGCCTGAAAGCGGAGAGTTGGAGGTACCAAGACCCTTACGGAAATCCACTATAGTTTCCTATGGTTTTTTGGGCTTTGGTTATGGGTTTTTTACAGTAACCATGGTTTTACTATAATACCTCATGGTAATTATGATTACTAAGCTCCTACCCATAGTATGACCATGGTTTACTTATAGCACTTCATGGTGACTGAAGTTCATGGTGATGTAACTAGTTGAGGGGCCACAAATAATGCAGTAATACATGCTTAGTAAATGCATTAATTAACCATTAACTATACGTTACTTCATCATTAATCAATGATGACGATTCATGTATTCTTTGCAGGAATTTCATTAGTTAGTTCATTAGTTATTTATTAACTAATTCATGTTCCTGATTAGTACTTCAGTAGTCAATGAGGTACTACTATGATTTGTGGCCCCTCAACTAAAGTGTTACTGGTTTACTTATAGCACTGCATGGTAACTGCAGTGAAACCATGATAAAGCCATAGTCATAAACTCATGGTTACCCAAAAAAAACCATAGTAAAACCATGGTTCATTTTCGTAAGGGGAGCCTGGACTAGAAGCTGAGCCACATACTCAGACAGACAAGGCCTGATGAAAACTGGGAGAGCATCATTATGTGGTCAACAAAGGATTGTTGGTCATCTTTCATTACCCCATGGTTCCCAGTGGACCTTAATGGACACAGCATTGATATTCCAGGCTGAACAGTGAGGTCATGATGGATGGTAGGGCTGGCAGGGAAGACATGTGGCTGGGTCTTGGAGAGATTTAGCTGGAGGTAATGGTCCCTCATCCAGGCTGCAGCATTGCAGAGGCATGCAAACATCTGAGCAGAGACTGTGGTGCTGTCAGGCAAAGGTAGCATTTTCTGCACGTAGGATCAATCCATTTCTAAGATGCTCATGACTTTTGGTTTTGAGGCAAGGTTTATGATGTGGTTTTGAAACATCAGTCATATGACGGCCATATTATCATTCCAGATAAGAGAGAAAAGCTTTTTAAAAAAATCCTGGAAAATTGGGTATGTTGGTTGATTATGGTGCTGTTGGTTTCAGCAAGTATTTTGGTGACAACAGTATTTAGTGAAGGTGATTAATTGTCATTGTTGACACACCACAGCATGCAACAACGAAATGTGTCCCCTGCATTGTGACATTGTGAGACAGCAACGGGCAGCTATTTCAGCGCCCGGGGAGCAGTGCTTGGGGACTGTACCTTGTTCAGGGTACCTCAGCGGTACTTGCAGGTCAGGGACTCGAACCGGCAATCTTTCAATTACGCGGTTCTGCCCCTAACCAATACACCACGTGCCTGCCCCCTTATTAGTTAAACAAGTTCGTTAAACAAAATACGGTAGGTGCAGTATTAAGGTTATATTTGCATCTGAATCCATTGCATTCAGCTCTTCTACAGTACTTTTTTAAGTAGGAGATTTTCAAGTCCAAAGTAATTGGGAATGTATCAATACATCACAATGTGCAATACTCTTAATAATTAATAATACATAAAATATACACTTAGATAATCTATGTGCAGAACATCTTCATGCATTTCAACCAATCAGATGGTGGTGATGCAAGCGGCTTGAATACCGCTTGCTTCCTAGTGGTAGTCGGTAAAGAGCCAATAGATTACATATATGTTTATATATGTTTATATATATTTACTTTGTTAGCAGTTAACAAAGTAAACTGCTACATATTGTGATAGAGGTAGGCTACATTTAGGTAATAAGGAATAATTGATTCAATATCCATGGAGGAGGTGAAGTGCAGAGAGTGTAGTGTAGTGTTAAAATATAACAACACCTCTTCTATGTTTAAACACCTGCGGTCTAAACATTTGGTTGATCCAAGTGCACAGAGTGGTATTGTAGACAATGCTGCTTGCATTTCCACACTAGTAAGGCCTGCTGCTGCCCCACAACTAGGTATGTTCAGCACTGGCCTTTTTCCGTTCAGTGGTTGTTTGATCAACTTTGTGTAGCCTAGTATTGGTGTAGTGCAGTGGTCTTTGGTTTATATGGCCAGTGAGTATAACAGCTTTATGCATTTACAAGTGTTACATTCAGAGTGGAGAACTGATAGATTGAGACAAGCTGGTCAGTTAATGGAATAATTACATATTTTTTTCCCTCTTTGCAAAGTGTTTTTTACACAGGTATCATTTCATTTCAGGTAACAGTCAAGAGGAGAAATGACTGAAGCACCAAAACGTGTCATGGCGTAAGGAAGGGACAATTCAAAAGCGATTGTAGGGTGAACTGAAAAGCGACTTCATTAATGGAAACACAAACAGAAAACAAAGGACCACGAGGGACCGAAACGGAGAAACTGAAAATAACCAGACAGACGGCTAAGATTAGAGGTTCGAACAGTGAAAAGGGCACAGGTAACAACACATATGACAACAATGACCGGAATGAGGGCCAAGGCAAGCAAACATAGACTAATGAAGATCAAACGGGTGGCAGCAGCGGCCTCTGCTGGCCAAACAGGAAAAAAACAGCCGAATTCTGACTAACAAAAAAAAAGATGGTTTTGACCATCTATTTTTAAAATAGCTGTCTGAAAATGCTTTTTGCACTGGTCAGTTCATTACTTATCATCAAATTATATAAGAACCAAATATTAGTGGAAGAACTAAGCCAAACACAGCACACATTTTGACAGGGTGCTTCAGCTTCACAACCTTCCAAACCTGCAGCGATGTTTTGTTCCAGCACGTTTGCTACAGCTGCAGCACAGGTTTTGCCAGCAGGCTGTGCGCAGCCAGCATTTTGAAATGTTTCAAGCGCTTTGAAACAATGGTTGTTTTAAATGCATCAAAACTGCTTTGCTGATTCAAAAATGCCATCCCTATAGTCACGAGGGAAGGTTCAGTATAGCTGGATGTCACTGGTGCAGTGGGCAAGAGAGGAAAGAGCGCAAGTAGCCACATTTGAGGGGGTAGATGAAGATCAAAGAAGCGAACAGGAGTCACACACAGAGAGCCAGTCAGGAATCAAACGCTCATACGCAACACTTTACAAAAAGTGGACAGAAAACAGGTGCATTTAACCTGCACTAATTTATTAGCGAGAATAGGAATAGGTGCCCTTTTAATGGAGCAGTCGTGACCTAAAGTTTAGGGGGGTGCACTTTTGATCAAAAGGTTGCTGGTTCAATTCCCTGACAAGCAAGGTACCAACCCCAAGCACTGATCTCCATTTGCTGAATTAGCTGTCACACATAAGTTAAATGCAGAGGGCACTTGTGGTGATTCTACCACTGGGGGGCGTTACAGAATGGCCAGGGATAAGCCGGATCCTGCACAGAAAGGTTCTGTCCAACCTCATTATCACACACATTCAAAGCAGCATCATCATCCTCATCAATGGCTTTTACTGTGTCCTTTGCTCTTTGAATTTACATTTAGGTTGGTTCTATTGGTATATATTTATTATTCTTATTTTTAAGCATTTATTAATCTCTATAACATTATAATATTCTGTTTTTCAGAACTGCATTGCTCACACAGCATTGTTTGCACTTATGTGTCCTGCCTTTGCACTGTGTCTCTTTGCTGTATGCACCAGAATTTACCCCCAGGATCAAGAAATCTCAATGAAACTTGAACTTGTCAATGAAATAATGAACTTATTATGCTTAACTGCTATAATTATTTGGTGGGTGTTATTAACAAGCATCCTTTTCAGATGTCAGGAAGTTTTTGTTTCTGAACCCTCTTTTGTAAAATTTACTGTTCTGACTAAGAAATACACAGTAGAATTTTGTATTCGATAATTATTTATATTCCATGGGTGTAATGAACCATCAAAACAGTCATGTATAAAGTATATTACAAGATCGGCCAGATCCCCTTTAGTGCACTTTAATGGAAGTCTGGAAGGCAGGAAGTTCTGGGTAGCCATAATGTTCATTAAGGTTGAGATTTGGTGAATGAACTCTTTCCCATTCTAGAAAAAAAAAATGAAATGGGTGATTACAATGAAACGTTGACACAGTTAGTCTTTTTTCCTATTTTCTTATTTCACATTATAGTGAATCATTTCGTCATTCATTGAAGAACTGGATGACTGGTCTTGGTGTTTGGAATAATTAAGAATGAAGCATTTGAAAAAGAAATGTCTTTATAAAAAAGAAAAAAAAAAACAACAACTGTAATTGCCTTCAGACCGGAGCTCTATCCATTCTCTGCAGTTATTCTCTGGTATTGGAGTTTGGAAAAATGTAATTTAACATGTTTGGATGACTGAATTACTTTTTCCACTTTATGCAGAGAGGGCCTCTTCTGAATACTGCACATCAAGGAAGTTCTGATGTCATAAAAGACGGTTTGTTATGCAGGTATATTCAGCCCTGTATTTAGAAAAAACAGAACTATATTGATTATATGATACTACTGAAAAAAAGTGTTTAGTAGTCTAATGGTGTTCTGTTCAGTCCAGTGCATTTCTGCGTGAGGGGTCCCTCTACAGGACAGGAGAGGTAAGGCAAGACTTACTTTATAGCTTATACAAAACAGTCGGGTCATTCAAAGTGCTTTACATAAAATAAGATCAAATAAAAGCAGTCATTACAGGGAGAATTTAAAAAGTACAAGCAAAAGACAATTAAACAGTAACATTAATTGAAACTTACTAATAAAAGACAATAAAATCAGAGGTGTCAATTTCAGGTCCAGAAAGTAATAATGCAGACCAGGATTTTGTTTCAACCAATCAGTTGAACATAAAGAGTCACAGTCACAGAATGCTCACCTAGTTGGTTGAAACAAAATCCTGGTCTGGATTTTTACTTTTGGGACCTGAAATTGACACCTTTGAATAAAATACCAGTAAAAGCAGTATCATTGATCAGCAGCTAATCAAAGGCACTACGGGATAACATGTTTTGTGCCTGGATTTAAAGGTTGCGCCATCTAGTGTCTTTCTCCATAATGACTATATTTCTCTTTGCTGTCATCTTTCTGAAGTTGTAACACTTTACAATTGCACAGTTCATGCTTATTTTATTTATTTTATTGTTTGAGTATTAAAATCATTTTCTACATATTATACACCAATTTTATTGTTACTTGATACAGTACTGAAAATAAAAAACAAATAAATTTCAAATAAACACAACTGAAATGACTGTAATTAGTTCTTAAAATGAATCCAGCGGGGATGCCAACGGGGACGCAGCTCTGTTCTGAGTAGGAGGGGGATGTGTCTATGACCTTTCTAAAAGCGTAATGGGAGCAACTGTGACAATTTGTTAATTTGCTTAATTGACTTTACTTGATGGGCACAAACTCTGTTACTACTGCACATCCTGAACAAATATAGTCAGTACTTCCGATGAAGGATGCATCATGATTCATTAACGATGTGCAAACATAAGATCAGCATTTTACTTTTCTGTTATTTATTACTTGTTCCTACAATAGTTCTCAAAGGTTTACAGAATGAACAGATATAATAAATGTAGTGACTACTAGGGATAAAAGTTGCATGATTCATTAATGATGTATAAATATGAGATCACTATTTTACTGACATGACATACATACATGACATGTTCCTTCATTGGTTCACGAAGGTTTACAGAACTGACAGATTGTAACAAATATACTAACTGCTTGAGATAAGACATGTTATTATTCGTTAATGATGAACGAACATGAGATCAGTATGTAAGACTTAGTTTGTGGTTAATTAATACATGAGTAATAGCATAATACTATATTATTTGTGCCCTGTCAAGAAAAATGATAGCTTTCTTCTTAAATTTTTACTTGGAGGTGATGGAAAAGAACATTAGCAGCCCTAAAGACCTTCAGCAGTATTAATACCTACAGCTCCAACTCACCCATCAGAGGCCAAGATGAGGAGTTCCAGGTCACCAAAGTGAGACAAGTGCTGATGTTTTGCATCTTTAAAGACAGCAAGGTTAGAACAGCACTACTAGAAGTCCTCATGGCGTAGAAATAGTCAGCCACAACAGTGATGAGTGAGATAGAGACCAGAATGCACTAAAATACATCAAGGGGGTCACTGAGATGAGGAGGGAGGGAGCACATGGTTAGAGGAGGAGGGAGTCGACGCTGAGATCCAACACATGGTCAGAGTAGGAGGTAGTCAGTGCTGAGATCCAGCACATGGTCAGAGGAGGTGGGAGTCGGTGCTGAGATCCAGCACATGGTCAGAGGAGGAGGGAGTCGGTGCTGAGATCCAACACATGGTCAGAGTAGGAGGTAGTCAGTGCTGAGATCCAGCACATGGTCAGAGGAGGTGGGAGTC
>JAODKM010000020.1:8836285-8846689 GCA_026780845.1 Petrocephalus sullivani
TATGATCTACCACCTTGCCTCACTCCCTTCCTGCTCCCCTCCCCCCCCCCGCCCCAGCTGGACACGTGTGATCAGCAGCCGGCCTGCTCCCCAGTGCGACCTGTCGCCCCCTGACCCAGCAGGACACGTGTGATCAGCAGTCCACCTGCTCAACACTGCGACCTTTCCTAATAATTAGATCTTCAACGTAATGGATGACCCTGCAACCGTGAGCAGGACACAAAAGGGAGCAGATAATGAAATAATGAATGACTGATAGTGGCATTCTGTTTCTGCTAGCGGGAACCTGGCTATTGCCTGAGGATAACCAATTAGGAAGTGCACCCATCTTGTGGGGTGTTCACGGCATGTTGTGGTCTGTAACTACACAAGGAATCCAAGCAAGGCCAACCGGTGAGCTTTTGATGGTAGGGAGATGGCCCAATCCATGTCAGAGAGAACCAATCCATGTCAGAGAAGATGCTCTGAGCTACTTCAGGCTTTACAAACGACTCTAAAACTGAAAGGCTCCTGTGCTTAGCTAAATAGTTCAGTTCTTCTTGCGCTTTCACAGTCTTTGATTGAAAGACTCATCCAGCCGTTTCACATTAATATTAGTGCCACATGCATGATTAAGGGAGACGGACCAATCGGCACACAGCAAAAACTTTTCTGACATGCATTAGGTGGTACCCTGATGATGGGGTCATGAGTCATGCTTTCTGTCACATCATGTGGCCGGTCCGGTGCGCGTGTCTCATTTACCTGGGGAGGACATGGCACTGGAATTGTTCAGATATGGTCTGAGGACCGTTCAAGGCAATGACTTGGCCTCCAAATTCCCCAGAGCTCAGTCTGTGAAGCATCCATGGGATATGCTGGACAAAGAATCTGATTTATGGAGGCCCCACTTCTCAATTTACAGGACTTAAACAGTCTAGATGTGCTGCTAGCTGTGTGTGCAGGCCAGGCCTCAACAGGTTACAGCTGTTTTGGCAGCACGAGGGGGACCTGCACCGTATTTGGCAGCTGGTTTTAGTATTATGGCTTATTGTGTAGTTTAGCTTTGTGTCGCTAATGTTTTTTTTTTTGAGGATCACCACCAGATGGCAGTACTGCATAATATTTGATTGGCGTTGGAAGGCTCTTCTGTTCAACCTCTTAGCAGACTTACGTTACCTGATGTGGTTAAAATCATTTTGAGTAAATCCTTTTTTCCCTCCCAATAACTTTAACCCCAGGTTTGCAGTTAAATTTAATTCTATTTCACTGGAAAAAGCACCACTCAAATGATGTTGCTTTGCATGTAACATGTACATTGCTTTGAACAAAAGCATCAGTTAAATAATGAAATGTAAATGTCAAACATCTCACTAGAGTGGGAGATTTGGTTTAGAATGTTGTTCTGTTGTTCTGTTGTAGAGGTCAAAATAAATTTCCCTCCCTTTCAACAAACACATGAATCAATTTATTACTGCAGTATTTGTTAAATTTTCTCTCCTCCTTGTAGCGATGTTATAGAATAGTGCTCACCTCACATTTACACATTATAAGAACAGGCAGCAAATATCCGCGCGTCTAATTCTGACTAAGTCTCACCTTTCTCCTTGTTTATGGGCACATCGCTCAGCTTTCCCATAACAAATGAAAAAATTTTTTTTTTAATTCTGGAGTCTGTGTCTAGTCTCGGTTCTGAAAGGTTTCTCATTGTTACGGGGGCTGTTCCAGAAGATGTTTTGCAGGTGTTGCTTTTGTTTTTCACCGTTCCTTTGCCTTGCTGCCACACCAGCGACGCCTTACGCTATTCACATTGGATATTGTGCGTAAAAGCTGGAAACCGAGGCAGGAGGGGTTCCGGGCATACTGAGCAGAACCCTACGCAGGCCACAAATTTATGGGACGGAAAAAGAAAAACAGAGCGGCGAGCTGCAGTCGCGGGGTCCAGCGGGCAGAGCGCTCTCTCGATGGGAGACCTCTGTCTGCTGGGCGGCTTTAAGAAAGCAGCCCCCGGTCTGATCCCCATCCAGAGCCCCCAGCCTTGGCATCTTGCCAGTTCCCACATACCCCACTGCGAGACAAGTGCTTCCCCGCCCCATCGATGGAGCCCCCTCCTCCACTGATTCCAGTGAAGCAGTGTTTCACCTTTCTGATTAAACCCCTGTCACCTTCACTACCACAGTGGCCTTTAGCCAGTACTTTTCCTTTGTTGGATTTTATCATAATTTTTTTTTAATAGCTGCCGAACAAAAGCTTTTATGGACTCCCGGGCCGAGTGAAGTCATTCGGCTGGTTGTTTCTTCTCTGGCCAAATGGGGGCCATCTCTCTCGATCAGCGCAAGAGTCATAACAGGCCCGACGATCCCGGGACTGGTAACTTTGCGGAAATACAAATAACGAATGAGTGGGGGGAGCTTTCAAAAGAGGAATCTACATGGGGAACATTAACATTTGTATACAGTGGGTTTTTTCACATTCAGACATTTTAAAACTTTTGAGATTTAAAGGCTTTTAAAAGGCAAACATTACCTCTCAGATGCAAGGCTTTGCATTGTAACTGCTGTAACGGCTGCCATGCCGGTCATTTTTACCACACTGATTAGAGTTTAAAAAGTTAAATATCTTGTAAAAATCTTTATGTTCTTAAATCGAATGCAGCCAAAATAACACCTATAAAGGTAATTTATGGCAAGATAACAATCCAGACCCCCTGTGACACTGAATAGGATAATCAGATTCAGAAAATGGATAGATGAATGGATGTATGAATGGATGGATGGATGATAGATCAATGGATGGATGAATTGATTAATTGATGGATAACAGCGTATCAGCAATTCACCTTCTTTTCAAGATTTAAATAGTAAAAAATGGCAAGCATTTAAATTTTATTTCAAAATATACTGCAGTAGTTATCAACTTTTTAAAATGCTGATCATTGTACTCAGTTCAATATTCTGTACAAATCCAGACACCAGTGTGTTATATGATTGTACGAATAATGTCCTTCTTTGAATGTTACTTGAGTGTTAGTTTTTTTATTTCTGTGTTTTGATTTGTCTCCTGGTGATATTAACTAAAATGCTGGAAACCTGACTTGTAAAAATGCATAGACCCATTGCAGATTTAGTTGAATAAAGTCCTGTGTTTGTTGGTTGGTGCCGTGTTGTACGTATGCTACACTAAATCCAGTTTAACTCTGCACCAGAATGAACACCTTGGCAGCTTGGTTATTCTGTCTGTTTTGTCCTCCAAACCTCTGCAGCCATAACACTAACACTAAATAAATACAAGCTCTGTCTGTAATGTTTGTGCAGTGTAAAGGAAAGGAATTTGTGCGTCTTAAGTGTACTATGGCTTTAAGAAGCACACATTTGCGCAGCTGGCACCTGGCCACTGAAACAACCTTAATCCTTTTTCCAAGGGTCTTTCAGCACTCATCTTCTTGGCACATTTGCTGGTGAGTCACACGCAATGCGGCTGCCAATCTCCCGAGGCTATGCAGAAAGCCACCAGGGGGCAGTGTCCAGCATGAGATTCTCCTCTATTGTTCAAACGCATTGGTGAGTTGTTGTGTTTTTTTGTATAGCTCGTAATGCACACCCCAGGTGAAGTGCAACTGGATCCTCTACAGGGTGTATTTAAGTATACAATCGCAAAAGCATAAAACAGTGTATGCAAATGCCCTGTGTTAGTACTTTGCATGATTAGCTGAACACAGTCAGTTTCAGACTCACCAAATAGTCAAGTCCCAATCTCACCTTTGTTTTTTATTTATCGCCTTACAAAACCCCACACTTGACAATCTGCCATATTAATAAGCCAAGGCACAAAGAATTAAGGGCAACAGTAAAGCAATGAGACTGAGTCCCTTAGAGGGGAAGGTCTAACACAGATTGGGGGGAGGGGTGGGGGTCATGTTTCTGTAGCTCTTTGATGGGGGTGGGATGGGGGGGGGGGGAGGACACAGAACAATTTGTAGTGAAATTTCCAGTAGGAAGGGTTCTGCAGGTGGCTGGGAGGTTGGGCGTAACAAGAGAAGGCAATTAGCTGCCTGAAACTCGCAAACAGAGCCAGCCTGGGTCCAGTGGGGGCTAAACCGGGCAGACCCAACCTGGGTCCAGGGGGGGCTCAACCGGGCAGACCCAACCTGGGTCCAGTGGGGGCTAAACTGGGCAGAACCAGCCTGAGTCCAGCGGCGGCTAAACCAGGCAGAACCAGCCTGGGTCCAATGGGGGCTAAACCGGGCAGAACCAGCCCGGGTCCAGCGGCAGCTAAACCAGGCAGAACCAACCTGGGTCCACTGGGGGCTAAACTGGGTGGACCCAGCCTGGCTCCACTGGGGGCTAAACTGGGCAGAACCAGCCTGGGTCCAGTGGGGGCTAAACCGGGCAGAAACAGCCTGGGTCCAGTGGGAGCTAAACTGGAACCAGGCAGACCCAGCCTGGCTCTGGTGGGGGCTAAACCGGGCAGACCCAGCCTGGGTCCAGTGGGGGCTAAACCAGGAAGAATCAGCCTGGGTCCAATGGGGGTTAAACCGGGCAGAGCCAGCCGGGCTCTAGTGGGGGCTAAACCGGGCAGAACCAGCCTGGGTCCAGTGGGAGCTAAACTGGAACCAGGCAGACCCAACCTGGCTCTGGTTGGGGCTAAACCGGGCAGACCCAGCCTGGGTCCAGTGGGGGCTAAACTGAGAAGAACCAGCCTGGGTCCAGTGGTGGTTAAACCAGGCAGGAAGAGCCTGGGTCCAGTGGCGGTTAAACCGGGCAGACCCAGCCTGGGTCCAGTGGGGGCTAAACCGGGCAGAACCAGCCTGGGTCCAGTGGGAGCTAAACTGGAACCAGGCAGACCCAGCTTGGCTCTGGTGGGGACTAAACCGGGCAGACCCAGCCTGGGTCTAGTGGGGGCTAAACCGAGAAGAACCAGCCTGGGTCCAGTGGGGGCTAAACTGGAATCAGGCAGACCCAGCCTGGCTCTGGTGGGGACTAAACCGGGCAGACCCAGACTGGGTCCAGTGGGGGCTAAACCGGGCAGAACCAGCCTGGGTCCAGTGGGGGCTAAACCGGGCAGACCCAGCCTGGGACCAGTGGGAGCTAAACCTTAACCATAGCAACAAAACAAAATACAAGACTTTTGGCATTTTTCATTTTTTGATTAGAGTTTCTAAACTGCACCATGTCGGTTTCAGCCCAGAATGTTCTCTAATTCGCTTTTAAACTCTGGTGTCCATAGCAGGAGCACCATGCTAATGTCATTGGTCAGTATTGTTTCACATTATTCTCTATGAAACTTTTAAGTTATCATCTCTCTGTATTTTTTCAATGTGTCACTTTAAATATAAGCAATTAAGATTCATGAACTACCAGAGCACAATTTCATCGTTGTTACAAACAATAATATTAGCAAGAAAAGAAATTAATATTATCGGGAATTAGCAGCACAGCTGCCGTTGCGGTTCCTTTGTGTGGTGTGCATGCTGCCTTTTTCTTTTCCAGTCTCTACCTTGTGCAGCTGTGCTTTTCCAGATCGCATTTACTTTGTAAAGTGTCCCTATTACTCAGGCATTGTTTGATTCCAGGAACACAGAAATAAACACAAACCCCCTCAGAACTCAGGCCTTTCAGCTGGAAGTTACCCAGGCCTCTGCTTTCACCTTCTGTTTTGCACTGATATCAAAAGAAGCCAAGCGTCTTTAAACGTCACTGCAAAGAGCTGCTTCTTGCTCTCTACATCTTATGTGGCACGAGCAGCGTCTGTCAGGGACATGAAGCGGCGGCTTAGAAATCACTGTTTTCGTTTATCCTCGATAAATGCTATTATTAAGACAACACACACATTTTAACACACATACATGCAGACTCGCATACCTATCTAAATGGGGGACGTCCATAAAACCCTAATCCCAGTCACGACACCCGGCCCTACCCAGCCATAACCTTAACTATAAGTAACCAACCCAAATACAAGACTTTTGGCATTTTTACTTTTTTGATTGCATTCACAGATTTTTTTGAAATTGAGGTTATACAAATGGGGACCTGAAAAGATGTCCCCAAAAGTAAGGAAGTTTCAGGTTTTACAACAATTTGGGGTCATTTTGGTCCCCAAATGTGATCTATACAAACCCACATGCACACACACACACACACACACACACACACATACACACAAAATGAACAGACGAAACAAAAGTCAACCTTAAAAAGTGGATGATGTTTTATATCATTCCTAACATAGGTACATTTTTAGATAAAGCTTAAAAGCTGAAGTAGCTCAAACACCTTGTTAGCCACTGGCCGAGGCTTGGGAAGTCGCGTATCCTCTACATGTTCCAGCTTACTCATTATTAATATTGTTAACTGATTAATAGCATTATAACTGTCTTTTGGTCAGAATTCACTAAGCCTTATTATTGAATACATGTCTCTGCTAAGGTTTATCTCATTGAGAGTTTAATAGATATGGGAATTATGCCAGTTGTTTGCTGGGAACTAGCACTATCAAGGCAAGTAAAATAGCCAGTCTTTGGGTTGTGGCAGGAAAGCCACACCGACTTGGGGAGAAAATGCAACCTCAGCACAGGCTGAAACCCAAAACTCTTGGCCTGTTGCACCTACATCAAATCAAGTCCAGTAAAGCGTTATTGTCATCCCTGCCAGGTACAATACGAAATAACATTCCTCCTGAGCCCACAGCGCCACATTTGTGACAGGACAGACATTTCGGGGCTAAACACAATTTACGTAGCGCAAAAGAAAATATATTTGTTTACGTATATATATGTTAACGTATTCTCCCCTCTAAAATTCGCAGATCTACAGGCTCTTGGACTCAGAAATGGGATGTGTGACTCATTAGGCCGAAAGTACGAGAGCTTTATACTATGTAGCGAAAGAAGTGGAGATATTACATAATTACATCACTGTGGCACAACAGCAATAGTCAGTTACATATTTGTCGTTCTAAATGAAAGGAAAACAAAAGCTTGATGACAAATGGATAAATGAAGCTGCATGGGCTGAACAAGCTTCTGTGACCTTATCAGACGTAAAAGCGCAGTTTTAGGTTTTCTGGTTCCCATGCCATTCTCCTAGATGTTGGTATACATTCAAAACGCATCTCAGCTCTTTGTCAGTTGTGCCAGGAGTTTTGTAACATACATGCGGCTATGAGATAAGTCTGCACAATGTTAATATCGAAGTTGCATGTTATGCACATGTAATTGTCACATTGGAAAGACTGTGCTAGTCAGCTTGGTTAAGACAATTAGTCCCAGCTAATAGGGGATGTTAGCCAACATTACGTAATGGTATTCTCATAGTTGGCAGAGAACATTCTTACTCTAACGTTAATGGAATGTTACTTCCATGTTTCACATTTTAACAAAGGTTCCGGAAGGTTAGCCCAATAACATTATTACTTAAACATCCTTTTAATGTAATATTTTATATTAAATGCATTATTTTGTAACTGCACTGCATGCATATTCTGCCAGTGCCAATTTCATCCAGCCCAGAGGTATAAGGTATAAGGGCACAGTGTCACCTGCAGCACTGCCATACCTCTCGTTTGCGGGAGGGGTGCATTACATAGAGATCCTGATCATGGCTGGATAAACTTAACACTCCCACTTCAAAAATCGCTCCTGTGCCCCTGCTTTGCGAGCTCTACAATGATTCCATTTTACAATGATTCCATTTTACAGTGGTTCCATTTTAGTATATATTCACAAAGTATTAGTGTAAAGTTTACTGCTGCTGCTCTTGCCTGAGCTCTGCATGCACACACACATTTACGCCCTTTCTGTTGGACTCACGCATAGCCAGTGTGGCTTGTTTGCGAGAAATTTTACAAAAATGAGTGAGAAGGTGTAAAGTGAACAAGAACTGGTCACCAAAAGACGTTCATTTTCCAATGTATAGAAATGTTGATGATGTTGAGCAAAAACAAGTAATTTTATGACACTGTTTTGTGTCAATCGGCGCAACAACATCAACTTATTAGACAGACACAATAGTGTCTGGCTGCATATTCACTGAGAAGCATGTCTACTGACAGGTAGGAAGTCCACGGTGGGCCTGGAAATGACATCACAAATTCATTGAGAGGCGCAGCCATATATATATATATATATATATGGTACATCCACTGACAGGCAGAAAGTCCACGGTGGGCACGGAAATGACATCACAGATCCACTCTGAGGCCCACATTACAGCTGCTGCTCCTGCCCAATTTTACAGTTTGGTTTGTTACAGTCCATTTAAAAAATGGTTTGTGCTTGTCACTTATTTTAGTTATGTTTGTTTCCATGTATGTATTTTTAAATTAGAAAGATTATTTTATTTTAAAATAGTTTGTACTTATCTATTTGAATATAAATATATTTGAATTATATATATTTTAAAATTTTGTTCAAAAAGAGTTTGTACTTATTACTCAAATTATAGTTAATGCTATTTTAAATTATTATAATTTAAAAATAATTTATACTTATCACTTGCAGTTTTGATTGTGACTGTCAGTAGTGACCAGATTGTTTTCTCAGAGTATTATATTGAAGCCTTAAAGCCTTAAAATGATGCTTCTCTCAGAACTTCTCCACATACATTATGGTTTTTGAATAACAGATACATTTCCTACAAAAAATAAATCACCGTACATAGATAATTTGGCAAACAACATTTTATTTGTAAGTAGTGTATTACATATTGAGGATGAGATTTTACCTAGGCTCCAGCCATCCTTGCATAGGATAAATAAATTTGAACAAATGTGCAAACAAAGCAGTATAAGGAACAGAGTAAAATAATGAGAAAAACAATTTGTATTATACAAGCATGGCATTATCTTCAAGTCCCATTCCATCAACACAACTGGAGAGGAAAGTTTCCATGTCCTCCTTATTGTGACAAATAAGCATAAATGGGTCCTTTCTATTGACACTTTGACCCTCCAGGACCTCCCCGATTGGCTCTTGTTGGTTCTGTTACCTTTCCATGGAAGAATCTGTGGTTCTTGCAAATCCAGCACAAAGGACTGCAGAGGTCCCTCATGATGCATGACTCCTATATGACATTAGAAGTGAATATCAGGGACCAAATAAGTTCATCAGGTGCAACAGGCAATAGGAAAACCACCTGAGAAAAAGGAGGAAACACACACAGACACACACACACAATCTCGGCAGAAGAATATTCCACATTGACACCTGCAGCACACTACGCTTTCTGGTACAGTGTCTGTCCAATCATTCACTTTTTATGAATGGCATGAACCAGTGTGGAACATTTAGTATCAACAATACAATTCCTGTAAGTGAACACTGATGTGCAACCACACAGGAACTTCAAAATGTGCTAATGTACTGTACAGGAACTTTATAACTGAACATACATTGGAATGGAATCCTGTCGCTCGTAGTAACACTGGTGGTTTAAACATTGTTACTGTTCGCACATCTTGATAACTGAAGCACAGTATTTCTTCTCCCAGTTGATGTGAGCATCTGTCGGTCAAATTAGAAAACAGTAGAAAACACTGTAAAAACGATTGTGTTTGCATGTATGGTCTTTTGAAGGAGGGAGATTATTTAAATACAATTCAGCAAAGGCTAACATAAACTTACTGTATACAGTATATGCATGCGAGTGGTATGAAAACACTATTCCACTGATGAGAGTAGTCCACACATGAAAATAAGTTAAACTATTAACTGAAAGCAGTAACAACCTAAACACAAATAGTGTTTTATAGCAGCCAAACATAGCGAACAAAAAACCATTTCACTTCTAAACTTTTTCTGCTCCAACATGTCACCTGCGAGAACCAAATGGAGGCTTACCGTGTACCCTAGCCCTGGACATGCACAAATTTGTATGATATAGTAAACATTATTCGCTTCACATGGGGGTGGTCATAACATTTCGGGTCATTAGTGTATATGAAAGCCCTAGACTGCATGACCATTACATTTCTTCTCTAGGGGGTGCATATTTACCACATCCCAAATAAAGACAAGTGTAAATGGGGAAAGAAACTGGCACATTAAAAGCCCTGGGTCGTGTGGTGGCTCGGTGGGTAAAAGTATAATGTGTCTGTGGGGTTCACCATGTTCACCACTGCTGAATGGGTTTCCTCCAGAATATCATACGCTGCTATTGAAAAACCTGATGCAATCACAGGTCAAGTCACAGCAATCCTAAGTTTTGCTGAATTAAACATGATGTAACCCAAATTTTACCATGCTGTTGTTAAACCTTTTTATATAGCCGTTGCATGAATCTTTCCCATGATAATAATTCTGTGATGAGTGCTTTCCAGGGGCATCTCGCAGTGAGTGCCTCCTCCCCCCCCCCCCCACCCCCCCCTCACACAACATCCCCTCTAACACCAACCAGCAGCAATCCAACAACAAAAAAGACAGGCTCT
>JAODKM010000020.1:8846789-8857519 GCA_026780845.1 Petrocephalus sullivani
TGGTGTTGTTTAACCTTTTTATATTGCCGTTGCATGAATTTTTCCCATGAAAATAATTTTGTGATGGGTGCTTTCCCGGGGCATCCCGCAGGGAGTGCCCCCCCCCCCCCCCACCTTACCTATTGTAATAGAACTGCATTATATCATGTGACAGGAAGAGGGCATAGCAAAACATGTGCTATAAAAATGAGCTTTTCTCTGAAATGGGTTGTTTGTGTAAAACCAGCCATGTACCCTTCCTGTCCTGCCCCAGTCCCAATTCATTAAGTATCATATCGTTAGCAGTGCACCGATGTGGAAGTTTTGGCAGATACCGATATATTTTCTCCTCATATCACCATCTTCGATGAAACTTGTTTAGCTCGATGGCACAGATTAGCAGAATGACATTCCATTGATGTTTTTTGTCCAGTTTAAAATGAAACATAAATCTACAGGCCAGATTTAATAATGAATTATAAACATCGCAGGCCGGCACTTGAGACCTCTTATACGTGGTGAACAAGCAGATGATATTGTGCTGCCCACTACGGAAAACTGCAGATTTCTCCATTTTTCAGTGGCACTGTTGTTAGCTCCCGTGTGGCTAACTCTGAACACTGATACAGCACTGGCCACTGGCCGGCAATATCAGTTTGGCAACTGGTATATGCATCCCCAGGAAAAAATGCACTGTGAAAGTTCACAGTAAAACTGTGAAGTTTACAGTTAAACCTTAATTATTATATAATTATTTATATAACTATTAAGGTTATATTTCGACCATGAACTTTATATAGTAAAACTGAGCACTCTTGCTTTACTTTGAGGTACATGGTCATCTCTTCCGGTGTTTGAAAATTCTGACAGTTACATTTACAGTTCAACTATGAACATGATATAGTTGAACTGTGAAGTTCAGTTTTGACAGTTTTTTACAGTCATGACATTTATAGTTTAACTATAAATATTTCACTGTTAAACTGTAGAGTTAGGTTTTGATAGTTTGATAAGGCACTATGAATATTTCTGTATTTATGTAATATGAACTTTTATTGTACCCACCATGGTACAATGATGGTAATATTGTCTAGTCCGTTTTAAGTCATAGTACAGATGGGTCTAATGAACAGGACTGTTATTATTGATATTGAATGTTAGGATTGCATAGTCTGCAACACTGTTTTCTCAGAAACATTCCCATTGTTCTGCATGGTTGATATTCTGCTGCAGTGTTGCAGTATATGGTCTTCAACAGCCTTTACAGCTGCTACACGGGTTCACGTGGTCTGAGACACATTCCCAGCCATCATGCAGATGCTGCGGACTGTGTGAGCGGGCTCGGGACAACGCGGGCTCGGGGCAACGCGGGCTCGGGGCAACGCGGGCTCGGGGCAACTCGGGCTCCGGCAAACTCACCGAAATCCCACGGTGGCCCAGCTTGGGAGTTGTTAGTAGGGACCAGCAATGGGTTAATTGCAGGCAGGCCAATTTCAACAGGTAATGAAATGTTTTTTGTTCTTGTGGTAGTTAACTCTACATATTATTGGTTCCATGGTCATAAAAATGATATGTAATGCAAAATAATAATAATAATAATAAATATATTGCTCAAGAATCATGAGGAATAACCTCAGGGAAAAAAACTTAGAGATGTAATAGTATATTTTCTTAACTAGTGACTAAAGATGCAGAAAGTATCAGAATAGTCATTATTATAAGTCATTATTCGGCTAAAAGTGAAGCTTGACGAACTTTCGCTTTAGCGAAGCGAAAAAATGTGCTTATGTACAGTAACGAAGTATTTGCTTCCAAGTGCACTGAGCTCTACACCACATGAAGGGCTACTTTAAATCTTCCACTTCTGACTGGAAATCCACTCCCTCCTTAGAAGAATGCACATAAGGTACAGTACAGCGGACATAAGGAGGCAAAAAGCACATGCAGTGTTAGCCTAATAGTAACAAGTGTAAATGGCCAGGGTAGCAGAGCGCGTAGACACGTACAGCTGCAGACACCTATCTCAATGACCATTTTATAGGCAATTAGTGAATGACTTTGTAATATTATTTGCCAGTTACCTACCATTCAAACACAATTTATTGTCGCTTTTTGTCCATTAGTTTAATTAAATTTTGAATGACTGTTGCGTGGTTGCAGTAGTCACTGGCTCCATATGTGATCAGGGGGGCAGGGGTCGAGTATGTGGGCTGGCAAAATTTATTGTGGGGACCCCAAAGTCTTGGGTCCTATGATCAGCTGTCTGTTTGGGTCTGCTATGCAGGAATTACTAACTGCCACTTTAAGGGCTCTCTTGATTCTGGTGGATATATTCCTTGCAACAGTAAGCTCTATTCAGTGTCTGCTCCCATTTGCATCTAGCTTTACGTGTCCTCGCCAAGCCCTATTGAGATGACTAGACTATAAATCAAGTCACCTCCTTGAGAACTCATTTCCTGGGCTCAACTCGGAGGCTTTGCAAGCAATTGGGCTGCAAGACCTAACTTGATGCAGCAGAGGTGCGATGCGTTTATCTGGAAAAATGCACTGTCTGTACCTGCAAGTCACATTTCGAGTTTTGTCAGCCGTCTCAGGACTCGCCAGCCAAGGGCAGCCCTGAATCTTTGTTTTGACGTAGACTTTGGTTTGGCTTGCACTCATATTCTCCCTGCCCCCTGACAAAATGTCACCTTCTGCCCCTTGATAGCGTCCCCCCTATAAAGTAGCAGACCCCCTGAATTTACCAGGGCCTCTATGTCCCTACAGTGTCCCTGTATATAGTGTATCTTAGAGGCAAGTTAAGCTTCAGGGAGATAATGAGGTCACAGAGATCAAGAGAATGCTGACTTATAACCTCAGGTTGTTCTTACCTCCTGCATATTACAGAATAAGTGGCCGTCTTGGGTTTAGCATGGTTAGCTAATATGTTTTATAGCTCATTTATGGATTATTTGGATTTCCTTATTTTCTAAATCCAAGTCGTTGTCCATTTTGGAGCAGAGCTACAGTATTTTGAGTATTTATACACTTTTGGGTTCCGCTTCTCTTCCCAGGTAGCCCCATTTGCAAAAACACCTGGTAATGTTCTTAGGTTCCTTTTTTGGTGGGTGGGGGAGGGCTTGGTATATGGACCTTGATGCTCCCTGTGAGATTAAAGTAAAGAATGCCAGGGTGGACGCAAACATGTCTCAATGGTCTTCAATTGTAAAAAGGTCTTTTCCCTCTAGACACAGCATTCTGTGGTGTGTTTGCTGCAGGCTTTAGGCCTTGTGGTAGCTTGGGATGGTCCTTCTACCTCTGCCAACACGTACAGCTGATCAAAGGATCAAGCAGGAGACCCGAAGACTGCCCTCGTGGGCTGAGCAAAGTGCTTACCAGTGAGTACTTTGGTGTTACTACTGTGGTAGATCGCTCACAAAATGAAAGCACAAGGTTTGACATCATCAATAATTAGAAGGGGCTTTTGTTTCAATTTAATTAGTAAGTTTCTGTATTTAATATGCAGGGAACTAAATCTGAACTTATATGTTTTATTCAATTACAATTCAATTCGGCTGTAAGACTATTCAGCTGTACATTATGTAATATCTAATCATGTTATTAATTGGTATGTTTTTTGTTTTTGCTCGTCACCTGTTGTTCGTCTGTGTCGATTTGCAAGCTTGGAGGGAGCAAAAACCTGGACTGGTCGAGGCTCCCGCGGAAGGGGCTCGGAAAAACTGCACTCTGGGGAATTTCAAGACGCCAAGTAAGCTGTCCACGCTCAGGCCGCAGGAGGTGACTGGAGTCCCAGGAGAAAACCCACAAACATGGGGAGAATGTGAAAACTCCAAGGGCATGAATCAAACCTCATCAGTGCCAAATCCCAGCTCAGTCAGTCTGGGACGTCCTCTTTGGGTGGATATCTGGTTTATTTGGGGGCGGCGGGGGCATCAAAAATGTTGCTGTTTCTAAATACGGCATGTAAAAAAGAATACAATTACAGAATCCAGTTTGGGTAGGGGCACCCAGGGCCATCACCCTGTAAGAAGGACAGTAATAGTAATTAAACTCTGTAAGATTTAGATTTTATGATGAGCACTTGTATGGTGAAGCAGAGTGGAAATCCTGTGAGCAAATTTTTGTTTGGATCTTCAGTACGTTCCAGTACAACACAATTTTTTCAGAGCTTTCACTGGATTGGCCTCGCCCACCCCAGTCCTCCTGTAGCCCCGCCCCCGACCGCCCACTGATTCACCATGCTGGATGTGACTAGTTCATCATACTGCAATTCCTCTCACGCTATCCCGATACTCATGTTTCTTCCTGCAGTCAAACGACGTGCAGTCATGCTTCTCAGATTTACCCTTATTGTGTGATAACGCATGTGTCCTGCGGTGGACTGGCGTCTCAGCTGGGGTTTCACCTGCTTTGGGCCCTGTGCCGCCTCTTACCCTGTATTAGACACTGTTAATGTAAATATTCTCCTCATCATTTCAGAAAAGCAACAAACAGCTGAAAATGAACTGGATTTCCCCAAAAAGACTGGGTAACACTTTACGTTAGGTCATGTTTTTAGTAAGTTATAAAGACATTCATAACAAATAATAATCCATTCATAAAGCATTATAAACATGGCTATAAATATTTGTCAAATAGCATAACACATTATAGTCATGTGTATTATGCATTATGAATGCTCTATGAAGCCCTCATCTATAATGCACGATAGATGCTTTGTAATGCAATATAGATCTATAGTGCATTATAGAGCTTCACAGAGCATTCATAATGCATGAGAAACAGGGCTATAATTTCTTTTTCTAAATAGTTATAGCCATATCCATGTTGGTGTTTTGCGGTGCAGAATGTGGCAGTAGAGTGGCTGTCTTCAGCTCTGCCGTGGCTCAGCCCGGTGTACGGGCTCAGGTGCCCTCGGATACTCTACCCACTCGCAGTCGGAATTCCTCCAGGATCCGTCTGAGCTGCCAGCAAACTCCAGATGAAATCGGTTAATTCCAGGCCGGCTTTTGCAATGGCAGTTTTTGCTTAGAAAAATCTATATTTTCTCTGCATGCAGATCCTGTGTGGTATTAATCAGGCATGTTAAAGAAGGGGCTTTGTTTATATTCTGTATATATAAATTAGGACAAAACCACTCATTTTAAATATTGTGTGCATGAAAGGCCGGCCTGGCTCGTCCACCGTCTTGCCATTTTTCTGCGTTCCATTATAACAATTCGCCAGAGTTTATTACAAAAACATAAACCTCGGAATCGGAATAAAGCGGCAGTTTTGATGCATGAAAGATGACATCTGGTAAGTATGCATTGGAAGTACCTCTGCAGCTCGCAAACTCCCCTGATTCAGCCCATGTGAGTGTGTTTATAAAGAAGACGTGTGTGTACATCCTAAATACACTGTAATAGCTCCGTTCTGGCCCTGCTCTCCTTTTCCAGCTTCATGGGATGGGGTTGTGAGAGTATGTATTATTCTCCTTGAGGGCCGGTATATAAAAAAAATGGAAAAGTAAACACACTGTATCAAGGCGTAGGTTTATAGATATAGAGAACACTTTGATCGGGTTTTACGACGTTCTCAGTCTCGGCTTCCTTCCTTCCAAAGAAAGCAGAAGTGTAGAAGTAGGAATTATGATTGTGGGGGGAGGGGTGGTCAGATAAATGGATCACGAGGACCAGATGCAGAAGGTCTCCTCCATGCCTAAGCACAATAAAGCTCCTAGGAACGGGTGTCCCAGCTGTGGGACCAGGACAGCAATTTGTTAGGAAGATGACACTAGAAATGAGAACCGCTTGCTGCCGGCCTTGGCCAATTGCAGCACGGCGGGGGCCGGGAGAGCAGGGGTCGGGGCCCCGAGCCGATTCGCTGAAGCACACGGAAAACATTCTGCGCACGTCGAGTAAGCAGATGCTGACATTCCGGCTGTGGCAGATGTGGCCCTGCGCAGCTGTGCGGCAAATGTTGCCGAAAAGCAAGGGGGGAAGAAAACTTGTTTGTGTTCAGCCGTCTGGTGTCCAGGTCTGGCTCAGCGCCACACAGGCATATTAATGTGAGCAGTTAGCAAGGCCTCCTTAAGGTCCTCCCCATCACCCCTATACTGGCTGAGTTACCGGATGCTTCCGCCAAGGCCGTCTGCGGACCAATCAGGACAGATTACAGGCCAAGACCTTCTGACATGGAACAGAAACCTCAGTCCTCGACACAAGCTTCCAGTAGTGTGTTTATCCATTTAGATCTTTACCAAGACTGTACTGAGCATTAAAAAAATAATAATAATAATTTATAAATAATTGAAATAATAATTCAAAATAATATTAATGAAATAGAACAGGCAAAACAAACTTTTTATTTATATCTTCTGAGGAATGATTACCAGCAGAAATAATAGTTAAACAATATTACTAGATTTCTGTTTTTGATTTTGTGTTCCCTTTCCTTGTTAAGTTTCTCTACCTTAAATCTTTTAGAATATTTTCAGAATTTGTGTACAGAAATTGTCAGTCCAGTGAATTATCTCTGTTTCCTTTCCCAATGTGCATACTTATATAATGTAAAAAAGCATGTAGAAATATACTTAGTACGGATAAGATACTAGAGTGTGTGGGCTTGATAGATGGGCTATTGCCGTGTTCTGATTGGACAGATGGTCAGGCTGCTCAGCTGCTTGTTGAGTTACTGCGAGTCTGGGAAGAAATTTCTCACTGATCGGACCTTCAGCCTGTCTTCAGCCAGCTTTAGACCTGCCAAGGTCTTCAGGTCGGTTTGTTTGCGGAGTCACATTTTCATGGCTGAGTGACTGCTGATCCAGGAACAGATTACACTGGGATGGAACATTTATCCAGTTTTTCAGACCTGCAGAACTCTTTGGCTTGTGTTGTTTGTCAATGGCCACGTTTTCATGGATGACTGACTTTTGATCCAAGAGCAGATTAGTGCGTGATGGCTCCTTGACCCACTTCAAAGAGTTCCTCACCTCACATGATGTACAGGCAGCCAGATTTTCCCAGCTGAGGCTGACCCAGGGATGAATAGGTGGATCTGTGACTAGCCTCAGGGGACATGTCTGTGTGATGCGTCCCCATTCTGTCAGGACACTGTCCAAAAAGAGAACTATCTCCCAGTGCACAGAGCATTTGTAATGGACTTAGTCCCTTGGGACATCGATTTCAAAAAATCACTGCAGTCTCAGAGTTGTTGTTGCTATTGAAATTTATAAAACACATTCTTATAGATGTGTGACTTCCTTTGATGGGACGGTACACAGGGAGATTAAAGTGATGTTACACATGCCATCCTTACGCATAAATATTATCACAACGGCCAAATGAGAGAAACAGCTCTGAGATTCTTGAAATCTGAGTCCTGGTGTGTATCTTGGTTTTCAAGCTGTCCTTAAACTGCAAACTACCTGGCTGCTGACAGATGAAGGTGAATGAGTCCAGTTAGGGGCACAATTAATTTAATGTACTGAGTTAAGATTATATTTTGCCAGAACTACCGCTGTAGACTGTGTTGTTCAAGAGGCCAAGGCAAATGGAGGTTTCTTTAGAAGGCGCTCATGTGATTTGGCAGCTGAGACAGGTTGTGGGGTCAAGAAAGTCAAGCATGATCCCAGCCTGCCCAAAGCTACCACAGCGCTGTTGGGGTCTTCAATCTGATTGGTCGGAAGGATATTAATACGTTTTCTATAACCGCACACGCGGTGTCAGCCAGCCGAATCACACTAATAAATTAGTAAGAGATTATTATCTAATGACTAATGATATGTCAATTTCAGACAAAGAACACAATTTAAAATTAACACACACTACAAGAGCAAAGACAGTGCTGTAGCTCATTTAGACAAACACAGTGCTTCAGGCTGTGGTCAGTGATTTTATACCAAAATGTTACCAATGTAATACACCTGTAGCCCAGTCATACTTTACAGTTCTGTATTATCTGCGTAAACGGGTCGGTATGCAAGTCCAAATTTAGTAATCTGTATCTGGTTTTACTCATAATGCAGCTGAATACCAAGAGGTTCATAATACTAAATTAATGAAATATCTTTGCCTCCACAAAGGTTTAAAAACCCATAATGCACATCTTGGAATGCATTAACTACACATTTGGCTTACACATTTATAGCTAAAGACTGGCCTTTGGTATTAACAAGGGGTAATTTCAAACTAAAGACTAATTTATGGGCTTAGCATGGGACAATTTCTGAAATAATGATCGTGGGTTGGGTCGTATAGGCGAAATGTTTAATCATTGCCAAAAGAAAGTTCTACTTTTGATTCGTAAATGTGACAATAATGTCTTTAGGTACGGACGTGTAAGCTGAATACGTAGTGATGGTGGAATATGAGGGTTGCTGTACTCCAAGCTGTGTGTCATCCGCCACCTCTGGGGGCGTTTAAAGACGCATGACGCACGGCTTCTCGAAAAATATACAAACACTTGCTGGGGTGTCTGAACTGCAGAAATAAAGGGAGTTTAAAGCTTGTTAATGCCGTCTGCCTGGTTCCTCTCAGTACCGTCATACCCAGGTAAACCTGGCCTGTCCGCTGCGGGCCTCTGGCGACTGAGGCTAGTCTGTTGGCTTTTAGCTACCCGCAATCACTTTCGGTGATGGGGATATGGGGGGCAGAGGGTGCTAATGTCAGACAGCCAGGGGTGAGGGGGCTGTGTGGTTTGGGGCTGCGGTGGAAATGCTTATAGAGAGAAGGGGTCGAGGGAGATTACATCAAAAAACATCAGCTTTCCTCCCTAAAACAACCCCCCCTCTTAAAAATGGCGGTATTAACATTTTCCGATGCTGTAAACGAAACAGACAACAATCCTGGTTTTTTATCTCATTTAGGAAAACTGCCAGTCACCATATGTTATATGTGAGATTAATCTTCCCTCTTTCTCAGTGTATGTAGATCATATGCTGCTACGTCACTATTCTATAGGCTCTCCACTAAAGGGCGGGGCCTTTACTCACTGCAGTGTAACCCCTTTGCAAAGCAAGGACATGCAGGTCATGAGAGTCATCAGCAGGCCTTCCTGACCCCCGCCATGTCATTCACACACTGCTGCTTTCACTGACCCCCGTGGGTGTTTTTGGCTTTTGTCAGATCTGACACCTGGGCTTGAGATGGGGGGGGGCAGTCGGGAGAGGGAGAGGGAAGGACAAATGCTGCGTTAGTTTATTCCGAGGTGCGAGACGTCACAAGCGACCGTTTCCCGATGAAGCTACACAACTCGGAACAAGCACAGCTGCCTCCACGAGCACGCTGTTATTGTCCAGATCTGGGCACAAAAGTTAATGGAAAGACATTTATTACTTCGCATAAAAGACCGCGTGAGATTACATTCATAACTAGTAATACATTTCATAAAATAAACATTTTGAAATATTTATAAAAATAGAGAAACACAGTGAAACGCTTATTGACTGTGTAAACTGCCATGTTGAAATGACGTCACAGAGGAAACTCGGAAAAAAAATTCCTGTCTGACTTCAAACTTGTAAAAGGGGTGTGTTTCCGATGGGAAGTGACGTTTCCATGATGTTTTTGTCTGAGTTGCTACTTGGAAAGAGAACTGTCCCATCAGACCTAGCCCCCCCCCACAGCAGCCAATGTAATCAACAGACAGGTCGGCCACCTGGTCAGCGATGGGCCGCGTGATTGGTCATGAGGTTTGCTGAGGCCTTGACACACTCATTGGTCTGTTACCACTCTGACATGAAGTCATTGCGACAGTATGCCTGGGGAGGGCACTGTAGAGCTCTACCCGCAGGCGCCCAGACGTGCTCCCTGTCTCGCAATGGGCCCTGCCCCCATTCCAAAGATCTCATTTTCTCCCATAACGAGACAAATTGTTGTCTTCCTGCTAGACTGGGCCGAAGAGTTATGTCAATACTGGCTGGTGCAGCTGGGCCTGAAATTGCTTTGCTTAAACATGTCAGATCTTAGGTAGGATTTGAAAATGGTTTCATCCCGAGGCAGTGAACGAGCAGATGCTGTCGAAAGAAACACAAACCTTTAGCTGGGCCTGTTTTTGACGCCAGTGGGAAAATCATATTATTTTTCTCTGCCTGCCAATAAATAAAATAAATGAAATAAATGGTGTTTCAGAACTTTTTTTGGGCTTGACAAATTCCCATTTGTGTTGTATTTATACTTTTATTATTAAGACATATTCATGACCTCTTTTATACCAGTAAAGCGAAGATGAAAGTAGTCAAGAAAACAATATAAACTTCATAATGATTTGGTTTCGTAAGACCAGCCCCTAGTGTAGAATTTGCTTGTTCACCCGAGAAAGTGTCAGCTTCTTACTGCTATTATGGTTTCATCCTGTAAGGCCAAAAGCATGCAATTAGGCTGGCCCATAGTGTGTGAGTCTGTGCATGTGTATGTCCTGTGTTAGGGTGGCATTGCTGACTGGCCCATAGTGTGTGAGTCTGTGCATGTGTATGTCCTGTGTTAGGGTGGCATTGCTGACTGGCCCATAGTGTGTGAGTCTGTGCATGTGTATGTCCTGTGTTAGGGTGACATTGCCGACTGGCCCATAGTGTGTGAGTCTGTGCATGTGTGTGTCCTGTGTTAGGGTGACATTGCTGACTGGCCCATAGTGTGTGAGTCTGTGCATGTGTGTGTCCTGTGTTAGGGTGGCATTGCTGACTGTGTATGTGTATGTCCTGTGTTAGGGTGACATTGCTGACTGGCCCATAGTGTGTGAGTCTGTGCATGTGTGTGTCCTGTGTTAGGGTG
>JAODKM010000020.1:8869950-8880183 GCA_026780845.1 Petrocephalus sullivani
CAGCACCTTGTTGAATCAATGCCACGTAGAATTAAGGCAGTTCTGAAGGCGAAAGGGGGTCAAACACCGCATTAGTACGGTGTTCCTAATAATCCTTTAGGTAAGTGTATATCTGAAGAAATAAAGGATCTGGCACCCAGTTAACTTGCCCACTACAAGGCTGCTAAAAAGCTGGTGCCTGTCTCAGGTGGCACAGGGCAGTCTTCGGGTCACCTGCACACTCACACTGTGGGCATTTTAGAGACATCTTTTTCACAACAGGAGGAAAGCAGAGCCCCCGCAGCAAGGCCAGCCGACACAGGGAGAAAGTGCTCACTCCGTAGGCTGAGCCCGGGCGGGATTTGAGTCCTGAAGACATGAGGTAACGGTGCCTCCGAAGATGGCAGACGTCAAGTGTGGTGCGAAATCCACGTGGATAAGCGACGTGCCTCCGGACCCTGACTGTCCAAACTTCCCCGTCGTCTCTCCTTATCACCAGATGCTCGCACATTCCCTATTGTGCATTTGCCACTTGTGTTGTGCACAGTCCACTGGACTGGCTTATTTAGAGACATTACTGCACCTAAGCTTGTGTCTGTGAGGGGGCCACATGGTGATGGGGGAAGTCCTGAGCCAAAGGACCGAGGCGGGAGGTGTGAGCTACACTGAGCTGGCATGGTGCCCCCAAGCAAACCGTGACATTGTGATGCGTACACACCGCACAGCAGCCTGCGGCCTAACTCTCTACTCTGCCTCTACAGGAAAACTCTTCCGGGGCGTGTGATCTTACCCGGGTTGGGGAGGATGTTTGGAATTTGGTGGCGGCCATGGGGCCTCGAGTGGATCGCTTTAGGAAGTGACCGTGCAGTCAGCTGCAATTATGCTGTGTGGGGGGGGGGGGGGGGGTTAAGGGGCTATGTTTGGCCATGACTAAGGCCAGAGGCTTCCGCTGTCTGGAAATACATCAGACAGCAAAAATTACCCCTGAGCTTTCATGCTAACGAAATGATAGAATTAAGCAAAATTAAAACTTCAACATATAGAAAGTTTACCTATTCCTTTAACAGTACGGAGACCTGAAATATCTAAGGCATGTGGAAGGACAGGGCACGCACACACACACACACAGACACACACAAACATGCCACATACAACCACACACACAAAATACACACATGCATACACACATATATAAACATGCCACATATATAGACACACATACACACATAAACATGCCACATACAGACGCAGACACATATACACACATGCAATGCGCATAGAGAAACACACATACAACACCCACGCATATAAACAGGCCACACACAAAGACACAGAAATGCATCTCTTGCACACGCTTAAATGTAGGAATCTGCTTCACTTCCCACTCTCTCATTTAATGCTACACTGTTCTGAAAACTAATTTCATTCCTAGATTTAATGTGGGTTGATGTGAACGGCCTAGATCGAGTCCCCCTTTTTAAAAATCTCATTTTATGCAGAAAAACATGTTCGTTTTGAGCCACTCGTCCGTTCAGGCGTCTGGCAGAGTGTAACGCACGTGTGGGTAATTACATCATGGTGATCAATGTGATTTACAGCATCGTCTTTTTATCTCTTGGCACAAAACTTGTGTTCCCCATGAAATTGGGAGCCGTGCCTGTTCCAGGCACCATATGTCTTTCGCGTGATGAGTACCTCCTAATGCAGAAATACCCAAGTGGCACTCATACCACCATGACTCACGCGCTGCACTTTCTCACAATAAGTGTCTTTAGCAAGGCCAGAGCAACACGCAAATAGCGAAACATAGAGTCTTGTGCCTTAGACTCTTAGTGCCTGATTTGAAGACAGCAGGAAATTACTCCATTGGTTCAGGGGACCTGTATCCATGGAAACTGGCTTTCGCACAACACAGGGACCTTAAATGAGAAGACTTCTCCGTCATGAGTGTAGCGGCTTTTGCTGCAGCTTGCAGTGACCAGGCTCTTCGTCCGCACCACAAGATTAGGGATTAATTGACTATATCAGATAGCGGGCAGCTATCAGACAGTCAGAATTCCATATGCCATACTTGCAGCCCTGACCTGTTTAAGTATTGGGTGTCATTTGAAGGTTTTCCTCTGATTTCATCCACATTCATCTAATAACCACTGAAGTAGAATTAGAAATATGACTTAGACACCAAAAAGCCACCCATTAAAACTGAATGTCTGCATGTCTCCTCCAATTTGGACTGTGATTTTAAGTGTAGCTTGAATAAGACGGAATTAATTTTGCTTCCTTTCACAAGATGATTAAAAGCATAAAGGGGTTTGTTGCCATGACAGCGGTCCCGGTGGACACCAAAGGAGACTGTGCACATTGAAAGGAGCTGAGGACTGACTTGCCTTTAGCACTGATATAACTTTATACCTGACACTGTGGCAGGTAAATTACAGTATCACAGTCTGCTCCAGTGAAGAAAAATGTATTAAATGGTGTCTTGGGGGAAATGGGACGGGTTTCAGTTTCAGTGACAAAACGCCATGGCTGACAGTATATTTTGAGTATAACCCTCTTTTGTGTCTTGCAAACTGTTCCACTTCCCATGACTATTATAGGACAAATGTCAATAGTTCAGCAGTGGCTCGGTGGTTCATGGCGCGACCTCCCCCCCCGCTGCTTAGTGTATTTGCAGCATGCATGTTCTCCCCATGAGTGTGCGGGTTCCCCGCTGCAATCCAGCAACATGTGGTTTGAGTGTGACAGAGAGCTGAAAATGCTGGCACTGTGTTTCCTGAGATTTGCTCTGGACCCTCGTCCCTAGGAGGACTATTGGTTATGCGGAATGGATAGATGTTAGTGCACTGGAATAAAACCGTGTCGCATTTAAAGGTCACATACCAGCTACATTCGACTGGTATTAAAACACGGAAGTCTCTCCTGCTCATGTGGCCACATTAGACAGAGAAACGCCGTCCCTGGCATTCGCCTTTGCCCTGACGCAAGCCGCTGGCTCCCTCTCCATAAACTACGACGAGCGGCGATCAAAGGAGTGGATGGCTGCGTGCGTAACGTCCTTTGCCACCCGTGTCGGAGTTTGGGTCACCCCGAAACCGCATCCCACAGCTCTGAGAGGCGACGGTTGGATGAGGGCCACACCGACATATGTGTTGCATTTCTGACTCCACTCAGACTAGACGGTGTCTTCTGATTTCCACAGTGTGATTTAGGGACCGTGACAGCGGGTTTTTAAGTTCCTCCAACACGCTCTTTTTTCGTTCCTCTAGTTACTCAGTCCCCTTAGTTAAGGTTACGATGCCAAATGTCCTCTCACCCTTTGGGTTTCTAATTGTTCGCCCGCTCAGAATAAGGCATGAATAAAATCCGCTCATCCAGAAGTTGAGAGGGTCGCCATCTGTGAAAAGCTGTTGCATTTTAATGATGGCTTTATGTTTAAACTTTAATTTACTGCATAGTATTGATGAATACTTTATTGAAATGTCGCTAGTATTTACAGACCGGGCGACGAGTATGGGATCATTTTTTTCTCATAAGGCATAAATGGTCAAAATCTATACAAGCAGTTTTTTTTATTATTTGAAAATAGGTGTCAGCATCTTTCCAAACATGTTTAAATTCAATTTTCCCTTCTCACCTGGGCGGGCCCACTCTCCGACTAGAGGTAAGGGAGATGTGCCACATCAGGGGATTTGAATTGCTTAAGGCTCCGTCAACACAAATGCTGAATCCGCTGGAAATGATGCACTGCAGTTAAACATAAAGAAAAAAAAAACATTTACAACTGGAGTGGGAAACAAAATGGAAAATATGTCACCATTATTCGACGCCCGCCTCTATGCGATTTGTCCAGAAGAATTTCTGCTGAGGGTCCACCGGGCCAGCAGGACCACGTGTGGCTGTGACCGGCTGCACGATGCCGCCAGAGTTTGGACTCGTGGCCCAGGCTGGAGAGACTGCAGAGTCCCCCTAGAGCCGACATTTCTGTAGAGCTTAACTGCTGGATTGAAATGTATAAACACACCATCACAGAAGCCCTTGGGAGGTCATGTTTCCGTACAGTCCTACACACAGCCCCTCAAATCAGACCTGAAGGTACGGCGCGCTCGTGCGATGTGTACACAAGCCTGGCAGGAAAACACTAGTGATAAATTGAAGGGGCCCTGTGTCATTTCGGACATTTTATGTATACACAGATTGTTTGAATAGGGCATGTGTAATGTTCAGTTATATAACATGTTTTTATTACCTTTCATTATGTACTCTTTCTAAAGACTTTGTGTGCCATTTGAGTTTTATTGTTTTGATTGCAGATTGCATTGGCCATGAAATTGCAAATTGTACTTTGGTCGGTGTTGAATTCTGCCGCTCAACCTCTATTCATCCTTGGCTTTCAGGAGGGTAACTGATAAAGCTATCTAGATGTCCCCCGGGGCCACGGCGATGCGTATCTCACACTCCCTTCTAACGTATCACAAACATTCGTGCAACGCTGTCGTTTTTCAAAGCGACAGTCTGAGGCCTCAGCCGCTGCCAGCGACTCAAACCATTTATTTTTGGTCGTAGTCTATAGAAGTAAAGGGGCGCGGGAACGAAATTGCAAAATAATGCGCGTGTCAGTGCGAAGGTGCCTTTTTCTTCACAGATTAATAAGGTCCCGTTTTGCCCGGGCACCGTGCCTCAGGTTTTCTTCAAAGTCACCTGTAGTAGCAGTACTGTTGAGTAATAGGCCCAGAAGGCAGGGGTGTCACTAAGCAGCCAGGGAAATGGGGAAAAAGCCATCTGAACTTCCAGTATCGGGGTATATACCATGAATTTTGTTTGAAAACTACAAGGAGTTCTAGCTTGTATATGACTTATGTAGAACTGAATGTTTTTGTGTCTCTATTTCATAATTTTTTAGTGGAATGATTCGTACACATTGTCCCAAAGAGTCTTGTATATTCTAGTACTTCAAAGCTAACCATGTTTAAAATGAGACAAAATGAGCTGGCGTTTGTAGATGAAACGAGTGATTATTGTTCTGATAGTAATTAACACTGAGAAACTTTAGGATTCCATTAATCTTCCTGGACAGGATAAGGGGTGGGGGGTGGACCGGTTCCCAAACAGCACAGGGAACAGAGGGGGGATCGTCCTGGATGAGGTGCTCACCCAGCACATGGCACGCATGGACAAATTCACAGGCTTTGGGCCATTCAGAGACACCAGTTCAGCTAACAGCATGTGCTTGGTCTGCGGGAGGAAGTCGGCACAACACGAGGAGAGCAGGAATGGGATTCAGACCGTCCTAACCCCGGGGAGGGAATGGTGATGCACAGAGTGCCTTACAGGGACCATATTATGAACTTTATTATATCATTTTTATAACACAAATGACACTATAAACAAAAGTGACCATGAGGGCTCAAAGCAAAGACGGGAAGGCTGAACAAGAAATAGCAATAATTAAACTTAAAAATGAAAAACAACAATAGAGGTAAAATATTGGAGACTCATGCACAATGACCGGCAGAGTAACAGGGCACAGGCACGTACTGTATATACACGGGTAATGAAGACTAAACAAGGCACAGGTATGGACTTTATTTAGAATTACAAAGCACTAAAGATACAAACACTATGAGATACGAGGACCACTGAGGTAATAGGACATGTCTACAAAACTGGACATGGGCAAGGATAACTTAGAACAATGGTGCAAAACTATAATCAATACAGAAATACAAACACACAGGAATTACCAAGCATGGAATAAAAAGATAAAGGGATGGAGCACAGCACCTCGAAATATCCACAACCGTGGCAGGAAGCTTGATTACTTACCCACATATTGAGCCAATTCGGCCACGTGGGGGCCTGGGGAGCTTTGGAAAACACTATGAATAGTGTTTGAAAAGTTGCTATACACAGAGGAGTGAACGGAATGGCCAGTGACACCTGCTGGCCGTACGGGGAAATGAACAGGATGATGTGAGGCAGGGGACCGATCCTGACAATAACAGTGCTATTGACTAAAACACCATGCTGCCCTACAGAGTAAGCCACTTCAGCTATAGAAAATCATATATATCAACTGAAAATGACACAATCACCATATTTTATAAAAATGCTCAGGTATGAATGAAGTCTAGCAACACCCAGAAAGAGCAGTAATATGATCTCTTTTGCAAAGTAGCTCAAATTACTGCTTTTAAAAGATACAGAATGTGTAGTTCTTTATGTATAATTATGTGTACCAGGTATGTCAGCACTGATCAGATCTACACCTGTCCTTCATAAAGAGCTTCTGAGTCTTTTAAATTCAAAACCCGGATGAATATCAATTTAATAATGCATACTGCCAGGAGGCAGGGCAGAAGTTGAGATGTACAATGGAGTGGTAGCATTTTATTTTTGGTGGTGACCTGATCTTACCCGGCCCGGGGCGCTGAAAAGCGTCCTCCTCCAAAGAGGCTCACCATCTGGGTTCAGTGTGCGCTCGAGCAGTCGCGGTGCTTGTTTTCATGCTAAACCCACCCCCCACCGCCCCCATCCCTTAAAAGGGGAACTGCGAAAATAAAGCCGTGGTCCCCTGAGAATTCCCCGTGTGACGTGGGTCCGTTCCCAGGGCAGAAGAGACTTTTCTCACAAACTTGTATGTAATATTTTTATAGTAATAATTGGCATAATAACCTCTGAATAGAAATAACAACCAAAGTAAAAAATGTACTCGCTTTTACCAAAATCTTCCAGTGAGCTATAAATTATGGCATTGTAAAACAGAAAACTGTATTAAAATACTGACACTCCACTCGTCTGGGTTTTAAATGGTGGCTCTATAAGAAGTGCAAATATGGAATTATGGGACTCCGTCTATACAATACAGCTGCCCATAAAATTTCTGCAATTCCTAAATAGTATTTTGCTTTTTTTTGTAATTAATTTTCTGTTCCTAGCCAATCACCTGCCTTTCCCTGTTTATATCCATTATTATTTTATTAGTGCCCGTATATGGGCAAGGCAGTGATAAATGAGGACTGAATGTAAGGCAGCTGTTCGAGGTAATAAGAATCTTTGAGAAAATCTCTGAGCGTTAACATGAGAAGAAAGCGCACATACATGTTCTTGTTTGTTCCTCTATTGTCATGTTTGCTTTTGTGCTTCTGCTTCTCTTCACTTTAAGCACCCGGCATGGAAACCAGTTAAATAGAGCCCCAGGTGACGCGGTACCTGTGGCCGGCCCTTTGTGTGCTCCGATACATGCGCTGCCTCACCTGTTAGCTGCCTCGCTAATTGCCCAATCAGTAAGGTAATTGCTGCTGCCGCGCTGAGCCGGGTCACGCCTAATGTACAGGCAGTGGGCCAAAGAAATGGTTCTGGAAATTTGTTTTTAGGTAGCCGTTTCACCGTAGAGAAGACGTTAAGCAGCGAAGCACAATCAACGTCACAGCGGAACGTGAAGCCGAGACAATCTGCACTTGATATAAGTTTTCTCACCAGCCCGGAGATGCCATGGTGAACATCTCTCTCTACTGCTTACAGTGTTTTAATGGAGAGTTAGGCTCACCTAAGTATGAAGTATTTATGGCAAAATACTTAAGCACAGTTCAGCTATGTAATAGTGAGTTAAACCACGTTACAGGTAAGGAGGAACACTTTCTGTTATGGTTCTGACATTATATAAATCTGCGAAATGTTAATCTGTAGTGTTTAGATTTTAGTTAGATGTCTTTAAACGGCACTTGCGGTGGACTGGAACGCACATGGTGTGATGGCCGTTTGGCTGTGAGCGCCTAGCTGGGAATGGTAGGACTCTGGGCCCAAACACACGTCAGTCGCTCACAGGCCGGCATTTGCCCTCCTGCCCGCTGCCTGCGGCAGACCCCCAGGGGGCACTCCTGTGATCGCTGATTAATCACCAGCACAGAGGAGCCGATCCAGCCACAGCCCCGGGTCTGTTTTTCCTCCCTTGATCGACTGGCTGCACTGTATCATTACCTATAATTACACTGACTTATTCAGCATTTGCATTACAAATACATCCCAGTTTTAAAGGTCACTGCTTGCTACGTGTTACATGATGGGCAACAGATAGATAGATAGATAGATAGACAGATGGAAAGATGGACAGATAGATTTAGCTTTATGTTTACATTCCATTGCACTGGCTAAATGGAAATATTTGCTAATAAACTCTATTCTTGCATGTGCGATAAGTTTGAAAGATATGACACATCATTTAAAGTCCTTCCAAACCAAACAAAATTGGCCTCGAAAGGACTAAGATGCTTACCTTTCTCTTTTAGATTTTATTTTAAGCGTTTATCTAGATTAATATACTTGTTCCTTTTGTGTTTTCTCTGTGTGTCTTTTTCCATCTTCTTAGCTCCATGTGTTGGGCTCTTCAGCCAAGTTTTATCGCTCCCAACATACCCAACATGGGGTGGGGGATAATGCAGGCCAATATCTCTGAGACCTGCGCTGTTCTGTCCATACTGCACTGTCCCCGGTTATTCTCCTAGGGTCTGTGGGTGTCATGCTCCAACCTCGCGCTACATCTCCAAGTCGCTTAAATCTTATTGAGTTGTATCTGCCTGTGGGCCACACTGTTCCCAGTCACTAGGGCCTGTTCTCTGACTCTCTCTGGCTTGGAACACTGCAATGTGAATCTGAGAAAATTAAAGAACGAAAGAAAGAAAGAAAGAATCTATTAAATGTTTTACAGGTCCAAGAGCTTGGACAAGGCCATCTCATCACTGCTCAACAGAAATCAATATCGTCTTCAATATAAGAGGTCATCATGTAGAGGTCTTCTGGTCTTCTGCCAATCAATGAGGTGCTTCATAGGAACGTGTACAGAAAACGGTCTGTTTGCTCAAGGTGTCACACTTCAGTTTTGTATTCTGCACTGCAGGAACTCTATCCACCAGTATAGAGTATTTAAATGGATTGCTGTGGTCCATTCGGGTTCTGTTTGGTGCTCTCATTGAATATCTACTGCACTTGGCTTAAATCATCACACAGATGTACATAAATACGGTGTGAAGGTGAAAGAAGCGGTTTATGCATTAAAAAGCCGAACTCACACGCTTCCGGCGGAGTGGTTTTCTTCCATTTGTAAAATGAAACTTAGACATGGAACAGTATGTACAACAAGCAAAGGCTGTTATGGGATGCAGGTCAGCACTGACTGTTCTTTGGTCATAAAACGTAACGCTGCCCCTTCTGGCAGAGGAGAGGAGAGAGGGGAGTGCGCCGTGCCTTGGCAGGAAATCAATACCACAGCATGTATTGTTGTCAAGATCAAGACATCATTCAAATGTATTAAATAGATATCTAGTAAATATTTTAAACCTATCTCTTTCAAAGGGGCTTTGCAGTTTCATGACCATGAGTGTGTTTGCGTGTCTGTCTGTCTGGGGGCATCTGTCTGTGTATGTGTATGTGTATGTGTGTGTGTGTGTGTTTCATGCTAAAGTAATGAGGTGGACTGAAGAAGAGCGATAACTGCCTTCAATTAAAGAAATTTAAAAAAATAATATATTTATCCATCCATCCACCTTTATCAATGTCACAGGGGCCCTATGTTAAAATATCTTTATGTAGGGTCATATCAATTAAAGATGCTAATAGCAATATTTGTACGTTTATTACTCGCTTTTAGGAAACTTTTGCAATATATAAGGACTTTTTCCCCAGTAAATAATAAAATGGAAAAAAGTGAAATAAAGACAAGACAGCTTCTGTTTCCCCCACTGGTATATTACATGTAGCCCCACATCAGAGAACATTTACCAACCATTACCAGCGTTTACATTACCAACATGCAGCATTACCAGCGTTTACATTACCAACATGCATCATTACCAATGCTTACTGTTACTAACATTTACCATGACCAACGTTTACCATTACCAGTGTTTACTATTTCCAGCATTTACCATTACCAACATGCACCATTACAGCGTTTACCATTATCAGTTTACCATTACGACCATTTACCATTCCCAGTGTTTACCATTACCAACATTTACTGCTACCAACATGTACCAGTACCAACAATTATGATTACCAGTGTTTACCATTAACAACATTTACTGCTACCAACATGTACCAGTACCAACAATTACCATTACCAGTGTTTACCATTACCAACATGTACCAGTACCAACAATTACCATTACCAGTGTTTACTATTACCAACATGTACCAGTACCAACAATTACCATTACCAGTGTTTACCATTACCAACATGTACCAGTACCAACAATT
>JAODKM010000020.1:8880283-8897601 GCA_026780845.1 Petrocephalus sullivani
ATTACCAACATGTACCAGTACCAACAATTACCATTACCAGTGTTTACCATTACCAACATGTACCAGTACCAACAATTGCCATTACCAGTGTTTACCATTACCAACATGTACCAGTACCAACAATTACCAATACTAGTGCCATATGTAGTCTGACTAGAAATGATATACTTACATTTACTCTGTCTCAGGCCAAGAAGTGATTGCATATTTCATGATATTATGAAAGAGTCTTTTGGTAAATTATAGAACATACATACATGCATTATTGTGCTGGGCACAACACGGGTAGGTTACTGGAGAGCTTATTGTTTGGTTAATTGCAAAGGTGTTATAAAAAAGCAATGCTGTTTGATACTATACTTTGTACAGAGAGCAGTAAGAAAAAATCATTCAGGCTAATTTCTGATGTTCAAGTCTTTTGTTCTGCAACAGTAATGGGAAGTGAGGACGAGTGAAGGGAGTGTGAATCAGTGTAAGCCACAGAGGATAATGCATGTGCTTAGCTCCTGTTATGTGGTGCACCTTCTGAATATTTATGTGACCTTATATTAAACCCTTTAATCTGTACGTATGCATAAGCTAGCCGGTGGCATGCTGCATTATTCTCCCTGGGACAGGCTGACGGAGGACAGTAATGAATGTGTTCCCAGAGACTCCTTGGCACGTCACAGTAATCACTCCCATCTTTGAGGAGACTCGGGGAAAATTTCTTGACAGGATTAGACTTACCTCCAAATAGCTGTCAACAAAACAATTAAAGAGGAATTTCTTATTGCCGTACTGAAGCATACTGCATTCATTTTCCTCGCTGTCTTTGGGGAAGTGAGACTCTGAGGAGACAGATAGCAGTCATTTAAGGTTCAGGCAGAGTCGTTTTTACTTAAAAATGTGTCTTTTGTATGAATGTTATCGAAAGGAGGACTTGCGTGCCGCTGAGATCTGAGAGTGGGCATGCGGCCATTAACTTCTATCTAATCCAGCAATTGCAGCCTCATGACAAAGGCCAGCTTTCACAGACGGGAATGACGATACCGTGTTGCTGCGTGTCAGTGCCACGCAAGGCCACACTTGGCTTTACTCTAGTCTGGGCTTCTTAAATCCAGGGAAGCCCAACAATCCGGATTTAAGTGTCCTTTCCCTGCTGTGGACGGCCCTGGTGCAGACCACATGACCGCTAGCCAGCCAGCATGGCCGTTGTATATAAGCACTGACGTGCGGTGAGAGAGGAGAAACTGCCTGAGAGTGTCCCTTCAGCCCCGTCTGGGGATCTGCTCTCTGGAGCGCCAACCAGCTCCATCAACCCAACCCCCCGCAGTCTACTGCGTCCACTATACACTGGAGGACTATATGGGGAGGGGACTGTCAGGATTTGGAGGAGAAGCACACTGATTTAGATGCACCCAGTACACCCCCACTCTACTGGAGAATGATGGTCACAGTGCACAGCTGTGCAGCAATCAGCAGCGTGGAGCTGAGGTCACGCTCAGCTGTAAGCCTGTCCCTCATCGAGTCTCTCCAACGATCACAACAAAACTGCACTTTGCCTGAAAATGTCGCCCAAATTTCTTAGGGCAGACAGGAAAGATGCAGAATCTGACACCCATTAGTTTAATCTTGTAATAACTATTTATTGTGTAGGACTCTAAGATCATGTTTCCCCATAAATTGGCCTCTTGGAGATTATTCCACCCTGATACAAATGGAAAGCATTTACTGTCAGTCTCTGTTATATGCTGTGCAAAATGAAATACAATTAACTCTTCTCTGTTTTCATTCTTGCTCTGCTGGGGGGCGGGGAGGGACATGGGAGAGGCATTGAGTAAGCAAGAGCACGGACATTTATCCTTTTTTAACGTCAAACTGTGATTCGGCCAGATTGTAATCTACACCCAGTAACAGCTTTACCGACTTCCTGGCTGGGTGGTTAGCTGCAGATGTATTTTGGGTAAAATCTACTGTTGTGCACTTATCCAGGTATTCACCTTTTCAGTTTTTCTATTTAAACATGTATGTGTTTTCAGTTTATGTTTA
Organism: Petrocephalus sullivani; assembly: GCA_026780845.1. NCBI lineage: Eukaryota > Metazoa > Chordata > Actinopteri > Osteoglossiformes > Mormyridae > Petrocephalus > Petrocephalus sullivani. The sequence goes on from JAODKM010000020.1 coordinate 8,882,315, forward strand.
AAAGACATAGGCAGGCTAGCTATGTATATTATATATTAAGGCTTGTAATGGCATGCTATAAATGAACCAGAAATTCAATAAAAAATTTGCAAAGAAATGTAAACATACCCACCTCACATTTTTGATGTCAGGCTGTTTATTTTCCTCTATTCCTTTGATTTTTACAGTAACAGATGAGCTCTATTAGACTTTGACATCATTGAATCTTTTCCTTCCTAGTACCATGGCTCTCAAGCTCCATCCCTAATTTATCACTGAGTGGAAAAATGTGTCTGGTGAGAAAGATCGACACGAAGGACATGCAAACAAGCAGCCTCCTCTCGATTGAAGGGGAGATTCACGGGGACAGTTTGAATTACACATGGGTTTGGGGGCAATTCAATAGGAAGTGGAACAATCTGGGCATTAATTGTTGCGCCACATCCTGAGCAGACACCTGATCCCGCCGCGGGGACACTGCTGTAATGGCGAGGAAATGCGCATGATGTCAGGGGCTCAAGCCGTCGGGAGTCAGCGCACACCTGCCGCTGCACAGCCGCAATTAGGGCGTGTGTGTGTGTGTGGGGGGGGGGGGGGGGCTACATAAATTTGGTTTTACCTTTAATGACATGCAAAATTTACAATAATGCTCTGTGTGCTAACAGACCAACCCCACTCAATCAGTTAAACAATGGTCGCAATTTGCCAGACAGCATTTTCACTAAATCCGCGAAGCTCTCGTTATTGACTGTCCCACAAGCATTCACAGATTCAAAGGCTTTACTGCCATTTGTATAAGTGCACTGAAATATTTGCTGTGTATCTTCCTCCACACCATGGATAACCACTGTTTGATGTTCTTATTGCATGCACACAAAGCTGCCATCTTTACCAATGAATTCTTATGCAACTTCACCTTTTTATTTTGTTAAAAGATGCATTATTTTGGCTTAAAATGACCTGGCTTAAAATACCTTAATGGGGTCCTGAAGTCCTGTCTTTGAAGGCTAGTGTTTTACAGAGAAATGCCACCCTGAGGCCCAGGATCGTTTCTGACTGCCTCTGTTCAGTCTATTAGTAACCGATGTGTTACTCCCCCAGATGATAGCAGAAGCAGGCTGCACAGGGCTCTGGGGACCCTCGCAGGTGTCCCTGCCCCTCTGTCTATTGTTCAGCCTTGTTCCTAGTCACCCTGTTTACAGGGAGGGGCTGGACTTTGACACCTCTCACACAAAGGCGAGCCTCCACTCACGTTCCGCACTTTTCACGCTAGGCATTCTGGGTACCAGTGCTACGGACACAGAAAACAATACCTCTCTGCCAACCGTAAATAGCAGAGATCTTTCTACTAATCGGTTTAAACCTGTGGTCATCAATCAATGTCAGAAATAACAACCCCCATTAAATACCATTATCTTGCAGGCCATTCAGTCAAATGTTTCTAATAATATTCTTTGTAATATACTGAAGTATAACTTAAACAGTGATTTATTTTATTATGTGATCTGTCACTGGTTAACTAGTTTAACGTAACTGCAGACAGCAGTGTATATAGATCAGCCCTGCAGTTGCACCGCCCCTGTCCGCGTGTGTTTTTGTGCTTTTGTGCCTTTCTTATCCACGCTGGCTTCCCAGTGCTGATTTCACTATTATGGCCACAAACATTTTCAAAGCACCACGGATTCATGGGAAAGCGACATTTTCGGCTGGGAATGCATGTGGAAGGTGTGGGAACGGCCTGAAAACATTCCACGAAATTCCGGCAAAGGAAGCAAATGAAACATTATTAATTGCATGTGTATGTGTGTGTGTGGGGGGGGGGGCAGCCACTGACATGCAGAGCCAGGTGACTGCCTTTACCAGTAAGCATTTGGTCTACCTACCTCCTTATTGATGGCAATCTGTAAACATGGCTGTGTCATGTTGTCAGTGCCCCCATTAACCAGGACTGAAAGGTTGAGACCAGTCCCAAAACTTGTAAACGTGTTCACAAACCTGTCCGTAAACATATTCATAAATGTTGGTTTATTTCCAAAATCCATGACCTGACTGTGATTTACTTCCATTCCCTTTCTTTAACTAGCATGTACTTTTGTTTTGTGCTGCCCTTGTCCCTGCCTGAAGGTTGGGGGGGGAGGGGGGTGCTTTTGAATGCCGCCAAGTCCCTCTGTCATGTGGTCCCGCCCGCCTTCCTGCCCCAAGGTTTTATCACAGTCTGATTTTTCAGGCAACAGAGTAGCAGCTTTGAGGGTCAAGGCCTGTGTACCTACACATTCAATTTTGTCTATAGGTAAGAATATAAAAATCAATTAAGGAACGACTTTTCCCTCGGATGTGCAAAATGATTTTATCAAGCTCACCTGCTGTTTTCTGCAGGCCTTTGCAACCGATTCTTCAGTAATGCTGTTGAAAGAAAGAAATACATGAAAATAGATTTCGTTAACTAGACAACACCAAAGTTGATTCTGCAATGCATGTGATATATTAGCTTTGGCCGGATCATATGTTTTAAAAATATTGTATGAACCATTAACAATGGATTATATTTTAATCATAATTATGGGCTTATCATTTATAGACTGTACTGATACATCCATCATGTGATGAATCTGTTCTTAATATTTCTGAAGCATAATCTTCTACAGTATAATGACAGGAGTTCAGGCCCTCCTCTGACTCTGTGTTCCCTCAAGATTTGCGCAGACTTACTCCTGTAGTCCATAAACATGCTGGTAAGCGACTGGTTGTCTCTGAACTGCCCCATATTGTGTGTGTGAGTTTGTGTGTGCGCTCCAGGCCTCAAGTTCACCGTGGACGTGCCGCGAGCACATGGTAGACCACGGCAGCCTCTGCTGCCGATGTTTCCGGCAAACTGTGTGGATTAAACCCAGTAAGCGAAAGAGAAAGAGAAGCTACCACGTATACATTCTCAGCCTCACGCAGCCGCCGTTCCCAAACGCATCATAAACAAATTTTCATTCCATCTCACATGAAAGAAATGCATTCTTAGGGTTAAAGGCATCACACATGTGCAAGTACTTTTCCTTCCAGAATATTTGGCCGAAACTCAATCATTTTCATATGCTCTCGCTTAGCATGATAGATCTGCTCGACGCATCTGTGTTGAGCAAACAATGCCTGAGCATTGTTCGGGGGGATCGTTGCTTTCGGCTCTGCTAATTTGCTCTGCGCTGCGGGGAGTGGGTAATATTTAGCGACCTGTAATCGCCGCATATTAGAAGCGCTACAGACGGGCTGGGAGAAAATCATGTGCCTGGACCACAAGTCTGGTCCCAAACTGTCATCGCCAATTATCCCAAACCGGCTATATGGTGCACAGGATAAGCCGAAATATATTTAAAAAGAGAAAACAGCAGCAGAAGGCACTCGTGCCGAGGGGCTGGACTTAGTGTAATTACGCCTCGTGTCTCCCCCTTGTTTTTGGGCAGAATGATAAAGTCATTGAGTTACAAAGCGAGTATAAGCATCGCGTCCTTAGGAGATGGGAGATGCAGCGAATAGACCGGTGTTAGAACAGCCCTGGTAGCCTGGCAGAAACGAACGCCAAGCATTCTCATCAGAATCCTCGCCCGGCTGTGCTGGAAATAGTGATGAAAAACGGGCTTAAAAACAAAAAAGAATCCAGACTGATTTAGTGTTGTGTTGACACATTGGTCTCCTGCTAGAGAGGGTATCAAAGAAAGCCCTGCGCCCTCTGGGGACATTAAAGAGAGCGTCCCCGAGACATCCGGACACGCTATAAAGGTATATAAGGTGTCACTTGTCACTGAGTTGCCTCAAGAGTTCTTCTGGGAAAAAGAAGTAAAACAGACAGAGCTGGTGAGAACTTAGAGCTTCAAAATGATTATCCCCTTCACACAGGGAACAGGTGCTGAAGACCACAGGCATACAGCAATGGACAAATGCTCATTAAAGGTGTTGAAAATGACTGAGAAGTTCAGTAATGTTTGATTAAAGTTGTAAACCATGTTAAGTGCCACTGTGTAGATATGGCATGTAGGCCCCCTGGAGCTACTGTCAGATACTGTGAGACTTGCTGGGAAATGAGCTGCCATTTATAAGTCATAAGAAAATATGTAGAGAGATATATATTGTTTTTTTACTATATTTTGTTCATGGTTATTAACCTGAATTTTGATATTTACACCCACTAGTTAGATGACTTACATTTTTAATACTTGGTAATAACAATAACAGCTTTGCAAAATTTTGAATGCAAAAGAGAATGCATTGATTAGTCTGCTGAAATCATCAGTGAGTGTCCACAATTAATCAGTTTAGCCCTTGTTGGATTAAAGAGCTTCATTTCATTATGTTTTTGTTTAGTTTTATTTTAAGCTAAAGCAGTACTTACCATCACAATCTTACTTCATCCATGTGATAATGTAATATTTTCTCACCATCTGATAATGGTTTACAAACTCGACAAAACAAGTCAAAGCAGACTGAGTAAAAAAGGCTAGCTGGTGAGCTCTCATTCAAAGTCATCTATCACTAAAGTGGCTGTTTTCCATGCTAACTGGTCCAGACCTGCAGTTGCCGTCTTGAGGCTATGTTGAACAGGTTACGTAGGCCTCAGAGCTCCCTGCTAATTCAGAGCTGCCTGCTAAATCTGAACTGCTTGCTAAATCTGAGCTCCCTGCTAACACAGAATCCATGCTAACTCAGAGCTCCATGCTAACACAAAGCTGCCTGCTAACTCAGTGCTCCCCACTAACTCAAAGCTCCATATATTAACACAGAGCTCCCTGCTAACTCAGAGCTCCCCGCTAACTTAGAGCTCCATGTTAACACAAAGCTGCCTGCTAACTCAGTGCTCCCCACTAACTCAAAGCTCCATATATTAACACAGAGCTCCATGCTAACTCAGACCTCCATGCTAACACAAAGCTCCCCGCTAACTTAGAGCTCCCTGCTAACACAGAGCTCCATGCTAACACAGAGCTCCCCGCTAACACAGAGCTGCCTGCTAACACAGAGCTGCATGTTTAGGCTCCTTGTGGTTATTTGTTTGCTCCCTCGGGTGCCTCACATTTTTTACCAATTAAGAAAAAGGGGGGGGGGGTTATGACCCCAGTGATGTCATATTAACTATCCCTGCATTCCATATGGCCAGCGAGTAAACGGCCACATGGCCATATGAGGAAAAACACAGGATTGCTGGTGAACCCTTTGTATTATCGACAGTTCAACAGCCCAGAGCCGTGTACTGTAACATTGCACCAAACTGTACAGGAAATTCCTGCAACGGCAAATCATGTACTGTGCCCTAAGTGGAGTGCTGCCTGCTCTAACTCTAAGTGGAGTGCTGCCTACTCTAACTCGTACACTACCTGCATGTAAGTCAGTGCAGGGTGGCTATTCATTTTCTCATTGCCACCCTGTAATCTGGGGATACTTGATTTTGCATTAAGACTCATAAACGCCACATTTTCATTTGACAGTACTGTGTCCTAATGGTAAATCACTTTCCAATATGAAAACCTCATATATTTACAGCAAACAACAAGGAAGTCCCAAGATAAACATTAGCTTTCTGTAATTAATAAATTAATCACTGCTTTTGATATTTTATAAACCAACCAAAAATTAATGGAACTGAGCCATCAACTTTACAATAGGGCATGGTGTATCATTTCCCCTGAAGCTGTAGTAAGTTCTATTTCAAAACCAACTTTAAAGTGTCTTATAGAATACTCATAATCAAACAGTATCTTAAAATATTTCTTAACCTCAAAAGCGTGGCATACAGTACTTGCCTTTGTAACACCTGACATCTAGTCAAAGAACTGTTTTTGTTTTTCCTGACTTGGCATTAGTAATATAAAAAATAATGTGAGGCAGTCATAATACTGGTAGTACTCTTTGCTGTCTTTTTTAATTCACAGTATTTTCCAAGCTATTTTAAAAGCTTTTCCAAATTGTAAGAACTGGTGGAAGGCCTGGACACGCTTTTACTGAATGAATACAGCTGTTGAATCAACAAGAAGTCACCAATTTGGTTATTAAAGAAAGTGCGAGCCCACTGCAGGCATAGTACAGATAGCTACAGACTGTCACAAACACAGTCATGGTGCCGGCCGGAGACACAGCACAGGAGCTGCTGTGTAGCATCTCCCATGCCAGGTTTTAAGCACTGCTTCTGTGGCTCTGCTCCCCAGCAACTAACCTGCAGTTGTTTCTGGCCAATCACTGAAAGCATAGGCTAGCAGCATTCGTAGCTAATTAGGCTTCTTGACTATATGTTTGTTATGAATTATCTGCCTCACTTGTGCATTGCTATTGACAAAAGCATCTGTCAAATTAATACATGTTAATGTAAGGATACAATTAAGCAACCAGATTATTACTAGATTTATTTATTTATTCCCTTTTGTACCTATGTTTACCTTCCATCACCAAATATTTACCACACAACATTACCACACAGTATAATGTGGAATGTACGATGATCTTACATAGATATCCCAGAATTCTAAGCATGCAGTACCAGTGAACATATCATGTCCACTTAAAGAAATCTTAAAGTTCCCCATTAACCGATATCTTGGAATTCCCTGCTGATCATGTTGCAGTTCCATTCTTAAATAATTCAACCTGGATAAATCCACCTCTGAATGCTGATACGTGGAAGAATTCATCTGTACAGCTCTCTTTGATTGTTTGATTTTTTTTAAATGGTATTATTTATGTATTGTATTTTTATCGTTATGGGTAACTGTATAAAGGACTGGCTTGCTGACCCTGAAAATTGCCTCCGCTTGGTCTCTGAATATTTCATACATCTTACATATACCCTTTGAAAAAATATCTATTACACAAGAAATAATATTTGTTGCGGGCCTGACTCCCTTTGTAGAGATTTGTTCCACAATGACATCTCTTCCAGAATCCCTAGTCACGGCTCCAGGCTGGATAAGGCTACTCGTCCAGCGAGTTATTGATGCATCTTACACATATTTCACAGACTAAGGCTTCAGAACGACATTCTGTTTCACTTCAGGGGTTTCATATCAGACTGTCACCCCTACATGGTGATTAAGCACATATTGTTGGCTTCTTTCAATCACAAAATATATCAGAAATGGCTCAGAGTAAGACAACTTCTCAGTATTAAATTGTGCACATTCCCACTGTGATACTGGATCATGTAAGAAGCCAATGTATTAGAACACAACTGCCAGAAGGACGTTTGGAGTATAGAGAATTTCGGAAGGAAGGAAAAGGAATTGCTGTTTGTTGCTGTTGCATTGTTCTGTGGAAACATCTTTGAGTTTTATTTGGGAGTTTTGGCACTGTCATACTCCCCTTAAGGCAGAGAGTCAGAGAGCAATACTTATTCCTGACTGACCCTTATTTCCCCATATCGATCCGTCTTTGTCCATCCAGCAGCCAACCATGAAATAAAGCCCCAAAGATGGACCAAAGTGCTCTATCATTTTCTCAGCAGGTTGGGGCAATTTTAATATTCCATCTGTGAAACAAGACTGGGCGTTGCAGGGATTTTTTGTATAGCTCTGTAGAAAGAATGAGGGCATGACCCTGTCCTTAAGGTGTGCTCCTTCCTGTGGTGTGACTTTCAGATGAGGACCAGCAAGAACAATTAGGTTTCAGATGGACTCCCAGGGTCGAGTGTCATGCTTAAGTTTATATTTCCCACTCCTGTCTCTGGGGACCCCTAGATTGTCCACATTTTTGCTCCCCCCAAGACAGTCGGCGATTTTGCTTTTGGGAGGGAGCGAAAATTTATTGACAAATTTTTGCTCCCTCCCAGTTCCAGGGATGAGCAAAATCGTCTACTGTCTGAGGGTCCCGGAGGACTGGATTGGGAACCACTGGCGTACAAAAATGTAGACATACAATGGGTCTACTGCCAACATTAGGGACCGATGGTTGGAATTAAACAGCTCAACATGCGTGGGTGCTGGTAAGGCCAGAAGGACTTGGGAAATCTAAACTTGCACTGAAAGTCTTAATTTATTTATAAGGGTAACTAGGGGATAGCCCTCAGGGGTACAGGTCTCACTTTCAGTGGAGTCAGGGAATCACTTAGTGCTGAAAAGGCCGTCCCTGTCCGGCACAGATCCCCAGGGCTCACTATTGTACTGCTGAGGATGTGGGTGTGAGCCCGTGTGCACCGAAAAGATTTCAAAGAAACACAGGAAAAATGCACATGGGCGCCTGGGCTTAGCTACTTGTTGGGTTTATTTACTATGCTGTTTCAGGCTATTCACTATACAGTAAGAAAGGGAAAAGATGAAGTACATGAAAATGTAGCAAAACAGCGTGTAGATCATGTGACAGCTGCCAGCAGCATCTGGTCTTTTGCCGTTTGTTTAATTTTTTCTTAGCTTGCTGCAGTAAATACAGGCCAAACCAATCTGTGATTGTAAATTATTTGCATGACTGTGACCATCTTGACTAATTAAAATATAAATTAATAAACAAACAAATAAAATATTGAATAGCTCTCATTGCATTTAAACCCATGAGTTCATTCAAAACAGCTGATATTTTTGTTTGCTTTTAGGTTTTTAATCAGGTTATGATTGAGTTGAATCTGTCTGCCTGAGAAATTTTCACTTATTACCTTGTTATTCTACAATAATGGTATATGGTCATTTAATTATGAAGGATCATTGTTTCAATTTAAAAAAAAGCCAAGAGACAAATAAAATGTATCTCCCAGGACATGCATAATGCATATTTTTTCCAAATTGCAACTGAGATTGTATGAATTATAGTGATTTGAAAACCGCTTGAAATACAAAATTGAAGTTGAAGGACAGTAAGAATGAAACACATTCCTATGATTTTTTCAATTGGCTTTTGGACCGAGAGCTTTCCTATTCCATTTTATCTTTCCATGAAATTATCTTTTCCATTTTCTTATTCAGTTGGGTTTTCTCATTTTACGTCCTCCTTCCCATAAATGGTTTGAATTTTTTTAATATCTTAAATAATACAAATAATATTTCTGAAATAAACCATTATCCCTTTTTATTTTTGCTTAAATAATTAAAACTGCACTGTCCTCTGATGCATGTCACCAAAATTCATACAAAGCGAACCTTTAATTCCAGTCTTCTAGAAAGAGAAGATCATTCTATAAGAAGACAGACGGCATGCAGTCTCACGAATCATCTCAGACAACAAGGTGCTATTTGCTGGCATGATTGCACTTTCCCAACAAAGATCAGCTATGTAATGGTCTGAAAGAGTCCCATGCTTTATCTCTTTCTGCACATCCAGTGTGATACAGAATATCTCAATACCTAGCATTACTTTCCTATTCAATGAGAAAGGCCTACCTTCTCCTACCTGAATAAATTCTCCAAACCAGCACTCGCCACCCTCCGTGACATGGTGTATATAAACGCTTTGCAAATTCAAGCCCCTGGAAATTATGCAAAGCTACTGAGGCACACCATACTTACATTTAGCCAGCCATGATCAAAGCCCAAATGCAGTGGTTCTAGCCCCATGCAGGAGCCTATGTCCTGTCCCTGTGGTATTCGTTTATGATTCATCAGAAATAACGTTTTTTATATTGTATAATGAATCATTTGCCATTAATTAAAAAAGTAACATTATCTTTAAATCGAGCAGTCTTACCCTAATAACGGACTTTATATCGCCAAATTCTCATTGCATATGGATGCAAAGAACGCACATAAATGCATATCGGTCCCAAATATCAGGTATCGGGCTCATAAACCAGTAATAATCAGTATCGTGAAAAACCAATAGCGGTCGACCTCTAGATAGCATCAAAATGAAGATTATCTGAAATGAGCTAAAGAGTCTTACTGCTGTGCTTAAGCCACAACCTGTCCAGTCAGGAGAAATGAGGCCATTTTAACCTGCAGACAGACCATTATTTATTTTCGAACTGTCGAATGTGCTTTGAATATTATATCAGTCTCTTGGTTCTGTGCTTGTTACTGACACATCAGCTGCTTAGACTATGACAAAAATGTAATTATATATATTTTTTTCTTTTAATTGTGCTTGAACCTTTTAACTGTCATTTAAAATGTTGTAAATTTATTTGAAAATACATTGTATCAGGGAAATCTCTATTTTGCTGTTTAATTATTGAAATTAGTTCGAGAATTGTATCGAATTCAAGGTGAGCAATTGTTTTACTTGCCAAAAATAAAAATAGCATTTATAAGCAATAGCATTTCCATCTTTTAAGAACATTAAGTGCGAATTAAGATATAAGATCAGTGCAAGAGAAATCATAAAAAATGATGCCCTGTGAACTTGGAAAAAAAATATTGCTAATTCAGAGTTGGCAGAATGGTTCATAGCAGTTGTGATAAAAGATGCCACATTAATAATGAAATAGAGAGCAGGATGGAGATTTTAATTAGGGGCTTTGCGAGATGTCTGCTAGTCTGTAGGACTGCTTTTTGGTGCCAGTAACGCCGTAAGCTCAGACTGGACCATGCATGATCTACATTTGGATTTGCCGTCCAAGCACAGTGACTTGTGTAAGCTCAGACTGGACCATGCATGATCTACGTTTGGATTTGCTCGTCCAAGCACGGTGACTTGTGTAAGCTCAGACTGGACCATGCATGATCTACATTTGGATTTGCCGTCCAAGCACAGTGACTTGTGTAAGCTCAGACTGGACCATGCATGATCTACGTTTGGATTTGCTCGTCCAAGCACGGTGACTTGTGTAAGCTCAGACTGGACCATGCATGATCTACGTTTGGATTTGCTCATCCAAGCACTGTGACTTGTAAATTGCATCACTGCATTTTTATGTTCTTTTACACAAGAACCTCTGGTTTTTATTAAACAAGTACCAGGAGTTGTAATGCCAGGAGATAGAATATGGAAACATTAAATATTATGTGTGCTTATCTCACCGCAATAAACAAAGCCACTGCACACCCGCTCTTGTTATCGAGACATTCCCTAATCCTGGATGTGATTTCGGATCTCGCATGGAATAAGTGCAAAGCATTCCTCGCATTTGAGTCATTTCATAGTTTATGACAGGTGTGGTCATTTTGTTGGTGAGAATAATTCACTTCTGATCATTTGATTAATGGATGCAAACCAGGGTCAGCAGCTCAGATGTAAATGTAGAGTTTAAGCTCAAAAGCTGTAAGTAGGGCCTTGTAATTTAAATGACATTTGTCACTCATAACTTAGGCATCTGATTTACTCTCATGAATCAGCCTTGAATTGTATTCAAGAATAGAAAGCGCAAGTGCACCACTGCTATTTGCTGTTATTTGGCCATTAAAATAACCGGTAACACTTTATTTAAAGCAGTCATTATACTGCATTACACTTACCTTCATAATGCATTATAACGCATTCATAAACTATAATGAATCCTAAGAACAGTTATTGGTTATGAACAGTTATGAATATGGACTTCATAGAAAGTGTTACCAGGTAACCTATACCAGGTGAAATGATTGTTTTACATGCACATAACATACATGTATAATCTAGGCGTGGCGGCGGATGGTCATTATCCGCACTGAGCCGGATGGAGACGTGACGGGGGACGGAAAGCTTCCTTCTAACCAATAAGCTGCACCTGCCGTCATCTCCGATATGAATGAATGAGTGAATGTTACATTTATTTAGCACTTAGAACCAATGGGGCTACACAGCAGCACTGTGTAGCCCCCTCCTGGCTGGAGGTGCAGGAGGTGACCGCAGCACCTGCACTACGGATGGGTGTCCCACAAGCTGTGCATAAATCCACCACTGTACTTCAAACACCACCCCATTCATGGGCCTAAGTGATGGTTGAAATAAAATTCACCTCTGTGTGATCATGTTACCAAATGCGAGACATTCTGGCCCAACACACCACTCTGGACTCAAACTGCCAATGACAATGACAAAATGACACTGGGGGGAGATATTACAATGACGAGAAGGACCAGTTGGGATGAGGGCACTATACATATTTGCACATATGTGTGCTTGTCTGCGAATAGAGAATTTATGGCTGACCACTGTGTGCAGTGAACTTGGATAGTGGGCATGGGAGGGAGACAACTGTGTCGGGGAAGGAGGTGCAAGCCTTTCGTAAAGCCTCATTCCAGGCCTTCTCCAGTTTGTTCAGGTTTCACGTTGATGGACAGCACGGCCCTCTCTCCAGATAGTGTCATGAATGCACAGCGGGATTTAACAGTTGGCCGTGCTGTGAAATATGGGCCGTTTCATGCGTGTGCTCCTCCAACCCCATGTAAATAGCGTGTCAGTGGTGCTTCTTGGCGTTTCCGTTCCTCCAGATGCTCCGGATCATGTTGCTTTTCCACCGCCGTCCATCTGTGCCGTGTCACAATCCTGATGGGGTCCAGTTCTGTTGTCTGGCGTTTTCCCAGAACAATCGCAGGATTTCTGCTGAGAAATGGCCCCTGCTGCCACCGGCCACTGTGCCCAGTTATACACATTTCTGAGGTTGCATCACGTAGAAGTAGCTAAAGAAACACAAGTAGGGAAAAAGTTTGCATTTTCACACATATTTTGGATACATGTGATTTGTCATATTTGACATGGGGATTAAGATTCTTTATTTGCTTTTAAATGGCATTAGATGTATGGACATTTTCAGAAAAAAAAACTACCGTCAGAAGACCAAAAGTCTCATGCCACCATCAACACGAACATTACATGAACAGAATGTGTGCCTGCATCCCCTCGATGCCAAGAACATGCAGTCTATGGGAGAGTGTTGGTCCTGTGAACTGAAGACTTTAGATCAACTTACAGCAAATTTGTAAAAAGAAGAAAAGCTTCTGTGTAGAACGATAAGCTCAGCTGACACATGTACAATCTCACTTTCTCTGTTTTTAACTTTGTCTGCACCATGCTAACCAGTTACGGGTTCCTGGAGAGTCACGGCGAATGTCCGTGTTAAAATAGCTATCTGCCACTCCTCTTAGACACGTCACAATCGGCACGTAATCTAGCAAGCTTGAAACAGATCATATGCAACAGCCTCTGCAGGATAAATGCCTCTAGGATGTAACTGAACAGCTATACTGATGGATCGATGGAATGAATCTTCGTGGAAGCGATCGAGGTGCAAACATGCAAATTAGGTGCTGGAGTGCCTCCATTCTTTTTATATAATCGGTTATCCAAACGGGGTTGGGTTGATCCAGGCCTTGTGTTAGAATCCTTTCTCAATGGGCCCGCATACCGTCACAAGGGAAGCCACCAGTAGACACGAAAAGCATCTCTCTAACAGCAGCAAGAAACTAGAGAAGCCGGTAGAAACCCAGACTCAGGAAGGATACAAAGACCACACACAGCGTGCGGAACTTGAACCCACAACCCTGGACATGCCAGGCAGCTGCTGTGTGCATGCAGCAGCACTGCTCATGGAGAGCAGCTCTGAAAAAAGGAACAGGCGCTCAATGCATAATGCATGGTACAAACAGTCTGTTACATTTGTTTGTTTAGTCAGCATTTCAAGATGCATCTAATGCGACACATGGACAGAAACAAGGAAATATCTGCTTAAAAGACCTCCAATGAGTCAAGCTATTCGGTATCTTGTCGTGCTCCATCAGCTACAAACGGTGACAATAACTCTTTGGTGCAAGGAGATTAAAAATCTCTTGGAAGCAAAGATAGATAGCAAGATGTAAATACTTTAACACATATGTCTTTATTTAAGAATGCCAAGTTACCTACATATACAGGCAATTATTTTGAGAGCCTGTGAGAGTAAGGGAATAATTACTTAGTAATAATTTTTTAACAGGGTCTATTATTACTGATGGATCACAGTGCCCTTTGCTTGAGCTTTCCAGGTATCGTCTGTGGAAACATAAACATTCAGCACCCCGCACAGCGCCACCTTTAAGCTGATAACAGCAATGTAGGCCTTATTCATGTTGACAAATCTGATCCTCGGTAAGTGACTGCTGCCAAGAATGTAAGATAGCTGAGCTAGTGTACTGTTACCTTATAGCGTGTGCTGGCCTGGGCCTGATTTTCCTAGCAGAGTGAATAATACTATATTTAAAGAGCCCAATACATATCTGCTCATGCTGCTTACACTCATTGTTCATCCGGTTAAGCTGTTGCTGGTAGTTGACTGGATTGCATAGCTGAAATCGCATTGATCTCGATGCATTTTTCACTCATGTCCAGTCGGATTTTTTTTTACCTGTAATGAGGAAAAAAATATTCCTCCCTAAAGAGCATGAATGATTGATACTCATTATTACAAAGAATAGATGATTAGCATATAGCTAAAAAAATGACAATGACAATGCTGATATCATAGTTATTGTCTTGAATATTTATTAGTGAAATTCAAAGACAGAAACAGCATTCAGCTACAGTTTACATTAATCACACCTTCAACGCACTCTATTCATATTTTGTGTACAAAAGCATAAATGAGATATAGTCTTGAGCAACTAGACAGAGCAAGTTAGATATGTACTGAGGCCAGTTAGGGTGCATTACAGGCAGCCCGCGGAGAACGTGGCTCTGAAATCACAGCCACAGACACCTAGAAGCTTAGGACACACACACGGGCAGAAGATTTGTGTTCATTTTCTTAAATTTACACTAAAAAAACAAGTTATGATTATGATCAGAGAGCATGCTTGTAATTTTTAAGGTTACGAGCCTACAGCTGTCTTTTAAAACCTAATTTAAATGTTTGATTAAAGGTACATATAGACTTGGAATACCAGGTACCAATGAAAATTTTATAGCCTAAAAACAAGCTGACAATTACCACAAAAAGCCATGATGTTAATTATACAAAATGCTGTAATTCCATGGCACCGCCACACTGACACCTGAGTCTGATAATGAGTGTGACTAGACTTGTAGTATACCAAGATATGGCTATAAAACCTGTAGGATGAATATTGAAATCCACAGTAATTTTATTGTCTGTAATGATATGAATGATATCTAAGAGGAGGATTTGGAAGCTTGTTACTCACCTACTAAGGATAATGTCTACCCTGTGGACAGGGGTAGTGTTATCAACAATTGAAAGTTTGAATGGGTAAGTCAATAATTTAATTTATTATTCTCATATAAAGGCACAGATACATTTAATTTAGTGGTATTACTGCTCTGTAACCCTTGTGATTTTTTAGCATTATATGCATTTAATGTACCAAGTAACACTAAAGCTAAAGTTTTCAGATTCTAACATCAAAGTTATCTATAGGAATCTATGATATCTAGCGCAGAATGACTCAAAATCCCTGAAATGCAGCGTTGCCAACTATTTCTTACCTGAACTTACCTCAACGCTGCAT
>JAODKM010000020.1:8968463-8981194 GCA_026780845.1 Petrocephalus sullivani
CACAGCAACTGGACCTAGAGGAAGAGGACAGAATGAAAATAAACCACAGTCACAGGGTTACACTGTATTTCCCATTTATTACACGGTTTTGGCCAGTAAGCATCACATGGTGCACCAGTTTACATTTAATCTCTGCGCTCAGCGGTGTGTTTAAAGACAATATTTGGATAAGGAGTCACCTCTCCGGCTTTTCCGGGTGTGACTCTGAAAGCGGGTGTGCTGTGCTCTTTTGGCATTGCCATGGTTCTGTCTTGCTCTAAGGTAAGAACCTTCACTCGACCAGTACACTGGTCAGGAACATCTCGGCGGCAGGGAACTCTTAGATGCAAACGCTTCAGGCTCGATGGTACATGACTGTCCAACAAACACAGGTGTAACTCCCTGAAATCACTGCGGCAGTGCTCCATGGTAATACCTAGAGCAATCCTCTAACGTTATATGCATTCATACACTGTGGCTAATGGAGTTTATATGACCCCGACTAACAAGACAATGAATGTAAACATAAGACTGGGTTTATGGGAATTTGGGCTTAATCTTGGAATAATGATCCCCAGATGAAAGCAGGACCGCGCATATATCAGACCTTATTTGTTTTTACAGAATTTATTTTTACACAAAAGCAGTTATTCATGGCCAATTAAGGTTGATGGAGACAGTCATTACTGAGAGCAGGGGATGGGAATCACAAGACACCAAGGAGAAATCCTATCATCAAGCAAGCACATTCCGGTTATCACTACCACTCTCGCTGATAGACGGCCCTTATTCACTGTAGCTGCAAGTAATATTCTGTTTCCATTGACCTTTTAAAAAGGTGTTTAAAACAATTAACATTCTGGGGGCAGCTGTTTGGCTGGCAATGACCTTGGATTCTATGTATTAATTCAGTGTTTCCCAACCTGGTCCTAAAGCACCCCAAGACAGTCCTCATTTTGCTCCCTCCCAGACAGTCCACATTTTGGCTCCCTCCCAGCTCCCTGCCAGACAGTCCACATTTTTGCTCCCTTCCAGCTCCCTACCAGACAGTCCACATTTTTGCTCCCTGCCAGAAAATCCACATTTTTGCTCCCTCCCAGCTCCCTGCCAGACAGTCCACATGTTTGCTCCCTCTCAGCTCCCTGCCAGACAGTCCACATTTTTGCTCCCTTCCAGCTCCCTACCAGACAGTCCACATTTTGCTGGGAGAGTGCAAATACGTGGACCGTCTAGGGGTCCCTGAGGACCAGGTTGGGAAACACTGTATTAATTGGCCATTCTACGCTGGTTTGACTGCTGTGTACTCTGTGCCCCATCCACCTAAAGCTGCCAATCCATTATGCTTGTCAGATTCACCGTTTTTCTTTTTTTCAGCCGTAGCCAGGGTAACACCAAAGAGTAAATATAGGTTTCCCTTATCCCCGAATGCTGTTTGATGTAGCGGTAATGAACTTGCATAATACAGCAAAGATAAAGTGGAGACCAGCTTTTAAAAAGACTTATTGAAGATTAATTCATGTTTGGATTAAGCTGCTGATAATACCTAAGAATCCTAGAACAGTAAAGTCTGAATTGACCACTGTTAGGGCTTATCAGCCTAATTACACTTAACGGAGGAACAATTAGATAAAGGCGTCTTTGAACATCAGCAGCTCGGAGGTGTGTTGCCGTCAGGAAGTTTCCGTCGTTAGTGTGAGAAAAAAACATGGGTCGTGCCGTACAGTCAATATTTCAGCTATCAAGGTTTCCCACTCTCGTGGACTCAAGGGGTAAACATTGGCTGAAGCTGATGTAAGACATAGCCCAGTATTTCAAACCACAGCCTTTACAGAACATGCCATAGAGCCACGGAGATGAGGAACTCATTATCTCTCCTAATTGTTTGTGAAGACCAGGGACCCACAGCCTGTCCAACCCTCCTCATTGGCGTTAGCGGTGTCCTAGACAGAGATGGTCCTCACTTGTGTCCACAGCACCAGCTGGGGCTGAAAATGCCCCTGGGCCCTGAGGAATAGATGGATTCAGTGGAGCGTAATGAGATTCTTCTCCTCAGTATTCATGAGTAAAGGCAAATTAAAGGGGATCTGGGGAAATAGCAAAGCATGCGAAAGCCATCATTGATTTCATTTCCTCTGGTGACGGTAATGATTGTCACAGAGCAGATTAGTAGATTTCCGAAACAATGATCGCTTGAATGTCACCTCCGTGAAGCCTTTATCTTCTGCCGTTGAACACACAGCATTGTGCCTTTTTCAGCTTTCGAGTTGGAGCAGTCAATGTAAACAAGACCATTTATTTAACGTGTTTAGAGATCTGTATTTACAGTATAGTCTTAACTATTACTTTGGCCGACGTCGTATATGGGGAGCCGGCGATGGTTTGTAAACACGTGATTCCCTTTCAGAAGAACACCTAGTGTGTGGTCATTTTCGACTGTTTAGACGCAGAGTGATTCAAGGCTTCCACGTTGATGAGAGCACGCGGACACCAACCTCGTGTCTTGCATGACGAATAACGCTAATTTCTGTCGCACGGCCACACATCTTCACCTCAGACATTATCGCTATTTCCTTTCACTTAAAGATATAAATGATTTCATCGCGAAACGCTGCCGAGAAGTGATCACGTGTCATTGATTGCCTTTGTTTTATCTGCGTGAAAGGGGGCTGGTCCAGCTCAGGACAATCATCTCGCCAGTTAGCTGATCCATGAGTCTAATCTGGCCATTCCAATCACAGTCCAGGGTGAAGGTAACATATCTGAAGAGCCACAAGAGAATGATGAAGGCCTGCACTTTATCTCTTCTGGAAAAACAGAAAATCAAAGAGGCTTGTCTTATCACGCATGCTAAATGTGTGCTTAGTGTTCAGAGCCTGAGTAATGACCATTGTTTAACTGAGCGCATTGTTCCCCAAACAGAGGCATCTGTTTACAATCTGCAGTACGCATCATCTCATTAGCTGGCCATTATCTGACTCTTTAATGACCTTTCTGTTCCCAAACCCCATGCCATTATATATATATATATATATATATATACTATATCATAAGTGGGAAGTGACATAGTTCTCAACTGGCTGGTTGAAACTAAATCTTGGTTTGGATTTCTTGCTTCCTGGACCTGGACTATCCACCTCTGACGTGGGCTCAGCCCAGCGCAGTCTCTGCACCAGCTATGTCAGCTGACCCCGCTGGAGGACCTGCTGGCGACCCCTCCCCCTTCTGACCTCTGAACTCTAACAGCTCCCCCTGCCCCAAGCTCCCTCATCCAGCTGTGTTTGTTTCCGAAGATCTTGCATCTCAGTGGGACATTGGGCACGCTTCTCCTCTCAGCCCTCATGGAGTCTGCGAAGCAGAGGCACAGTGCCGAAGTCTCCATCCCTGGTGAAAAAGCTCCGGTCAGGTGACACGAGGCACATTGGGACGGCTCCAAGCAAACATGGACTGCTGGGCCTCCGGAACATCAGTGCGGGCCCTGCCCCTCCCCCGATGGGGGTCTGAGCGGCAGGGGGTGCTGGAGGGGGGGTCTGAAAAGGAGTATGAGACCAAACCACAGATGGGGAAACATCTCCCCTGGTCATTTTCTGCTGTCTACATTGTGGTTCTCATTGCTGAGAGGCCCTGGTGAGCTGTTGTGTGTGCGATCGCATTAGCGTAGCACAGAGTAATCCCCCTCCATTACTGTTTTACATCTAGGACCTACGAAACCCCTGTAAGCACAAAATGGTTTCAGCTGCGACAGATCCACTCCTATAGAAAATAAAAGGTATAAATGACTTCTGTGCTTCTAATATATTTCACTGTTTCTGTATGCATGGTAATTGTGACAAAAATGCTTGTCTCTGCCAACCTTTAAATTGTATGATGTTAATTATCTTGATTTAATGCAAAGACACACAGATTAAACACGATATTGTGACAAGATCCTTTATTAAGAGTTGTGCAGGTTTTATTTTCAAGCAAGTAAAACAGAAGGTATATTTTATATATACTGGAGGAAATGATTCATAAAGCTTCTTTTATATAACTTTTATGGCTCATATATTTTCTTACCATAACTTATTGTTACCTGTCTGCATTTATGTAATGTACAAATATTAGTTGGTACAAATACAATTCGTGTACAATAATAGTATACTGCTATTACCGTAGACCGTATTTAGCAAGGTGATCATTAGGTTACTCAGCGTGACATATAAACGGTGAAGTGAAGAGATGTCCGGTGTCCATTCCAGCACATGAAAATAGGGAAGCTATTGAGCAATATTTCCCCGATGTTTATTTTAGCATGGCGATTCTGTATATCCAGAGCCATTTGCCGTTAGACCACCATCTGCGTGTGACTGTTTTTATCCGTGGGAATGATAGGGAAGCAGTTGTTTTCTCGGGCAGTCTTTTGTCATCTTTGGACATCGCCGTCTTAGACTTTGAAGTCATTATGATCGGAGTTTTTTATTATTATTATTCCACCTGCCACGCTGAGCCAGAAAACGCGGGGTAAATAAGTCCGTCTCAGCCTGACGGCGGCCAAACGCGGCCCGGCTTCCAGCTCCGAGTCATGTGACACGTCCTGTCATCAGAAATAAGCATTTCTGTGGCCCTTTGCTCAAAGGCATGAACATTTATTTCTAGGCAGGTAGTCTATGGTTAGGTAAGGGATACTCTCTAAATAGATCAACAGTACTTTATGAGTGTCAATCATTCGTGGGTCATTTTGCTGGACATTATAACAACGCATAACATGGGTGCGAAACTGGCATAATTTCACGCCTATAATATTATGATCATTGTATATTTAATATTACAACCCTATTACTAACGTTATTGTACATATTAGTAACAGAAGAAGAACGGTGACAATTTTGTCTTTGTCCTGCTGTTTTCAGTCAGATCTATAAAGTCTGGGTGTCGCAGGAGCGGCTGCCGAGCCGCGATAGACTCCCGGTGACAGCACGCCGCGTCTCACATTTCCTAACTAACCATCTGACAACACAGAGGCGAGCGATCGGACGAGCGGTCGCCCGGCAGCCCGCTGCGATGCTCCGAGCGTCACCCCCGAAAAGCGGCACACGTTAAACGGGGACTGCAAAAGCAAAACGCCGGCGCCGCCGGAAACTTTCTGTCCGCCGAGACGCGCGTCTCCGTTTAAATGGCCTCGCTTAATTGATATACAAGTCGGCGAGGCGAGCGAAAGCGCCACGAGAGGAAACAGGATCGATTTATAAAATTACAGTCTGCAAATCCGGCTTCTTCGCAGCGACTATCGACGTCAGGTCGCGTGAAAAAATCACTCTCATTTCACACCTTTTTTTTATCTGGGATACTTGGTAGCAGGCGGTGGTCACAATGCAAGATAAACTGCACTATTTTCCACCTAGTTGAGCAGCAGCAAGCGTTTTGCGTTGTTATTATTGTGGATTACAACAAAAAGCCTGCATCGTTATTTTTTTTATTTCATTTTTTTTTCTTTGCGCTGGATTTGGGCTCCTGGCTCCGTCCCTGTGCTCGTCCGCCCTGCTCCGTCCCGAACCGCGCCGGAGAACCTCATGCAGCCGCCAAGGTAAGCGGCGCAGAAAGTGCCGCTTTATTTCACTCAAAAAATTATAGATACATAGACATATGACAAAAATCATTTGACGTCAATATGGCTGTACTTACACGCCTAGCCCAGATCGTCTTCCGTTTTAAGTCTTAAGTTTAATTTAGTTGCAATTTGAAGGCGTGCTTTGTCAGTGGTTACTGTCTGTTTCAGAATGCATGTTTTTTCCCTCTGTCGGCTTTTGCATTTGCTTTCGGAAACCAGTACGAAAAACCGTACTGGGTGCATATTTACGCGCACCGTGCAGTTTGCATGACTGTGGAGCGCGCGTGTGTGAGAGAATCAGGTAAACGAGTTCTATCACCTCGGCTCATCCTAAATGAAAGGGATTCATTTATCTAGAAAACAAACACGACGTGTCATGTTTTACATTAAGCGTTGAACTGAAAAAATAAAAACACAATAGCTTCTTTTTTGGGAATATGGTTTGCAATGCCTTCTTGTTCTGAGATCATTTGCTGGAGTTTGCTAAATGTAGCTTATGCGATTCTAAATTATTCCAAAATTCCATTATCTTTGTTGCACGAAACGCTAGTAATGGTAACTATTTTGCAATGATTTATGAATGTGTGTAATTCTGTTAGATCTCGGGTAAAGTAAAAACTAGATAATTTAATTAAAATTATGTGCAATTAAATTCTGTTAAAGGAAAACATCGCAAATGTCGCTTGCTCTTTAAGAGTGATATGTGAAAGTTACCAAGTGTTTGGAAGCGACCGTGATGGCTGTCTGTTAGTGTAATTGGTTCAAACTGCTCAGAGCGGGGATCAATATGACAAAATTGAGATTTTAATGGTCTGCCGGCTTGTTCTGACTTAGCCCATGTGGGTCTGGCATGATACCGCCACACCTAAACATCCATCCGTCACACGCTTGCTCTGGACACAATTGTGGGGGGCTACAGCCCATCCCATGAAGAATAGAGCACACTGCAGGGCTACACCCTGGAGGGGATACCAGTTGCAAGGGTACAGTTTGGATGGCATACCAGTCCATCGCAGGGCACAGAGAGAGAGAGAGAGAGAGAGAGAGAGAGAACCTTAACCCCATACCCAGCCCTAAACTTAACCATAAGTAACCAAAATACAAGACTCTTGGCATTTTTAGTTTTTTTATTGCATTCACTGAATTTTGTAAAATTGACGTGGTTATATGTGGGGACCTGAAAAATGTTCCCACCCGCCAATAAGTAACAGGTTGAATCACAGCACGGAGCATTCAAACCAACACACACTGGCATACAACGGGCACCTGAGAGACGCCATGTAGGACAGCTGCGTGGCGCGGGGAGGACATGGAAATACGTCTCACACACAGCATCGATGGGGTCCGAACCCGCAGCCCGGGAAGCAACAGCCCTACCCACTATAAGCACCCCTTCACCTATTCTCTTACATAGCAGATAGAGCAAGCGCCACCTATTGGGGAATTATTAAAATTCCATTACACAGTAATGCAATTACATCCCACACTTTTTCTGTATTTAGGCTTGAACTAACGTTTCCAGTCGAATTGAACAGAAAAAAAGGTTATAGTCTTGAAAACGATTAATTGAAATTGCGTAGGATCGAACTTGCCTGGACTTGTTTTTATATAAAAAAGTAATGAGCTGTTGTCACCTATGTTAGTGGTGGTGTCGATACTGTATTCTGAGTTGTTTAAAAGTACCATCAACATCTATAAAATAGTAAGACCTGAAAGTATATATCGGTTGTTTGGTTTAAAATTAATGTTTGGGTGCATCGGTGCTAAGATCAGTATCATAATTACTAATTTGGCATTATTTGTGGATCACTGAGCAGACCCTCCGCGCATGTTTGTTTTGGTATAATTATTTCGTTCACGCAAACATTAAAGAATTAATCTTCGCATCCCTCTTTGCGAAGGGAATGGGGGAAGATCAATTGCGCTGTGATTGCCGTCTGACTGCGCAGGCTCAGTCGGTGGTGAGGGGCTCTTCATACGCTCACGCCCACTCTTGCCTTTTTGGAACCTGGACAGCAATCCCCTTCCGTGTCACCCACTACCGTGATCTTTGGTCCATTTATGCATCCCGGGTTCCCCCAGTGAGGCAGAGAGATGCAGCTCAGGTACACTGCTGAGAAACGACGCTCTTTGGTAAGGAAGAATGGCTTGTAGTACATTACTTACACAGTTTAGCTTGTCCCGTGCCTCATATGTCCTGGGACAGTGTCCAGTTAACCTCAGACCTAAGTGAATAAGTGGTTATTTAGAGTCGATGAATGAAAACTCTTATGCCGACACTGTAAAATGAAAGAACATTTAAACACCTAGTTTAAAACTGGTTGAAACCATTTGTATTGTAATAAAAACATCAAACCGAAGCATTATTCTAATTGGTTGAAATGTAACAGTGTGCGTAAAAATACCCATGTACTGGCAGTTTGAGGAAATCTGAATAATTGTGGTTTTACTCTCAGGCTTTCATTATGTCGCTAGGCAGTACTTTTACTTTAAGTAGCCTACCGTTTTTACCACTTTCTATTGCTGAGTACCAGTTCAGTGCAAGTGCCCTATTCAAGAGTGTAGGATGCCGGTCTTGGGGCTAGTATTATTCCAGATTAAAAGTCCCTAGTCAACACTCTCACTGAATCCCTCCATGTGAATCATTTACTGTTTTGTTGTTAGCAACCTTTTCACTCGACACCTGTCAGCAGTTCTTTCTGTGTTATATGTGGTGAGAGCTTACAGAAAGCTGCGCCAGGCTGATGGCTCAAAGGCAACGGTATCTGATACGATCTCCCTGCTGGGCAGACTCTTATCTTGACACACTGCGTGTCACACGATACCGTTCTGCAGCACCTGTCATAGGCCAGCCTGTAGGAGGTGCTAGTAGGACCTATCAGCCTACAGAACTTCTATTTTAAACGCCGTTACTTTCCCTTTGAGATTTATTTTCATGGATTTATAATGTACCCCTGATATCCGTTTTTATAATCAATCAATAATAAGGATTGGGTTAATGGACGGTGAAATGTAGCCTATAAGCTGTTATTTTTTCTACTTTTCTATTGCTGTCATAGAATAAAAGAGTGATAAACTGAGTGATAAGTAAAATAATTAACTTTTTAGATTCCATACTACCCGCGGCAAACAAATTGTTCCCTAGCTAACGGCAAATAATAAAAAAATATATAATGTTCTTTCTAGATTCTAGAAATTGGGGTGTATTATCGCTGTGATTATCCTGTAAGTATTATAATAGTAAATATGATACCTTTGGCACAAATGATTACAATTTCCACAAGTCACAGGGCTTTAGCCTTATAAAAATACTTTAAAAACAGTTATATTTCCCAGTCAAGCAATACAAGCTTACTTTCTTGTATACCCAGCCAGGTCAATAGAAGACGCATATTTACTGAAAGTAGATTTGTATTTGTATATTTGTGCATATTTTTCCGGAATTAACTGGCTTTACGATAGCATATGCCGCTGGTTGTATGGAATCCATTAAGTATCGTTTCGTGTTATAAATAGTTAATTAGTGGATGGCGCTGTTCTGTTTGTTTGATTTATTTTTAATAGCATACACGACTTCTTTAAGTGTTTGAAATGTTTTCGTCGGGCAGAAGCAAACACGAGTTCCACCTGTTGTGTCCTGAAAGCGGCTCCCCGGGCGGATTCAGCGTGACTTGCAGTACGGTGCGCCTTCAGCATCCCCGCAAGGTCAGCCTGTAATCCGAAGCTGAAAGGGGGTGAGGGCGGAAAGGCTCCGCATTGGCTTAGCCCAGATGTAGGCTGCACCTTTGCGCACTCCCCCCACCCCGAAACGGGAGATCGATTGCCAATCTTTTCTCCTTTTTTTTGTTTGAGGGTTGCAACTCGGAGCCAAACATGCGAGGCAGCTTTCGGCGTATATAGCGCCCGGCCAGTCCCTAAAATAGACGGCGCATGCTGCGTAGTCGGTCCTTGCGCCGATAAACTTTCTGCATTCGCCCGTACGGAGGGATGTTTCCAGCCGCGGCGCAGCGCGCTTTCACCCCCCTACACCCCTTCGCCTGGATTTACCGCCCCGAACCATGATACGATTCATCTGCTAATTCATTTTTTTCTTGTATCCCGTCACCACTTTTGTTGGCCGTACCAGGGAGAGGAGAAAGGTGCGATCCTGTGCTGGATGGATGGTTATGGGGAAAGGAGCGGCAACCTCGGCGCTAGACGTCTGCAAGATCTTCGCCTTGTTTCTCTATATGTTCCCTACAGGTAAGAGGGGGGAGGAAAAAAAGCAAACTTTAAATTCGATCACGTTGCTTTGGGGCATCGTCTGCTGGGTCAGGTCTACAGAAACGTGACCAGTTACGGGATGCACGGTTTTTGGATCGTACAGTCTTTAACAACGTGCTTAAACTGAGAAAATGCTCATTAGCCACTTCTGTATTTCCTTAAGATATTACTTTTTAAATTGTTTTCCTACTGTATTTGTTTAGGTAGCTGGCACGGGACTTTCTCCTCACCATGCGTTTACATACTGCTGCGAAAGTGCTAAATCAAAGTAACAAAGGATTTCTTCGGAATTAGTTTTACCAAGTAATTCAACCTGAATAGTTTTTTTCCCCTTTTGGTGGAAAACATTTCGGCTGCAAGGAAATAGCCTGTCCTGCGAACAAGCTGTGTGCAATCCATCATGTCAAATAAGTTTTCCGGAAAAACACGCAACGCCGATATGGGGCGCATTTATTAGTAAAATGTGCAGTTTCGTGCTGATCTGAGTCTATCTGAGAAAGCAGTCGGCACATTTTTTGCAGTGTAGGTAGCTGGCGTTTGAAGAAACTTTTTTTTTTCTTTCCACAATGGCTTTGGCGCAGTGGAGCCGGAGCATTCCTCCGGAGCCCCTCTCCGGGGTCGGCTTGGGTTGGGGGAGGGGAGCGCAGCCCAGCGCCGCCAGGGCTAATTCTCAGCTCCGCGTTTCCCCAGTTTGCGTCGAACCTGCCGCGATCTGCCTTCGGAAACGCGGATCGAAATGCTCCGTGCCTCTGCGATCGCGGCACCGTCTCCGCGTCCCCCGTGTGCGCCCTACACGTGTTTGCACGTTAAGTTTAACTAAAAAAACAAACGGCCTGACTTCCACGCTTAAAGTTGTTTACATTTCAACATTGTAGGGTTCTAATTAATATGGGAATGTTTTTATGTAGATCCTTACTGTTATTACTGTAATACTCCTAAGAATTAACAGTAGAGTAATAATAAAAACCGTCTACACCCCCTTGAGATGTATCGGCGATTTTCACACTCTCTTATCGCCTCTCTCATGGCACTTAACGCCAAACAAAGAAGAGATAAGTGTTTGTCGTTGACGTTTATTCAAGATTAGTTTATTGCGCTTTATCAGATGCGGGTGATGTATGCCTTTTGTTGCTGCCAGGCGTGGGACTGAGCCTTTAACCATTTAAACTGTAAGTGTTAGTTTTAGAGTTTAAATAATAGTAAAAGCAATCCGGGGACCCTTTGGGACCATTTTCTTCGTTTGGCACAACTGAGATTTGTCAGAAAACGTTGTGTTTTCCAAAGATTTCTGAATAGCTTCAACAGCAGTGTGTATCAAAGAGTATGAAGTTATTTCTGTCGCTTTGCCAGCCCGGACCGAAGGCTGTCCGTATTCGTGTTGTTACTCAGTAGGTACCTGCCATTTAATGCCTCCCCATCATGTTTAGATATTATATTGTTTAGAGCCTGACTTATGTCAAACAATTTTTTATAAGGGACGAGTTGCTTCTGTCAGTCTGAGGTGATTTAGCTCGTATTTTGACTTTTCAGTATCTCTTTTTTTATCTAATATATTTACGGACTTGTTTTGGGAAGGATTTTTTAACTCTTAAGTTTTGAGACAATTTATGAGGTCTCAAATGATTTAGCTTTGTCCTCTTTTTTTCCTACATTTACTGTAAAAATGGACACGCAGGAGTCAATGTTGTTCCTGAGCTACTGTTGCCTGTAGACGTTGCTGGGTGCCTTTGGGGCATCTGTGGTGAGGCGGGCATGACCTGCGACCCTCACAGTGACCATCTGACGGCCTGTCCAGGTACTCCAGCCAACTCCTGTTAAAGATTAGTGATGCGAAATGTGGTTGGCAACTGCAACCCCCCCCCCCCCCCACGACTGGGAATTATGGGTTGAATTAAATGAAATCTTACACATTAATTAATGAGTACCATGTGATAATTAAGGGTATATTCAAAAGTAAAAAAAAAAAAAGTTTTATTGTTTTACTTGTAAATGGCTTTGTTGTGAGTTCTCTCAGCATTTTAATAATCCTCTTGAGAAATAATGAGGTTGATGCCATACAGCTTTAGTAAAATATACAGACGAGGATGCTTGGCTGATGTAGGAAGTCAGTCAGAAAGAGGCAGGCTTGCATATTCTTTCCAGTTGTTTGATTTCCCCCTAAAGTGACTCATTTTGGCAAAGCCATTAAAAGTCCCTTCAAAGTGATGGTTCTGTTTAATTCCATCCATTGTAAGGGGTGATTGCCTGGCCCATGGGTCGCTGGAGTGCCCCTTCTGATCCACCTTCACATGTGGAGCTCGGGCGTAAGATTTGGCAGATGAGAAAAGGTGATCCTGTTTCTTTAAGGAGGGACTTCAGCAATCTGCAAGGCCCAACCCCCAGCCCCAAAGTGCGGCCTGTGAAACTTGACCTAATCCCTTTACACAGGGCTAATTTATTGCTCTGTTGGTCTCCTCTCAATGGCAAATTACATTGTCTTCATTCAGAGCCTAAAGACACCCCACCCCCCCCATATACCTACTCTGTCTCTCACACACACACACACACCCCTTTCACTCCATTCTAGTTGTGTGGAATTCTATTAAAAGTGCTTTGTTTTTGTTCCTTTGGAAGGTGTGTGTGTGTTGGGGGGGGGGGGTCTCTCCCTCGCTCTCCCTCGCTCTCCCCCCCCCCGCTCTCCCGGGGGTTACCCAAAGCCTGTCCTGCAGCAGACCTGCCCAGTTCCCTGAGAAGGTGGCGTTACTTGATTATAGGGCTGCGAGCTGTAGCTTCGGCAGGACCCACGCTCACTGATGTTCAGCTGACAGTCATGTGATCATTGCCCCCCCCCCCCCCCCCCCCCCCCCCCCGCCCCCTCTTGCTGGGACCCCGCGCCGCTCAGCCTCCCTTCCTGTCCAAAAAAATC
>JAODKM010000020.1:8981204-8993304 GCA_026780845.1 Petrocephalus sullivani
CCGCTGCCCCGGGAAGGGGGCGTTTCGTGATTATAGGGCTGGGAGCGGGGGCCGGGGCCGGCCCCCCCCTCCCCGATTGTCGGCAGACAGGGGTGTGAGCTTTCCCCCCCCCCCCCCGCCGAACCAGGAGCTCTGCATTGTCTGTAAACCGAGGCCTAATACACTGCCTGTCCAAAAAAAAACAGTTGCTTCTTCAACATTTTCTTGGCGCGCCTTTAGCTTCGATTGTGGTGCACATTCCTCATGGCATTTGTTTCCATGTGCTCATGAAACATCTTAGCATTTTTTATCATCCAGATTTGCATTAATTTTTCGCTAAGATCTTGTATTGCTGATAGGTGAGTCGAACCACTCTGTACGGTCTTCTTCAGCACATTCCAAAGAATTGGCGTTAAGGTCGGGACCTTGTGGTGGCTAGTTCATGTGTGAAAATGATTCCTCATGCTCCCAAAACCACTCTATCACAATTCGAGCCCCATGAATCTTGGCTTTCTCGTCCTAGAATATGCCCCTGCCATTAGGAAAGAAACAATCCATCGATTATTCCTGCATAATGTTGCTGTAGCTGTAATAATGATCCAATCATTGGCTCTTAAGTACTTGCTGATTTAAATTCAAATGGTGAGGCAGTATATTTATCAGCCAGTGAGGCGCATCAGATTTGCTTGTGTTTTCTGCCTTGTCCCATTCTGGCATGCCCCCCCCCCCTTTATGATGTTGGTATTTTAGTAAGGTAGGGGAACCAGACTTTCTTAATGGTAATTGCAGTTTAATGATGGCTGTTCAGGTTCTTGTTATGTTAGCCGGATGGGGTTTAAAAATAGGCAGTGTGTATTAGGTTTGCTGGTTATTTTGTAGCCTAACACTGTTCAGCACTGAAGTTCTCCTCGCCTACTGCCTTATTCAGGTTTCCAAAAAGCAGCACAGAATTTGGTGCATTTGCCATTTGTTTGGTTCTCTTCTGTCAGCTATATTCTGAAAGGCAGTGAAATCTCCAAACCTACCGTGCCTTGTGAGGTCTTTTGGGTTTTAGTTTATGGGTCGCTGCAGGTCCAGGCCGACGGCGCTGTCTGATGGGGGAAGAGGCCATGCCAGGGGTCACAGAGTTTGTACAATTTGCAAATAATTAAAATTCACTGTGCCGTGATTTTTATCTATTTTTTATTTTTTGCAGTTTTGTTACCAAAAGCCAGTAATGGTGCACAAAGTGTTAATGTATCACTTCAGTTCTCATATTGCATATCCTTTGGACATCTTAGGGATCAGGTTAAATTCAGCCTGTTTATGTTCAATAAATGATGAAGTGACGGCCCCTGCCTTATTCTGCAGGCCTCAGACTCTCTGCAGACTGGCTGATGAGCTCTGCAGAAGGTCAGCTGAGATTGAACCGTGTTCATCTCCTATTAAATAAAGGGGAGGCATTTCAATGACAGGCTTCTCGTGCTCACGGTTAGCACGTTTAGCACGTTTAGAGGGATTAATTGGCAGGCTGGCTGAATGCTGTGGTGAGCTCTTTGCGGAGTGGTAATGGTTGTGAGTTCTCTGCCCACCAGACCGGCAGCCGGTAACCCGGGTTTCTCCCCGCAGCGAGTCTGCAGTGCCGGATCCTGAAGTGTAATTCGGAGTTCTGGGCCTCCACGTCCAGCCTGGGCCCCGACGAGGAGTTCTGCACGGCGTTGCGGGCCTACCACGCCTGCGTGCGGCGCACGGCGCGTACCTGCCGCGGTGACCTGGCCTACCACTCTGCCCAGCACGGCATCGAGGACCTGATGGGCCAGCACAACTGCTCGCGGGAGGGCCCCACCTCACAGCCGCGCACCCGCAGCCGCACGCCAGTCCCTCCCCCACCGCCCGACAGCCAGGAGCGCTCCGACGCGCCCGAGATCTGCCACTACGAGCGCAGCCTGCCGCGTAACGCCGCCCCTCCCAACTACACGCACTGCGGCTTCTTCGGGGACCCGCACCTGCGTACCTTTGGCGACGACTTCCACACCTGCATCGTGGAGGGGGCGTGGCCTCTCATCCACAACAAGTACCTGTCCGTCCAGGTGACCAACACCCCTGTGCTGCCTGGCTCTTCAGCCACGGCTACCAGCAAGGTGGGACACTTCTCCGTTTGTGTTGTTATCCATCCATCCATCTTCTGTAACCACTTGCCCAGTACGGGGTCCCAAGTCTGGGCTGATCGACAAAACTGCAGAACCTGGATCATGTTGGCAAATCTAAGACTTTAATGTGAAATAACTGCCAACTCATTTATTAAGCTGATGGAGCAGAAAGTTACTTCTGGGGCTTAATCCTGGGTAAGCTTCTGGTTGTCCAGCTGGCCACTTTCAGTGCTGCTCTGCTGCCTTTCCCATGCCTGTCCGCTTAGGGCTTGCTTGCTGACGCCTGTCCTTGGTTGTGTGCGGGAAGCCATGGTCCCATGGCCCATACATTTGTGCGTCACATGGCATGTCAGCCCGTCTTAGGGCACAGACGGACTTCCAGTATTGGTGAAGATCTCGTTCGGTGTTTGGCATTTTCTTGACCGAGGGAACCGCTGTCATGCATGCGGAGGGCAGATGTGGGATTTGGGAGTGGGGGAGCAAGACAGTGTGACTTAAAACAGTCGGTGCGGAACGAGCCTTAAACATGTGAGTCACCAGTGCTGACGCGGGTAACCTGAATCCCAGCAGACGGTGTAGCGTGACTGCAGCGATGTGTGTGGGGAAATGGTAGCCAGACGCAGATCAGCGACTGGCCGTTTACTCTCTGCTGCCCCCTGTCTCCCACACACACACATGTGCTCGGGCACTCTGAGCCAAGGTGCACTGCTCTCCCGGGGTCACCCGCCTGCTAATGAAATTAGGGGGCCGGAGGGCCTCATTAAACGGACCCTCGCTCGGCTGAAAGGGCCACCTTTGTGCCTGCCGACTGGGGTTAGCCCACCCCCCCCATTCCTGTGTTTGTTCAGCTCCCCCTTTATGAATTTAATTGCCGCAGACGGATGTGCATAGAGCCTTCGCCTTGGCAGACCCCACCCTCGCTTGCCACAATCAGCACCTTTCTGTGTGGGGATGGGTGTCCCGCTCTGTGCACTGGAACATGCAGAAATGAAATGCATGCCAGAATTAATCCTGAAAGTGGTTCTTGTGCTTTACAATATTTTAAATAGGATTATTCCACCAGATTTAAGGGTAGATTTCTGTGTAATTCTGATGATGAATCATTTATGCCCTGCAGTGGACCGGCTGATATGATATCCAGGGTATGCCTCAGCCACGTGCCCAGAGCATCCTTTAAAGATGGATGGATATACATTTAAGCACCTGGCTGATCGATTATAACTTGATAGCATGAAACACTGTTCTTGCATCGCGACATCTGGGACAGTTCAAGCTGTCGATTTTGGGTTGTGGTTTCTGGTTGTTTGCATAAAGTAATGAATCCAAACTGCTCTTTAACACTTTTCCTGAAAGTTCCAGACTCGCAGACACGGCGCTCGGATTAGGCGGCTCACGTCTGCTCTCCTCTGCTCTCCTCCACACAGCTGACCATCATCTTCAAGAACTTTCAGGAGTGTGTGGATCAGAAGACGTACCACGCGGAGACCAACGAGCTGCCGGCCGCCTTCGCCGACGGCTCGCGTAACGGGGGCGAGCGCCACGGGGGGGCAGCGCTGCGCGTGCTGGAGAAGGTGCCGGGCCAACACGTGGAGATCCAGGCACGCTACATCGGCACCACCATGGTGGTGCGGCAGGTGGGCCGCTACCTGACGTTCGCGGTACGCATGCCGGAGGAGGTGGCGCGCGCGGCCGAGGATGGCGACAGCCACGACCTCTACCTCTGCCTGCATGGCTGCCCCCTCAGTCAGCGCATCGATTTCCGGACGTTCCGGCAGCGCGCCGCCGGAGGGCGGGCCCCCCAGCCGGGCCCACCGCCCCACGCCTTCACGTACCAGTCCGCCGTGGCCAAGTGCAAAGAGCGCCTCCCGGTGGAGGACTTGTACTTCCAGTCCTGCGTCTTCGACCTGCTGACGTCCGGCGATGTCAGCTTCAGCCTGGCCGCCTACTACGCCTTCGAAGACGTCAAAATGCTCCACTCGAACAAGGACAAGTACCATCTGTTTGAAAAGGCTGAAGGGCTGGGGGGCGCCCCATCCGGGAGCCCCCGTCTGACCCTGCTGCCCGTCCTCAGTGCCCTTATACTTCTCTGGCTTCAGTGGCCACCTGTGTGTCTCTGATCGTGCCTGGGGCTCCGCCCATCTTCATGCCATACCTCATCCCGCTCCGTGCCCGCTCACCTGCTTGGGGGGAGGGGGGAGTTGGGTGTTTCCATGCCAGGGTCTCCCATTCCATCCATTAGCCTCGTCTTCCATGTTCTTGCCAATGCGCAGATGGAATGCCGCGATTGCTGCCCCCCCCCAAGCATCGTGCTGAGGGACAGCGCCGGGCCGCGAGCTGGGGTGCCCCCCAGGCGTGGGGCAGGGAGGCTCCGGGGTCTTAGGGGGCGGAGCAGGCTAGAGCCCACGGGCTTCTGTGAATGTGACACCCACCGTAGGCCTGGGAGGCAGGAGAGACCTAAGCGTGTAGCAGAGCGCCCCCTGCAGGCGATGGTCATTCAGGCCGGTGGTTTATGGTCACTACGGTGACGGTACCTCTCCAGGACACAGCATGCACACCCATGCCTGCACACGCGCACACACACTGGTGTGCATGCTGTGTCCTGGAGAGGGCTGCTTGTTTGGGGTCCTCTTATGAGGGCTTGCGTCTGTAGACGGAAGCCGCACCTACCAATCACGTCTAGTCCGGCTGTTAGTGGCCGGCGTGACGGCGAATCCCGCTTAGCAGGTGCTTAAAGGATGAACAGTATTTAAGCAATCCGAATGGCTGGGGGTCAGAGTCAAGTCAGAATGTGATCCAGGATGTGGCAGTGAGCAGAGTGGTTGGGAGCTCCATTGCAATGTTTACATGCTGAATGTAGTTTTTTAACTGAATTCGCGTATCCCTATATATGTTTACAGAGTGTGTGTATGTGTGTGTGTGTGTGTGTGTGTGTGTATATATATATAATAATATAAATACACACACACACAGACATATGTGGACTGAAATGTTCAGATGTCAGATGCAAGATTTTTGTCTTTTTATTCTTAAATTAGCCCCTCCCCCATCTTGTTCTCTCTCACTCTCTCTCTCCATATACTTTCCACAGTTTGGCGGTTCGATGCCAAATTCACTTCAGCGAGATGTATGAACAAAGCAGTGAAACGCTCTTCCAGCACAGATGGAAGCCAAGGTGCTAAGGGGGGGCCTCTTGGCAGGCGGGGGCCCCTCCCGGTTATAGGGGCCCGGGCCTCGCTCTGTCACACCGACACTGAAAGGCTGGCCCCCGTGCTTAACGGTTGCCGCCCTGGCTTTGCTGTAGGGCTTGTTTGACTCGCCTCTCTCAATAGACCCATTAATTTATGGCTGAAATCCTTGCCAAAGATCAGCACCTTGTGCCAACAGTTTAAAAATGGCCAATCCCACTCTCCCCCGCCCGGTGTCCCCAACCCTCCTGTTTCTGGGAAGCTTGATAATTGAAGCTGTGTGGGTTGCACTGAGGCTGAGCTGTGTGTGGTGCTGATGAAAGTGAGGGCAAGTTAACGGGGGGCGGTGCTGTTCCCCCTGCTGGCCCATGGCGTCCCGTCCCTGTGTGACCAGTAGGAGGCGCCGCGTCATTCCATCGCGTGACATTGATTCATTTGCTCCCATTACATCCGCACGCACAGTCTCATTGCTGTGCTCTCATGCTGCCTGTGTTGCCATGTGTTCACAAGGTGTCACCCTCCAGAGGTCGTTTCCATGTGCTCCACGTGAGCTGGTCTGCTGGCGTCTTTTCACACCAGCAATGCTTATGTGCACATTTTAGATGTTTTTTTTTTGTTTTTTTTTAAATACTGAAGGTTAGCAGCTGCTACAAGACTAAAAAAGATTAAAACTCCACTCCACTGTAACAGAACAATTGCTGAGTGGCTGTGCTCACCCCCTGCACCCGGGTTGCACGCGTCAGTTTTATCCATTAATTCCACATAGCTTAGCCCAAGAGGCAGTGTGGGATGTGGCCTCACTCTGTCCCTCCTCTGAGGGGGGGGGGGGTGCACACTGTCACAGCCCCGGTAAGGAAATAGATGATTGTAACGTTTTAGGCTCGTGTTTCTGGATGTGATTCGTGATTCGTTAAATCGCCACCTTGACTGTGCCGTCGTACATGACAGTATGCCTGACTGTCGGTCAGTAGTTCCCTGTTTACCAGATTTTTCTAGAAGTTTTTTTTTCTAACTCATGAGGGAAGGTAGATTAAATGTGACCCTAAAAAAAATTGATTGTGAAATCATGAATGCCACAGCGCGGTACACCTGACAGTGTCATTTAGCCTTTTATAATGTGCTTATTGATTGACCTTCTGATTTGCTGGGCAGGAGAGTAGATGCAGAAACGTTATTCTTTAGACGTCCTTATTCCTCCCCTCGCATGTGAAAACAATCAGTGGACTAAATGTGAGTCAACCTTTTTAAGGTTTATTTAATCCAGCAATCAGGTCTAAATAGAGCAGAATGGTGTTTGTGGTGTTCATGTTCAGTTTTGATACATATTTAAAGAAGCACTTTATGTTTTTAATTCTCTTTCCTTAGCTCTTAATCAGTTGTAAGTTGATTGTGAATATCAGTGGTCAGATTGTTTCTCAAAGGGCCTGGGAGATGTACAGTGGTAACATGCCAATACCCTGAGTCTGTATGTAGGACAAAGCAGCGCAGCACCACCTGTATATACTGTAAATTATTTATTGACCAAGTAAAGTCTTGTCCATTTGGGGTTTTTTTGAATACTTGTCCTTTTTATTTGTCTTTTGCCTTATACTTTCTATGCCTCCAAAGGTATTGCACAAAACCGAAAAGATATGAGTATTCCTGATATGAAGCGGAGTCCTTTCATGCCAGTATAAAGTTAAGTAGGAATATGTATTAGTATTATTAGGTTTAATTTAAATAGCACCATTCTCAAGGTTATTACATTTTTTTGTAAAATTTATCATGTAGCTACATGAAATCTACCAGAAGGACATTAGTTCTGGAGCTCAACCCACCTTGAAATGTGTTAAATATAAAGATGAAATGGGCTCCATCACACCTTCTAAGAAGCATAAACTGGTTTTCGAAAGCAGTGTTTCCCAACCCAGTCCTCGGGGAACACCAGACAGTCCATGTTTTTGCTTCCTCTCAGGAAACACTGTTCTAAAGAATGAAATGACCATAGGTTGGTGTTTCAAAATCCAGTCTGCAGGGACCTGCAGCAGTCCACGTTTTTGCTCCTACCTGGAGCTGAGAGGGAGCAAAACTGTGGACTGCTGTGGGTCCCAGAGGACCAGGTCTGGAACCGCTGTGATAGGAGCTTAAATAGTATGATGTAATCATGTTCTTAACTGGTTTAATACAGCCTAAATCTGTCCACCTAGTGAACTCACATTTTCCTCTTGATGTCTTGATGCTCATGTCTCCAGCCAGACTAGTCTGTGTTGGTGTTTGAGGGCACACCGCTCTGCAATGGAACTCCAGCTGTGACCGGAATCTTTCTTGCCAATGGCTGCTTGCTGCCTGCGCGCTCCTGACTGGCCAGTAGGGGGCTGCACTTGTAGAGCGTTTTGAAATGTCTATACCTGATCTTGCAGCCTTTAAAAAGAGATTCCATGGTTCAGTATCGGAGTTTGAGCCTTAGGACTTTCCTTTCTCCTCATTGCAGTTGCATAACTGTTGCTATTATCTGTTTGGGTACAGTTAGCCACCATTACTCCTGACATGTTGTATATCTGATCACTATATTGCCAAATTCAACTTCATCCACATTCAGTATAAATGTTTCACAAACTCTTCCCATCTCACCACTTTCAGACTTTTTTTGATGTCTGTGTGTAGATATATAGAGGAATTCTAAACCTACTGTAAAATATAGAATCAACAGTTTGGCAGAGTCATAAACACTATTTTAAAAAGTCCAATGTTAAGATCTATTTGAGGTCGGATAGTGGAGGCTTGACTTGGGTTGATAACGCCTGCTGTTCCACATTTTCTTTGCTGGCTGAATAAACCTCATTATTGCTAATCATATTAAAGTAATTATCAAGATTTACCGGCTCAGAACCAGCCCCCATCCCTCTGATGCCGTTTCCGAAGCCCTCTCTGGATATGTAAGGTAAGCAGTATGGTAGGGTTGAGTCAGAGTGCCACCTGGTGGAGCAGAAATGCAAGGTCATCCTTAGCGAGAAATCAAACCTGCTGTTGGTGCCATGGTAATTTACCATAGCAGATCTACTGGTTCACCAGTCATAGTCATGTACTATGCTTCTGAAAAGACGGTTGGTGGTGGAGCCTACACACCGTGGATTAATGCCGTCTGATTTTCTTGTATCTTATCCTTGGTGGAAACAGGCATTAAGCCATTGCAGTATAATCGCTCAGTTGTGACACCAAACGGTGCTGTGATGGTACCATGCTCTAATGGTAAATAAGTGATACTAAGGTGTTTTATCGTCATAATTGCAGTATTATTCATACATACATTTTCTAGTCATTTAGCCTGGAGCCTATCTCTAGCAGCACTGGGCACAAAGCTGGATGGGAAGTTAGTCCATTGAGGGCACCCGCACACACTATGGGCAAATTAGCTGAAGTTCATCAGACTGCAAACTCCATGTGTCCACGAGTCTGACTTAAATTCCGGACCCAGAGGTGTGAGCTGAGGCCACTCAAAAAAAAATATATATATACACATCATTGTTTCTGAGTGGTGTATGAATACCATTCACATACACCATTCACATACACCGTCCACACACACACCATTCACATACACCGTCCACACACACACACACATACACATCATTGTTTCTGAGTGGTGTATGAATACCATTCACACACACACACACATACACATCATTCACACTTTGGGTGAATGATAATTTGGCAGCACCAATAAACCTTCACTGTTTTTGGACAGTGTGGGAAACCAAAGGGAACCTGGGAGACGCGCACACGCACAAAGCTGGGGGGTAGGGAGGGAATCCACCACTCATGAGGAAATAACTGTAAATAATGGATTAAAGTAAAACAACCCTGAGCCACTGCAAATCCCAAATGTGATCTGAGTGAAGTACATCATTATATAAACAAATACCCTGGGTTTTAAAACTGGTCAAACTTTGCAGGCAAATCCTCATAGCACCGTACACATAGAAATGTAAAACAGACTGGTGTGCAGGGACATGGTAAGCTTTATAAATGTTAGAATAACTTACTTAAGAAATGCTTAATAATGGTCCCCCCGCCCCCAACCAACGAGCACCTACTGCAGCTCAGGTCACTTATCTTTTCTGAGAGGGTCCATCAGTTTCTCTTTAGATGTGCTGCTTCATCCACCCTTAGTACTTGTGTCCGCCCCAGGACAGCAGACAGAACAATTATGGTAAGAGCATGTTTCCAACGCTACCAATCAGTTACCCGAAAAGGTGTATACCTGAGAAGTGTCTGCCAGCTGCGGCAGAAGGGGATTCTGGGTAGCAGCTAGGTGTGAACACCACAGATACCGTGAGACTGAAAACACAGGTGCTATATAATTAAGGCTGACTGTACTGAGGTATGAATGATTCAGCTATGTCATAGCGACAATCAGGTACCCCAAATCCAGTGCAGGAGGGCCAGAATCCAACCCAGTTTGCAGGTCAAGTTTGTTACACGCCTATTAAACCTCGTAATTAGCTGAGTAAGATGTGTTTGCGTAGGGAAATCGGCAAACTGGGGACCCCTGGGTTAGCATCTAGTCAGACTGGTGTTGCCACTTCATGACAAGCAGAGGATTCACAAACTCCAATAAACAGTTCTAAAGGCCTTCAGTGCACTAATGACCTCATACCCAAAACCGAGATACAAAACTATAAAGCACAACCTCAAACAAACATTTTTAATAGTGTGGGAAACTGAAGTAGGTATATATTCAAACAATATTTACATTGTTTTACTATAGTAATACTAATTATCACACACTCCTGTGTCTGTCAGTGATGATGCCTGAGGACATCCTGTGCGGCACTCCGGCGCACTTTCAGCCCACGTGTTCACGCGCCATACTGGCCGCTGGCGGCCCACCCCCTCCTCACAGATCCGTACACAGACCAGATGGCACTCACACGATCTTCCCAGTTTATTTCAAGGTATAATTCACCTGTATTCAAAAAGGATTCAGGAATACTTTCACCGTTTAAGTTGTGATGTTACAAAATACTTACAAAGAAAGGAACATCCAATATTACTGTAGAACACTGTACTTTTAGTGCAAGAGTAGCTGCAGGTACCTTTTGTACTGACCGTAGAAATAAAGCACGTCCAAACGGCCTCCCGATCATCTGACAGGGACAGCTATTACGACAGCTTAAGTCTTTGTAGTGTTTAAATATTTTGTACAAGGCCTGTGTTCACTTTAAATACTGGTTATTGCGGAAACAAAATTCACCTTTAGCAGGGAACATCTGGACTTGGCGATGGCTATTCACAGAACAGCTTAAGTTCAAATAGCTTGATTTTTTATGCTTTTACGACAAATTCTGGGGTTGGCAAGAGGTTTC
This sequence comes from Petrocephalus sullivani, assembly GCA_026780845.1. Lineage (NCBI taxonomy): Eukaryota > Metazoa > Chordata > Actinopteri > Osteoglossiformes > Mormyridae > Petrocephalus > Petrocephalus sullivani. The sequence goes on from JAODKM010000020.1 coordinate 8,991,843, forward strand.
ACGGTGAAAGCTCTCAAGGATGGTCTAAGGAGCGGTCAAGACGAGCCAGCAACTCGTCCCCATCCCTGGGATGATAAAATGCATGGAGCCTGCGGGTGTCTGCAGTGGACAGCCCGGGTCCTCGGCGGAGAGCCGCGGGTGGGCGGGGCAGCAAGGGCATGCGCTGGCCTCACTGTGCAGACAGACCTCAGATTATTCCAAAACGACAACAAAACAAACTTTAAAAAAGGTGGCTTTGGGAAAACTTCCCTTGCTTTCAGTATCTTTCAAAAATAAGCCAAGTCTCTGAGGCACTTCCATATTCCCCAGCAACACCGAGTGCTCCAACTACATACCCGCAGTCCATGGGACTAAACACACCTTAGTCAGTCATCTATTTGACACTTTTTGATACATCACCCACCCCCCAAATCTGTCTTTGCTCTCTGTCCCCCAGTAAAAAATACAAATGAAAAGCTGAGGTGGTTGCTGGTAAACAGGTCGAGAGTCGGTTTTGTTTTTTTCCACCTGCGAAGTCCAACCGGGCAGAGAACAGGGTGGCGGGAACAGGGCTCGCCTCCCTTAGCAGCATGTGTCGCCCCCTAGTGTCCGCTCCTGCACCCTGCGTGCACTCAGTCGCGCTTCCTTTGCATCCAGGGCCACGCGCCTCATGTCTTGCGGGCGTTCCAGCTGAAGTCGGCCGTGTTTTTCTGCTCTGCGGTCCTTTCCTGGGGCGAGCGCGAGTCCAGCGGGGACTTCTGGGCCTGCGGCGAGCGCGGGTCCAGCAGTGGGGGGGGCATGTAGTCGCCGGCCTTGTCGGGGTGAAACGGTCGGTAGTGTTCCGACGCCGCCGGGCCGTGGTGCTCCGGCATCCTCCGGTAGTCCGGCACGTGGCTGCCGCCCTGGTGGTAGTTCTGAGAGCGGAAGTCGTCGGCGCGCCGCCTCTTGGGGTCAGAGTGCCTGCGAGGAAGCAGACCGTCACCCGGGGGCCGGGACGCAGCAGTGGCCTCGCCCCGGCCAGAAGCTCACCTGTCATAGTAGTCACGGTGGCCCCTGTGGTCGCGGTCGTTGCCGTACTGCTCGTAGGGACGCTTGCGGTAGCTGCCCGAGCTCCTGTAGGCCTCCCCGTGCAGACGCCGGTCGCCATAGTGGTGATCCTTGTATCGGTGTTGCTCATAGGGGTGATGCCGGTCAGCCTGCCACGACTGGTTGCTAGGATACGGGTACTTACGGTCGCGCTGCCAGTCTCCCCGATCTGAGGCGGGGGTGAGAGGAGAGCAACGCTCAGGGCAGGGGGCACCAAAGCAAACTAACTAGTTAAATATGGAGTACCGCAGGGATCAGTTCTGGGCCCTTTACTGTTTTCTCTCTACATGCTGCCATTAGGTAACATAATGAGAAGACACAATGTTAATTATCATTCCTATGCTGATGACACCCAATTATACATCTCAGCTACACCTAATGACACCTCATCTATTAT
>JAODKM010000020.1:8993404-9003922 GCA_026780845.1 Petrocephalus sullivani
CCCATGTAAAGCGCCCTGGGACAACCCTGTTGTGAAGGGCGCTATATAAAAATAAACTGAATTGAATTGAACTGAATTGAACTTACTGCTCAGTGCTGCGGACGGGTGGATGGATGGGGGATGGAAAAATATATAGATGGTAAAATGGATGGATGGATACATGGATGGGTAGATGGGTGGGTTGATAGATAGATGGGTGGATGGATAAATGGATGGGTAGATGGGTGGGTTAATGGATGGATGGATGGATGGATAGATAAATGGATGGGCAGATGGGTGGGTTGATGGATGGGTGGATGGATGGATGGATAAATGGATGGGTAGGTGGGTGGGTTGATGGATGGATGGGTGGATGGATGGATGGATGGATGGATAAATGGATGGGTAGATGGTTGGGTGGATGGACGGACGGACGGATGCTGGCAGCCCCATGAACGGGATGCCGCCACACTCACTGTCATTGGGGAAGTGCCTCTTGTTGGGTGGCATGTACGGCTCCCTGTGGTGAGGGTGCGGGGGAGGCTGTGGGGGGTGGAGCAGGGGTGCGTGGGGCTTTGGGGACGGCTGGGCGCCCGCGGAGTCCCGGCTAGAGCTGGAGGGCTCGGGCCTGAAGGGCTTCTTCCTCGCAGAGGCATCCTCCTTCTTCTTATGCTCTTTCTGTAATTAGAGAGCACGGGTCAGCTTCTGGGGGGGGCATGCCGGCGGCAACCAGCAGGGCAGGAGGCGCACCCACCTCCTCTTCCTGTGACCGCTTCTTCTGAGCCATCTTGTACAGCTTGTACAGTTTCTTTGCGCCAAACTCTGTGAACTTGGACACGAAAATCCAGAGGTTCCTGCCACACAACACGGGACGTTCCGACAGTAAGAGAAATGGGACCCTCAGCAGACGGCGAAAAGAATGTGGATCAAACCGGACATGAGCGCCTTGACTTGCAGGCCTATCACAGAAAGCCAGGACGGCCGCAGTAATAATGGCATTACCTGCGCCAGGCCATGGCGTGCTCGGCGTCGTTGTAGGCCTTCAGGCACTCTGTGATGCGGTCGCCGATCTTCAGCAAGCAGCTGCGGGTGTGCTGCAGCTGCTCCTGCACGGACAGACCCTCATCGGGCTTGTCCAACTGCTTCAAGGCCTTCTTCACAGGCCTCATGCGCTCTTTGCACTGTGGGCCAACAGGGGGCAGCACTGAGCCACTTTCACAGCTATGCCGGGCTCTCAAGACAAAACCGGATTTACATATTTATCTAATAAATGCACTGCTTTACTGTCCTGACAGCCATGCCATTAGCTACTCATGTCTGCCCCCTGCCTAGAGAACACCTCCCTCTCCCAGCACTCTCCTCCTTCTCAGACTCACAATGCTGAAGGTCTCCTGGTCCAGCTCGTCGTCCTCGTCGCCAATGGGCACCGGCTCACTGCCTGCCGTGATGTGCACCGGACCCTGAGGCGGCTTCCCCTTGGTGCCCGCCTTGCCCTGGGGAGGGGGGGCATGGTAGCATGAGACCTGGGGTGGCCCGACAGAGACCGAAACCAAAATCAAACGGACAAACTCCTGGATCAGAGACCTTTTCTTTTTTTGGCTTGGAGTGCTTTTTCTCCTTCTCTCCATCCTTCTCTTTCTTCGGAGTCCCTTGTTTCTCTTTATTCTCCTTGTTGTCCTTCTTCTTCTGTTTCTTCTTGGTGGGGGACTTCTCTGTTCCGTCATCCTGTGGGAGGGCAGATGTAAGCCTCGAAGCCCAGAGTCTGCGGCATGCGGGGCTTTGCTCGCCGGTGCCCTCTGCTGCTCACCTTCACCTCACCTTCCTCTGAGGGGTGGTCAGAGAGGCGCGGGGAGGACGCGTCATTACCCTGCTCGTCCTTGGCCGCTTTCGCTTCCTTCTTATTGCGAGGTTTCTTCTTCTTTGCCTGGCTCTGTTTGGACACAGGGCCGACAGTAAACGGATTTTGGCTTAACAGCAAGACTGCGTGGTGTTTCTGGGCTCGGGCTTCACCAACCTCATCTCCTTGCTTGGGGAGGTCTTTGCTCTCTAGCTCCTTCTTAAGCATCTTGAGGAGGTAGTCAGATCTTGTCTGCAGCTGCTTGGCTTGAGGCTTCTTATCTGGGTCATCTGGAAGGATCTACACACGACAAGCGGAGTGAGTGATGGCCTAGCAGAGCCGCCGATGTGCCGGAAGGGGCCGGATAGTGTCCGGAGTTCCAGCACGTGATGCTATGCGGTTCCCGTACCTTGCCGGACAGCTTGAGCTCTGGGTCGGTTTTGATCAGGTCCCAGTTGCCGTAGCCGTGCTCATAGACCCCGAGCAGGAGCTGCGTGTCGTCCGAGATGTCCCAGTCCACGTCAAAGTGGGGTGCCTTCACGCGACAGCTCAGCTGGAACCTGGACCAGGTGTCAAGAGGCAAAAACAGGTCCTGAATCAACACATCCATCTGCTATGCTTCTGTGGGTTACTAGACCTTCACACCGAAATAACCCAAGGTGGTTCTGTCACGAGGGTCAATGTGACGGTGAAGCAGCCTCTCACTTGTGCCTCTCTGCAGGGTTGGAGGGCACGGCCTTGTGCAGGGACTCAAACTCCTCCTCGTGCTGGATGATGGACTTGGCATTGACCTGCACCCCAGAGATCTTGATGTTGATCCCTCTTCGCTTCCCCGGACCTTTGGCTGCAGGGAGATGGAGAAGCACATCAGGACAGACACGACGGAACCGGCAGCCTTGCTGGTCGACTTTTAGAATGGCGCCCTCACCCTCATTGGGATTCTCCTTCAGGTGCTCCTCGTGCTCCTGGACGGCTGTCAGGCAGCTGCTGTGCACCAGCTCCCCCAGCCTGCGCAGGTCCGCGATGGACTTGTCCACCAGCTCTGCATCTCGCGCGATGGCCTCCAGTCTGCAGCAGCACAGGGAAATCAGACCATCAGTCCAAGGAGACCCACACACGGTCCATGATTTGCCAGACAGTCCACATTTTTGCTCTACCAGGAGCTTGGAAGAGCAAAAATATGGACCTTCTGGGGGTCCCCAAGGAGTGGATTGGGAAACTGCTTCTTTACAGTCTTAGACCACCGGCAATCTGTAAGAACTGATACAGAAAAACCTTAACTTACCTGTCAAGTGGGCAGCCAAATTTCTTGTAGCCTTTGATAAATCTGGTGAAATGAAACACAGCTACATTGATAATCACTTCCAGAATGCACTCCTTTATCACAATAGTCTTGCGAATCACATTTACAGTCAGGCATCCTCGCCGCTTGGTCACCTGCGGATCTCGGCGTCGGTGAAGCCCTCCACGTTGTTCTTGCGAGCTCGGGGCCGCCCCCTCCTCTTTGGCTTCTTGTCATCCTCGCTGTCGTCAGTCTCGCTCTCGGACCCAGAGGACCTGTGCTTCAGTTTGGAACCAACGTCACTGTCACTGTCGTTGGCTTGGGCCTTCAAGAAAGAATTAGGCCTTTCAAACGCAGAACACAGACAACGCAGGAAGAGTTGGGAATGGGACTGGGGGCACAGGCCCTCCCAACCCAAACACACGGGGGAAGCCAAGTCCCAAAGCAGATGTTGGCTGCCGGTCATGAAGACCCTCGCCAGCCCAGCCGGTACCGTACCTTCTTGTTGGAGCTGCGGCTCCGTGGAAGCATGTAGATGTCCTCCATCTCCTTCTGCTTCTGCTCCTCCTCCACCCGACGCCGCTGCTCCTCGGGGATGATGTCATCCCAGTCACGCGTGGGCTTCTCCTCTAGCTCGGGCATGCTCTCCTCCATGGTGGAGAAGTTGGCCACCTGGCAGAGGTGGGAAGGGGGGTGTGAGATGGCGTGGGGCTGGCCGGGGGGCCCCAGGACCAGGGTCAGCAGCTCCAAACGCCATTACCTTAAACTGGGAGAGCAGCTCGTCCGTGGCACTGGAGCCCAGATCGCTCTCCCTGGTCTCTGCCAGCCGCAGGATCTCGTCGATGTCCATCTCCTGCCGGATGAGATTCCGTTTGTTACAAATCAGCACAGCATTTCCCACTTTAGTCTGATCATCCACACACTCTTGCTTTTGGAGGGGGGGTGGGGGGGGGCATCCTCACACCTGTGGTTCAGACTCTTCTCCCTCTGTCTCTTTGAAAAGATCTTCAGCGCCAAACTTCAAAATGGCAGTCAACTCCTCCTTATTAAACGGATTAGAACTGTGAACGCAAACAGAGGCCGGTCAAGTCCTGTTAGAGGATCAGTGTCAAATTAGTAACGGGACAGAATGAGCCTGTGTGACCTGAGTCACGTGGAAATTAACTTCCAGGAGCTGACCACAGGTTAAGACCGGTGAGGTAGAGAGGTGAGCATTCCTGTTCCCTCACTTTGAGTTTCCTGAGCTGTTGTCCAGTACGGTTCGTCCCGTGGTGTCCATCCTCTGAATGACCAGATGGTCCAAAACCATCTTCTTCTTGGCCCTTTCAATGATGTCTTCCTCAACTGTCCCTTTTGTGACCAATCGATAAATATTCACCTGCGGGGGACACAGAAGGGGTTAGGGTTAGGGTCATCCTCAGAATTCCGACTAGCATCCGCTGTCTGCATGCACACGCATCCGGTGCCCCGTCACCTGCTTCTTCTGTCCTATGCGGTGCGCTCGGGCCTGGGCTTGCAGGTCGTTTTGGGGATTCCAGTCAGAGTCAAATATGACCACAGTGTCGGCCGACGCCAGGTTGATGCCCAGGCCTCCGGCTCGCGTGGACAGCAGGAAACAGAAGTCCTACAACGTGGAGACCAGCCATTTTCTCAGACAGGCAGACCATGACAGCAGACTCTGAAATGGGATGGCCCTAATCTCCAGCAGCAACATGGCTGCCACCAGCTTCCCTATCAAGCAGCACTCAGCTAACATTACTGTTACTGCAGACTGTGTTTGGTAGGTAACGCAACACAGCATGTAAGGTTACCTTAAAAAAATTATTTGATGAGTCAGGATGGTAAGACTGCTCCCCATGAATCGGTATAGTCAAGATTCATTTTCAACAACAAAACAGGAACCCTAGACTGCTTGTAACACCTCTCAGGGTCACTCTGAGTCACTGTAGTCTATTTAGGAACATTTCAGAATCCATTAAAACCGAAAGCACATGGGAGTTAATATAGCCCCGTGCCAGCAGACCGCAAGCTTTCTGTAGGACGACCGGCCGCCTCACATACCTCAGATCCCTCGGCATTGAAGTGGTCGAGGGCTTGTTTTCTGATTTCTCCTTTTATTGAGCCGTCCAACCGCTGAAAGGAAAAACAGAGCCCAGCTTTGGCTTCCGGCCTAAACCGCTTCCCGACGGCTTTCTGCCCCAACCTGCAATAAACTTCATCTCCCAATTAAAATAAATATTGCCCCTGTAAACATGCTGCATTTAGCTCAGCACAAACGCGGGAATTCCATTTACTAATATGCAGTTTAAAGGCATAAGCTGTCTAGATATCTACAGCCCAGCCAGTCTCCATTAAAAATAACTCGAGAATAAAAATAGCCCGGGCCGTATCAAACTCCGCCAATCATGTGCCGAATGCCTGGCCCTGACATAAGATCCAGAACACCTGAGTCAACAACTGGCCCACTTTAAAGCTCACTGCCTCCCCGTCACTTTAAACCCCTCCTGCACCCAAGATGGGGCACAAAGTCCCATGATCCCCCTCCCCGAAAGCCGAGGCGGCCCACCCGCCCGCCGGATGTGGCCTGCCTCTTGTACCTGGAAGGGGTAGCGCTTCATGGTGAGGTATTCGGCCAGGATGTCCAGCATCCGCACCATCTGGGAGAATATCAGCACGCGGTTGCCCCGGTCACGCAGCCGGGTCAGCAGCTTGTCCAGAAGCACCAGCTTGCCGCTGCCGTGCACGAGGTTCTGAGCGAGCAGATAGGAGCGGAGTCAGAGCGGGCGAGGGACAAGGGGGTCCGTGGCCCCCGCCCGGGGCGGCCCTACCTGCAGTTGCTCATGCTGGCTGCCGCTCTCGCTGTCCTCGCTCTGCTTGATGAGGAAGTTGTGGTTGCAGCACTTCTTCAGCTCCATGACGATGTTCAGGAAGCCCGAGGAGCTGCCCCTCGTGCCCTTGGACAGAGCCCGGTAGTTCCTGGTCAGGATCCACCTGTTGGGGGCGTATTCGGCACCACGTTTAATAGAGCAGGAAGAGCAAGCAGGAGACGGCGGCGTCTGTGTGCCGGCTCGCCGTACTTGTAGAACTGCTTCTGCTGAGCGCTCATGTCCACCCGCAGGATCTGCTCCACCTTGGCCGGCAGCGACTTCTCCACGTCCTTCTTCACCCGCCGCAGCAGGAAAGGCTCCAGGACTTTGTGGAGACTCTGGTAGCCGTTTTCTCGCCCTTTACCATGTTCCTCCTCAAAATCCTCCCAAGACTCAAACCTCAACAAAGGAAGGCAAACAGCTCTTCACAGGGACGCCATTACCAACACCAGAAGCGAGCTTAGGTACTGCACTCACCTAACTGCTTGCACTGCCTCTAGTCTCCCCCGCTTTGGCTAATGCACTTTTATGTTTTATTTCCCCTACCCCTCCTGGCGTGTGCTGCCTAGAGAGTAGGGGTGTCAAGATTAATTGCATAATCGATGCATCGCGATGCAGACATGGACGATTCTGCATCGATGCAGTGGCAGACCGTAATCGATTATATCGTAATGAAAATTCCTTGTTGATTTTCTGGCAGCAGCTTAAAAATTCTACTTGAAAAGAACGTCCCGCTTGTAGCTATGTGTCTGCGCAAGAGGGTGCATGTGTATAGCGCTGCAGAGCGATATAACTGACGTCATTTATCGCAAACGTGCCAGCACAAAACGGCAGAGAGATGCTGAGAGATTAAAAATGCTCCAGACATTTCAAAATCCGATATCTGGACACATTTTGGATTTTATGAATGGATTGAGAAGAATGAACTGGACAAGTGCAGTGTGTGAAGCCTGTCACGTAAAAATTTAATATGCTGGGAACATTAACAACTTAAGATGTCACGTTAGCCGCTCCCACCCTGAGGTGCTAACGACACCAGCGAGAGAAATGGCAGACCCCGCGCAGACAAGAACTGATGCATTATTTGCATGATGCATTATTTTCCTCCAGTGTTCAGAAACGGCAGATGAACTTCTGGTTAGGTGCCTTGTTACTGGACTGCTCTACACTAACCTCACCTTCTCCAAATCCAAAGCAGAAGATAAACACGCCCTCCCCCCCAATCTGTAAGAGGCCGTGGCCTCTTACTTGTCAGGCATGAGGAAGTGCAGGAGTGACCAGAGCTCTTTGAGCGAGTTCTGCAGCGGAGTCCCTGTGATGAGCAGCCTGTGGTTGGACCTGAAGTCAATCAGCGTCTTGTAGAGCAGCGAGTCATCATTCTTGAGCCTGTGGGCCTCGTCTACCCCAAGGAAGGCCCAGTTTATGTTACCTAGGACACCCTGGGCACAGAGCAGGAGCCACGTGAAGCCCTGAACCCTCAAAACGGCACCACTGTCACTAACAGTAAATTGTCTTGCTTCTCTAAACACACCTTGTCCTTCAGAAGGATTTCGTATGTCGTTAGTAGAGCGTTGAACTTGATCCTTTTTGTCTGCGGGTGCACCCACTCGTAATCACGGATCTGCAGGTTAAAAAATAAAAATGTAGGAATGTTTCTGAGCCGGCCTGCGGGTCAAGGTCAGGCGTGAAGGTCAGGACCCGGCTCGGCTTGCCACATACCGTCTTTCTGCTCACCACGTCACCAAGGTAGACCACCACGTTCATGTCTGGGGCCCAGGTGTTAAACTCACGCTGCCAGGAGGTGAGTGTGGACAGGGGCACCACCAAGAGGAAAGGCCCATACAGCTGGTGCTGGTGGAACAGGTAGGACAGGAAGGAGATGGTCTGGATGGTTTTCCCCAGCCCCATCTCATCAGCCAGGATCACACTGTTGCACCTGGAGTCGTGAGGGCAGAACGAAAGCGTGTGGGAATAGCGAAAACGGTGCGTGTTAAGGAGGACCAGCACCCGTCGGCGGCCCACGCCGCACCTGCACCAGGAATGAGCCAGCCAGTTGAGTCCGTCGAGCTGATAGTCGCGTAGCTCCAGGTTCTCGCCACCGATGTACAATGGCTGCTTCTTTAACGTCACGAAGCGCGGCCTCTGTTTCAGCACCTGGAGCAAGCGTGACGACAGAACGGCGGGTGAGTTTCCGTTTGGTTTCTGCACAAACCGCAAGCCAATCTTCAATAAGCTGACATGGTGAAACTGTGAGTCGGATGTGTTTCCATGCCATTAATATCCATCATTAATTACCCCAGGAGGTGTAGTGCTAGTCGGGAGCAGGCTTACATTACAGAAAGCATCACTTATGTCTGCAGCTCAGACGGCTCCTGTTCACGTTACGCTCGTATTGAAATCAGCGATGTGCAAAGTCATAGGATGTGAAATGATAAGTGTGGCTGTTACAGTGCGTGCAAATAAAGAGCCTGATAGCGATCATCGGGAAAGTGCCACGGTTTCTCAGCTCAGACGGGAACCACTAGACGAATTCTGAAAGCAACTTATCAGTATACGAAACAATACGTCCGATCAGCGCTACAAATTCAGCTGTCATTGTTTTCAACGTGGCACTCTACACAGAATTACCATACATAGCAGTCTAGTAATTTGGAAATTGTTTCCATAACAATGTTGTGAATTCTTCATTTGTCTTGCCACAAAAACCACCTCAAGCGAGGGTAAAAACTTTTTTGTGATGATTCAGAGTCGTCCCCCCCCACCCCTGAGTGTCTTCATTATTAGATTTTCAGTTCTCATCTTCAAAATCGCAAAATCTAAAATCAACGGAAACACCAGTAACAAGCATGAACAGCTTTACCGGGTCAAACTAAAGTCTTGCTAGAAAGGCTGGCCAGTGGTTAGGGGGCGTCTGCGATCTCCGGGGCTCACGCACCTTGCAGTCCTTTGAGGGGATGGTCTTGCAGGAATTGCGGCTGCTGAAGCCGTCGATACAGTGCTGGAATTTCTTACTGATAAGCGACCCGTCCTCCCAGCTGCACTCCGCGTACGGCAAGCCCATCCACTTGCAGAGGTACTCGGGCTCGTTGGAGGAGCCGGCAGTTTTATGGCTGTGTGCTGGTTCGGGTTGGGGGGGGGCACAGTGTGTTAAACAAGGGGCATCCTATCAGACAGCAGCCCAATGGCAGACGGGAGCACATACTTACAGGGGAAGTCGGAGGAGCCCTGCGATTTGCCAGTCTTTGTCGCTGCCGAAGAGAAGCAGAAAACGCATCGTTCATACATTATTTTACGAGAGCTTCTTCCTTGAAGCGCAAAACGTCAATGCTGAACTAAAAAGTTTACGAAAGATCCAAAAATCTCAAAACACTCAAGGCACGGTTGAGTTGTCTTTTTGTAAAAAACAAAAATAATTTAAATAAAAATGGATTCAAACCCAAACACGTCACACTCTTAACCTGGTGTGTTCGTGTCTAACTAGAAGAGTCTCACCGATGACTCGCTCCACGATCTGGAACTGCTTAATGAGGTCTGTCGTCAGCTCCTGCTGGCAGTTGTAGTATTCCAGGTCTTCTGGGGAGGCTTTTGAGATCCTGAGGGCCAGAAGGACAATGTGCACAAGCTCTCAATGCTGTACAGCGTCACGCAGCGCACAGAGCTACCCAGTCAAACCGGGACCAGGAGCTAAAAATGCCGCCCGTTCTCACACTCCCCCAACTGTCACTGTGAGCCCTACACAAAGATCTTCAGCTGAATACATGACCCCTAACTTCTGTTTCAGAGCTGATCATTTTTAAATGAAAGCTGAGTGTCTCCGCCGACATCTCACCAGTAATTGAGCTCCTCATTCTTCTTCTTAAAGTTCTCCAGCTTCTTCAGCCCCTTGACCTTCTGCTGGACGAGTGAGTCCATGCTCTCCCACGTGTTGTGAATGTAGGACCAGCCCTTCCACTTGATGAGGTACTGTGTCTCGCCCTCTTCCTTCTCGGGTTCGAAGTTGGCACACGGGTCTCCGCTGGCCTCCACAGCATACTGCGTGGTGGAAGCCCCCGTGGCTGCGAGGTCACACACGCAGTTAGCATGGGCCAACACATCTGGCCCATAATGCCAAGCAGTGTAACATACTCATTTTGCTCTTACAGCCAGAAACAGGGCTGCCTGTCATCAGACAGACAGAGTGAGGGCTCACCTCCCTTCCGGCCAGTCCTGACGTCCATGACCTTCTCGATGGTCTCGCTGTCGTTGTCCTGCTGTTCGTCACCGGCCTCCCCAGCCATCTCAATCAGGTCGTCAGAGTCAGTCTCAAAGTCGTTCAGGTCCTCCTTATAACTGGAAGACAAGCACTGGAATCACAGCTGGCACTAACCCGTACCTGAGAGGCCTCCTTAGAGTGATGTGTGCTAGATCTGACCCAGCCCCAGGAAAACAGTATATAATCAACCAATCAGAGCAAAGGAAGCCACATTCCACCTACAATAGAAACTGTGAACTGGACGGAGTTAAATAACAAAACTGTTGAAGAGGCATGGGAATTTTTTAAAAGCACATTATTG
>JAODKM010000020.1:9007250-9028969 GCA_026780845.1 Petrocephalus sullivani
GGGGGGGATGTAGGCAGGACAGGGTGGGAAGGAGAGGGGCCAGCGAGGGCGCCCCCGGGTGCAGGGGCAAAGGGGGAGGAAGGGGGGGGGGGGGGGGGGGGGGGGGGGGGTTCTCTATCTCTGGTTTAGAGCGTTTGGGTGTTCCGTGGTCTAAGAAAGGTTGAAATCCCCTGCTCTAAATATATAGAACTTTTGTGGAAGAAAAATCATAAGTCGTTCCACAACTATGGAAGTGGTTTCCAGTCAAGTGGTCCTTAAACATTTAATGCAGTCTAACGAGGTGCTGTCCACACATGCCACTTCAGGAAGTCGTCGGCTGCGGGCCCCATCATGGGGAGGCTGGCACCTCAGTACCTTCTTAACATCCGCTAGCTTATCCTTCTTTCGGACGGGCTTGTCCTTGACCACGACCGAGGCTTGCTTTGACTCGCTCTCAGATTCGGAGTGGCTCTCGGACTCGGACGTGCTGTTGAACTCGGAGCGCCGGGCCCTTCCCCGCTCGCTGTCCGACTGACTCCCGGACTCTGATGCCGAACGGTTCGATTCTTCTGATGCCGAATTGCTACAGTGTGAGACAAACCCCGGCTGACAGGTTAACAAAGGCTCTACTTTCATTGTAACACCATGAAGAGACCCGAGGGAGCCGAACGTGCCTATATAAATCTGCCAAAATATGCCTTTCGTATTCATCACAGCCTAGATAGTCAACTTCAGCTATTTCACAAATAAGCAAAAGTGTGTGGGTAAAAACAATAAGCAGATTCATTAGACAGCACCCTGTCAATTTCCTGCTGAATTGTTAATTATTTTCCCAGTGAAAATGGCAGGGTTTGACCTACATTAGAATGTCACAGTTACAGTTAACAAAAAAATAAAGGAACACCTTTTTATTTAAAGTGATTTTTGTAAAGTAATAAAAATAACATTAATATTGTACAGGAAAACCGTTAAAATGTATCCATCTTAAGTAACCACTTATCCAATAGAAACCCTGAGTGGGCGGGGCTACCCTTGGACCAGAGGCCAGCTTCTCACTGACATAGATACAAACGATGCTTTAAGGAAAACAGCGTCAGCTCTGCCCCTGCTTCACTGCCGTTGGTCATGGAGGGAAATCCACAACACAATCAAGCCCGGAACATAGTGGGGACACCAAGCCAGGAAGTAAGGACAGCATGCCGGGATAGAGAGGGCTCCTGCTCTACAATCAAGGTCGCCTCGGGAAGTTCTCTCAACCCAGGGGGACAGGAAATGGAGGGCAGGCAAATAACATGTCAGTCCGCACATTCAGTAACAAAGTGGGCGAATTCAAAATTCACAGAAATTCCCCGCTGCATTCAGGGCACATACAACCCCAAAATAACATGTAAAATGTTTTGTTTTGATATTTACATTTACATTTAGAGCATTCAATAAAACCCAGGCTATGAATACCATCTGTCGAATCCTCTGTTGGGGAAAATCCAGGTTTTTTTTATATATTTGTTTCTATTGTGGGGTCAGTCATTTCATATTTAATATTGACCACCATTAAGCCAGAAATCAGCTAGCAGTATTTTCAGGTTTATGTGAAATAAGAAAGCAACATACTTTTGTTATAGTGCTTGTAAAAGACCATTTAGTGTGTACGACCCCCACAAAGTAAAATAGTCATGGTATACCAAGAACCTCTTTAAAATTGTAATAAATTGTTAATTACCCTTTGAATTGAAGTGATTTTAAATATTTTAATCATCATATATTTTTCATAAAAGTGAACTACAAACAAAGCAGGTATTGCAGGTATTCCCTGCAAGCATGCCCACTGCTGAATCCTTCAGGGCAGGTATCCATATAATACAGTGGGCTTCCTTTGTTTACATAAGTACGCATTTAAAATGGGCATCATATCAACACATAGACATAAAGATGCAATGTGAGTTATAGTGAGCTTACTGATACAGTTCTCTTGATGTAGTATATCCAATCTGACAGGAAACAACAGAAATAGAGGCTCTATTCCTTTTAAAATTTCTTTATTGTTCCCGACATTGCAATACCATGAACCTCCAGCAGAGGTCCAAGACGCTTACCTCCACAGCTTCTGTTAATTTTCTTCTGAATCCAGACAAAATAAACGTTTAGATACATTTTCTGTTGTCATTGCTGTAAAACATCCTAAATTCATTTTGAATTCAACTTCACAATTGCTTCATTGTTTCTAAATGTAAAAAAAAATCATTTTAAACATGATAAACACTTGAATAAAGGTTAAGTTATATGTATATTAAAAAGAAGGATAAAGCACTGTTGGAAATTCCCTGGGCACATATAATCCCAAACTAAAATGTGAAATGTGTTTATTTTTTTATTATGTTGTGTTGCTAATAAATATTTATATATTGTATAATTTATTCTTATTATAATCATTACATTAAGAAAATACAGACTGAACTGATACTGGGCCCTCCTCTCCAGCAAGCAAGGCACTCTCAGCTGACAAAGCGGGCAGGAAACAGCCTTCCAGTACTGAGATGACGTAAGCAAGAGGCGGGACTTGACTCATACAGAGAATTTCTACAGGCTACTGTGTTGCTATGCGAGGGGAACACCCAATCACCATCTAAAACATACACTTCTGACCTTTGAGCCACTTCCTGTAGTTCCAGGAACGTACTGTGTAATGCAGCATGCCTGACCAGCTATGCGGCACAAAGCAAGAGCCATTTTGTGACTTTTAAGTGGACGAGCAGCCATTTGAAGAAATAAAGACGCTTACATAAGCAAATGCCTTACTGGTTGATAAAACTGTGCCTGCTGTTTCCAAAAAGAGGACACTTTTGTCATTTAAAAATCAGTCCTCTCATTCTGTCAAAAGCAGTGCCTAATCAAAGATGAAAACTGTTGATTTTAATCCAGTCTAAATGTGTGCATTTAAAATGGCTGCCACATGAAACAACAAAGCAAATACTGAAAATTTAACCCTTTGTAATGTCAATCTTTCCAGATGTATCACCCCTTACACATTTCCATTAAAAGTGTTCTGCAAAGTGTTCTTACAAATAAATATGGAAACAACCATTTTGTCAAAAAAAAGGACTAGTTAGTGCATTGATATCGGACTTATCGACTACTGGACCAACGTTTTACTTTTCCAAATAAATCTGCATCAGTATTGTTAAAACTCCAACTGATGCTACACGCTTGGCTATCAACTAGAAGAAGACAGTGAAGATCAATAAACCCACAATATTTACAATAATATTTACAAGAATTGAGTGGTGGGTATAGAATACCAGTTTAGTTTTATACAGTCTCACATAATTTAACTTGATTTTAGCCTTGTTCTACAAAAAAAAATAATTTAAAAAGAAATAACAGCACCAATTTCCAAAAGCTACCCGTTTGCTTTATAGCTAGCTTGGAACATCGATATTTGGGATATTTTAAAGACGACATATCCTGCCATTCCTTTGTTATAAGTCTCTGGAGTATGAGCACTGCAAAATAATTTCCACATCCTTACTAAATGATACTTTCCTGCAGATATTCGTGTAGATATTCATTAATAGACCATAAAATACCAATTCATTATTGTACTAGTTAAATGACGTATCCCTATTTCAGTTTCCTTAATTTACTACTGTGAGTTTGGTGACAAAAGGCCTTTGTGGATTTCAGACTTTCGTGAAATTTTGCAAGCTTACGATATGCTCTCCACATAGCTAACCATCCTACAGAACTCACCCTCTATGGCAGGGGTGCCCAATACGTCACTCACGATCGACCAGTAGATCGCAAAGACAGTGCAGGGAGATCGCGCAACATTCAAAAAATTGTTTTATGTTAGCTAATCATCCATCTTCCCTTTGGCATTCGCCACTTGATTGACGTAAAGGGCAGCCAATCTGCTGTTGCTTAAAACTTTACTATAATAGGTTACCGGAACAAAACGCAAATGTATTGCGAGCTAATGCAAAACTCCAGTGAGCAAAGTGACCCAGCTAGCCTTCAGTGAGTGGGGGAGCAGGGCTTGCGTAAGGAACCATAAATGTATTGGATTGTATTGTGCTGTAAGGGTTCATGCAGTGATGCAAGGTTCGCCAACATGTACAGTATCTATAAAGTATACTCAGTGTGTGTTTGTGTGTATGTGTATATATACACATACACACACACAGCATTTTTAATGTCGGTAGATCATTTTGACCCGGTCAGCCTAAAAGTAGCTCGCAAGCTGAAAAAGTGTGGGCACCCCTGCTCTATGGCGTTTTTTTTTTTCTTCGCTAGAATTTTATTTCGACAATGTCCAGCAATGAACCTCAACACAATCCCCGCCTCTACCAATAAAGAAACCTCTTTCAAATGAAATGAGTTGAAATAATCTCCCCTATGCGAAACAGAACCAGCGGCTAAAAAAAACAACATGCCAGAAATGAACAGTTTAAATTTAAAAACAATATAAATGCATCCTTTAATAATGTTGTAAAGGCAAAAAATATATATAAACACTGATTTACACTATCTATTGTTCACAATCATTCACTTCCTGCTTCAACAGGAAATTGAAATTTTGCACGTGCTTTAGTTTCTCCACCATTTTTAAACGACTCCAGGCACTGGACTAGACATCAAATGGTCCACTGGTGTAATTTTTGTGCTAGGCAATTACTTCCCTCCAGTGGCTCTTTCAATTACTGCATTTAGAAGGAAAAACATTTAGCGCCCAACCAAATTGCCTTTCTTCATTGGTGGAATATGTGTATTTCGCTTGCATTTTAAAACAAACATTATTTCTTTTACTAAATGTACATCTAACAACATAGCAAGCACTAATTCTCAAACATGAGAGACAAATATTCAACACCATAACATGGAAAGTAGTTGAATCCCACTGATAGCTTCTTGATGCATCTATGGAAGCAGTATAAGATATTTTAGTTACGGTTGTGTGCATGACCACCTGGCCATTGATAACCTCACTTCACACAGCGTATGTAAAATCCAGAGTTATGCTACATAGATGTTTTAGTCAACAAGGCTGAACATTAGAGAAAGCTGAAAAACACAAATGAGTGATGAATAACGTACAGGCTCTACATGTAACAAATGAACTTGTTACAAAATTAACCCAATTATGAAGACAATTCAATAAATCCGTAGATCATGTTTGCAAAACCAATACAGGGTTATTTATATATATTAAAAAAAGGTCACACATAAGTGAAGTTGTCTGAAGGTTTACTTTTTTCTAACTGAAAAAACAACATGGTTGACTAAAAATGGGTTAAAGTTTACAAATATTCTATTGCGATGAACTGATAAACACAAGGCAGGATGTAGTTCAAACAATTAAATTCATCTGCATATATGGGGGAAAAACATGGGAAAAGTCTACTGGTACCTACAGGAGGAAACGTAACAATGTTATCAGACTTTGTTTATGAACAGAAAATGTTTTACATCAACCAGGGTAATTATATCAAAACAAATGAGCATATTCAAAGTATGTGGGACTGAGTACTGACAGTCTGGCATATAAAATGCACCAGACAATATTTTACGATCCCAAAGAGAGACATTTAATAGGAGGTAAAGACTGGCCTTTATCTACATCTGTTACAAATGATTTTAAACTTCAATACCTGTCAAGTATCCAAAAATGTACCTTCAAGGAGCAACACTATAAAATTATGAATTATACAACCTAATAAACAACCATAGTGTATTAAGTTAAGTTTCGCTTAGTGTGTTTTTGTTGTGGTTTCCAAAACCCTTTCCCACACATAATTTAAAAGTTTATATCAGTACCTTCATTCATGTAACAAATGTGAAATGATACCCCATGTCCTTCCCCCCCATTGAAAAACGGTTTCGGTTTTAAAAGACCACTCAGTATTTCAAAACCACATGTGACCATAAAGTGTTCAAAATGCATTAAATAGGAATGAACATTGCATGTAAAATGGTGCAATGCAGCAGCGACTAATCAGACAAGGTCATTTTATACTGTCACAAACAGACATAAAAGAAAAGGCAATCGTGCATGAACTCCTAAAAAAAAAAAGAAAAAAAATCACCAGCATCCATCGAGCCGATGTACATTTGGGTACACGATTTACACGGGCCCAGGAGTCGGGGCTTAAGTTTTAGAAATGCCAGCAAAAATTAGGGTGTGGCTGTTTAAGAGTGCCAAGGTCATTGATGTAAAATGGACATTAATTGAGGGCGATCGTCGCCAAAAAGAATTAAATGTGTACAGGTGAGCACCCGTGTTTGACAGGGCAAACAATCAAGGCAGATGTCAAAAAAGGGGGCTGGAAAACTTTAAAGATCGTACCTTGATGCATTGCTTTGAGGCGACCCGTCATCGTCCGGCTTTCTGTCCTTACTCTTCATCATGGTTTAATCTTGAAAACGTTTGCTTTTGGGGATCTTAAGTTCTGGTATTAACTGTCAAAAAGTTAAAAGAATGGTGAGCCGGACCGTATTTCCTTGGCTTTTTTTTTCGCTAAGAGGAAAGAAGCAGCATTTGACGTTGCCGACGACATAAGACAGACAGAAAAGCACCTTGTCCGACGTTAAAAAATACCAAAAAATAGAAATATTGCATATAACCGACAAATAACTGCTGGCCAGTGGCATGGACATCAATGTATAGTGCCCATGTGTGCAAAGGATTTCTTTCAAATACGGCTACAGACACACATTATAACTGCGTCATCAGACAAAATACGATACAGAAACGAGCTTCATAACGAAAATAACAAAAAAATGTACATTAAAAAAAGCATTGTAGACATACCTATTCCATGTACAGACAGGTAGACTGCGGCGCCGCTTTCTAGTCTCCCGTAAGGAGTATTTATGCCGTTTTAGCGATTCCGGAAAAAAGAAAGAAAAATCCGTTTAAAACGACTAATATCGAAATTATTCGGTTTTAAAATTTTAATCTGCGCTGAAATATCGGTAGCGGAGAAGAAAGGCAGCGGAGCCGGAGGAGCGCCCAGGCGAGCGCACTAAAAATGGTGGTGCGCCATGGCCGCCCTGCCTGGCTGGGGAAACAACGACTCGCACAGACGGCACAGTGCGGCTCCCCCTCCGCCAAATGCATCGACCTAACGCCGGAAAACGCCACTAAATCTCACGCCGACCACACCGCATCTAGCGCTACTTTCGCCTGGGTTGAGCCCGGGCAGCCTCAAAAGTTGTTCAAAGTTGCGGGAGGGATGGAAAAAGTGGCAGGCGAAGCGGTGCGAGTGCGAACGCGCGCCCCTCTCCGAGGCTCAGCCGCCATCTAGAGCTCCTTCCCAGCTCTGAGAGCCCAGCCTTTGATTGACGTCCTTTCCATTTACCCCAGGACTCAGGTGATGCACTGAAGACCCACCCCTTCCATATCCTACAAAAATGCCAATATTTATAACTAAACTGTCTTCCCCAAATCATGGACGTGGGGCTCAACACTGGCATAAGAAACCAAATTCATCCCCAAAGCAAGATATTGGGTGGAGATGTTTAATTTTTAATTTTTTTTAGAGATTACATTTTTTGTCCGTGCCACCACTTCCTGTTCAGACAGGAAATGAGGAAACGAGATAACTGAAGCCATTTTATAGAAGCAACAGAGCAGCCTTGGACACCATTACAGCTACTGCCTTCACATCTGATTTAACCCTTTGTACCTTGAAGAATTATGCAATATGACTATTCTTGGGAAAAAAACTGCTGGAGCTGATGGAAAATCCCAGTCAATGGAGCACTGGCTATATCCATTCCCATTATAACCACACTAAAAACTAAAGAATGCCAAATAAAGATTACCTTAAAAACTTTTCACCAAAATCACCCAATTGCAGACTAGCCACTAAAAGTAGCAATGTTTGCTACATGTTCCCAGTAGCAGGACACAACTACCCAATGAAACTGGAATAAAAGCCATCCTGAATGCAAAGCATGAGCTAGAAGTCTTGAAGAACCCAACAAGAGAGGTTTTCCGATGTATCCACTAGCCTTTTGTAGGATCACAAGTCTACAATATCTTCAATGGTCAACACTGCAGTGACATATGGAGGACTCCCAAGAATCAACAAGTTAATTGCAAACTGAGAAGCATTTTTGACGAAGACACCCAACCAGCAGAATTATTCCAAAAACGCATGACGACATTTCATTTTTCATGGAACCATCAAGGAACAGTTTTCTAAATGAACATGAAACAAACCATTGTATTGGGCAGACTGTCAATAACCAGTACATTTAAATGTAAAAAGTCACTTTATTCTCAATAAGTCAACTCAAGGAATCATAAAGGTAAAATCCAGTTAAATTTTTTGACCAATAGAAATAGAGTCAAAGAAAAATGGTACGTATCCTTTTTTTTATTAAGCATTAATAAAAAAACAAAAATATTCAATTACACACAAAGTTACAATAAGATTTTGAAAAATGAATCAATACAAACTTTGCATTGGTTTCAGAAACATCTCATCTTTTCAGTATGCACACAGCAGCACAGATTTCTCCAATCATTATTTCTCAAAACAACTTCCATGCAATGTAGCAAGTAGTCAATTTCAAAACCAAAGACTGCTTTTCCCAACAATAAAAGCCTTTCCAAAGCAGAGAAAGGAGCTGCCATCTTGATGACATACCAATGGTCTCCACTTCAACTTCTTCACTTTCATGAGGTCTTAATGGAATTAAAGAAAAAAAGGAAAAGTTGTAAACCCCAATGATATGTCAAAACTGGCAGTCAAGTTTTGCATAAATACCCAAACAATTTCCAAAAACCACCATTGTTTTTTTCCAATCCCACAGCAGGTTCATGTTGAGTCTTGTGGAGCATCAAGTTAAATGTGAAACTATGCTTTGACTACTACAACATAGTCACCATAAGTCTCTAGCCAGAGCAGTATAGCAGAAAAGCGGTCAAATGTTCAACTTATAGACCAAACATACTAAGTTTTACATTTCCCTATAGTTGATATACCATGTGTAACAGTTATTGTGGATTGGCAGAAGTGAATTACAACGGAATAATTTGCATCTTGATTTCCATTATAAAACAATAAAATGCTTAAACTAATATAACATGGGATCTGATCAGCCCAATAAAAATCAATACAAAATATTTCAAAGCCGACCAACTTTAAATCCATGATTTTAGAATATATAAGCACAAATCAGGGTTGTGTGCAACTCAGGACTGTGTAGCGTCTTGAGATATTTAATTACCAAATTACAAATGCAATAGTTCTTAAATATATTTTTTGGGTAGTTGAACATTTGACATTTTCCAAAAAAAAAAAAAATCAAGGGGAAAAGCAGCAAGACAAACATGTACATACATAGTGTAAATCTAATTGTAAAAAAAAAAAAAAAACACCACAAATGTCTGTCATTGGCTTTTAAATGATACTGAAGTCACTTGATTATAGCTAGCCAATAGCCATGCACAAGACTGAAGACCAATCCGAATGAATCTAGATATAGGCATGTAATACACGCAAAACACTTGGCATCCACACAAAGAAAAATTCCCGCCTTACGATCTGCCATTTTTCATTCAATCAACATTATACATGCATGTGTGTCATATTTTAAATATTATTTAGATGTTAGTGTTTCAGACTAATTTCACTAATTCATCACTGTCTGTACAGGTACAAATGTAAATTAATTAGTTACCATGTGCCTAAAGGCTAAACGTGTGAGACCTGACCTAACACTGGTGTTTGTTCTGACTGATGCAAAGTTAGAAAAGAAAAAAAGTTACACCACAATGGTTATGCAAATGATTTACATAAACAAACTGCTTTACCAATCTTTAAATCTTATGAAAGAGCTAAACTAGAAAAACTATTTGCTCAGTGAAGTACTGAATCAAATTATCAACTGGAACATTTCATGTGGCACTATTCCCTTTGCTGCTGGACTACACCAAGAATGATTTAGTTCCTGCACGGGATCCTAAATGCTGGTAGGTTAAGCTCTTCCACTAGCAAAGAGAACCTCTTTGTTGTTGTTGCTAGTCACACAAACTACCTTAAAATTTACAGGAATGGACCATTTCCAAAATTTGTAATATTAACCTTTTTCTATGAGGTACATGGTACTGTCAGTGCTGTATCAGTTTTTAAATCAATATGCTTCATAACTATAAAAAATATTTTTGAATTTTTAAATGAAGTATCAACCTTAGGACTAGTACAAGACGTAAAGGCTTGATACCACATAATAAAGGCATGAAAAGCATTACAATTTTTACTCTGGTAAGAGCTGAAAAACCACAATTTTTTTTTCCTAAGAAAAAAAAACACTAATGTCAAGAGTGGCTCGGTGGGCAGTGACCCTTAGGTGCAGGTTTGAATCCCATCTCTGTTCCATGTGTGTGCAGTTTGCATGTTCTCCTCATACTGTACAGGGTTACTCCTGCAGGATGAAGACACACTGAGGCTAAACGGAGTCTCTAAATTGCCCATGTGTGTTTGTGTGTGTGCCCAGCGATAGACCAGCCAGCCATATGCCTTACGCTGCCTGTAACAGGTTCCAGACCCCCCCATGACCCTGGCCAGGATAAGGAGGATTTGTACACCCATGAACAAAGCAACTGACATCATCCCTTCAAAGACCTTTCATAACTCATAGAACACTGGGCAAAATGTAAAAAGGGAATAATTACAGAAAATCAAAATAGCTGCTGGCAGATCCTGCTACACGTTGAAGCAGAACAACGTAGACAAAACATTTTCCATTGAAGTCTGAAATGATACGGCCGTTGGCACAGTTATAATCATATTTGCAAGGAAGATGAAAGAAGCTCAAGTGCAAATAGTTCTTGCAAAAAAGTAGGATATTTTCCAACTCAAGGTTATGAACAGCCAAGTGCATGGTAGGTAAGCAGGAATAGGTCTGGGTGTACACTTATCTTCCAATATTTAGAATGTACAACTAGCCATAATCAATCATATACTTGACTTTCTTCAAAGAACAGAATAGGCGCTTGATTGGGCTGTTGAGATCTTAAACACAAACGGTTTGTGCAAGATTACAAAAAGTCTGGAGATCTTCAAGAACTGCTAAAGTTCAAGCACTGGTCACAGATGATGATCATAACTGCTTTACTGTCAAAAGTGAAACAACTTGACATCTTTAAAAGAAAACCGAAGCTTTGAGCTTGAGAATGATGATGGAATAAAGCAGGTGCCTTCCACTGAGATCATCTGAAAGAATGCCTATGGAGTAATGCTCCAAAGCTCACAGGTTTAACAGGTGGGGCAAGAATGGAAATGAAGTCCAGCTCTACTCTCAAAGAAGACTGCCTTGAAGTCAAGGAGCGGCCAGGGAATTTTTTCATAGCTCATTATTAAAATTAGGCTAATTTAGGGGCGAGATGTCACATATAAAGAGCTGAACAGTAGTCTCATGTGAAGATTCAAGGTAATCAAAAGACCAAATCCAACATCTAACAGGGAAGATGGGAATTTAATGGGAGAATATCCAAGAGCTTCCAATACAGAACTGCCGCTGCAATGCCTATGGTAGGTGGGAAGCTGACTTCCGTGTGGTGATCATTTCAACAATCATGTATTTGATAGCTGGAATTTGAACCTTCATAATCCAAAATTTCATTTCCATATAATCGGTTTGTATATTACCCCATAATCTATCTAGATCTGTAAAATGATTTAGGCCAAAAGTCTGATTTAGAGAAGGCTCATGTATTCAAATTGTGAACCAAGTAAAAAAAGCCAAGTGTAAGGATACATGAAAATGTCGTATTAATACTACTTTAGCAAGGGTTCGCACATCCACAGGATGCACATATGCTTAAAGTATAATCACTAGCACCACTGACATGTAATTTTTAGGGAAAAGTCACAAAATGTCAAAATGCCAATTACTATTTGAAAATGAAATGCTTCCTTGCTTGCTAGCTAAAATTACATCAGATTACTGATGTCTAAATATGCTAACAATTAAAATGTTGAAATTCTTTAAAATTATATAATTATATCTTGTATAAACTAGGACCATACACCATCGTATCGCACATGCCTATTGGCATATTGTTTCAGCATCGGCATCACGATGTGCACATCCGCAGTAATAACACTGCATTTGGTCGGCACTACTTTGTGCCTATTGGCACAACCCGCAGCAACACCATCAGCTTATATGACACTACTGGAAGTTAATAAGGTCCATTTGGCTATAGTTGAAGGTTAAGATCAGGTAGAAGAACAACAGTCCATTGTACTTCACAGTGTTTTATCTAGTGTATGCAGTTTCAAGCTAGTCCTCATAACACTTAATGCTGGGGTCCTAACACCTTTAACAGTTTTATCATCTGAAATATTAGTTATTGCACCAATTATAAACAAGAAATGCAGCTTCCTGTCTAGGCTGTCCACCGCCCCAAATTTCACAGAACTGGCTCCAATCTTACTCTGACCCTGCACTGGATTAATGGGTAACACTTTACTTGAGGGGCCACAAATCATAGTAGTACCTCATTGACTACTGAAGAACTAATCATGAACATGAATTAGTTAATGATTAACTAATGAACTAACTAATGAAGTTCCTGCAAAGAATACATGAATCGTCATCATTAATTAATGATGAAGTAACGCATAGTTAATGCTTAATTAATGCATTTACTAAGCATGTATTACTGCATTATTTGTGGCCCCTCAAGTAAAGTGTTACCGATTAATGTTTAAGGAGAAACGGACAGAAGCTTCCCGTTTTTATTTGGAAATACAGAAAAGGTATTTTATCCAATGTAGCAAAAGTGAAAAATGAAAAATAGAATGAGACAGTGATCCTGACACAGGTGCCCGCATCATGTTATGTAAAGTATGAGTAACCTCACCAAAATGTATGTTCTGTCCACAAGAACGCAAGAAGAATGTGATGATTTTGGGAGAGAGATGGACAGATGTACCTGATAAGTGTGTGAATGTGAAAGCAAATCAAACGTGTATTTATTCCCGGAAGAAAACCTGAACTGATGTATTTCAGCAGGGAGGAAATGCAGCATTATCTTAGAAAGGAAATGAAACAAAAAAAAAAAAAGCAGGGTTCTGCCAACACGGCAGCAGAATGCATGCCACGCTCCGTGATCGAGGAGGAAATGTGTGCTGCTCCAAGAATGAAGGCACAGCTACTCAAGCGTTCATACAGAGGTGAAATTTATGTGACACTTTAATGTGGAATTTAAAAAGAATTTCGCAAGGTGACGATTAGCTTTCAGCTCTGTATTGTATGCCACATTTTTTATCAGCTACATATTGACAACTCAGAGTAAAATGACAGACATTTGTGGTGTACTCTCACTTTATTATAAAAGTGACAAGAGGCTTACCTGAATCTCTCCACATTTCTATACAGCGACAGCCCATGCTCAGTCTGTCCATTTCTAAATCCTATATGGTGGGGAAAAAAACATCTACTTAAAATGAACAGAATAGAAATGTATAACTCATTACATGCAATATAGTCCTATATAAAATATAGCACGTCTAGAGTTAATTTTAGAATCGTTCTAATGGCTTATCCTGAACAGTGTCATGGACTTAGCAGGCATTACAGCAACACAGGACACAAGGCAGAGGCACGCCCCTCTGTGGGATGTCAGCGCATCACCATTATATTATAAACATGCATATAATGTGCGGCTTTTAGTTCGCAGCAGTATGCTGTTAGACCATTTAAACAGTCACAATAAGCCTTCAAAATTGTCTCTCCTTAATCTGATAAATGCAGATATAGTTACTAATCTTCCATATAATTAATTCAAGTACATATCAATAACATAAAACTTATCCATAAATATTTTATGCACCATGACCTAGGTCATAATGCTTGGGATTATGAATAAAGAATAAAATCTCAAAAAGAATAAAGTTTACGGGTAATTTAATGAATTGCACAGCGAAACATAAGTTAAACTTGGGGGAGTTTATCAAGTTGGCTTCCTGTCAGAAACTGAACTAATATATCAGGTTGCATAATCTGAGATTCTTCTAGGTATACTACCATCACCACGACCCCCAGGTGAGAACGGGGCTGTTGTAAAACTTGTGTAATTGTTTCTATGCACTTCTATACGCTTTGGTTGAATTAAAATGTCCTGAACAACGAACTGAAAAGCTTGGGTAATACTAACACCACGGAAGAATCACCCATAGGGACTGAAGACCCTTTCCTTGGGTTAATGACATGGATCATCTTCAGCTATTCAAGAGATTGCTCCACTTAATCCTAATACGGTTGAGTAGTGTTTGTCACTAAACCTTATATCAAATCAATGTCCATTATAGTTAGATATCAGATTGACAGTTCATTTTAAAGCTAGCTATGTTATCATTAGTGGTTGTATTACTGACGATAGTCATGAAGCTATTTATACATTTACTAAAAGCAATGAAAATAAAAATGACTTGTAAGGAGAATGCTTAAAACTTGTCACGGTTCCAACTGTGAATTTCTATATAAGATTTGTGTTACTTAATTGGGTAATAAAACCTGTGCCCCCAACCACTATTAAGACTTGGGCCCATACTGCACTTCTTTTCAGGGCAGTCTTTGGATATTAACATTCATTAGCGCTCACAAAATTAGACTGAAAAAAGCAGGAGCACTGAATGGTAATTATGTGTAATCACAATCATCAATGAAGGAAGATGATCATTAACACTAAAGATACACAATACTCACAACAGTGACTGGTGTCTTCCCCATTGTTCCCTCTTGGGCTTCTCAACACATGTACCTTCATCAGCTGGGGGTGGGGGAAGGTATATTTTTACAATGCACTAAAGTATTTCATATATTAAATGTCTTGCACAGAACTACTGAGCACATCCTACTGGTCATCATAATGTACTGTCTAATAAAAAAACCATGAATAATACATAGACTATAAAGAACTGCGTCTCTGTCCAACAAAATTAAATAAAAATACTGACACCTACAAAGAAACTTTTCTTACTTGTTTTCAATCAGAACCACATGCATCCTCCTGTTCCTCTATCTTCGGTAGATATCAGGTGGCCCTGAAACAAAATGCAGCATTTCGTCATGAATAACGTTTTTTTTACATTACATAAAAACATGATTACAAGGACAGCAGATTCTTAGTGTCTATACATACTGATTGAATAAAATTCTACTCATGAAACATTCTCATCTTCAAAAGCCTGAGCAATTTTAGTACCCAATTATGACAAAGAATGTTTAAGGATTGCAACATCCAATAATGAATTATGCTTAAACACAAATGGACCAATAAGCACCCAGAATTTTAAATCATTTACAGTAGGCCTGAAACTGAAGAAGCTGAAGTACACATTTTTTAATTTAAAATAATAAAAATGATGACTTTTCCAGAAAATATGATCACAATTTTTTCCATAAAACTTAACCACGCTTTTGTTCCAAAGTTATAATGAATTCAAATTAGAACAGCCATTTCCACCACTACAAGGTATGTATGCTCAAACTCGTTAAATAACAAAATTGACAATATATTTCAATATTTATAAGAAGATGACCATTAAAAGGGTACTGAATAAAACATCTGATGAAAAACAAGCACAAAACATTTAAATTAACTGAATGGAAGACGGTTGGTATATTTAACTTACAAAATTACCATCAGCCTCCTAACTATAAGGACATATAGTAACATCATTAAGGGAAAGAAATAATATAGAACCTTAAAGTATTTGAGAAAACTTTCAAATATTATAGTATAGGCATCATTCTGTCTTTAAACTGACATTTACCAATATTAGCCTCCTATAATGACCTTGAAAAAATGTGGTGTGATCTCTTTTGGAAGGAGGAATTTTATCAAATTTAATTATACCAAATTTTGATAGTGCGAAATATTTGATAATATACAGACTGTTCATTCAAGTCCCTCCATTCCACTGTCAAGATTATAAAGTGAAATTGTAGAGTTTTCATTATTTTCAGTAAATTATATTGTATTATACACTAAACTGTACCACAAAGAGTTAAAAGCCAACACCCTATTTTATAAACTTCGAAAAACACTCTTTAAAATATATTTTTAACATATGAGAAATCCTGTCAAATTCAAATTTCCCATACAATATCTAAACCAAAGTAACACTTAGAATTAAGTCGTAATTTTTTGGAGTTTTTTTTGTTAAAATAACTAGACCATAAATTCAGCTAAATACTAAACAAATTTAAAATGTACAACCCATGACAAGTACTGCTGTATCTGGACACAATCACCAAATTATTGCAATTTAGGCTTGATTCAAACACCTATTCATGTCGAAAAACGCAGGTTTTCCGAAATGTATATTGCACAAATAAAGGCTGAAAAAAACAAGCTCAAAGACTCTTTTCCTCTAAAATGTGTGCCGAAATCGTCTTGTTGTTGTCCCAAATATACACATCGCTTTCGTTTCACACTCGGCAACGTTTCTGGCTTCGAGGCTCTTCATTTAACGCAGTTTTCTGCTGTTTAATTCCTACAAGGACATTTGCTCAGCCAAGGACAAAGCACATTAAAAATGCGTAGCAAGCGCCCCTAGAAGTCCCCGTCTTCCTTATAAACCTATGCTGCCCCCCGTCTGCCCATCTCTAAGCGGGCAGAGAAAGGCTCTTTCCGCCGTGCTGGCGCCGCAGGAGCCGCACGCCGTCGTCGGGGAGCCTGCCCCGGCCGCCGCCGTCTCCCTGCTGGCTACACACCGACCATGGCCATTTTTGCTCCCGCCTGTAAAAGCCTCTCTCCTTCCACCATATTGTCACATCTCCGCCCGGCGCCAAAGCGCAGCAGAAAGGCGAGCGCGGCGCCCTTCTCCCGTCCCTTACCCGCACTTGGCCGGGGCATCGTGCCGGTCCGCCATCCGAGCGGCGCCCAGGCGCTTCGGCCGCCGATTTTTGCCCGTTTTCTCCCGCTTTCCGTGCCGGCTCGCCCGCCGCTAGCCCTGCCATCTTCTGCTCTGGGTGTGTGTGTCGGGCTGCCTGGCGAGTCCGCCCTTCTCTCTCCCTCCCTCTCTCTCTCCCCCTCCCTCTCTCTCTTTATTTCCTTCCTCTCCCTCCCTCCATCTGTCCGCCGTAGCACATGCAGCCCGCCTGTCTCTCTCTCTCTTTCCCCCCTTTTTACGCGCAGGAGAGCGGCACTTCCTCCGCCGGACGGGCATGCTGGGAAGAAGAGAGCCAAGCGCAGGCCGGCCTCGCCGAAGCCCTGACGCGGGGCGCTTTGGGCCCTCTTCGGCCTGAAGTGCGTCTCCTCTCGGGGCTTAAAGTGTGACGACATGGCGATGGCCGTGGAGTGTCCGCGACACATGTACAATATATGATTATTACTCATTTTAATAGCTTTCCGTTTAATGCTAAGTATTATTAATACCGCTGACTCACAGGGCCATTTTAGTATTACATTTATTTAAAATTATCACTTTCCTTAAAAATCACGTATGCTGCCGAGCGGTTACAATAAATACATCATTAAAAAGTATCATTTTGCATACACCAACGTAAATTACTAGCTCGTACTGATAGGCATACACTTCCTTGGTCTCCCGGGGGTACAAATCACTTTCCTTAAGCAGCTCTGGACACATACAGCAGATGGGGCAACTTGAGCAAATAGATAGTGGTACTATATCATAACATACAATTTTACAGCATTATAAATATTATTCATGGACCTTTATATTTCAAACTCCTATGTTTTACTTAATACAGTAGCACCTTCCTCCTAGGAGTACCATTGGTTTACAAACGATAACAGCTGCCTTGACAACAGACATTTACATGGACACACTGAATTTGAAAGAAAATGTCATACAGTAACAATGAGCGGCCGCCATTTTGGCGAGGAGTCCCTTCGTAGCAGCATTTTGCCCTATATGGACATGCGAAAGCGGGGTGTCTCCGCCCCCAGCGCCGACCAATCAGAGCGGCTCCGCGGCCATAGGCTGGCGCGCGAGCAGCCGCAGCCCAGCAACAAGGAGCGCGGAGGCCCGCTTTAGACGCCGCGCTAATGAGGCCGTCGCTAAGTGGTTCGCGCGCAGCCGCGCGCCGCCCAGTCCGTAATGTGCGCGTCTCTCCGTGTTTAATTTTAGATATGGACCCTGCTGCAAAATCATTTTCAGTATTTTACGTTATTTTGTCATTATTTGTGTGTGTGGTATAAAGGCAACGTATTGCTTGACGAAATAAAAATTAAATGAAAAACTGGACTAATTCGACAGTCATTCTTGTTGTGCAATAGTGCCTTTAGATAAACCAATCGTTTGAAGCACGTCACTATTCGAAAATACATAACCTGTGCAGTGTTTTTCCCATGATTTTTTCTGTTCCGGACACTAAAATAAAATAGTATTTTATTGTTGCCTAATTGCATATATAATTTTCAGTAGAGAGTGAATTTTCAGTACTACATGTTTTATATTATTTTTTTCTAACGGCAAAATTACAGCACTTATATCCACCATTAAGACATTTAGACGACAAAAACAAAAGGTTCATGTGTGTTTTGACACGATTACCGATCGGTTTGCACTGCCATACGCGTCGTCCGGAGCGTCACGCTTTTCACACTTGACAGACCGACATTGGTAACCTAGCAACCACAACCGGATCCGGCTTGATCGAGGCTCCTGCCAGGCTCTTGCTTCACCTCCCGGCCATTATTGCCACGTATGCAATGGAGTCCATGAAGCCCGCACAGAAAAGCGCACCTATATTTACAGAGTGACAAAAAAGGTTAAGCACCCAGAAGTAATGGTCCGATTTGGATGTAGTTTGGTACAAGTGCAGAGCAGCGATGGGTATGTAAATGATTCGATTTGCAAGGAGCCGGCACGTCTCAGACCCAGTGCCAATCTGCAGGATCTCGAGGGCCAGTTACCACAGCCGTGGCCCAACTTGCCACAGGAGAGGAGACAACGGCTGTACGACTCCCTTCTGCACCGTATCGCCGCATGTCTCCAGGCCCGGGGGGGTGCCACACCCTACTGACATGGGACTAGCAGTGTGCCCATGCTGCCAACTCTGCTGTCCGTTTGATCGGATATTATAATCATTGCGACACAGTCACATGACCTTACACCACGTGCAGATTCATTTCATTTCCACCATTCCGTCTGAGTGCTTAACTTTTTTTTGTCACTGAGACTATTTTACCACTGTAGCTGAATCTGATCTCATCATTTGTTACTACAATTTATCATTAGATTTAATTGCACTATACGGTTATTCGCGTCAATATTACTGACTTTGCTATAGTATTCATTTTTTCATGTAATATTTTATAATGAATCATTAAGCATTAAATATTTGCAACAATAAATACCCAATGTTAAAATACTAAAACAACAAATGCCACAACAACATCAGTAGATTTTCTGATTAAAAAGTGCACTGCCTTTGAATGATGTGGGTTTTCTGTTTGTTTATTTTGGTCTGGGTCTCTTCTGCACACTTTTCTGAACCCCTCCTGGCGTTCCTGATTGTGAGGTTTCTCCCTCAGACTCTTTCTGTCCCCCGGTCCTGTCCTGGTGTGGTGGTGCTGCTGCCTGTTCCCTGAGCCAGCGTATTCAGATTTCCCAGATAGAATAAAGACAATTATATCATTGTCTGTAGCACAAGTATTTTTTAAGATTTTAAATTATATTTTGTATAGTTATCATGGATTTAAATGCAGTTACTCTTTGTCGACAAGTGAAAGGAGGATACATACAGCAGACAATTACTTTAGATCATTTAAATATAGAAGCATTTTAAAATGGAATGATGCCCTTTGAGCCCTTACAGGGAGATGGGAAAAAAAATCACAGACATAGAATACAGTGGCTAAGTTTGAATATTTTTGCATATATATTTATATTAAAATTAAGTTTCAAGCAATATGGTACTGGCCTTCAGTCCCTTATCCTAGATGAGTATTGGCATCACCATGGACGGGATGCCTGTCTACTGCAGAAAGCATACACTATTTACACGCGCCATTTCACCTAACTGTATGCCTTTGGACTGTCGAAGGACACTGAAATGGAAACAACATACCCTTCAACCTCTCTAATAAGACATATATCTTAATTACTTAGATTTTTTGCAGGTTAAACCAATTTGATATTTACTTGATATGATCAAGCTATAGTTATGTTGCAGTGCTTTTTAAAAATACAATGATAAACTAGCATCCTGTCCAGGATTTTCCTGTACTGGATAATTGATGGATGGAAGTTACTTTTTTGGGACTGGCCAAATCAACGACGAGTTTTGCTTACTGTGACAAGGTTTACTTACGGGCAGGGGCGTCGTAAGGTGGGGGCGGTTAAGTAAGGACGATCAGAGCATAGTTGAGTTGGTCTGGGTTGGGGGTCCGATATACAGAATTAGCATGTCTGCAAATAGCTAAATGAACACAAAAGTAAGCTGCGCCATCTAGCGGTGCCCTCAAGGCATTTTTATGGCGTTTGCTCCACCATTTTAATATCGGCTTATCCGACTGGGATCTGCTGACTGTCGGAATGCAGAGCGAGCCATAGCAAGGCAGTAATGTGTATAAATACTTAACTTACAGTCAAAATATCACCTGGACCCGGGTGGGAGGAAACTGGAATTATATGATGAAACCTTGGAAAAATAACGGAGACATACTGCCTCTGACGAGGAGGATTCGAAGCACTAATAAAATTTCTCAGTTCTGGAGATGGGAGGTGACGATAACTAATAACAAAGACTACAAAATGGAAATAAACATGAATATTGAACATTTGTCTTTGTTTTGTTCGAAATGGGGTGGTGGGTGGGTCCTTTGAATACTTAATTTTTCAGGTTTTACACGACGTTTTCCGTTTTAAAGGTTCTGTGGACCTCAGCGAGAGAGGTTGTGCTGAAAAGCCTGATTTTGGAGGGTGGTTTTTTGGGGGGGGGGGGGGGGTTCCAGGGGCCCAGCCAGGGGGTTGTTTTGTTTGGTTTTTTTGTGTGTAAATGGATTTTGTAACTTTATCACTTAGTTTCAGTTTCCTCTTTTGAAAAGGTCCTGGTCCCAATCTGTGTAGAAAAGACGAGGGATTTGATATTTCCTATATTTGATTTAAAGTAGCCAGATGACAAAATAAGTTGCGGGGGGGGCAGTACATAAACATGCTGAAATTGTGTTTCTACATTGCCCATAGTGTGTGGACTGAGAACAAATGAGATTAATCATATGTACATGCTTTACATTCTGCTGCAGATTGTGAGTTCACCACCTGTTGTGCAAATTTGTAATGAATGCACCAGCCTTTTCAAAATTCTCAACTGGTTAGTCATTAGGGCCCATATTTTTCCTTGGTCATTAAGTAATGCCTCTTATCGTATAACTTTTGAATCATATAATTCATAAGACTTGGGGGAGGGGGTAATTTTAATTTATTAACTAATCACACTACAAAGACATGATATGAAATGTAAAAGACATTTAGAAATTTGGCCTGCGAAACGCAGCCGCCTTGTGTGTTGATGTTGTGGCACATTAAGCTACCATAAACCAGAGGCGGAGCCAGACATTGTATACACCCGGGGCTTAGCCCGAAAGGGTAATACGCGGGGGGGTTGGAAATGACAAAATAAAACTGTTGTGAAGTTGAAGATTTATTAGGATGTGTTGTAAGCTTTAAAAAAAAACTTAATATGAGAAAAAAAATATCACATATGCAGCTTAAAAATAGTTTTTTACTTAAACAGCAAGGCAG
>JAODKM010000020.1:9061890-9075930 GCA_026780845.1 Petrocephalus sullivani
CCGAAAGCAATACCGTTAACGTCAGAGCTTATCGATACTCCGGTCTTTAAAAATTTAGCCCCGGGGCCCGTTTAGTATCGGGTTTCGGTGCCCATCCCTAGTCCCGATACGTTTCTCCGTATACTGTTTGTGTGTATGTGTGTATGTGTATAAATAAATACATATATATATATATATATATTCCCTCTGCCCCTTGTCTTATATGACATATGTGTGTTTTATTGGAGAGTGAGAGGACATTCTTGAATGCCAAAGAATTCCTATGTTCTTCTATTAATAGTGAATAAATACATTAATTAATATCATTAACTTTTATCAATTATTTATAAAGAAATGCCATGTCATTTCGGTGGTGGGAAGGTTACCAACTTCTTCTGGAATGAATTCTTAACTGATGATTCCATAACTCTACATAGTGATTTTTCAGTTATATTTTGAAAAAAAATTGGGATGATGAGGCGATGATGATGAAGTGTACAAAGATGACTCATGAATACATCCGTGCTTTATTTCTTTGCTGTTTTACCCCAAAATTCAGCTGATAAAGTGACCCCATTTGCGTGACAGCCAAGCAGCTGTCCTTACACAGTGACAGCCAATCAGACAGTGGAGTGTCAGGGAGCTTTTGAGGCCTGTCAGGGACATTAAAGGTCATGGGAAAGCTCAGATCGGGAGAAGTGAACCAAATACATGAGGGAAAAATACCCAGGTGAGTCTGCATACCCATTACCAAATGGGAAGCGCATCACAGCGCCCAAAGTACGTCTCCTTCCACCCACCGGAGGCTCTCGATCGCTGGGCCGAAGGTGGCTTTGAAAGAGCAGCCATAACACTTCACAAAGCAAGTGTGGCTGCACACTAGAGCCCTGCGCGGGACTGTTTTTTTCATCCCGCTCCCGCAGAATTTCTGACCATTACCGCCCGCTCCCGCTGTCTGTCTCTGTCCAATCCCGCCTGCACCCGCAATATTTCTGTCCAATCACACCCACACTCGCAATATTTCTGTCCAATCCCGCCTGCACCCGCAGACACATTAACCAATATAGTGTACGGTGAAATAAGTTTATACGCATTAAATGTTTTATTCCAGTAGAACAAGAACTAAATAAAACAAATTCAACAAAAATCTCTCAACTAAAATCAATGTATGTATCCAAGCACTTTGCCACACTTCTCACAACACACAAAGTCCGGGGGGGTTATTCTCCGTACATCGCTTATATCACACACACAAGTCCGGGGGGGTATTCTCCGTACGTCGCTTAAATAACGCACTTCAGGATCGCATTAGCTTAGCTAGATCCCATCATCTGAGTTGATTGCGCTGCTTGAAAAGCCCATATGTATCAAGTTTAGAAAACGTGATCGGCAAGTCTCTCATTGGTTTCTATAAAATAAGGAGAGAATTTCAAATCGAAAGGGTCTTGCGGGATCGGCAAGATCCTTTTCCACATAATAATCTTTTCGAGAGATACCGCTTCAATATTAACCCTCAACGGGTTCCCATAGTTTGTCCAGGACACCTGCGTGTGTGTGTGTGTGTGTGTGTGTGTGTATATATATATATACACACGTATATATATATATATATATATATATATATATATATATAAAACACACGCGCCTATCGGTCGGGAGGCCAAGGCTGATCGGATTTACACGCAGGGACACTAATTACGTGTGCGAGCTAATCCTCAAATATCAGTTACATTCTCCATCCCGCCAAAAATCTTGGGACCCCCTGCCTATTTTTAGCTGCCCGCTCCCGCCCACGGCAACCTTAAAACCGCCCGCTCCCGCGAGATTTCCGTTGGGTTCCATGGGACCCGCGGGATCCCAGTCCCAATGCAGGGTCCTACTGCACACTGTCCAGTGAGCAACATCCCAAATGGAACAGACCTTAGAGGGGCTGACGTCTGGCTCAGCAGGTTAAGAAGGTCACCAGCCCAAATCCGGCTGGTGACCTTCATGACCGGCAGAGTTATGTCGCCGTTGGGCCCCAGGGAGAGGCCTTTATCCACCAATAAGGAACTGGAACTAGGACCAATAAGGAACTACGAACTGGCTGACTCTGTTTGGCTAAAGGCATCAGCTAAATAGATAAAAATGCAAAAAGAAAAACTGTAATGATTTTACTGCAGAGCTGTAAATTACCATTTCTGTAGCTGGAACATAAAGTATGGTCAGAAACTGGGACAGACCAGGTGGCAGAACCATCTCATGGTACACAGCCTTAGGCCGCAGAGTTGCTCCTAACTAACTCAGCTTTCTGCCCTGCTCGATTATTAAACTGATCCTCCCCTCGGGGCCATCTGGTCCTCAGCTCAGAAATAACCAGAACACCCCAGTTATCTGGCCTGGACATGTGACCAAATTGGGGGGATGGTTCCTCCCTCCAAAATGAGGCCCTGGACCTTAAGGATATGCTAACCTGTGAAGTATCCAACTAAACATAGTAAGAAAATGTTTGATACTATTTAAATATATCTGAAATTAAATCTGTTGAACTATCCACGCCTTACGGATTAATTTATGTAGATGTGCCGGTCAGAATTAATAGGACAAACTCTCATAGAACGAAGTAGCATTGAAAAGCCTTTCCATGCATGGCAAAATTTTATAAAAATGTGAAGAGTAAAGAAGTGATAGGTGTAACAAACGGGAGCAAAGTGAATGAATGAAAATAGCTTCAGTTTATTTTACAGCAAACATACATCACATGACTTTCACTAAAATGATACATTCTATGGAAAAAATAAAATGCAGGGGGTGGGGCATTCACCTTATGAAATTTATCTTTGTCCTTCTGCATTTCATTACGTATCGGCACCTCCTTGTTGGAGTGCTGTCGACGCCCCAAGACAGCGGAACTCAACGTCAAACGAAAGTCGCCGCAAAGGGACGAGTGGCCGTGTCCTGACCCAGCGTCTGTCAGGCCTGGAAAAGGCACCCAACCATGCCGAGTATTGCTATCAACAAAACGCGTAGGAATTCAGATGCTCAGTCAGCCGAACGAAAAGAAAAAAAATAAAAAGCCTCTGTTCCAGGTGTAGGCCAGCTCCAGACAGTCTACGGAAGGGAACCGAGAAGCAAATGAAGCTTAATTCAGTGTTTTAACTGATTGATGGATCTGTCGTCACTGAAAAGACAATGAATAGGATACTAATGGGCTTAGAACTTGGCTGAACTTAACGAAAAGTGTGATTGTAACTTTTTACGGTAGTTTGACAGTGGTGTAGGAAACACAGAGTGGATCAATGTTAAAGACAAAAGGAGGTGTGGTTTTGTTTTTCTTTATATAGCACAAGGATTTGTGCCGCACCCTAATGACTTATAAAAATAGCCCTTAAATTAACATCAGAGTGTGGGAACAGAGACAGTGTGACTGATCGGTGCTCGAGCGGCAGTACCATGATACCGCGCACAGACACCGGTGATGCAGGTGACCTATATTTTTACACATGCAACTTCGTGGATGTTCACATGACACGAGTGCCAACCATGTGACCTGCTGCCAACACAGACATGACCCTAGCTTGAGTCCAAATGAAGTGCAACCTCGCGCAGTTACAAAATGGTGCCAATTCTCATGAGATTTCTGTGCACGCTATTTTTGAAATAAGTTTATATCCTTTGTAAATAGTTTGAGAAAACCGATGTGTAATGCTGAAGGGTGTAGAGGAGGAGGTATTTTTCTACGTGACACACTGTAACACTTAATCATTTTTAATGTAACCACAACACAAAAAAAAAAATTTGGAATTAACACCCAAATAACCCTTCTGCGAATAAAAAAACTGTAAGACGAGTCGATTTGCCCGTGACAGAAAATCCTACATGCTAACGATTTATTCTGCCTAAACAACTTTGTATAGTACATTGAGAGGTACACCATTTATCAACAACACTTTGAAAGCCAGGATT
Organism: Petrocephalus sullivani; assembly: GCA_026780845.1. Taxonomy (NCBI): domain Eukaryota; kingdom Metazoa; phylum Chordata; class Actinopteri; order Osteoglossiformes; family Mormyridae; genus Petrocephalus; species Petrocephalus sullivani. The sequence continues at coordinate 9,065,815 of JAODKM010000020.1, forward strand.
ACATCATATAGTACTCTGAAGACAGTTAGGACGCATCGCTACAGGCTGCGTACAGGAATTCCCCTACTCTATATGCGCTGATCAAATTGCGTCTGCTGTTCTTCCATAAGAGAAATTTCTAGAGTCATTGACTGGTGTTACATTGGCACTCAAATGGAGAGAGGCAGATGCAGGGAATGTGGACGGTGAGTCAATTAATGCATAATACCTTTGCGGGAGCCAGGTTTGGCAAGCATTCTGAAATCTCTGACACAAGACGGCTTTGCGAAAGCCCAGCGTGATTTGCAGCAAGACTTCACCTTTCTGATCATCCTCCTGTCTTTGAGCTCTTATTAATAGTCCATGTTGGCTTCTTGCTTTCATAGTAACTTGTCTAAATCTCAAAGCTCATATTTTAGTTTCTGAGGTGACCTGTGTGTGTGCAGGATCTCTGGTTCTAGTTCAAGCTTGACACCTCTTAGAGTCAGAGAACCCCAAAGTCACGGGGTACATTTACATTATCAATTCAACCGCAGGCGTCCCCTTGTGGAAAATGGTGAAGGGTCATTTGGGTTTGCTGGTGAGAAATTAAAAACGAAACCTTCATTAGACCTGATAAGATGACATAGTCATCACTTGATAATGTCACTACGAGAGAAACATTATTGCCTTTTGATCTGCGACATCACAATACGATCAGAACGTTAATGTAAAATTGCGATTTCTTCATGATACCAAACAGTAGTTCACCAAATTGATCTACATCAATATATATATCAGAACGAGCTATATTCACAAACTTGTTTTCTCTATTAAAAATATTGCAAACTGGAAAAAGCTTTGGTTGATTTGTATTCACAGCCTTCTGTGTTCATCGCTTATAGACTTGATGTGACCATTTTTCCCCAGAGTGGGCAGTTCTTGCAGGGAAGGCCTGGTTGCGAAAGCTCATATTCAGCTGTAAATCCATCTCTCGCTGCTCTGCGTCCAGATGAGGAGATATGACCCCCCCTCCCACAAGTTGTCCTCCCCCACCTGCGTGCTGGTCAGAGGTTACGCACTTTCATCTCGGAGGCTGATGGCTAAGACTGGCCAGCTGTTCAGTGCTAATCTTCTGCCATCTAAGACTACATGCTTGCAGGTCCCCGGCACTAAGAACAGTTTATAGTCTTGCCGTATGAGTTTGAGCCATCTCAGATGGTGTGCTGCACCCGCCCCCATCCAACAAAACTGGCCAATCAGGTCTCGACTGACAGCTTATAAACTGTCACCGAGCCACCACACTATAGCCAATATCGCCGAGACTCCAGGGGTGGCCAATCAGCTACCCCAGAAACATCCATTCATTGTGTTCTTCAAAATCGCAAGCTTACAGGTTGAGATCTCCAAACATCTAGGTCAAGGTATCCCACATATGAACACGTGCCTCTTAATCTATTTCCTACAATGACTACAGCCATCTGTTGAAAACAGTTTTTCCTAAGATGATATGCGTCTATGGAATGGTGTTTACTCCTTAGAAAATTTTAATTATGAACAATGTATCAAGTGTAATCCGGTAAACAAGAAAAAAACATTAAAAATGTCCAATAAAATCTGAGCAATTTCTATAATGTTAACAGAGAATGAAAAGGAATGAAAATATATTGTATAATTCTTATACAAATTTTATATTATATATGCATCACCATTATAACGATCTATAAACTGTATATCCATTAATTATCAATAACTGCAAGGCAGTTCACACTCAAATCAACATACATTAATGTACATTTATATCTGAATATATTTATCTGTAGCTATGTCTGCACACTTGTTTATTTTTAAATAACTTAGGTATTAACTTTGGAATTAACAATCAGAGGTGGCGAAATCCAAGCTGCATGTAAACCAGTCCTCACAAACCATAATAGTGACAGTAGAGTCGGTGGGGGCTAGGGGAGGGGGGGGTGAAATATACACAAAGCTCCCCCTCAGACTCTACTGTCTCTGCCTCTGTGCTCGAATTTCCCCTGTGAATGAATTTAAGGTCTTATTTTAACAGCAATGAAGCACAACTTCACTAAAACACAATGAACACACTTACTGAAGGTTAACTGAGTAATGACTGGGGTGGGCTGCTTGCTGGTGCTAAAACAAAAATGTTGTTTAAATAAAACACAGGAGAGAGACGCCAGAGGCCTGGGAAGCAGAGAGGGGTGTCTCTGAAAGCCAAGCACCATGTGGTATGTAAACATCTGCCCTTCTGATCAGGAGACGACGACTTCAGAAACCTGATCTCTTTCACTGGAGAGGATGGACACTAAACTGAGGGCCTTCGATACACACCATAAAATACGGTAAGGGCGGGTTAACCACAATCAAAACTAAATATTGACCCTTCAACCGTCGTGCAAGCAAATTGCCTGTGACACCCATGCCGAGCCGGGCTACATGTAACCGCCATGCGTCTCTGTAAAGTGCCATAGTTCCTGCCACTTAAGGTTTCTACTCTCAGATCAATTTCTATATAACATTTATATTACAGTTTTAATCATTAACCAAAAAGTATAGGTACGTGGTAAAAAATATAAAACTGTTTACTATTATTTTGCTTAATGAATTATTGTGTTGATATGCTATAACCTTGATCAAATATCATTCCCAGGGAGACACCCTTTCTCCACTAGAGCGTATATAACTATGTACACTAAAAAAGTAAAAAAAAAAAAAAAAAAAACTATGTAAAAATATTCTCTTTGCTTGTAACAGCATTAATAAGAGAAAAAAAATTAAACTGTGTCTTAAATATAGGTAAATATAGCATAATATTAATTATTTCAAGATATGACAGGATTTACGTTTCAAATTATTGAAAAATATGGCTGATTTAGGGTTCAGTGAATGATGCATATTTGAATAAGCTAGCTGTGCACCGTAGTGTAGTACAGCCTTTACACCGGCCTTCACACCCTTCCGGGCACATCAAAATCTGGTTACGAACTCACAGCTGTGCTGCATGTCACCCGAACGGCCCGCAACACCTGACCACCTAACTGCTCTGTGGGCCCCAACCGCATGCTGGCGTAGCGAGCGAAGCATCCTGAAGCCAGTGGACAAATGGACCCCCTGTGACGAAGCGGACCGCGCCATCTTACGGGCCCGGGGAGGAGATGCACATGGGCCTGATGGAAAGGAAGCGTGGAATCTCAGGGCCTAGCTAGTGCTTCAAATGGACGACCTTCATATAAAAAAGTTCCTTTATTTAAAAAAGAGAATTAAAGGTGTAGCAGGCCGTGCCGCTGCTCGCTTGAGCCTATAAAACAGATTCCATATTCTCACACCACTCATGATCCTCCAGGTTGTATATGAATTTTGTCCTGTTCGCCGGGTTCTGACTGATGTCCTTCCCCATGTTGTCCAGGGTGAGGCTGGACGGGAACAGCTTGGCTGGGTTCAGGCCCTCGTGGTTATTAATGTACTTTTTGTAGTTTCTACGCAGGCACCACCAGGTGGTGCTGTAGAGGAGGAAGGCGACGGCCTTGAGGACAATGGCGATGCTGACGTAGAGCTGCCTGTAGGCCACGTTGTCATACAGCATGCAGGCTCCCCTCTCGCCGCACACCGTGCTCCAGAAGAGGCACGTGGAGTCGATGCCCACGCCGAAGATCAGAGGGGGCGGGATGAAGCCTGAAGAGGCAAAACAAAGTTCATGTGGATGCCAGCCGGACAGCTGCATACCACTTTCTAATTAGTGTTCATCATAAATGAAAGATCTATGGAGTTGAATTTGCATTTCAGCACGTAAGATCGGAAATACATTTGCATTTTGTGTAGCTAATGCGATGTGTGCAGCCAGGAGGCAGTTACCTAGTAGTCTGAGCAGCAGGAAAAGGACTCCCAGGGCGTAGGACTTCAGCTCAGGGGTCACAGTCCTGAGGGGGAAAGAGGAAAGGGGTCGATTGAGAGCACCTGAGCACTGTCTGACCTCACCTGTCTCTGTTACCCCCTCCAGCAGGAGGAGCCATTCAGTTCCGCAGCCCTGGACACGTGTAGGGCTGTATCAGTGGGCAGCAGAGCATGGACGTTGCCTGAGACAACCTTTATGAGCTCGTTATTTAAAGCAGTGCTTCTCAAGCCGGTCCTCTGGGACCCAGAGACAGTCTGTGTTTTTACTCCCTCTCAGATCAGTTTGTGTGTCAGTTAGTGTGTGTCTGTGTGTGTAAGTGAGTGCATGTAAGAGTGTGTGTGCATGCTAGTGAAAGTGTGTCAGTGTGTTAGGGAGTGTGTGTGTTTCAGTGAGTGTGCATGTCAGTGAGTTTGATGTTTGTTTGTGAGTGTGTATCAGTTTCTTTGTGGGTCAGTGAGTGCATATCAGTGTGTGTGTGTGTGGGTGTGTGTGAGTGAGTGACTGCATATCAGTGAATGTGTCAGTGAGTGCGTATCAGTGTGTGTGCGTGTATGTCAATGAGTGCGTATCAGTGTGTATGTCAGTGAGTGTGTAACAGTAAGTATGTCAGTATCAGTGTGTTTGTGTGTGTGAGTGAGTGCATATCAGTGAGGGTGTGAGTGAGTGCATATCAGTGTGTGTGTGTGTGTGTGTGTCTCAGGGAGTGTGCATCAGTGTGGTCAATGACTGGGTATCAGGAAGTGTGTCAGTGAGTGCATATCAGTGATTGCGAGTCAATGAGTGCGTATCAGTATGTGTGTGTGTCAGTGAGTGCATATCAGTCCCTGTGTCATTGAGTGCGTATCAGTGTGTGTATCAGTGAGTACGTATGTGTGTGTGTGTGAGTGACTGCGTATCAGTGAGTGTGTCAGTGAGTTTGATGTTTGTTTGTGAGTGTGTATCAGTGTGTTTGTGGGTCAGTGAGTGCGTATCAGTGTGTGTGTGTGTGTGTGTGAGTGAGTGCATATCAGTGAATGTGTCAGTGAGTGTGTATCAGTGTGTGCGTGTGTGTGTCTCAGTGAGCGTGTATCAGTGTGTGTCAATGACTGCGTATCAGTAAGTCTGTCAGTGAGTGCGTATCAGTGAGTGTGTGAGAGTGAGTGAGTGCATATCAGTGTGTGTGTGTGTGTGTGTGTCTCAGGGAGCGTGCATCAGTGTGGTCAATGACTGTATCAGTAAGTGTGTCGGTGAGTGCGTATCAATGCGTGCACGTCAGTCAGTGCGTATCAGTGTGTGTGTGTCAGTGAGTATGTATCAGTGAGTGCATATCAGTTTGTGTGTCAGTGATTGAGTGCTTCATTGAGGGCGTAATAGTAAATATGTCAGTGAGTGTGTATCAGTGTGTGTGTGTGAGAGTGAGTGAGTGCATATCAGTGAGTGTGTTAGTCAGTGCGTAACAGTATATGTGTCAGTAAGTGCGTATCAGTGTGTGTGCGTATCAGTGAGTGTGTAACAGTGAGTTTGTCAGTTAGTGTGTACCAGTCTGCGTGTGAGTGAGTAAGTGGATTGGTGAGTGTGTGAATCCGTGCTGTACCTAATGAGGATGATGACGGAGGGCGTCTGTGCCATGGCCCCGATCATGCTGCAGGCACAAATGACGCACAGGAAGGTGAGGAAGGCCTCTTGGCACCCGGGGCTGGGGCACTTCCCTGGGACAGCCGTGGCATTGTCACTGTCCCCCAGGATGCACGAGCAGCTTGTCAGGTCCTAGGGGCATAGGGCATGAGGATTAGACAATGAAGCTCCCCCAGGATTAGGTCCTGGGCAGGTTGCTCTAACTTGGCTCCCAGAGTCTCCTTCCTCCCAGTACTACTGATTCCGGAAGCTTCTACGTTCTTATTTAAATGACAGGTACAGTTTCTGCATGAACTCTGGCTACAGAACACATTTCTTAACCACACTAAGCCTTGCCCTCTTGCCACCCTTTATAGTCACTCATTGCTGTGTGTGGATGGTTAGGGCCATGGGCCAGGTAGGCGGGGTGAGTGTACTGGGTGGGCGGGGTCATGTGTCAGGTGGGTGGAGTCGATGTACAGGGTGGGAGGGGTCAGCACTCACAGGCCGGGTGCAGCCGGCGAAGCAGGCTGACAGGTAGGTGACCCCGTCCGAGCCGCACACGGGGCTGACAGAGGACGTGTAGCAGTTGCAGTTCTGAATGCAGGTGGCCTCCGGCCGCTGTCCCACCTTCAGGGTCCTGTGTGGACAGGCGACAGTGACCTCAGTCCTCAGTCCATCTTTTCACATGCTATTTTTATTCCGCAATTCTTCTTTTCACAATGATTTTAGTCCTCCTGCAGCCGGACCATTTGCAGGAGCGAATGAAGGTGACCTCTCAATGCACCAGAACCAGACACCTAACAGGCAGCCATGAGACTCATGCAGCACTGTGGAGACGCTCAGTGGGTGTCGCCGTAGCCTCACACCTCCGAGGTCAGGGGTTCCATGTGTGTGTAGAGCATGCTCCCCGGTACGCAGCCTCCTCCAAGGTGAATAGGTGAATAGTTCACGCCAAACCACCCACAATGTGGAAGCTGGATGTATACAGTACTGTGCCATTCTGTAACACTGTTTTCTAGATACACACAAGTGATCTCATTACACCAGATTACAGATTACACAGTCTGTATTGAATATCAATCAAATTACAACTTCATAAAAAAGCATGCATATAAATATCAAGTGAAAAGCTAGTCCATCTTTATTAAACTCACAAGACAAATAACAAATATTCAGCTTCATTAAGATGCAAATTCATTACGATAAGAGCCCTCAGCATTTCCAAGCAATCGTCATGGTAATCTCAGGACCACAGTGAATTGTAGAATCAATAAAGGGCTCAGAAATATAGACTCCACAGTGCCTCCTGCAGATTATGAACGCATTTTGTGTCGTATGAGCAGATTAAATCCTGCCTGAAGGAGTTTCATCCTGCTCTTAACAGCCGAAGTACACCCTGTAGTAAGCGCATCAATCGCCTTCATTTCACGGCTTTTTGGATAATTTCTGAGCGTAAAAACATCAGTTAAACTTAATGATAGCGTTGTCACCCATCTTTTTAACTATTAATATTTTATTTAGAAATATTAGTTACTGTTCATTTTTAACTGCATGAACTTCATACCCTAGTACTGATAAAGTATCCCTGAGGGGACCACACGGACTTCGCATTATAAAATCGCATTATAATTTCATGCGACAGGCTCAAGTTGCTTGTTCCATAATTTGCTGTACTTTTCTTATTTTTTAATGAATGCCCACATTTACTGACTCATAAGCTATAAGAAAATTGTACTGGTCAAAAAGAGACTTACTTGTGTTTTCAGAGGCTGAAAGCGGTGTCTGGCACGCTTAGGATCAGCTGATAAACTCTCCTGTACTGACATTTTATTTTGGGTCAAATGCATCCAAACCGGACTGCGATTCGTGAAAGAGGTCAAGCACCATGATGCAGATGATGAGCTCAAGTCTTTGGACAACCCATGACATATTTCCGTTTTTAGAGGCTGCAGTTATAAAATAGCCCTGTATTTCCTAGCATAAACAGTAAAATATTATTTGGTAGTTTTTTTCCACTCAGCTTATTATCAAATGCCATTTTGGATTGAAAATCAATTCATAAATTTACTCTGGCCCTCTAAACAGAAAATATATTAATAAAATAAAATGATGTTAAATAGCACAAAAAAAACAGCACAAGCCTTTGAAGGACCACTTACTCGTTGCCATAGGCGATGGTCACCCCAGCAACAGGCCCCGTATCGCATCCCAGGAAGAGGAAGGACACGTAGCAGGCGGTAGAGACCAGGTTGACCATCATGGCCATGCGGACAGCTCCCAGGGCAGACAGGTTGAGCTTTTTCACCAGCAGCCCTCCCAGGAATATCCCGAGACATGCGCATGGGATCGCCGTCATGCCTGCAAAGCCGGAGGAGTGGAGTTAAGCTACTAACACCCTTACCACCAGAATTCAAGCCAGGACCCAGGAAGACATAGAAAAGCACCGCATCATCTTCACAGTACAGTCAGTTCCACTGCACTTGGATTGAAAGCCTGAATCAGTCAGTACATGTTATTGTGGCTGCGAGTTCACACATTTTCCAGTAGGGGGCGATGTATAGCAGGGATTCCCAAGCAGCAGAAGGATGCAAACAACTAAATACGTTAAATCTGGCCTGCCAATTGCTCTGCCTGCAATGGTTTTTTTTTTTGGCCAGGCAGTGTATAACATAAGCTGGTCCTTGGTTATCAAATCACTGGGCAACCCTACTACAGAGCAGTGTTTCCCAACCCAGTCCTCGGGGACTCCTAGAGCTGTGCTTCCAAACCCAGTCCTTGGTGACCCCCAGATGGTGCATATTTTTGCTCCCTTCCAGCTCCCAGCCAATTGAAAAAACTGAAAAAACTTGTACAGTGGAATCTGGGAATGAGCAAAAATGTGAAATGTCTGGGGGTCCCCAGAGACTGGGGTTGAAAAACATTGCTATAGATGGAAGGGGTAACCATGGTGGCCAACCCTGTGTCCATGTGATTTGGGTGTGTCTGAGGATGGGAGGGTGGGTCACCTACCCAGGAGCTGATTGGCTGAGGAAGTGGTGAGGTTGAACTGCTGCTCGAGGTACTTCCCCAGGAAGGCGGCGAAGCCGGCAACCACGGCAATCTCCATGCAGGCAGCCAGGATGATGCAGGTGAACACAGGGTTGGAAAGCAGGTGCTTTGTCACTCTGGGAATCACTGCAAATGGGGGAGGGCAGAGGAGTCCCACATACGAGTAAACAGAAAGGCCAGAATACATATACATAATTCACAAAACAACTTGGCTCAAGGACAATTTCATCCTGGAGGAGTAACATGCCTTACAGTGCCAGCCCGCGGAGGAGTTCACCCCAGCTAGCAGTGTTATTGAAAATGCTTTGTTTTGCTACAAACTAATTAACAGAGAGCAAGGTGACAAGAAAGTGTCTAAGAGGAATCCTGGTGAGAAAATTTCAGGACCTGGGTGTAAAATAGAAATTTCATCAGTCAAAGAACAGCTTGATTTTAAAAAGTGTCTTGACCACAATGAATGTAACAGCTAATGATTTGGTTAGTTGTTCAGTGGTCATTCCTGACCCTATTTTTTCCATTAACCCTCAAAAAACCCTGAGATTTTAGAACAGAGACACATGCATGTTTTTAATGCTCTCCATGTGACTCCCATGTAACCTCCACGTGACCCCTGCATGACCCCCACTTGACCCCTCACCCTTGAGATGCTCGCAGCAGGAGACGCCAGTCCCGGGTTCATGGATCTGCAGGGTCCCATTACTGGGCTTGGTGCGCTCATAGTTGAGCGGCAAGCCGTCGGGAAGCATGGCCCGGTCACTCTCGGTCCCGGTGGCCGCAAGCGACTGCGGGAAGCCGAACATGAAGATTGCCGAGAAGAAAAGTAAGGCACCACAGAGAAGGAAGCCGCCCCACCAGGCGCCGATCCAGCGGGGGTCATCCGGGGTGATCTCCAGCATGCCTGTGGGGAGATGCGGACAGCGTACAGGTGTGAGGAGAGCGTACAGGTGTGAGGAGAGCATACAGGTGTGAGGACAGGCTGTACAGGTGTGAGGACAGGCTGTATAGGTGTGAGGACAGGCTGTACAGGTGTGAGGATAGCGTACAGGTGTGAGGACAGGCTGTACAGGTGTGTGGATAGCGTACAGGTGTGAGGACAGGCTGTACAGGTGTGAGGACAGGCTGTACAGGTGTGAGGACAGGCTGTATAGATGTGAGGATAGCGTACAGGTGTGAGGACAGTGTACAGGTGTGAGGACAGTGTACAGATGTGAGGACAGAGTAAAGGGGTGAGGACAGGCTGTATAGGTGTGAGGACAGAGTAAAGGGGTGAGGACAGGCTGTATAGGTGTGAGGATAGCGTACAGGTGTGAGGACAGTGTACAAGTGTGAGGACAAGCAGCACAGGTGTAACTACAGTGTACAGGTGTGAAGACAGGGTGTACAGGTGTGAGGACAGCGTACAGGTGTGAGGACAGGCTGTACAGGTGTGAGGACAGGCTGTACAGGTGTGAGGACAGAGTAAAGGTGTGAGGACAGACTGTATAGATGTGAGGATAGCGTACAGGTGTGAGGACAGTGTACAGGTGTGAGGACAGAGTAAAGGGGTGAGGACAGGCTGTATAGGTGTGAGGACAGAGTAAAGGGGTGAGGACAGGCTGTAT
>JAODKM010000020.1:9095375-9129580 GCA_026780845.1 Petrocephalus sullivani
GAAAAAGTAATTTTCTGTGGGTCTTGACTTAGAAATAATATTAAGAAGATATAAAGCACAGGACCAGCGGGGCTAAGCGGTACACTCAGGTGGGGTTAAGGCGAAGGACCCCCCCCCCCACCCCACCCCATCACGGCTATGGGTATGGGTATTTTCTGCCAGAATTATAACTAGGCTGTGACGGGCCTGCAGGCTAATCAGAACCAGGACAGGTCCGGTCACACCCGGACACTCCGGCCCAGATAAACGGCCCGAACTTAGGCGCGAAAAATGGGGTAATCTCCCGGACGCTTACCTACCAAGCCGCCAGGCCCGCCCCCCCCCCCAAAACCCGCTAATGCTAGGGGGGGCAGTTGTAACCCGCCCAGGCTAATTCCACAAAGGTCCTGACCCAAGCAGCACCACACTAAATGCCTGCTTCAGGGGAAGCCGCCTTTTGGTGACTTCAGCGGATTAACCGGACCCTTCCGGATCGCAGACCTACCGGCTTCGCACGCAGGCTGGGTAACGGCCATCTGGTGGCTGGGCCGCCTTCCTGTGTACTGATGACCGGCGATTAGGCACTTCCCGTGATAAAGACGCAGTGTTTGCTGCGGCCGCTGGTCACGTAACCCCCGCGGCCTTGGCGTGGAGGGATGCGGGGAGCCAGTGAGAGCGCCATCGCGGTCCAACAGACACCCATCGCACAGCGTCTCCAAAACAACCTGCGTGTGGAAACGCGCACGGGCCCCGGGGACCTGATGCGGAGAACACACTTGGGCAAGGAGGCTGCTAAGCTGAGCTGATTTCTCAGAAACACTCAGGCATTGACCAGCTACAGTGACGCAATTGCTGCAATCAGCCATGATTACTACAGCTGGGGGACGGGGTGGGGGGAATCTGTCAGATGCATCTACCTGCCACCACATGTTCAGAGCCCTTTGGTGGCTCATTTCTCCAGCAGGAGGCGCCGCGCCTGATGAATATTCATACATTTCAGTGATGCGATTAGCATTGATGACAGCCCAGGCGTGCAGGCTGCCTCCCACGCACCGGCGGCGGTGGGGGGGGGGGGATGTAAGGTCACTTCCTGTCTGAGAGCGCGATTACTCACCAAAATGCTGCTGATGCTATGCGCTTCAGCCGGGATGAGGAGTATAGGCCTGGGAATCGGGGAGGAGGGCCCTGCCAGGAGCTGAGTGCATGCCCCTTTTCTGCCAGGGGCCGCAAACAGGAGCCAACGCGTTAAAATCACAGCACTTCTGCCCGGTCAGGGGCCTTGTTACCCCCCAGGACAGACACGCCTCACACTACCACACTGCTTATCCAGTACAAGGTCACACAAACCCACACGCACAGCCAGGGCCCCAAATGGCCCCCACAATCATGGGCACATGCTGTCTAAGTTGTACTTAGCAGACATTTTTGTTCAAGTGCAATTGGCCCAGAGCAACTGGGGGTTAAAGGTCAAGATGAGCTGACAACCTTCTGATCCGGACCACAGACGCCTAAACCACTGAGACGCATGGTGCTCAGTACCCTCTGAGGCACCAGGACGGCCTCTGCCCAGCACTGACGCTAACCTCTACTCCCTCTTATCACGCGAGCCATGTAGCAGGGAGCCGTCATTAAATGCACCTGCTCCTAGAAACAAAGGCCGGGGCCGTGGCGGACGGGAAGGCCGGGGCCCGCCATGCATTGCAGGGATACACATTTCGACATTCACGGCCGGGTCAGCAGAGCCAAAGCCTCAATCCAACCACGCCAAAAACTCAGGACTACACGCAAATCAGCCGTGGACATCTGTTCCCAAGGCAGTGAGGTTCCATAAACCCGAAACCCATTCACTCACAATGGTGCCATCCTGCCAGGGGTCCGACGGATGGTAAAGCAGCGTTTCCCCGCGATACGTAATGCAGAGACATGGCTCTGCTCACACAAATAGCCATATACTGTGCGAAAGCCTCAGGTATGATAATGCTATTTATCTGGGTAGGAAGCGTATACCTGCTCAGAAATATATAAGCAAATTAACACTGACACATATTGACTAAAGCCAACAGGGATTTCTTCTGCTCTCCAAAAAGACCCCAGTCATTCTGTGCATTTGTAACATTTCACCACCAACTCACTTAATTAATTAACTTAATTAGTTCAATAACTTGATGAGGTATTGATTAGTCCTGCATGTTGTGCTAGGAATCAAGTTAACAATTGTATTGGCGTATTGGATTGATCCTGCAAATCCCAGGGTGACTTGAGGAGAGGTTTTGACTTGGCTAATCTGACACACTTTGACAGACATGACATCACAGTTTTTCACCAACATGAAGAGTATTTAAACATAATTTTCTCGGATTGCTTAAGCAGCTTGCACAGTGCTGCATAAATACATGTACACAATCATGAAGCCTGTGTTCTGGATGCGCCATAATGACACTGCCGGGTATGGAGGTGGTGCGACAAAGGTACTCAGCGCCCGGCACACTGGCCTGCTATGCACTGGACCACGCTTTTCACATGGACCGCGCTTCTCACATGCTAACAAGCCCCTGAGATCACAAGCGACGGTCTTACAGCAACCAGTAGCAGTTACAAAAAACTCTGCAGTGAGGGAATGTCTTAAATGCCAGGGTGTGGCTTTAGTGAGAGGGGGAGGGCAGCTTACTTCACCCTCTGATTATGAGTGAATTACTGGCAGGGTCCCAGTGTCAGGAACCTGACAGAGAGAGCGAGAGAGGGAGAGAGAGCCTGCGTGATGTCGCCCCGTGAGTCAGACCCGAACTGCTAAAATCACTCAGGGTTTCACAAAATCTGCCCCAAGCACTGCCAGCAGCCACCTAACACAAGGCCAAAGTGGGGCCCTGGGACGAGGGGGTAAATCCAGACAAACCCTGCCTCGTGGCCCCTGCCTCATACCCTCTGCCTCATACCACCTGCCTCATCCCCCCTGCCTCATACCCTCTGCCTCGCCCCTCCTGCCTTGTGCCCCCTGCCTCATATCCTCTGCCTCATGCCCCCTGCCTCATACCACCTGCCTTGCCCCTCCTGCCTCATGCCCCCTGCCTCATACCCTCTGCCTCATACCCTCTGCCTCATGCCACTTGCCTCGCCCCTCCTGCCTCGTGCCCCCTGCCTCATACCATCTGCCTCATGCCCCCAGCCTCATGCCACTTGCCTCGCCTCTCCTGCCTCATACCCTCTGCCTCATGCCTCCAGCCTCATACCCTCTGCCTCATGCCCCTAGCCTCATACCACCTGCCTTACCTCTCCTGCCTCGTGCCCCCTACCTCATACCCTCTGCTTCACCCCCCGTTTTGTGCCCGGCCCAATGCCACCCAAAGCGGGGTGACTACAGTGTGGACAAAGCATAGACAGGAGATGAGAGTGTGCCAAGCGTTTCAAGGGATTCCCTGCAGACGGAGATGAATTCCAGAATTCCCAGAGGAATGCGTCTGGCATTCCCAGCCAATGAGGAAAGAGCCCTGGTCACACGGCCACAGCGACGCAGCTCCGGAAGCTTCCGCAAGCTGGCAGAAGCACCGTCTGACAGAAGTGGCCCTTATTGTTTCTGATGGGAAGAGGGCCGGTGGGGAAGGCGTGGATCGACACGGCGCGCTGAGCAGATGGGGGGTGCGAGGCGCCGGGGCTCCGGAACAATCTCCCGCATTGACGCGGTGCAGACACATGTGACGCGGGCACTGGGGGGGGGGGGGGCTGAGGGCGATCAGCTGAGCTCCCGTCCACTCAATGGCATATTGTCCTGCTCTCCTCCTCCCTCACTGAACCCCCACCTCCCCTCCAATTATAAGAAATGTCAGTTTTAATGGTGCATGAGTGCCCTACGTACTGATATTTGTACTGCAGAAGCAATCTGCATGACAATTTAAAGAAACAGCTATTACATTTAAATTTAAGAATGATATGATGCCCAATAATCCATCCTCCCTGCTTCTTATGCAGTACATGGTGGGGGCGGAGCTTATCCCAGCATGCACTGGGCCAGGGATGCGCTGGACGGGGAGAATGACAGAGACACTCGGGTGGACTGGAGATGCCCACTGGACCTCTGCGCCACTATGGGCCATGGAGCAGCAGAAAGTAGCCCCGCCATGACGGATGCGGACACAGCACACAGTTTAACAACTCCCCTGCAAAGCACCAGCAGCCATTAGCCAGACAGGATTGGGTGTGTCATGGGGGGCCGGTGGGGCGGTTGTCATCATCACCAGCAATAACTGCTCTGTTCGTTCTCTGCATAACCGTTTTTACACAACAGGAAAATGTCTCAGTGGCACGGCAAGCAGCACCACGTCTGATTGTACACAGGGCTGGTATCAAAGGCCTGGGCCGTGCCGCACACTGAAGCTACAAATGTCACATCTGGAATATGCCCTCGTGCCCTCCCTCGCCTCTCGCGGGGAGCGCGTGTGTGTGTGTGCCACAGGTCCTCACTGTTGACTCATAATGAATAAGGACACAGTCTATCCCCAAATGTCAGAGTGGGGGCCGTGTCCAGCCAATTGGGCCCAAACAAAGGAAAGGTGGACCTTTCCGGAAAAGTGCCACTTTTGTCATCCTAAATTTATTTTCACCACCCAATTGACCTTCCCCTGTACCTGAGGCTGTATCTCACTCTAGACCTCAGCCTCATCTCACTCTAGATTCCCACGGCATCTCACTCTAGATCCCTGCAGCATCTCACTCTAGACCTCAGTCTCATTTCACTCTAGATCCCCACAGCATCTCACTCTAGATCCGCACAACATCTCACTCTACTGTAGATCCCCGCAGCATCTCACTCTAGACCTCAGCCATGTCTCACTGCTAAAGGACAATCGCCTTTCCAGCTCATCCCCACATCGTCAGTTTAATACCCCAGTGCTCCAAAGGCCCTCTGAAATACCCTGGAGCAGGGGTGCCCACAGTTTTTCAACTTGCGAGCTACTTTTAAAATGCCCAGGTCAAAATGATCTACCATATCCCTTTTTTAGTAGATATAAGTTGGAACGCTAGCTGGGTCACTGCTCGCTGGAAATACATTCGCCTTTTCTGCGGGGTGACCCGTGTGATCTTTACAATACATTAGAAGAGAAGGGATCTAAGTAGTTGTTTCGATAACCTAACACAACAAAGGCTAACATTGTGCTGCATAAGCATCTTTTCGCAACACTTGAGGGTCCTTGTCCCGGTATGGGGTCAGTACAATTACCTGATCTCTTACACAGTCCAGTTCTGTATTACCATGCTAAACATGATCATTTACAGACCTCTGGGGCAAAGCCAGCCACCAATCAGATGCACTACATATAACCCACCTATCCAGAAGATTTAACCAATCATGACCTGGCTCTTGGTGTGCACTCTGCTTATAGGTGGTGGCCTCTTTAAAGTGACTAAACTATCCGTCACACCACAGGCACCCACCTATGTAGAGCGAGGAGTCCTTCCTGCGGACGTGGTCGTCGATGTAGGACACGCCCAGGGGCTGGACCGGCGTGGCGCCAATTCCCAGCAGCACCTGGGCCCCGATCAGCAGCAGGTACATCATGTTGGTGTTGGCACGGTTCCCACAGGCCCCGCCCCCGGGATCCCTGTCCTCAGCACGGGACGAGGAGTTGGTGCACACGTCCCGGCTGTCCCTGGCCCGCCAGGACTCGCCCACCTCGTAGCGGTACTGGTGGGTGAGGAACTCGGGCAACGCTGACAGGAGGGCGCCCAGCGCCATGACGATGCCACCACAGCCAATCAGCCGCGGCCGGTGCGCCCGGGCGCCGAAGTAGCTGACGAAGAGAATGAGGGCCAGGTTGCCGATCTCAAAGCTGCTGGCGATGACGCCCACGTCGGCACTCTGCAGGTTAAAACGCCGCTCCAGCGTGGTCAAGACGCTCACCTGCCGGGCAGCAGAGACACGGTCAGCACAGAGAAATGGTACATGCAGAGAGACGGTCAATGCCGAGATGTGGTCAGTGTGGAGACAGTAAATGCAGTGACACGGTCAATGCGGAGATGCGGTCAGTGTAGAGACAGTGTCAATGTAGAGACATGGTCAACTAGAAGATACGGTCAATGCGGAGAGGTGGTCAATGTTGGGACACGGTCAATGCGGAGATGCGGTCAGTGTGGAGACAGGGTGTGGAGACTAGGGGAGGGCATTTCCGGCAGAATAACTAGTCCAATTCCACCAGGCATTTTTCGAGTATTATTCATTACACACACACACACACACACACACACACACAGGGAAACATGCAGGATCAGAAATATTTATTTCTTTCTATTCAAAATTAGATTTTACTCATTGCTGCAAAGGGCATCATGTAAAATATTAAAAAGTAGGTTGAATAAATTTAACTGTATTTGACATTAAGTGAAGAGAAAGCTTGACCGCAGCAGCATGCTGTCCAATAGCCGGTGCCCTGGGTAATTACAGTCATTCCTTTATTTTTAACAACACAATCCTAACAACACTTCTCTGGCTTATAGGCAACTCCATTAAATTATTTCCATAAAAATTGGGACATCACTCATTGCTGCAAAAGAATAACTTAAAAAATTTAAAGCAGCCTTGACATTTGGGCTGAACAATATCAGAAAAATTCACAAGTCTATCTGAAATCTTTGTGATAAATGTTACTGAATATTTACCCAAAATAAATGACAGCCAAACAGAGCTTATTATCGACCAATAACCCTACCAATCTACAAGTCTGTCTTTACTGAGAAAGTCAGTTTACATTTTGGATAACTTGCCAAAAAGTCTCTACTAGTAAGTACTGACAATTCACACTTATTTCAAATTTTGTGGAGAACAAATTTCACAGAACATGAATTTCAAGTACAACAACAACCATGGCAACCTAAATACACATATAAAATGAACATCAGCAGCAAAATCAGAGAGTCTGACACTTGTTGCCGCGAGCTCCACCAGCAGACACAAAGCCGCGGTGACAAGGCAGCGGCTTTCGCTCGAGATCCCTACGCAATTCTCGGCGGAATCCGAAACATTTCCATGCAGCGGGAGGTGAACGTCTCCTGTTGACTAGTTTTTGTTCACTTTTGTCCTTCCCACTCTTTTTTAATTTCTCACAAACGCGCCACACAGTCGATGACTGAGTCAAACAGCAAGGACGAGAATGACTGTGTTTATCGCGGCGATCGCAGGCAGGGCTCGCACACAAATACAGGTGGTATAACTTCAGAACGAATAAACTGCAAACATCACAGAATGGATGAATCGCTGCTAATTATATACCTGCTAAACAATATTTAAACAGCTTATTTATTCAAAGATTTTCTGTGATGGGTTGGCCCCCCACCCAGGGTTGTTCGCTGCCTTGCACCTGTAGCTTCTGGGATAGGCTCCGCCCCTCCCCCCACTACCCTGAATAGGACAAGCCATTTCCGACAATAGATGGATGGATGGATTTTATGATTAATTTTTTTTTATTTTATACAGGTTACTGAACACAGAGTATGCTGTAAAGACGACTCATCCCTAGCAGAGATGCATGGGTCCAGGTGTAAACAGGACCAGCCATGACAGTGTGATGACAGACAAAACCGCGGGGATGCGATAGAATGAACATGCGTGTCGGGGAGAAAAACAAACATCAGCGGCATCAGATGAGGAGCAGCCATTGAGCCATCCTCCAGGGGCACAGCGACCCGAGGGCCAGTACCAGGAAGCAGCGGGCAGGGGGGTGGGCACCTGTCCTTCACGGGGCGCACACTAGCACATACTGGCACATGCTGGCACACGCTGGCGCACACTGACACATGCTGGCTCATGCTGGCACACGCTGGCACACATTGGAACACACTGGAACAAACTGGCTCATGCTGGCACACGCTGGCACACATTGGAACACACTGGAACAAACTGGCACATGCTGGCACACGGTGGCACACGGTGGCACACACTGGCTTATGCTGGCACACGCTGGCACACACTGGCTTATGCTGGCACACGCTGGCACATGCTGGCACACGCTGGCACACACTGGAACACGCTGGCACACATTGGAACACACTGGAACAAACTGGCACACATTGGCTTATGCTGGCACACGCTGGCACACACTGACACACGCTGGCACATGCTGGCACTCACTGGAACACACTGGCAGACACTGGAACACATTGGAACAAACTGGCACACGCTGGCGCACGCTGCCACACACTGGCTCAAACTTGCACATGCTGGCACACTCTGGCACATGCTGCCACACACTGGTTCACGCTGGCACTTGCTGGAACATACTGGCACAGGCTGGCACACACTGCCACACACTGGCTCCTGCTGGCAGACGCTGGCACACTCTGACACACGCTGCCACACACTGGCTCACGCTGGCACTTGCTGGAACATACTGACACACACTGGTTCACGCTGGCACTTGCTGGAACATACTGGCACACGCTGGCACACACTGGCTCATGCTGGCACACGCTGGCACACTCTGGCACACTCTGGCACACGCTACCACACACTGGCTCACGCTGGTACTTGCTGGAACATACTAGCACATGCTGGCACACACTCACTGTGGGCAATTTGGAGATGCCAAATCACCTAAATAGCATTTTTTTGGGACTGGGGGAGGAGAGCAGAGCCCCTGGCAAGCATCCATGCGAACATGGGGAGAAGGGCACATGGAGCGGGGGTGGGATCTCAAAGCCCCTCCCCCCGCAAAGCTAAACACAAAAGAGTATAAACAAACACAAAGCATATGGTCGAATTAAGCGGGAAAGCAGAAAGTGAACACAGAAGGGCGGAGCAGCTAATGAGGCCCGAGTCACGGCTGACCTATGCGCTCACAGATGAAGGGCGGCCATGTGCGGCTGGACAGGAAAATGGGGTTTGAACGTGATTTCGCGACCGCCAGGAGAGACATGACGGTGACATCGTGCCGAAAACTAGGGGGCGGTGCTCAGAAAGGGGGAGGACCCCAGCTGGGTAATGGGGGGCGACGGACATGAGAGCGAGAGCCCGCAGTGCGGCGCTGAGTGTCACATGACACAGGCGGATGCCACGGTGACACCGTCACGCTCTTCGCTTTGATAACACAGAGCGAGATGGACGATGCACATATGAATAGGGTTATTAAAACCCACACATCAAAGCCTGTTACAGGGAGAGAACAACACAGCATGCAAACGCGCGGAATAGGAACTGAACACATCACACAAACTGTGCAAACAAATACTCTTTGGGAGGGGGGGGGTCAGTTTTAAGGTTAGGTTCAAAGGAATTCTACAGCAGTATCTGATGTTTATATAGGCTGTGTGTGTGTGTGTGTGTGTGTGGGGGGGTGTATGTGTGCATGTGTGTGTGTGTGTGGACATATTTATATTACGTTGTGGGGACACAATGTCCAGACAGTGTGATAAAAATCAGTTATTTTCTACCTTGTGGGGACATTTTTTTGATCCCCATAAGGATAACCTCAATTTTATAAAAACCTGTGTCTGCAATCAAAAAACTAAAAGTGCCAAAAGTCTCATATTTTGTTTGGTTACTTATGGTTATGGTTAGGGCTGGTTAGGGGTTAAGGGTCTCATAGTTGGGATCAGGGTTATGCCCATAGGAATGAATGGGGTGTGTGTATGTGTGCACGTGTGCGTGTGTGTGTTTGTGTATGTGTGAGTGTGTGTGTTAGGCCCTGTCAGGAATCATCACAGAAATGAGCCAGGCTACGTTTAAGGCCGGGCTGATCCGAGGGAGATGTGTCCTCTCCTGGGGTCGCCCGGGCCAGGGGCCCCACTCCCTCGGGGGCCACACCAGCTCCACAGCGGCTCCAAAGGGAGGGGCTTAGGTGGTGGCTGAGGAACGGGTGCTCCCTTGGGGGGGCGCCCAGCCTGGGAGGCGCCCTCAGACAGCATTCCTCAGGGCCCCGACACACGGCGATCCTAATTACAGGCCGGCACCCGAGATGCAGTACAATACAGGCAGCACCGTGCCTCATTATTACAGCCCTCTGCTCCCCTCGTCTACAAAACACAGACATTTCTGAGAAAATCACGGCTGTGCGTGAAGTAGATTATTAGACACAAATTGGGAAAATTAACCGGGCGAGACTGGAGGAAGAAGCTAAATTAGCATGTATCTCCAGTCTCCAGAAGACGAGTAGGAGCCTACTGGTTTGACCTCTCCCTGTTCTGTACATGTGGTGGGGGGGGGGTGCATCTTGCCCACAAAGCCACAAAGAGAAACGAAACAGGGTAGTGGAATTGATTTGCGGGTTCCTCAGCTATGGCAAGCATGCCTCAGCAGAGGTGCCTTACCGGTGACAGCGCGACCGCATGCAGCCTCCTCATTGGCTTACGTATGCAGCCTCCTCATTGGCTTACGTATGCAGCCACCTCATTGGCTTATTTAGACACATCACAGTACAGCTCACACGTCACATGATGCACTGCTCTATTGTAGCACGACGCGCTCATGCTACCTAGCAAAAATACGCCCGTAATGCATCACATCTGTAAGCCAGAAGAAGCCGCCATGGAGCCAGGCCCCGAGCTCCAGCTCGTCAGAGCCAGCGCCCAACTATGGCAC
The DNA here is from genome assembly GCA_026780845.1 of Petrocephalus sullivani. Taxonomy (NCBI): domain Eukaryota; kingdom Metazoa; phylum Chordata; class Actinopteri; order Osteoglossiformes; family Mormyridae; genus Petrocephalus; species Petrocephalus sullivani. The sequence continues at coordinate 9,105,916 of JAODKM010000020.1, forward strand.
ACATCCTCACTCTGTTCCCAGAGATGTGTCCAATATCAGCCGTGGCATGCTGCACACGAAGGAATGATGGCCGGGCCGGGGAGGAACTCGCTCAGGGTCACGGCAAAGGTCACCGCAGGCCCAGCGTTGAACTGAAAATGACTGGCAACTGCATGAAGCTGCTTGCTTCCTGGGCCCGTTTAGGCTCAGTGCAGGAGTCCATAAATAAATCTGTGACTGCAGTAATACATATTGTTCTATATTTTTCAGTCCCTTACAGGACACACAGACAAAATCTTCTGGACTATGAATTAACCATGTAAATTCTACACACACTATTTGCAGATTAGATTGCTTTCAATAACAATACAGTCTCCTGAAACATACTCAACATTCTCAAAACAGTTCATGCATAGCTCATGGGAGTTTTACGTACACAAACGTGTTCTGAGGGCAGAACGAAAAAGATGTATAACCAACCAGGTCTTGTGTCAGATGTTAGACCAACCAATCAAATGTCAATGTCAACAAGCACATGCATATTCCACAACACTATGGTTTAGCAGCAAAAGCCTGTAAATTATCCAAAACAATTAACTCAAAAGCAAATAATTCCACCAATGAATTACTCGGTGCCACCAAAATGAAATGTACATTCACATCATTTTAACCATGAGAGCCAAAATGTGTAGATATATTATCAGTATGTCAACGTAACCTAACCTCCACAGTTCTGAATGATAGTCAGTTCCTACATTCTCATTGTCACTGCAAACTGATACTTATTCCTGTGAAAGACACCGGTTTCAACATTGCAAAGCTCTACATTACAGTATGTAAAGTTCACTGGCATGAGAAAGCACTCGCATGCACATGTAACTTCTCAATTCACAATCATGGGCGTCGCCACCATTAAATCTGAGGGGGATGTGTCCCCCTCACATTTCATAATTATTTGTTTGGAGCCCCCCACATTTAGAATATTAGTTCACCCAACGCGGTGTCCCCTCTACATTCAAAATGCTTCTGATGTCCCTGATTACAATACAAATGCGAACAAGTCACACAGCACTGTATAACACAAAAACAGCCAAATGGCAATACAAGAAAAACAAAATGTTAACATTTCTTGGATCCGCGTGAAGCAAGAACACAAAAATGCTGTATCACTGCAATTTATGTAATATACTTTTTAATCAGTTTCAAAAGCCGCAGACGATGCACGAAGGTCGGCAGATGACACATAAAAAGTTTAGTAACTCAGAAATGCATAAAATCTATGTACAGGATTGTGTGCAGGATTGGCTAAGCATGCCAACGGCAGCCTCTCACGTGATATCTCGCAATGATCTCACAGTGATCTCGCAATGATCTCACAGTGACCTCGCAGTGATCTCACAGTGATTTCGGAATGATCTCACAGTGACCTCGCAGTGATCTCACAGTGACCTTCGTATCTTTTTGTGCCGCTCGCCGGCCCACTACACTCCCACGCCCCCCAACTCCCGCCATGTGGCTGGGCTCTGTAACATGTTGATAAGTAATTACTAAATCTGGGCTACAGATCAATCTCCCATTTTTCACAGAATAAAAAGCAACGTAACGTCACTTCGCTTATCTGTGCTGGCACGCTCTGCACCCCCGCCCACCCCAGCCATCAGGTATGGCTTGTTTTTTATCTCTACAGTTCAGTAGTTGGCCTTTTGACAGTTTACACTGAACTGCACGCCTGTGTATGTCCCTGTACTTGTGTGTCTGCTTGAGATTACGTGTGGATATTTACAGTAGTATGTATATGTGTGTGTGTGTGGCGCAGTGTCTGTGTGTGTGTGTGTGTGTTAGTGTTTTTAGAGCAGTGTTGTGTGTGTGTGTGTCTGCTGCCACACACCATCTGCTACGAGCCTCACATCCTCTGCTGGAACCCAACCTGTTGCTCTGTGGTTGGGATGCTTAAGTGTCCTCCACAGCAGCTATAGTCGCCATGGAAGCGATACCCGTGAGGTGACTGAGAGGGGGGCCTTCCCACACAGCTCCTGCTCTCGCGTGTGGCCCGTCCACCCGAGCCCGCCGGTCCCGGGATCTGTGCATCTCACACCAACAGCTGCGGCTTGGGTGACAGTGTGCAGAATTAATGAGCTGGCTTTGTCCCGCGGTGATTGCCATAAATCCACCAGCACGCAGCTCCACACATTGCCTTCTGTATCTCACACCAGGGTGAGCTCCTCACAGTGCCTGAGGCCGTGCGACACCTCGCCCCGAACGGAAAGAACAGCTGTTCTCAGGCAGCCCCTAAACCTGCGCACAGCAGCCAGGGTCTCACCAGAGCTTCAAAGCAGCTTCAGACGAGCAAGCAAACCTTTCAATCAATCAATAAATGAACAACACGCTATTTACACCTCTCCTTCACCTCCCCAGAAGTTATCCACACTGTCCAGGAAACATTTACCAAGGAACAAGCAGCTCTTCACTTCCTGACCACACTCAATCACAATTGGATATGTTGTCCCTCAGCCTATTGGGACAGTCGGTTATATCCTTCAGCTGATCAGGGCAACCAATTACATCACTCAGCCTATCAGACAGCTTACTCCACTGTCTCTCAGCCAATTGGGAGAGTTGTTTATTCAGTTTCTGAGTCTCAGGACAGGTGGTTCTGTTCTCGCTCAGGCCTGTCCGCGCCCTCTGTCACAGGGGAAAGCTTTAGTATTATCATTTATCATAGCGGCAAGCTCCCCACAGCCCTTTGACACTCAGCTCACCTGTGAGCAAACAGAGGGCTCAGCAGATGGGGTCACCGGGTTACCTACAAGAAGGAACCGGCCTCAGAAACATGCAAACCGCGCCGGCGCGATTTGAATGGCGGGCGTGCTGAGGCCGGACAGTCTGAGCGTGTTGGGTTTACCTAGGGAAATCTAAAGGAGGGGACTGGGGTACCCAAGCCACACCACCCATGTCCAAAACAGGGAAGCGTGGGTCACCGTATTTAGGAAGGTATATGGTGCCAAATAGGATAAAACGAGCTGGGAAGGTAAGAAGAGGAGCCTTACAGGACTCAACTGCAGTGCCCAGTCCAGGTGACTGTCTTATGTATTATTTGTTTGGGAGATGAAAAAGAAAACATAGAACTGCTGGCATGCCAGGAAGGGGAAGTCTGACTTCTGGTGTGCCCTGGGCTCACGGAGGTGACGCATCGGCCAGGAATGAGCACAATGCCTGGACTGCGGCCATTCACTTCTACAGTGAGTCACAGCAGGAGCCAGGGTGGGGGCCTCGTGCAGAACTGCGCTGTGAAATGTCTCGGCCCCCCGCGAATGCGACACGAATGCTGCACGAGAGCCTTTCAGTCTGACCACAGCAGATGGAAATAAAAGAGAAAATGAAATATGCAGAGAGAAAGGTCAGGGGAAGTTCACGCTGAAGGAATCAGAAGTCAGATGCAGGCTATTTAATGGAAAAATTAGTAAAAAGCCGTTTATAAATATTTAAAAAAACTAAAATCAAATGTAAAGACACCAGCTGTAATCGGCTGGTAAATTCTTCAGCATTGAAACTTGATAAGCTCACGTGACACTTTACAGGCCAAATCGTAAGTGATGATCACGTCAGTCCAGTGGCGTGTTTGAAAGCACGTAATTGTGGACATTTGGAAAGTGAAGCGATCTGGGCCGCGTACGAGAGCAGGTGAGCGGCTAACGCTAACAGTAAAGCGCAGGGTGGGAGGCCCCTGGCGTGACCCGACCCGCATCCGACACTTGACCCTGAAAACAGGCCATTTCTCAGCCCCCCCGGCCCACCCTGTCCATCCATTTCCTCGATAATAGGCACAGGGAAAAATCTCCACCCTCTGGGGGGAAATCAATACAAACAAGACCGTGTAAAAGTGTCTGCAGGTATAACTAGCACCGTTTAAGATGAGAACTGGACTTCAAGATAAAAAGCTGATCAATCTGGCCATCAAGGTAAACGTCTGATCAAACTCAATCTCAGTATAATATTCTAAAAATGCTCATCTAAAGACCTATGCACCTCCATTCTTATGGGCAGAAGGCCTGAGATCTGATGGCTGGCTTTCCACTCCAAATAAGGCCAGAACTGGGTTCACATCACTGATTTCCCCAGTGGGGGAAGCCCACTGCTGTACCTATTTGTCATCGGACATACAACGTAGCTAAACATCCTCCAGTCGCTCTTTTTTTTAATCCACTAGGCAAATAAGCACAGCTGAGGTCTTAGTCTAAACACTGCTTGCTGATGTCAACACCTAAAAACAAACGAGTAAATAATTAATCCCGAGGCGCGCTGTCTACATGCGCTGTAAAATGATGTGCCGCTGCGAACTTGCCAACAAAAATAGATAAATAAGTTAAACGTCTAGCAACTTTTACATTTCCAAAAGTCTGCATCCGGGAAACTTTCGGATTGTTTAAATGACAAATGCCCGGTCGTCACGTAAATTACAACAATGTATCAATGTAAATATTTAACATATTGCAACTGTAGCCTGCATAAAAGTTGTAAATACATAGTAAATACAATTCACAGCTATCTGAGATGAATGAAAACCTTATTTGATGTGGGTGAGACACCGCGTGCCGCGTTTTTAATGACTGATGCCGCATGCCCGGCCATTCACTGCGTCCCTCGGCCGCTTCCTAGTGCGCAGTGTCTGGATCATTCAGCGCAGCGAGAGAAGGTCAAAGATTTCGCAGGATAATAGTCGTGGCAAACGAGCCTGAAGTGACACATAAAGGTGGCGTGTGCATCGCCTGGCACAGGGCAAAACTCCTGCCCTGCGCCCGCTCCCTGCGTCTTTTAACCGGACATTTGCGGGGGGGATAGCGAACTATAGCCCACGTTTATTTTTGGTGTTTAATCCCTTTTTTTCGTGACGCGACATTTTGCCAACATGTGTCCGGTGCGTTATCCAAAGTGGCGACAGCCTTTGGTGTTTGCGTCGCTTCCCGAATAAACGAAACCGATTAAATGCAATTGGACATTTTAATATTCTCAGTCCTGCAAAGGGGACCGGGATCCCCGGTGCACTTGTAACATCGCGGACGGAGAGCCACTCACCAGATAGGCTCCGACCGTGCCCTGTGCCAGCATTAGGGCACATTCCGAAACCAAGAAGATCTTAATGCTGGAGAAGCACGAAGACTTTTTCTGGGTGTCATCCCGCGGCTCGTCTTCCGTGCTCATGTCGGAGCACCTCGGCTTTTTCACCTGCATCCTCCGGATCGAGGTCCGGGGCTCCTCCGGCTACTTTCGAAAGCGGCTGCGATCCCGGATAAATTATAAAAAAAAACAGCAAAAGGCAGCGTTTCCTACGCGGGGACTGCCCACTCTCCCACGTCTCTCCCCCTCGGTATCTGACCCCGCAGCGCACACAGGTCTCCGGTCCGATCACAGAAACCTACATTTACAGCCGGCGTCCGGATCGGCGGCTCCGGCGCACCTACGATGAATGGGAAGACGCGCAGGGACACACGCGCTCCCCGATCGCTGTCTTGCGGGCACTAGAGAGCGAGGGACGCCGCTTTCTCTGACAAATAGCATTTCTCCGCGAATTAAAAAAAAATGAAACGATATGGCAGATTTCAGAGTGCGGCCGATCCGATGAGCGGCTCGTCACGGTGCTGGTGGCCGCGGGTTCGGCGTGACATGTCCCCCGGCGTGCGGCAGCTCCGTCTGCTCCGCAGGACCTTGCAGCGGCGCTCTGTCGTCTTTACGCTCGCTCGCTCTCTCTCTCTCTCTCTCTCGCTCTCGCTCTCTCTCTCTCCCCCACCCCCATCATGAGAGCCACCCAGTACACCACGCAGTTAAAATAATCCAAGTTTTTCCCAGCAGTGGAAACTATTACTGTCAAAGGGAAAAAAAGACTCATTCCCTGACAACAGGACCTACATGGGAACACGCCTGCAAGTTCGACTTTTCTGCAGGAAAGAGATACATTAGCACACATAAAAAAATACGCAAACTGGCAAATGTATTTTTTTCGAGATTAATTCACAGATTATAGTTTCTGAATAGGACTTCTGTTCTGAGCTGATTGGGAAAACGTTTTGATCCGGCTAAAAATCTGGCCATCCACAATGCATATATCAGTAGTTAAATTGCCTCTCTTTTTTACAATGGTAGTAAAACGTGTTTTGTGGTTAAAACAGTGCGACCCGACAGTTTATTGCTGTTATTTCCGTTTAGCTGTAGGTCTGCAGGTGGTCAACAGGCAGAGTTTCTGAAGATTGTTCTGTTGACCTAAGGCTGTGGTTTTCAATCTGGCTTAAGAAATGTGTGCGGAGCATGTACATATTTCATTGTGGGGACCAAATGGTGTATTTTGTTTGGTTACTTATTATTAAAGTTAGGGCTCGGTAGAGTAAGGGTAAGGTGGTCATAGTAATAATAATTGATACTTTATTGATCCCCATGGGGAAATTCACTTCTCACCTCTCCCAACCTTGCTCTCCATGAGCAGCCACCTCGTATGGCACCCAGGGAGCTGGGGGTTAAGGGCCTTGCTCAAGGGCCCACAGACCTTCCCGTCATGGGCGCAGAGGCTTAACCTACTGAGCCGCACTCTGTCCCCATGCTTGCCTTATCATAGTTGGGATTATAGTTATGCCCATATAAATGTATGTAGAGTACCCACAAAAATATGAGTACATGAGTGTGTGTGTGTACGTACGTGCGTGCATGCGTGTGCGTGTGTTGGCGTGCGTATGTGTGTGTATGTTTGCGGGCATATGTGTTTGTGCGTATGTGTGAGTGTTTGCATGCATGTGTGTGTGTGTGTGTGTGTGTGTGTGTGCATGCCTTGCAGTGGAGTAATATGCATCATGTACCGACACCCCATGGGATAGGCTGTCTGTTACGTTGAACCTGATTAGACACTCTGTTGTTGGTGGATCGGCATGGATTATTAATGTTACAGACCAAAGCGTTGCTTTGCTTTACGTTGCACAGTTTGTCCTTGCAGAGTTTATAACCCTATAATAATCATAAACACTAATGACAGAAATGCTCTGAGATCACCAGATACATCTCACTCTTACAGGTTTTATAAGAATTCATACCTGGGTCCTTTCTATTGAGTATCAACCCTCTGCTTTTTGGGGTACTTTTGAAAAGACTCTTTTTCTTAATGTATTCTGTCAGGTCCTGAAAGAGGATATTACTCACCTCAAATGAACCACATCACCAACCTTCGTGATTTGAATGCAAACTCCTTTCTCTGGCCTGATCCTTATTTTTAGAATACAGAGTTAAAAATACTTGTAGCTTTTTGTGGGTTGTATGGCTTTATCCAGTAGGGTCAGGGTTCCATTGAGGCTAGAGTATCCAATATCCCCAGCAGTACTGGGCAAAATGGGAGCACCCTGGATGGGATGGCAGTTCACCACAGGACACACACACACATGCACACAAACATGTTTGCGTTGGTATCTTTGTGGGGACCGGCCATTCATTTTTATGGGACAAACCCTCATCCCAACATGTCAGGGTTGGTACTCCTCTGACCCAGTCCAGTGTGTCCTATTTTTGGCCAGCATGTGCCACTCCCCTCTGCCACTTGTAGCCCTTCAGCCCTCGTGTGTCTCCCTTTTTTTGGGGCATTGTGCAGCTCAGTCAGCAGGGTGAGTGTGCGGTTTGGCAGCTGTACCCTCCAGTCGTGGGGTATCCTGGGTTGTGTTGGGTTTTTTTTCCGGGTGTTTATTACTTAGTGTGTTTCCCTATTTTAGCTTCCCCTCGCTTTCTGTGTATTCTTGTGGTCATAGTCTTTCCTGGTGTTGTCATTAGGGCTGAACAATTTATCGATTCCAAATCGAAATCGTGATTTAAACAATGCAATTAGCAAATGGCAAAGGCTGCAATTTAGGATATGCATTATACAGCACGTCTGACCTGAGGTTTAAAATTGTCGTGAGAATAGTTTTACAAATCCATGTGGTCTTCCTTGTGTGACTCTAACTAATTAGAAGTGCAGTTCTCCTTGCATGCCAATCATGCTCACTAATCAGACATGGCCCAGAGTGACTGTGTATACGCCCACAAACACAGACACGTGAAACCCAAGGAAAACATCACATTCGCATCGCAAAAAAATATCGGTTCCGCTGCTGAGCTGTAAGTGAATTACCTACCTATTTAACGGTCAGAGATTATCCACAGAAAGGTCCTATTATTAGGGGTCCAAGCAGCGTTATCCGCAAGGTCCCTAATGTTTTTATTACTGGAATTGTTTTATTTTCATTACTTTATTTAATTTAACATAGTCGTTAACACAGTTGTGATAGTAGTTTTATATGTCATTGTTTTCTGCTAATTTGACCCTTGTGTACATGGAACTTTTCGGAAGCACGTTACTAAGGGTAAAAAGCGGTCGAGCGCTGTTTGCAAATGCGGCACTTAAAATGTAAAAATACAATCACTTTGCCATGTTTGGGTTGGTAGAGAATTGTTGTGTGGTTTATTAGGTGTATGTTCTATATAATTTTTGTTAGAATAAATATGTTTTGGATTCAGTTCATATATTTCCATTCTTATCTCTGGATTCATATATAGCTCAGTTCAGATTTCAGTGTACGGTTGTGCTCAAATACTGAGTTAAAAAAAAAAAATCACAAATCAAATTTGCGATTTTATCTGTCAGATACATCGCAAATCGATATTTTCTTAAAATCGTTCAACCCTAGTTGTCACCCTAGTGTTTGTTGTGTCATTTTGGTCTTCAGTTTTATTGCTGCATCTCTGAGTTCTGTGTTTATTAGGTGTTATTGCCTTCACCCGATACTCGTTGCCTCCTTTGATTGGTTAATTGATTATGTGTTACACCAATCCCATGCCTTTCCTGGTTTTCTGTGTGTGTGTCAGTGCCGGCCCCCATTCTCTTTGCTGGCCCATCATTATGTACGTACCTTATGTCCTGTGTGCTGGTGACACTCTTTGCTTTGCCTTGTTCTGCTCCCTAGTTGTGTTATTCTGTGGATTTTTTGTACTTAGTTAGATTTTCACCCAGTTCGCATTTTGATCCCTCGCAGTCCTGTCACTTTGTGCCCTCCCTATCATGTTCTGTTTTCAGAATAAACCCCTTTTCATTGGAGCCATCAGCGGCTCGCCTCCCTTATTCCCTCACCTTTATCATACCGTGCCGTAAGGCAACAATGACATCCTAAACCCTGACCCAGCCTTAAATTTAACCCTGAGTAACCAAACAAAATACAAGAGTTTTGGCATTTTTATTTTTTTGATTGTGGTTACAGATTTATATAAAACTGTGTGTCCCCTTATAGGTACTGAAAAGGTGGTCCCCACAATGTCACAATAACAGCTATTTATCTCATTGTGGTGACATTTAGTTCCCACAGTGTAGTCAATACATCACACACGCACACACATTTGTTTTCCTGTCTTCGTGGGGACACTCTGTTCATTCCTATGGGCGTAACCCTAACCCCAACATAACACCCTTACCCCCTACCCAGCCCTAACCTTTACCATAAGTAACCAAAGAAAATACAAGAATTTAGGAATTCTTCATTTTTTTTTATTGCATTCACAGATTTTTGTGGCGACCTGAAAAATGTCCCCACAAGCAAAAAAGTAACAGGTTTTACAGCATTTTAGGGATATTTGGTTCTCACAATATAGCAAATACAAACAGAAATGGAGCACGCACTAGGGTTCAATTCAGAGATGCCAGTGTACAGACATTCCTGTTTTTTGACAGTCTCCCCACACAGGGACAGCTCCACACACAAGGAGAGCTCCTCCCACTAGGGAGAGCTCCTTCCACAAGGAGAGCTCCTCCTACACAGGGAAAGCTCCTCCCACACACAGGGAGAGCTCCACACACAGGAAGAGCGCCACACACAAGGAGAGCTCCTCCCACTAGGGATAGCTCCTCCCACAAGGAGAGCTCCTCCTACACAGGGAAAACTCCTCCCACACACAAGGAGAGCTCAACACACAAGGAGAGCTCCTCCCACACAAGGAAAGCTCCTCCCACACACAAAGAGAGCTCCTCCCATACAAGGAAAGCTCCTCCCACACACAGGGAGAGCTCCTCCCACACACATACAGCAGATGCATAAGTAGAATTCCCCACCCCAAAGTCTAAGTAAAGGAATGTATATTCCTTTTTATTTACATTATTTATTTACTTTTTATTTACTGGCTGTTGCAACAAGTAAATTTCCCCGGTGTGGGGTCAATAAAGTCTTATCTATATGGGAAACACCCATTCCACGAGTGAGATATCAAGGTATCTTTGTCCACAGCGAAGTCCAAGTGAGGTAAATAGCACATTACAAGCGTATGTGTCACTAAGCATAAGTGCAGTTAGGTTGAGCTTCTTCTAAAATTCATGAATTCCTGTCTCAGTCAAAGTTCTGTGCACCTGCTCTATATGTTTTCTTTTATTTTGCATTACAACACTACTGTGCAAAAATAGAGGACACGGAAACACATAATTTATGCATACTTTGCTTTGTGTTATAGTAGTTTTTGTACAGTGAGTAACACCGCAGGCTTTTGGGAGAGAGCTTCTGCTTTTGTTACGGAACCATGAATCACTTTTGGGTGATGTGCGAAGAGTATTGGTGGTTGAAGTGCATTTTGCACCAAAGGTGACCTGACGTGCTCAGGTGTGTTTTGTAAAGCACACTATGTGAAGAGCTTTGATAAAGTGGACGTGGCATTGAGACAGATTTGTGACTTGTAATGTTTGTAATGTAATGACTATCGTGTAAAATGGGGGCCCTTAAGGATGGCACGGTATTACACAGTGGTTAGCAGTGTTGCCTCACACCCCAGGGACCAGGGTCTGAGTCTCTGTCAGGGATGTATGTCTGTGGAGGTTGCATTCTCTCCCCGTGTCGTCGTGGGGTTTCCTTCAGGGCCTCTGGCTTCCCCCCACAGTGCAAAAATATGCTTAGGTGGATGGAAGTTTCCAAATTGCCAGTAGGCATGAATTGTGTGTGTGTGTGTGTGTGCCCAGTGATGGGCTGGCCCCCCATCCTGGGTTATTCCCTGCCTTGTGTCCGTAGCGTCCAGGATAGGCTCTGGAGCCCCACGACACTGCATAGGGCAAGCAGTTTCAGAAACTGGATGAATGGATGTCCCTAGACATTTGGGAAGAGAGGGCAAAATTTAGCTGTACAGCTGTGGGGATGGATCTATTTTCAGAGTGAAATCCTGCAGAATAAACGCCAAGCCAGTGGGCCATATGGAAGCTCCCCGCAATAAAGGATGGCAGTAGGCCGTAATGCTCCATTCCTGCTCTTATTGATGTTGGGGCAAGCCACTGCTCAGCACTGGCTTAATGTCACTCAACACGCAGCCCACAAGACTGTCACATGCTAAACGCTCCTTTGGCTAATTAATTGATTTGTTTTGAAATTTTGAATTACAGTTTTTATGAATTGCTAAAACACTAATCCCTGTTCCTGGAACAAAACATTCAATTTCCAAACCTCATTTATCTAGTCGATCACTCATTTGGCCAAACTTTAAGCAGTGTTCACCTAGTGAGTCACAATTTTCAGACCTGAGATCTGAGCTCTAAACACATTCTCATTCATGAAAACACCTTTTGCACCATGTGTTGCTTTGATACAAAATAAAAAATACAGGCCGCAAAGGTTGAACACAGCCAGTACACAGTAGGTGTCATTTATACACAATGATTGTTTATACGTGTTTATGAACATGAGAAGAAGCCAGTGACTCGAAAACAGGATACATGCTAGATGGAGTGCAGGTGCCAAAGGTGAATCAAATTCCAGTGTATGGGGTCACTGCATCCCTCTCTCTCACACACACACACACACACACACACACATACCATGTATTCCTCTTTTGATGGGGACACTCCATTCTTTCCTATGGGCATAACCCTGATCCCAACTCTGACACCCTTAACCCCTACCCAGCCCTAACCTTAACCATAAGTAAGCAAACAAAATATGACACTTTTGGCATTTTTAAGTTTTTTGATTGCAGATACAGATTTTTATAAAATTGAGGTTATCCTTATGGGGACCAAAACAGGGTAGAAAATAACAGGTTTTTATCACACTGCGGGAACATTGGGTCCTCACAATGTAACATAAACATGACCACACACACACACACCCCTAGGAGTAATTTGGCAACACCAATTAGCTTCAGCATGTTTTTGGACTGGGGGAAACCCCATGAGGAAAACATGCAAATACATGAAACACATAGAACCCTGGTCCCAGAGGTGTGAGGTGATAGTGCTAACCACTGCACCATCATGCCCCCCCTAAAAAAAAAGCATGTAAATATATTTAAATAATGATGTAGAATAAATATTCTTCCTTGACATTGGCTTGGCAGTTATACGACGTCTTACCACAATATGCACTTTGTTTGGATTTTTAAAATTTTGTCCTTCACAGTGACATTTGGGAGTACTGAATACTGCAAACATTACAAATTGCTTTACGTATAATTGTATACAAACATTTTTAGCAGAGAACCATTTTTTATTATAGTCTTTTGGTTTCCAGTTTTGCAGCTCAGCACTCAAAAGACCACATCCACAGTAAACATGTTTCTCTAAAAGCCAGCAACAGTTTTGGCTGGTAGTGCTTTCAGGTTTTTTTTTTTTTTGCTATGGTGTGTAATGACTGCTCAGTAGTGTTTATGTAGTAACCGGCTTGACGTGCGATCTGAAATCAGTGCTTGGTTTTGAGCAAAGACAAAATAGTTTTGAGAAGATTGTTCTCAAAACATTTTGTGAATGTTGTTTGAAAATTGGGTTTTGTGTTTACTGAATTGAGAAAAGGGTGGAAGTTTTCAGGGAATGTGTTCTGGAAGTTCAGAAAACTGTAAATTTTGCATTATATTGTACCACAACAAAGTCTATATTTTCAGAAGAAATGAAAACTACACATTTCCCTTTGTGCAGTACAGTGACATATTTTGATGTTATAATGTTCAGTGACTTTTTGTAAAAAAACAGGATCCACTTTAGTCTGGCAATATGCAGTCAACATTAAGGATCCGTGCAATGATTCCTAATGATAAATATTTTGTTGTAAGCCAGTGTTGTTGGATCAGCAGGATAAAAATTAATTAAAAGAAATAAATTTTAAAATAATATTTGTCTAAAACAGATTAGATACATCCATATCTACTGTTTGTGTTTTTACAGCTCTATAATTGGTCTTTGAGTATGATTGTCCAGCCACCTCAAAAATGCAGAGTATGGAATCTCTATGCCAGGAATGAATAGCTGGATAGTCACGATCATTAACGTGTAATCCAAACGGACCAGTACACCATGTCCTCTCTCATCTGGTTGAGGTGCATGGTACACGCCCAGCCTGCCCCGGCTCTGAACGCCGAAACTCCGCAGGCAGGCTGTGCAGCAGGGCGTGATTGTCTTTGGGTTATCCAGCTGACAAAGTTAGAAAACAATAGGAAATAGTGGACAACTTTTCATGAAATTATGTCATGCGGCCAAATATAGGTGTTAAAAGGCAATACTTCTAAGGGAAATATGTATGTGTTTTTTCTTTATTGCTTAAATTATAACTGTGTAAAAATAATTTACTGAACTTCATTAGTGAAGGGAGTTTGCCTGGTGCATGTGAATGTGTGCATGTAGAGCTTAGGAGGTGGATGGGTAACTTAGGTAGATTGTTCACATTTACCCAATATAAGAAGGCATTTTAAGCACGTGAAGAATTGGGGGATGACTGTAACTAGAGAGAAAGACAGTATCTTTCTGACCATACTCAGGGAGAAGACTGTAAAGCAGTTCATACATCAATGTGTTCTGTTATATGTGATGTTGACAATGTTAAAGGAGCCAGCAGTGAGGAGTTACATACAGGCTAGATTATGTTAGTAGCTAAATTATGGTGAGAGTGCCTTTCAAACATGCAGACACATAAACACATACATAATGTCACGGTTTTCTGCAGAAAAAAGCTGGCAGTGCTGCATGATGAGAATATATTAATGCTCTGTTAAATGACCATAGTCAGCGTGAGAACAGTCTGCCAGCTTACCCCCCCGCTTGCAGTCATTAGACATGAGAGTGTCTGAAGGGTGAGCCAATAGAATAGCAGCTCTCTAATCCATTTAATTCTCCCTGCAGCTAAGAATGCTTCCCATTGGTCAGTCAGGGCATTTGTGAGTCACTGGGTCACCCCATTCCTGAGGTGGGGGGGGAGTGCAAGAGTGTAGGTCAACCTGACACCTGTTCAGTATTGTAGTGCTAGGACAATAGATGGACTCAGGGGAAGAACTGGCCTATGATTGGATGAATGTAGTAAATGTCCCCTTGTCCTCTCGCTCACTATAAAGTGTTCACTACATAGAACACTCACTAGGGGATTGGGTTCTGACAGCGGTGGATACATTTCGGACAGCAGGCGGATGTTACACTGTTACGCAATTATGTGCCAGACATTCACAACTGCCACCTCCGCCAGAACTTGGACACCAGTGTCGCTGTTTTTGGATAAGTACACATTGTAATGCATATATGACTTAAAATAAAATAAAACTTTATAACACAAATCTGTGCACTTGTAATTTTATATGCAACATACCTGACTGTACTCTGTCTACCCATGCAAGTATAATAGGGACTGTAGGTGTAATTGTGTTATTTAATACTGATCTTCAATTTACAGCATTAATTGTGAATTAACATTACACAAGTGAAGCAGTCAAATACATTAAAATAGCCATTTGTTTTTAAAGCAGTGGTTGCCCTGGCACTGATGTTATAGCCCACATGCAGGTATTTCATAAGAGGGCTGCCTCACAACAGTTAAAGGTGACAGTTCAGTTACAGATACAGACTGCGTAAGTTTTTAAAATTTGGTTCAGACAGTCACATGACCGGCCGCAATGCATGATGGTCTAAGTTGGCCAATGCAGGGTACAGCTTCTGTACACTACATTTTGGTGAGCCTCCTGCCAATTTTCTATTGCACTATTTAGTGAAAGAAATTTATAGTTGAGAATTTGAACAGCACTACAAAATGGCCGATTCATCATATAGTGGACGAGCAGATATTTCAAACACAGCCCTGCACTAAAACATTAAAAATATATTAAAATAACATAATAACCACTATCTAAATTTAGCTACTGCTGCGGAATAAGCTTTTATATATAGCTCTGCCACTGATTTAGCATGAGCCACCTTCCTGCTCATTTTTATACTCAAGGAGAAAGTCAAAATATAGTAAGAAATGCCTTTGAAATCAGGGTGAGATTATAGAGTTTTACAGACTGTCCTGACAAGCCTGGAATTTAGGCTTCCCCCTGTCTGCACCCCAGCCCTGTCAGAGCTGCTGATTGGCCTCTGTCTGCCAATAATATGTGTGGCTCAGAGGGTTAGAATGTTGTGCTTCTGATTGGAAGGTTGCTGGTTCAAATATCACCTGTAAGACCCTGAAATCCTGCTGCTGAAATTGTCTGGCCCTACTTTCAAAAAAAGCATCAGACAAATAAATTGTACTCTGGCCTAATAATATGAGGTGTTATTTTACCGATCGTTATTTTTTAAGTGCACAAATCTTCCACACAAACAGTGCACAGTCAAAAATTTGTATCCTTGTAGAACTGAGAATATGTGTTTTTTCATGAATGACGAAATCAAGCACAGGGAACATGACATGTAGACTCTCCAAATGACCATTTTTTTTTTTTGACCCATAACCCTAGGGGCGTAAGGCTGCGACGGCAAGAGCAGAGGCAGCGGACCACCTTCTGTGGCACAAGGCGTGTTCAGTTATACTGGCCTACGTGTAACGTCAACGGGCATAGAAACTGCACTGCCGGGGAATACATTTCAGCTCCATCATTCACCTGCCACAGTCTGCAGCACCTGCTAAGAAAGCCAGGTAGCAGCTAGGGGACTAGGATGCTCCAAGCCGACAGCCGGCAGCCAGGAGAGCAGATACGCAGTGTTCACAGGCACCGTGCCAGATTCAGATCCGCGGGACGCTGGATTTTTGGGAAGTGAAAGTGGGTCGAGAAGATCTTACAAGAAATATCTGCTCTGTAAGCGAAAATAGGGCCAGACAGCCCAGAAAGCGGGACCCTTTCTGCAAAGCTGGGGTTCTCACACATACAGAGCACACCTACTATACACCGTCACCGACCAATGAGTGCAAGGCCTGGCCCTTCCTTGCTGAAACGCAAACACCCAATTGCTATGGGAGCTATGGTAGATCTTCAATAAACATGACACTCTAGTAGAAGAAAATTATCTAATTATCTTGGGGGGGTGCATATATAATTGTACATCCAGCAGCTAGCAGCATCAGTATAGTAGACGGGTTGGAAATGGACTGCAGAGGAAAGTCAGTACAGACTGGTGAGCAGCACAGATGTGAGCCATTGTGAGGTACAGAACCAGGCTTAAGCTCAGACAAAACCAAACGCGTGAATCAGGGGAAACCAGCACACGGCTCATTCAGCAGATCATCACTGAGATGAGTGTGAATGCCTATTATTAGACTGAAAGTAAAGTAGCCTTAGGTAGTTATAATTAGAGTCTGTGCTTCTCCTGTTATACCAGACCGGCATAGCTGAAAGAGGGAGGGGCTTTGAAAGACATGTGATAGCTATTGCTCTAAAATACGGGCGACTATTGATATATACAGCAAATTCTAGCAATGCACATATACTGTGATACGCTTATTAATTCATACTCTTAAGTTGAACTAAATGACACCACTGAAAGAAAAAGTCAGCACATGATCATTTAAAAATAAGCCAAAGTATGAAATGTGCCACAACTCTGAGCAGGTTAAACAATCAGAAGTACTTTTGAGTGCGTCCATGTGGAGCTTCACATTTGTTCAAACCACACCTTAGATTGTATTGAAGTGAGCAGTTACAAATAACCAGTTATAAATCTGATGTGAACAATTGTACGTTATGATTAAGTTATAATTTAATTACACTATAATTTAATCACTGTGCACACATCATAGTGTTATCATCAGCTTGGTGATGTAGCAAAATTATGCAATATGATCATGTAATATTCTGAGTAACACAGAGACAGTTAGAGTGTTTAAAAATAAGCCAGAAGAAACGTGAGTTTGAAATTTGAGAGAGCTGGTCATATGAGAAACCGGCCGTGAAAACTTTATAAACTGTGTCTGTGTCTTCCAGACATCAGTGTTTGGGCACTACGGTGACAGGCCAAGGAGAACAATACCAGCTTCTGGGTGCAGAGTGAAAGCCTCTGAAATGATACACTAGTCATGTATATCAGTTACAGGTATTACGGGACGTTACTGACGCTAGCCTGCATGCCTCAGTGGGCTACTGGGATTGGGTCCTCGCCAGGCCAGGCCTCAGCTCCGGCAGAGCAGGTATTACGGGACATTACTGACGCTAGCCTGCATGCCTCAGTGGGCTACTGGGATCGGGACCTCGCCAGGCCAGGCCTCAGCTCCGGCAGAGCAGGTATTACGGGACATTACTGAGGCTATCCTGCATGCCTCAGTGGGCTACTGGGATCGGGACCTCGCCAGGCCAGGCCTCAGGTCTGGCAGAGTGACATCACCATTCGGGCCTTCAGCAAAATCCCTAACACCCAACCGCTCCAGGGACTGGCTGACCCTGCTTCTTCAAAAATGTGTATCACTTGGGATAAACGCATTTGTTTAAATGAATTAAAATACTTTAGATGACTTTTCCCAGGTTATCTCTGAATCTTTTCCACCAGTGGTGTCAAAAAGAGCTTCTAAAGTCCTGGGGTCCCCTTCCTCGGATAGGCTTCATCTTGTTTGCATCTCAGAAACCATTTTCAAACTTGTGCTACCTCGCTTAAATTTCTCTCAGCTTCACTCCACAACAGTCACATATATATCATATATGTATCATATATTTAGGGAAAACTAAGTTGTTCTCCTCTCCATCAGCAGAGTCAGCTTCATGCAGCCCGTTAGCAGGGTTAAATTTTATGAGTCTTATGATGAGTTGTGTTTGCTATTACGCTATAATTATCCTTCTTTTCAGTGTTCTGACATGTAACAGGGCTGGGCCTTAACAGGCTGTCTTGTTTTGGACCCTAATAAGTCAGTTTCCAATAATACAAAAATGATGTCATGTTTCTTTTGTCTTATTGAGACATTCTTGGCATGGTTCAGTCCTTTCTTGTGTTACCTGAAAGGCTGACTCACTCTCCCACTCAGGGGGCGCGGAGCTTGGCATAGGTCCGATACAAAGAGGCTATGACACGCACATGTGCATCCCAGTTACCTCACAGGCACAATCACACTCACTAATGAGTGTGCAAATGCGATCACACGATGACACACAGTGCAGACGCAGACAAGCGGTGCTCTATGGCATCAGCGGTGCTAAACTGCTACCCATCTGGTTCCTTTCCAAATACATTAAAAAGTCGTGGACCTCATGTGTGTCAGTGTACTGAATTCACTCCTGGTGTTTTACATCTCATCTCCAAAGACTATTATTATTATTGAATTGGTCAATGCTTACATACTATTTGGTGTTTCTTCCTCACAGTTTTCATGAATTAATGATTTTTAGATGAATTTTAATTTTAAACGAAATTTATGCTTTTTAATTTCAAAGACATTTCTATTGAAGGACAAATACAGGTCGCTATATATGAGGCCCGTAAGGGCAATAAATATAATAAAATATATTCAGATAAAAAAAAAACATCAAATTATTTAGTTAGCAGACGTGTTCTTCACAAGAGGCATGCAGTTGGGAAAGAGTTAGACAGTCTGTGGAGCAATCCGGTGTTAAGCGCCTTGCTTAACGGCCCAATGGTGAAATCATCATGGCGTCAGGCCTCCTTCCAATCAGAGAGCCCCAAGCCACTGAGACACAGGCTGCATTTTAGGGCATTTAGTCTTCTTCTTCTCCTCTCTGTCTCTGGGTCAGGGCTGAAGTCCTCATTACCTGTAACTACTGTCACTGCACACATATATATATCTGAGAATGTATGAAAGTTCAAATGAGAGCGCCGAGATGCGCAGCTTTCTGTATTGACTCAGTCACATTCTGTATTAAAGATATATATATATATATATATATATATGAGGGTTTGTGGTGGGGTTGCCACATGTCCCTTAAAATACGGAATCGTCCTGTTTTTGACAATAAGATTTTGCGTCCCGTTATTAATCAATGGGGGACGCGGTTTGTTCAGTATCAGAGTTGAGATGAATGTGGCATCATCCCGTCCACAGTTTGTATGAAAATGCAGTTGGATTGATTAGATCCATTTGTCTTATTTATAGTCAATAGGTTACCGGCTGAGTTAACAGTGTATATCCTGAACATTACTTTCATTTGTTAAGCATTTACCTTTGATATAAAGCGACTGATTTTGTATGTGAACACTAATTTAATTACAAAGATTTTTATTCAGTTTATTTTATGTCCATTGATAATGAAGTACTTCAAATATTAAGTATGAATCGTAATACTCTCTTGAGACCATGGTTTAAGTTCTGACTTAGCCTAGCACCACTGGTGAGTCACTTGGCACATAGTGCTTGTGGCAGCACCCCACCACGATAGGAGTGCTTTATTCAGCATGAAGTGTGGCAACGCTAGTTTGTGTGTGTGTGTGTGTGTGTATATATATATATATACACACACAAATTAATTATAGAATGCTATAAAATATACATTATAATGTTGGATGTATTTCAGTGTGACAAAGTAATATATATGTATATCTTTTGAATTGAAGGTGGAGGGACTTTTTTACAGTGGAATACCCAATGAAATCTGAAAACTGGTCACACTTGAACACCCTTGGGCAGTGACCTCACACTGAGATATCCGGACAGAGTGGGGGTGGGCTTTCCCCTAAGAGGGCGGGGCCTCTCCGTCAGGGGCCGTTGCTCTAGGGATTGGTGCAGCTCGAAATCTTCAATGACCACTGGTGCTCTGACAAGAGAAATTATATATTTTCTTGCTGAAAACACTTTGATTTAATACGTTTTTATTGCTAGAAGAGCAGAGTTTTGTTTACAGAATAGTGTGACAGAACACATTCTGTGGAAAATTGTTGATTTTTAAAGGCTGGGCACATGACTTACAGTACTTTTGTCTTGTTCCTCTTCGGAGAAGAAACTTTATCAAATGACAGGCACACTTAACTTTTTTTTTAATCACCAAGCGACAAGCATAAATAATGAAAATGTCTTAATATGGAAGATCCTTTTCCACTGTCTGGGCAGGACGAGGGAAAAGGCGGAGACAGGAATGCGGAAATCTCCCGGTCGGGAGCTTTATTTCACGCACAGTTTACACAGAACACGAGACTTCACCGACAGGACTGGGGAAACAGACTTGAATGCGGACTGAAATACACAGTACTAATGACAATCAACAAGAGACACCTGGCAAACGCTGGGATTCCACACGAGGGCAATGAGGGGGGCGTGGCATACAGGAGGGTCGAACGGGAGGGCAAGACACTCTGAGAACACTGTTGTCACAAAACAAGGAGCAAGGCTCTCTCTCTTTTCCTGTTCTTAAAGACTGTTTCTTCTGCAGCAACGTTTCAAATGGTTCTTGTTTTGAGGTATTCTTTTAATAAGGATGAACCCTGCAGGACGTCACAGTCATTTGGAATAACTCCGTCGATGGCATTTGCCCCTCTCCAGATGGGTAATGCATCTTTAATGCAGAATGTGACTGAGTCAATACAGAAAGCTCCGCATCTCGGCGCTCACATTTGAACTTTGATACATTCTCAGATTTATGTGTGTGGTTTTACTGACAGCTTCTTTTTTATTTTACCACAAATGCCTGTGGAAACTTACTGAGCAATTCTAGCAGAAAGCCAACAGCCTGTGGTCCAAAGGCTGTACCAAATGGATGTTTAGATGTCCTGCAAGTGAGATACCGCAGGAGATATTTGACCAGGCACAATGCAGCTAACGTCAGTGCTGCTTGGATTAGCGTTTAACTTTAAAGCGAGGTACATGCCATCTCCATCACGCTGGCGGGTGCTCTCGAAAACTAGCTGAAAAGCCAATCCGCTCAGCCGGCCGGGTCTGCGCAGATGGTCTCCATAGCAACAGCTGTAGTGTCAGAGAGCTGACGGCTTGAGATGCGGATGCTGCGTGAGGTGGTGAGGGCAGCACCTGGTCACTACGAACATCGGACCCCTAAGCTGTGGCCCTGATAGGATGTGAGCCAGTGCTAACAATTTAATCTGAAAAACAGGACCTCAGGGAAGAGAGGCCACAGATGTCAGCAGCATGCCGTCCTGGGAAGGACAACTGCTACTCTGCTATACAGTCTTATTCAGCTCAATTTTAACCAGATAAGTCTACAGAATAATACAGTGCAGGAATTTGAAACAATCACTCAGAGAATATGACCTCTTTATTCATGTTAGCAAATTTTCACACCAAATGTTCGTAGGGAATAGTTCTTAAAAACCTGGTCAAGGCTTTGCTCCGTGTGCTAAATAATGAATGATAGAGAAGCATGTTAATGATTTATTCATGTGTGTTTATAAGTCTGTGTCTGCATGAATGTGTGTGGTGTACATGAATGAATCATTTATGTTACCTAATTCAGACAATCCGCTTCAATGGGTTAACATATAACAATTCACACCGCAGCTTATTTGGTTTAGTAACAGTTTATTCATCAGATATGAATCTTATCCTTTCGTGGTCGTGAAAAATCAAATGGGCAAACCTGGAAAATATAAATAATGGAGAAGATTGGCACAGGCCAGCTGCAGTGTTTTCAAAAGCTGCCCTAGGAGATGATCGGCGGTCAGGAGAAGGCACTAGATCACTGAAACGTCACGGGGGGAGGGGGCGGGGGGGTTGCGATGTTGCCGCCCCAGCAAAAGCAATTTACAGAGTGACATGTTCAACAGGCAGCAGGAAATGGAGTGAAATCAAGTGAAAGGAGCCAGATTAAACATATGTTAGAAAAGACGCTTTCAGCCAAGCTGCGGGACATTATCCCAGTGGCTGAGTGGGTCAAGAGGGAGATTATCAGGGTGCCAGTAATAGTCTAGAGAGAACACTGGCCGTATAACTGCGCAGCTGTAAAACCTCAACTGTACACTGACCTTAGATCTACACTGACCTTAGATCTGCACAGCTGATCTTAACCCCAGCCGCACGGTGGATGAGGCAGGAGGACTACAAATACCACACTGCAGTCCGGGCAGCAGCATAACCCCAGCTGCACGGTGGATGAGGCAGGAGGACTACAGATACCACACTGCAGTCCGGGCAGCAGCATAACCCCAGCCACACGGTGGATGAGGCAGGAGGACTACAGATACCACACTGCAGTCCGGGCAGCAGCATAACCCCAGCCGCACGGTGGATGAGGCAGGAGGATTACAGATACCACACTGCAGTCCGGGCAGCAGCATAACCCCAGCCGCACGGTGGATGAGGCAGGAGGACTACAAATACCACACTGCAGTCTGGGCAGCAGCAGTAACCCCAGCTGCACGGTGGATGCAGCAGGAGGACTACAAATACCACACTGCAGTCTGGGCAGCAGCATAACCCCAGCCGCACGGTGGAATGAGGCAGGAGGACTACAAATACCACACTGCAGTCTGGGCAGCAGCACGCCTCCAGGTCAGGAGACCTGGTCTGTTTTCCTTTCTTCTCCTGGAGGTTCTCTGCATGTTGCTACGTCTGTGTGCCGCATGCCAGGCTGACCCCCCACCAGGCCACCAGTTTGGTCGGTGCTGGAAAACACATGTGACTCATCATGTTAACTCTTTTATAAGCTCTTGGTGAGGCTGACTATTGCGATATACGGTGCAATATCTGTCAAAATCTTTGTGTTAATGCTGGGTTACGCCCTCAGTTCCTTTATCAGTTCCCAAGGAGGTTCCAATGCTGCTGCATTCCTTGTCCAAGACGGCAGCTTTTGACTGCATTGACCTTTACCTGTGTGTGTTTGCCGGGAATGACATCAGAAGCAGAGGCCCAAGGGATAAACCCAGACGAAACAAGCACCACGCCTTTCCGTTGAAATATCCAGCCATCCATCCATCTCCAGAACTCCAGCATGGGGTCACAATGAGCCTAAAGACCATTCCAGGAAGCGGAGGAAATGCAGCACGGGAGCTCCCAGGACTCACCACCCCCACTCACTACTGCTTATTCCGAGAAGCCCGTCTATCCTAGTTTGTTTTCGGACTGTGGGATGAAACTGGGGCACTTGGAGGAAACCTAGACAACGAGGGATACACATGCAGACACACATGATTGTATTTATATTTTAGCGAGGACCCTGCATTCATTTGTATAGGAAAAACCCTAATCCCAATCACAATACCCCTAACCCCTACCAGCCCTAACCTTAACCATAAGTAACCAAACAAAAAATGTTACTTTTTTTATTTTATTCACATGATTTTTATAAAATTGAGTTTCCCTTTATGTGGACTGAAAAAAATTCCCCACAATGTCAAAATAACAGTTTTCCATCACATTATGGTTATATTTGGTCTCCCAATGGTATATACATAACCCACATACACACACACACATACCATGTATCCCTGTCTTTATAGGGACACTCCATTCATTCCTATGGGCATAACCCTGATACAAACTATGACACCCTTAACCCCTACCCAGCCCTAACCTTAACCATAAGTAACCAAACAAAATATGAGACTTTTGGC
>JAODKM010000020.1:9163307-9178818 GCA_026780845.1 Petrocephalus sullivani
GCATATTTCAACAAGACAATGCAAAACCACATTCTGCACACATTACAAAGTCCTGGCTGCGGAGGAAGAGGGTACAGGTACTTGACTGGCCTGCCTTCAGTCCCAACCTGTCTCCAATAGAGAATGTGTGGCGCATTTTGAAGCGCAAAATGCGACAATGAAGACCCTGTACTGTTGCCCACCTTAAGACTTGTTTGCAGGAAGAATGGGACAAAATCACACCTGAAACACTTCATCACTTGGTGTCTTCAGTCCCTAAACATCTTTTAAGTGTTGTGAAGAGGAATGGCAACATTACAAAGTAGTAAATGCTTTACGGTCCCAACTTTTTTTGAAATGTGTTGCAAGAACCAAAATTGGAATACATGTTTATTTCGCAAAAAACAATAAAATTTACAAGGAACAGATTAAATAATGTGCTGTTGTATTGTTTTCAATGTAATACAACTCAAAGTAAATTCGGAAATCACTACTTACTTTTTTTATTTGCGTTTTCCATACTGTCTCAGCTTTTTCTGATTTGGGGTTGTATATGAAATTTAAACTTTTTATTTACATTTCTGATGGATATAGCTGTACAGAGTTAGCTAACCAAATGTTCAGTAATGTATGTATGCATAAAATATTGCCCCATGTGTTATTAATAAATACAGATTGGTAGCCTGTGTACTTCAGCATTACTAAACAGTATTAAGCGGAATGCACGCCCTCTTCTGGAAGGATGTCGCAATAACACTTACACTTCTTTGTTTAGTCCATCCATCAATGCATCTCCAAACCTGTTATCCTGGTTGGAGTTATGGGGGTCTGGAGCTTATCCCAGACAGCACGGGGCACAACCTGAACGAAGTGTTCTTTGTTTGTACTAATATTACATTGCGTTCTCCCAAACAGCTAAAGACAATGGAAATGAGAATCAGGGGGGCATTAAAAGTTGAGCTACTTTAAAAATCCGCATTACAGTTAGCGTCACAGATTTCAGTTTTCTCCCACATGCGCGTACATTCTCAGTAACTAAAAGCTGTAGTTAATACGTATTGGAATAACGTAAATGAATTATACTTTCTGAATTTTCGCTGCCTGCTCTAAATTATTTTAAAAAGCTATACAGTCTTTATTTAAGCCAGCTTTTCTTATTCGAAACTCTAAACGCATTATATCCTTCGTTTTAAAGGTTTTCTAGTTTGCCAAGTCAAGTACGTTTACGAGGCCTGAATCATGTATAAGGGGTGTGGTAGGGTATTCGATGTATATCCTGCTGGCAGGGGTTCTAAACAGGGCAGATTGCTTTTGCGGATCTATCTATCCTCCTATAGGCGATATTAAAACAAAGCACTAGCGGTATCCCGAGCACCGTGAGCCCATTGCGGGAGTCACTCTCCTCTGCCGCTCATCGCCCCCCATTCCCATCCGCATGCAGGGAAGCTTCACTCAGCCCACTCTTTCACTGAGAGAAAGGGCTTTCTTTCTCCCGTCATGTTTTCTGTGCTTATTTGTGCACGTAGCATTAGCCTCGGATAGCTAGCCAGAAGCAGATGGGCTAGCTATCCGCAAAGCATGGCTACAAAAATGCAACGTAATGTACTGATTTACAAGTCATATGAACCCCAAATCGTGCGTAAACGATTTACGATGGTTTTATTTGTTCCATAAGCGAATTAAACAGTATTTGTACAGGATGTTTGTTTAGCTTTTTTATCAATTTGAGCGGTTGAGAACTATAGCTACGATCACTATAAGTGCTTTCCTCTTAACTGTTAATTATGTACGACAACATGCGTATAAGCCTACAATCATGTTTAGCCGGCCCCATCAAATATAGACATAATTAGCATATTATTTTATTTTGAAGAAAATATCCCACCTGTCCTTACAGGTACGTACCAAAACCCTGGAAATAAAATACATCACTAAATCAAGCATCAGGTGAATCTCATGTCCCCATCTAGTGCTAGTGCTTGCTGCCATCTAGTGGCGGAAACGCCGTAAAATCACGGAAAACAGCCCAAGCAACCTTCTGATACGGGGGAGGGTAACTGCATCGGAATATGTAAAAGCCTCCTTTTCCTCCATAAACATCACATTAGACCTTGGCTAAGCACATTGAAAGAACCGAGTCGTGTCATGGTAACATGTTTTCGCCTTATTTCGAGGTAATTTGATCCCCCAGTGAGTGTTCAGCAGTTCAATATGCATATGTACTTAAACCATTTATTACCGCAATGAACCGTAATGCGCTTTACTTCGTCATTATATACTTGAGCTACTTGTGCCTCCCGCAAACTGAATGCAAATAGCCTTATGTTTATCTCCATGAAAATGGTGAGAGATCGAGGGAGAAACGCGGAAAAAAACACGCACGCGCGTCTATGTTGTATATTTATATTAGAAGCCGTTTCGAAAACTAAATCCTTACGTATGAATAAATGATATCACTAGCTATCATTATAATAAATATATCCCTAGATACTATTTCTGAGGACGACGCCATATAAACACCGACAGAGACGTTCCCGAAATCATTCGGCTCCTTCCTGTGCAAAGAAACACAGGAGCACGTGGCACCGGTTGTTTTCAGGTACGCGGCCGCTACCATTTTCCGCTTGTCTTTATTTTAGTCTATTCCATGCAATAATTAAAACAGCAAGCATACAGTCTGGTCCGATGTATGTATATATATTCTGTACATTACGTGCTATACACAGGGCAACAATAAGGTCACTGTTAATATTAATTAAACTCCGTTGACCCCCCCCCCCCTAAAATAATGGGACGTCCCCGGAGTCGTTTCGCGAGAGGCCGAGGAGCATAAATAGTGAGCGAGGCGGCTGCGGCAACCCGCCGCTATCCGCAGGGCTGCGGGACCATGACGGGACCGGGCGCTCCGAAGATGGACGCCAATATCGTGGTCTTGGGAACGGACAACGTGGGCAAATCAGGTAGAACCACTTTTATTATAAGTATTTTCGTTGTTGTTATTGTTGTTAACATCATCGTTATTATTGTTATTACTATTATTATTATTGTTGTTATTCTGATTGTTGTTTTTTGCTTTAATTCTAAAAGAAAATAAGAGTATAGTTATGTGCAAACTAGTTCGTGTGTATTAATTAGGACTGTCAAAATTGACGCGTTAACGCGGATTAATCCAGCATCGCGATTAATCTGATTAAAAATATTAACGCATTTAAGAAATAGTTGGCAACGCTGCATTTCAGGGATTTTGAGTCATTCTGCGCTGCAGATGGGGTAAATGCGTTAATATTTTTAATCAGATTAATCACGATGCTGGATTAGTCAATTTTGACAGCCCTAGTATTAATATAACTCTTTGATTATTGTAGCACTTATAGTCCGTTTCCTAACAAGAAGATTCATCGGGGAATACGGAGATATCGGTAAGTTCATCCAAATATCCATTTAACTTGAACTGGCAGCTTTAAGACTGTGACAGTATATATTACTGTATCGTAATACGGGATTGATATGGGAGATGTATGTTTGTGTAGAATGGTCGATAGGTTGTTTACACGAATAGCCAGATTGAAATGTTATACGGCTTTTATTTGCGGCTAATGTTGCGCTTTTACTTTACCGCCTAGAATCCATCTACAGCCACAACGTAATAGTGGACGGACGGGAGATCATCTTTAACATCTGGGACTCTCCTTTCTCGCAGGTAATAGACGTGAGCTTACAATGCAAGTCGGGAGACAGCGTAACAGTATAATAATTATCCCTAAAACGTGCTGTGGGCCCCACATTTACTGAGGCGGATTGCATTTACCACCGCGATGAAAGCTGCTGAGATCGCAGGGCTGACCTCCGATCGGTCCCGTCTACGTAGACAAACCAGAATCATATTCACTGTAAGCGCTGAGTGTAAAATGCAAATAATAATGTGGCTTTTAGTTCAGCTTTATTAAAACATATTTTTCTCTTCCCCATTATGATCTTCACTTGTTCATAACTTCAAATATCATTTTAGGCACACTTGTAAAAAAAAATCATTGTACTATTAAAGAAAAGGGCTACATTTGAAGAATGGAGCTTTTAACTCTGGGGTTAGCAGTGAAATTCTCGGTAATAGAAGGGCACTGGGCTTTTGTGGCTGTGAGCAGTCTTACTTCAGTGGATGGGATGGCATGTACACGCTGTCTCTCAAACACACACATCAGTCACTGAGCTGGCGGCTAGACAGCACATCGCCTGTGTGACACTAAGTGAGACAGACTGTTAAAAAGCCCTGGAGTATAACTGCAGGACTATGTCATCTAAAAGGTCAAAGATTTTTTACATTTATATTCATAGGCACATTGGTGATGAATATTTTTTATATATTTTTATTTTATATGTTACAGTTTTAGAGGTTTTCTTTTACTGTTATAATGTGCTGACAATACAGTGCTGCTATTAATCTGTTATAGATTAACCATGCTGATAACCAGTTACAGACGATCCACTCTGATGAGCTTGGTTAGAGGAACAGTAACTGTATTGTATCTAGAGTGACAGCCTGTCATATCCCTTGATTGAAGGACGCGTCTCGTGAGAGCCTGACGCTGGACAAGAGGGTCCAGTGGGCGGACGGCTTCGTCTTGGTCTACAGCATCTGCGACCGGGTCAGCTTCAACAACGTCGCCAAGCAGCTCCAGCGGATCAAGGATGCCAAGGACTACCTGGGGGTGGACAAGGTGCCCATCGCCATCGTGGGCAACAAGCGAGACCTGCACCACCGGCGCACGGTGCCCAGCGAGGAGGGCCGCATGCTGGCGCTGGGCACCGGCTGCCAGTTCTATGAGGTGTCGGCCGCCGAGAACTACCATGGTGTGCTGGTGGTCTTCCACGGCCTGCTGGAGCGGATGCGGGAGGCCCGCGCCCTGGCCAAGAAGCCGGCGGGCATCAAGGGCATTGTGAAGAGCGTGTCGGCCGTCTTCAGCAGGAGGAGGACGGACTCGGTGTGAGGGGCGCCTCCCCAGGAGCTTAGCAGCTGGCCTCTAGGGGGCCCGCCTCGAGTGGGACGCCCTCTTTGGACCCGCCAGAGTGTTCTGGGCACTGGGAAGGGGGAGGAGGGGAACAGAGCTCAGGTGGGCTTCAGCCTCCGTCTGAATTGAGAGTGAAAGGTCTGGGACGATCTTGTGGAGAGCGGGACGCCATCCCTGCCCGCGGCTCTCCATTGGTGGCCTTTCGCACCAGCCCAGAACTTCACACCTTTGCATTCTCACGCAGACCAAGGACAAGGTTCTGGTGCTATGATGTCATCAGCTTAGAGGGGGGGTCGTTTATGTGGTAATGAAAATATTTCACTGAAAATGACTGCGGTGTCATGGGATTTCTGTGTTCGGGAACACCTAGCCTTAACATGTAAAGTGTCCTTTATGAATGGGGTCAGATTTCAGTCTGGGGACCAGTGACACTCTCCAGAAAGACAGCATTCGTCATGAAAGCACACCGCCTCTGCTCCTACACGCTGTCTCGGAGAGGGGAGGAGCTCCCAGATAGCCCCAGTGCCCCTATTCATGCACATGCCTGCTGTTACCAGGCCACAGAAATATTATGTCTTTTTATAGCTGTCTGAAGGAGTATAGCACTCCTCATTGTGTCCTTTGGCTGGGAGAATGGCACTTCCCAGCCCGACCCGCTCCGGCCCAGCTCTGCCTCCCAAAGTTGGACTAACACAGACATGCTGTTAAGTTCCCCCTTCTCTAGCATGTGTTGGCCAAGTGGTAACGGTGATTTTCAGAAAATTATAGATAAAAAAAACAATCTACAAGCACTTTCAGCTCAATATTTAACAGTTACGTGGTAGACAGCAGAGAATTTAATTTAAGTCTATTGTACAATTTCACCATGCCTCGTGCATATGAAAATACATTTCAGCTAAATGTCACAGCAGAACTGAATAAATGTTTGAAGCCTCCTTGTGCTGCATTTTATTTCTATATCTGCAGTAGGCTCTTGTTCTTTTACATTTTCTGACCACATGTACCAGCATGCCCAGCCTCTGGCAATGCAGACCAGGTCTCATAGCCTATCTTGAATAGTCCTAGAATGCTGATTTGTAACACAAGAGTCATTCCATCAGTTTGCTCAATCCAAGTGGGGGAACGGCTTGTTAGAAAAAAGACCATCAAACTGTCAAACATTACTGTGCTGTAAAGCTTGACCTAGTCAAAGCACTCTTCTCTTCTTGGGGAAGAAACAGCCCCACGAAGACTGAATAATATTTACGACTTTGGTGCATGTGCACTTGGCCATGAAAAAGCCTTTATTAATAGTCTCCGCTGTCTGTTTGAATAAAGACAGAGCACTCATGAGCTGGGCTGCGAGAGCTAAGATTGCCGACAGATCTTCAGGCACTGTGTGCACAACACAGACATTCTCTGCTCTGGGCAGAGGAATTATGGGTAAACGGCAGCATAGGACCTCTCCTGGAGTTATTTATGGGTTTAATATTTTTCGTGCGTCAGCTCAGAATAATCCAATCATTTTCCTGTTGTGCCTTTCCCAACATGGTGCTCTGAAGTGCTTAAGCAGGAATCAAAAGTGCTGTAATCAACATACTACAATTTAGGGTAACAACAGTGAAAATGGACAGTGAATAAAACAACCTAGTAGAAGAGGAAAATAATACTGTATGCATGTGTGCAGTGCTACCAACCGTAGGTCAGCTCTTTGTGCAGCCTTCTAACAACCCACAGCTCTGCCTGTTACATCTATGCCATGAGCACAGGTCATTCAGGGCACAGAGAAAAGTGACGCAGTGGGTCAGTGCATATGCTGATACCCTACTCGGGTACAGGGGAGGAGGACACAGTGGGTCAGTGCATATGCTGATACCCGACTCGGGTACAGGGAAGGAGGACACAGTGGGTCAGTGCATATGCTGATACCCGACTCGGGTACAGGGGAGAAGGACACGGTGGGTCAGTGCGTATACCAATAGCTGACCCGGGTACATGGGAGAATGACACAGTGGTTCAGTGTATTTGCTGATAACCAACCCGGGTACTGGGGAGAGTCACACAGTGGGTCAGTGTTGTTTTAGTTTTTTTTGGATTGTTGTCCTGCTGTGGGCTTGAACTTCAGGACAGAAGCTGATGCTGATGATGAGCTGACATTCTCCTTCATGATTTTCTGGTAGAGAGCAGAATTCATGGTTCCATTAATTACAGCCAGTCGTCCAGATTGTGACCCAGCAAAGCAGCCCCAGACCGTCACACTTCTACCACCATGCTTGACTGTTGGTATGATGTTCTTTTTATGAAATGTGTTAATTTTACAGCAGATGTAATGGGAAACCTTCCAAAAAGTTCAACTCTAGTCTCGTCAGTCCACAGAATAATTTCCTATAAGTATTGGGGATCATCAAGATGCTTTTTGCAAATGTAACACGAGCCTTCGTGTTCTTCTTGGTCAGTAGTGGTTTTCGCCTTGGAACTCTCCCATGGATGCTATTTTTGCCCAGTCTTTCTTATTGTTGAATCATAAACAAACACCTTAACTGAGGCAAGTGAGGCCTGCAGTTCTTTAGATGTTATTCTGGGGTCTTTTGTGACCTCCTGGATGAGTTATCGATGCGCTCCTGGAGTAATTTTGGTAGGCCGGCCCCTCCGGGGAAGGTTCACCACTGTTCCAAGTTTTCTCCATTTGTGGATAATGGCTCTCACTGTGGTTTGCTGGAGTCCCAAAGCCTTAGAAATGGCCTTGTAACCCTTTCACGACTGATAGATGTCAATGACTTTGTTTCTCATCTGTTCTTGAGTTTCTTTAGATTGAGATCTTTCAGCCTACTTCACTTCGTCAGACAGGTTCTGTTTCAGTGATTTCTTGATTGACCAGGTCTGGCAGGCCTGGGTATGGTTGGTGAAATTAAACTCAGCTTTACAATAAATGTGGTTGATTCATAGTTAATTCATTAGTTACCAATGGGGACAATAACTTTTTCACATAGGGCCAGGTAGGTTTGGATAGCTTTTTTTCTGTTAATAAATGAAATCATCATTTAAAAACTGCATTTTGTATTTACTCTGGTTATGTTTGTCTAAAATTAGAGAGAGAGAGAGAGAGAGAGAGAGAGACGTTTGTATTCATCTTAGTGAGGACCATTTCTAAAGGGAAAAACCCTAATCCCAAAATGACCCAAGAAAAACCTTAACTGTATCCAGCCCTAACCTTAACCACAAGTAACCAACCCAAATACAAGCCTTTTGGAATTTTTCATTTTTCGATTGCATTCACAGATTTTTATAAAGTGAAGTCTGAAGTAGTGAGGACCGAACAAAAATGAGCTCATGAGTCATGTTTTCCGAAGATTTGCTATAATTGTGAGGTCCTATGGTCTTCACAAGTGCAGCAAAACCTGTACACACACACACACACACACACATGCGCAGGAGGGGGCGTGTGCATGAGGTGAGCAGGTAGCTGCCCACTGCCAAACAGGGAGGAGAGGAGGCCATGTAACGGGCTGGGGCTGATTTTCTTTGGACAGTGCAGGTTATCTATACCACACCCATGGTAACCTAAACCAGCACAGCCATTATAATATACTTCAAAGACATGCCATTCCAAATGTTTTTTTTTTCAAAGAAAATTGGGCAGTTCTTAATTCTTAAAAAAAGTGCCAAAACCTCTAAAAGTATTGGAAAAAGATGGAAAGCAAATTACAACTGAAACACAGGACATCAAAGCCACGGGATAGGAAAGCAGAGCAAAGTGCCCCAACATCACGGAAGCTCTCAGCACCGCCTCACAAGAGCTGGGATTAGTTAGCTCCGCTGGGGTTTAACGCCACACCAGCAACCAGGGCCATATTCATGCCGAGCAACTGGACAGCAAAACCAACTGAACAATTAACAAGGTTAAAACTTCATAAATGTATTGTTACAAACAATCAAAACAATCTAAATAGGATGTTTAAGATTAAATGCCTAAAAGCCAGGACAATGATAAATATGCCAAAGAGAGTTCAAAGCTGGACAATATAACAAAATGCGCTTAACAGGCAAAGGAGTGTAACATGCAGGACACACAGGTGGATCTTCACCTGTAAGCAGAAAGATGTGGCTCAGCCCGGCAAGCCCAATGTGACACCTTACAGAAATGACCTGCTACCACCAGTTTTGGAGACTCACTGTTGCTCCATTTATAACAGCGGTAACTTCATAATCTGTTATTAATGCGATAGTCCCATTCACTTAGCCACAGTCTTATTCCATATCCATTCAGCAGGGCTTTGAGGTTAGACGATGGCAGTAAAAACATCTGTGTGTCTGAAGTGAGTGCCTCCTTAGGGAACCTCTCTGTTTGTTAGTTACCAGGCACGCCACAATGATCTGGGCCCCAACAGAAACAGGACGGCTGGGAAAATGCACATTTTGAAACATCAAAGTTTAATCTCCTGTCTGACTTTTCATATTGACTGTGAACCTTTGGCCAAAGCAAGACCACAGACACCAACGAGCAACATCGAGGGCTAGAACCACAACATTTTGTTTTTTGTATAGGTGTGACTCAGAACAGGAAGTAGACGGGTTGCACTCACAGGGGAACTTCTCAGGGCGACGGAGCAGTCTTGGGCCCTGGGTCCCGTGTCCTTCACCGTGGCGAACACCACCAGAACATTGGAGAAAAGCGCAGAGAAGCTGAGCTCCACTGCCACGCCACATGGGAAGGCCAGCAGGCGCCGGGCCGGTAAATCTAAGGCGGATAAGACCACGGCAAGACCGTCAGTGGTCAACGACCAGGCTATAAGCAGGCAAACTAACACGATTTTAGCTCATTCACTTACTGGGTGTCACAAATCTCTTCAAGTTCCCCAGCCCAGTGCATGGGCTTAAAAATCTACTTTTGCATGCAAATAAAATGAAAATTCCCTGTCAGGCCAAATGTCCCCGTTTCCATTCAAGCAGGCTGGCCCTCCTCCACAACTTTCACCATGACTCAGCCCAAAAATTGCTGCATAAACCTGAGCTCAAGATAAAAGTCTGATATGGGGGCATCTAATCAGGGCACTTAGAAAGGATGGTTCTATTCAACCTTTCATTTGAAGAGGACTCTAATCCCCAGTTGTGGGAATCTCCCTGACCATCACTTAGGGACGGTTGGGGGAGGCTGGTGGGCGCTTTGACTTTTTACAAGCTTTGCTGGGTTTGGCATTTAGTAAACAAAGCATGTGGTTAAGCTGCCTGTAAAACGGGACCACGACGGCGACTGGCAGGCAGCACCTGGCTAACTCCTTATTTCTCAGTCTGATCTACTCGCCAGTTTACAGGCTTCGAAGCCAAGCCCGTTCTGCTCGGCTCCGCAGGGCCGCAGACGCACCGTTGGCCTGCTTCCAGGACCAGTCTCGCAGGAGTAGCTCGGCCGTGTGCCCCGTCGTGCTGACGGGGTCCGCCAGCGAGCGCGGGTCCTTCAGAGTGTGACGGATCTCCACCACCTGCTTCCCAGTCACCAGAGGGTCCCTGCCCAGATCTGGAGGAGGAAGGGCCGCTATTACATCTTTGTCCACGGTGCTGTGGAGGAAGACGATGAGGGTGTGACAGTGCGGCCGGTGGCGGTGATGCTGGGGGTGGGCGGTGGGGCCCACTTCCTTCCTGATTCATAGCTAAGCCTGAAAGTTCCCCTGTGGCTCACCAAAAAAACATGGCCATCCAGGACACAAAAGGCTCAGGGGGCAGAAGTAACAGCAGACCACATCTGATACGCAAATGCATTCCCATAGACTGTGAAATATTACTGTGTTCGGCCTCAAAATAAAATGGAAAAAATACAAAGTCTCATATTTCCTTAATGGTACTGGATGGTCTTGCTTGTGCCGCACGTGTCATTTTGAAAGACAGTAAGCATCTTAGTGGAAAATTTACTCCCTGGTATACAGACATTTTAAGCAAGCTGAGAACCAGCTTTTTTTCCCCTGCGAGGGTACCTGGCATTTACAAGAACTTTTCGCGAGTGGGATAAGTTCACAGACAGAGCAGCAGGGTCACCCCAAGCAAGTGCACGGCGCTGACTTTCTCATTTTACCACGAAGGCTAAAACGAGATTTGCGCTAGTTTTACCCTCTTTAAATAAGCATTTACATAATCCGATCATGCAGAGTGATGTAGCTTTGCCCAAAAAAACTGAAAAAACATCTTGACATGGAATCTTGCAGCTCTCTTGACAAAGAAAAAAAATTAATAATTAGAAACATCATAAGGGGAGAGCAAACAAGTCAAACAGCTTGTATCCCGAATCCAAAAGGGCTATAGAGCCGACTTCAGTGAAATATGATTCCAGATAAAAGCTAAAACATATCATTGTGTGTTAAGCTCTAGATAAAATGTGTGTCGCGCAGCCTGGATGCCGGCGTTTCCTTTTACAATCTTGCTAACGTCAGAGACGAGTGCGGCTCAGGGGAGCCTTGGCCTTTTAATCATCGCTGAAGCATCTGGACCGGACCAGCAAGCAGCCCCGGCACAGAGGTCGCTCACAAGGTGTCGGGTTCCGGAACCCGGCGCGGACCGGGCACCGCGCTCCAAGCCAAGCGTGAGGTCCCCGGCCCACGGCCCCCGCACGGCGACCATGGGGTGGGCAAGAGCAGCTGTCCCTGGGACGAGGGCGCTCAGGTTTCAACAGCAAGGACGATGGGGGGGGGGTGTGAATAACCAGCTGATGAGGTCACAACGCCCCTGTCCCCGGCATGCAGCCAAGTAACCATAGAGACTCAGAAAACAGCAACAAAATCTTCTCCCAAAGCACCCAAAGTCTCGCACCTCCATAAGGATGAACAAGCCAGGGTCTTGTTCCAACTGCCAAAGCAGATCCAAAAACACACAGAGTCCATGACCTCCTGCTGTCCCACCCTAACTGTCCCCCCCACCCCCGAGTGCTCCTGTCAACTGCCGAGGACCCCAAACCTGGGCAGCTCCAGATAATGAGCCAGCTGTGAAAATAGGTGACAACCGCAGAGCAAAAAAGGGTAAGTACATAAACAGCAGTATAACAATACTCAACGTAAAAATCCTGCAAAAGAAGGAAATCACAAAACACAAGTTCCACAAATGACCCTTGAGTCACCCGGTGATATGGATGGGAATTAACACACCACATAATACATCTCAACAAGGCAAAGTGCATGCAGCTGACGCTGGCCGTTATTACTGCTGTGCTCCTCCCTTTTGAGCTGGGTTCATGCATGGTGCCCCGCTTAGAGAAGCACTGGCGCCCCCTGGAGGGGTGGAGGGCACCAGCTTCATGAGTACAGAAGGCTAGCTGAGGAGACTGACCCTCGGACACCTGCTCCAGGACACGCGTGACCTTCTCGGGGCGCAGGATGTTCATGTTCAGGTACTTGGTGAAGACACCTGTGCTCCGGCTGCCGTCCTGTACCTCGAAGGCCTCCGCACCCTCACATCTGCAAGCCAAGCACACGTCTAATACCTGCCCTATTGTGACTCTCACATGCCATCTCAAAGCACCGCCCCCTCCGATATTTAGTGGCCCAGCCAGTCTAAATCCCACCCCCCCACCATGTGAAAGCCACACTCCCCTCAAGTTATAGCGGCCCACCATGTGAAAGCCACACCCCCTCATGTACGTTGTGGCCCACCATGTCAAAGCCACACCCCCTCATGTACGTTGCAGCCCACCATGTTAAAGCCACACCCCCTCATGTACATTGTGGCCCACCATGTCAAAGCCCCGCCCCCTCGTGTATGTAGCGGCTCACCTTGCCAAAGCCCCGCCCACTCATGTATGTAGCGGTCCTCCTTGCCAAAGCCCCGCCCCCTCGTGTATGTAGCGGCCCTCCTTGTCAAAACCCCACCCCTCATGTATGTGGTGGTCCATCATGTTAAAGCTACACCCCCTTGTGTACATAGTGGCCCACCATGTCAAAGCCCCACCCCCCCATGTATGTAGTGCCCCACCTTGCCAAAGCCCTGCCCCCTCGTGTATGTAGCAGCCCACTTTGTCGAAACCCCACCCCTTAGTATATGTAGTGGCCCACCTGGTGAAAGCCCCACCGCCCATGTAACTGTCTCCCCAAGTCTCTCCCTAGCACTCACGTGGCAAATCCATATACAGTGTTGCCCAAAGGTTCAAGGGACTTAATTTCTGATGGGGCACAATGCTGGTTATACCTGAAAAACCAAACAAAAAGAGACAAGCCGCAATTACCAATAAAACGAGGACTGGGAGCCAATCAGAGAGGCGAGTTGGCGGCGGCGGCAGGGGGTCAGCGGCACACACCACTTGCGGCAGGTGTCCAGCAGGACCACGTTGAGCGCGGTGTGCTTCTCCTGCATGCGGCACATCACTCGCTGCACGCTGATGCAGTTCTCGGGCCGGTAAGGCTGCGGGGCATCAATGGGCACCAAGTAATTCCTCCCCGAGGACTCATACCCATGGCCTGCGTAGTAGAAGAGGGCTGGGGCAGGGGGAGCGAGGGTTAGGGGAACCTGAGGGTTGAACTAGCACAAACACTTGTACCCCCGGAAAAGATTGGTTAAAGTTAATCCCGCCAAAAATCCATTTCTGGGGGGAGGCTGGCGACAGGAGTAAACAGAGACGGACACAAATTAACCATGAAAGCCTGCGTAGCCTTAAACTTTCATTTTGATGCATGTCTCCAGAATAATAGCTGTCATTAATAATTAAATACAGCTCATGAGTAAGTTACATAATAAAGCACGCATAATACGCGAGGGAGGCATGGTATTTCTAAAAAGCTAAAATTAGTATCATTAAGGATGATGCAACTTCCTCATGCGCAACGGCAAAATTAATTATCAACAAATTCTTTTCCTGAACTACTGAGTGTTCATTAATAATACACAGCTTTTTTTACATCTAAATAATGCTTTAGGTTCTGGGATTTTGTTTGACGAAACCGCCGGATACAAAAAAAAATAGCTGTTTGCTTACACCTACTTTAGAATAGTACTGTAGTGTGGCAAAGGACTTAAAGACCCAATAAGAACAGCTCTGCAGCATGGCAAAGGACCTAAAAGACCCAATCAGAACAGCTCAGTAGCAAAGCTAAGGACCTAAAAGACCCAATCAGGGGTGCGTTTCCCAAAATCTCCCATTAGCAACTTACATAGTTGCATGGGTCCAACTCTGTAAGTTCCTAACAAAGTGAGCAACTATACTTCTGGGAAATGTACCCCGGAACAGCTCAGTAGTGTGTAACTGGATCAAAGCACAATCGCAATCAATCAGTGAGTTACTGACTCAGAGGAAGACAAGAACTATTTATGGTCATGTCAGATTTGCATATATTGCAGAAGTTCTGTTATGGACCAAAACATTATTACTAAATGGAGATGCTCACTCAGGGTTTGCAACGTTTCGGAACCTTTCTGGTTTCATTAAGGCTTCTACTGTAACACTGTAGAATTCTTGTGTAATCTGTTCCCACACGATCATATCTTTGTCTAATCCTTCTATTTACCCCTAAGGCACTCGTACCCAGATGACCACTCTTCTGTCTGTACACTGAACGCCTTTTGAGTTGAGATGTCTATTCGCATCATATTAATTTCATTAGTGTGTCCCCATCTAACCCAGAAAAGGGGAAATGCAGGCAATGGACCACTTCTTCCACAAACTAGTCCCTGGACTGACTAGAAATGCTCTTACAATGATCTGTAACAGTTGGCTGCTTCATTTCACTTATAATCACTTATAAACTTTATTTATTATTATATTGATATAATCATGATTACAATGGGCCTCATTCACCAAACATTCTTACGAACAAATTTGTTCTTGAACCCCACTTACGCACTTTTTATAAAGATTCTGACATTCACCAATGTTTTTTTTCGTGGAATTTGTTCTTAGCTAAGAACAGAATCTATGCACACTCAAGACTACATGTCAGCGACGATAGTTTGTTCAAAATAATCGTTTGTGGCAGTTTTGTTAATTGTACAGCTGATAAAATGTATTTTGATGTAATGTATTGGAAGTCTTTTAAAATTAATATTAGCATGACTGAATTATAAATTAAATATTTTACATAATTAAAAATTAATTATGAAATGATGTATTATTTAATCTATACCATTTAATTTATAAATTGTTGATCGATATAATAATAATTGGTAATAATTATAACTTGTTTTATTGTTCATAATACATATAATTTATTTATAATATCATTAAATTAAAATGAATTTTCATGGTACAAACAGCCATCTTTTGGATCAAATCCTGCCTTGTTCAGTGCTTGATCACACTATTTATCGGACCCACAGACCAGTTTCCATGTATCGAGCTTGCTATCAAAATGGAATTTATATTGCTTCTTGAAGAACTTGCCAGTCATGCTCTGAGACTGGAACGCATGCTTGAGAATAAGGGTTGGATTATCGGCCTGGCCGATTTTTGCCCATTATCAGTATCGCCGTTTTATTTTAACACTCACCGATATTGCATAATTGCAAGGTGCGCTACTGTGGCTCCGCGACCTTCTCTGCCTCTGTGCTCTTTGCTCTCATCCAGCTGTTTCATTTAATGT
>JAODKM010000020.1:9181144-9207516 GCA_026780845.1 Petrocephalus sullivani
CCAACCTCATAACACCCCCAGCTTCTGTGAATCACACAGCAAGAGAAACATAAAGTCCAAGGAGTCTGAACACCAAGCAAGCTCCGCCCCCCCCTTGCTACGCGTGATCCGGGGCCAAGACCAACAGCTGGACTGAGCATCATGCACGGGGCGGGTGGGTCGTTCACACAGCAGACAAAAATAAGCCAGACGTGAGCCGGGGCGACCCGCCGCCCGGCCATCCACTCACGAGCTGCCGGACCGGCCCATCCGGCCGGGAATTACAAAGTCAGATGGTGTTTTTCTCTTGAAACGCCAGGGATCAGACCCCTTGCCGCTACCTAGTCATCTGCGGATCCACTGAACCGACGCAGCTAATCAGGTGTCAGCTCTTCTGAACCTTCTAACAACGCGCAGAAGGACATGTGTGAGAAGATGCTCTGTAACCCATAATACGCTGGACCAAAAGGACGCCAGCCCTGTGCGTCACCATGCCACCAAATCCAGCGAAGGGCCTGGAAAGGCGGCGAGCTCTGGCATCCGCCCGCAAACCGCTCCACCGCCATGGGAAACCATCTGATGCAGTCCCCACCTCCCCCCCCGCGTCAAAGCGGCTCGGACCAATAATAACCCACCCTCTGGCAAGAGGAGACTCGCCTTCCAAGAGCCGCTTATGCAGTATCGATTGGATTCCCGTAAACGGCGACAGGGCCGTGGATGAAAAATCTTCCCGTTGATTAATGCACTCGTTTGTCCTGCCTTATCAAATATAGAGGCACCCTAACTTCATCACGGGGAGAGAGTGACTGCATTTGCCTGCAGGGGATGTAAAACAGGAGGAGATCTGTGAGCCAGGCTCAGCCTGGCAGGTAAACAAACACGACCTTTCATCTGGACACAGCCTGGCCTCTCCTGTCCCCATCTGCCCCTTCAGGCAGCCTCCACTGTACCGGGGGCCAGGTATTTACAGTCTGCGAGGCCCAGAAAGGGTTAGGGAGTCTCTACAATCTGCAGTCTGATCAGCATAAGAGACCCTTAACACAACATTGACTTTATATGGACGCCCATGACATCACAAGACATGGTGCTCATTTGTATGGCAGTGCAGCACCAGAGAGCATGGTGGTGAGGACCCAGAGGAAGCCTACGTCACATAGGGAGGACACAAACTCCACCCACAGAGGGGGTGTAGGATTCGAACCGACAACTCTGGACATAATCAAGCTACAATGCAACCCCACTGAGCCACCGAAACAAGTCTAAAGCAGAACAGAAACGTAGGAAATAACCGTCTTTGGGAGCCGTAGAGGTAACTGTGAGCAGCCCAGCGTGGCAGGCAAGCAGAGCTCAGCTAAGGGTTATAAAACACAGAGCGTAATTACAGACTCAACGAGCTCAAGTGAATTGAAATATGCTGACAGGCCATGGACAGACGAGGGCCCGGCCCGGTGCAGACAGCTGTGTCTCATTAAGGTAAACAGTGCCACTACAGTGGAAATAGGTACTTTCCCCAAACGCCGTATAAAGGCATGGTGCAGCAGACTCCAGGCTTATAGAAGGACCGCCAAGCCCCCAGAGAGAAAGGGCCCCAGACCACGACTGAACACGCAGCACCCGCCATGCCATGCGGGCTAAATGCCCTGCTCTTAGAGTGCGGTAACCTTGAAGCACGTGCTGATGGTTCGAACATTCCGGAAAAAAAACAGCACCAGATACACTGGCGAGGTACGCGGGGAGAAAACAGAACATTTTACGAAGGTACAGAATCACATTCTTAAGGCACGCTGCAGGAATGCCAAATCCTAGGTTAAGTGACGGCGTTTTAATCTAAAGTTATTATTTTAATACCACTGTGCTGTGACTCAAAACAATGTTTCAGGCTACATATTGCAGAATGCATGAAAATCGGGCTTTTGCTCCGACCGGGCCGCTTAAGGTGACGGATGCCCATCCAGAAGCCAGCTTTCCGGCTTCCCACAAAGGATTCTGCACGGTCGGCTGGGGGTCTGGTATGTGTGACCTGTCAAAGCCGCACTCCCAGAGCGCCCACTTGCCAACACAGCTGGCGAGCGCCATTAACCGCCGAGGAATTCCGGCCTCCCTTTGCTGGCGTTGCCCCTGCCACCCCCCAGCAGCAGTCCTCCACAGTGCACACCCCCCCGTCAAGGCGTCTCGACACTCACGCCTGTTTGGTCATGCTGTCTGCCCGTGCGTAACACCCAGATTCGAGGATCGCACGGAAGCCTCCCCCTTGTGGGACACGCCTGCCGGTTCCGAGGGCATAACCAGAACCCGTGGCACACCTTATCGAGCGGGACCGCTA
The DNA here is from genome assembly GCA_026780845.1 of Petrocephalus sullivani. Taxonomy (NCBI): domain Eukaryota; kingdom Metazoa; phylum Chordata; class Actinopteri; order Osteoglossiformes; family Mormyridae; genus Petrocephalus; species Petrocephalus sullivani. The sequence goes on from JAODKM010000020.1 coordinate 9,183,447, forward strand.
CATTCCTGCATTTGGGCCATGACCATCAGAGCCGTGAGCTCAGAAGGGGCAGTAGTGGCTTGACGGGACAAACGGCGGGTCTGCGCAGGGGGCTAGACACGCTGCAATAACTAGACGCCCCGGGGACATCAACCCAAAAGCTCTGCAGAAAATGTTTGCTCAACTGGCTAACTGCCCCTGCATTAACACTGACTCGCACCTCTTCCCGAGATGCACCCTTCACCCGCCACACAGAGCCATCCCCGCACGTGTCTGTTGCAGCCCCCGCCCCCCATCCCAGGGGCTGACCCAACCCGGGCTCTCACCCCCCAGCTTGTAGAGCCGTTAAGTACCATGAATGTAATTGATCAGAGTATTGACTTCACCTATAAACACCATCTAACACAATATAGCTGCCAGAGGGATCAGTCTCCGCTTTGACAAGGGTTTTATACACATTTTATACGATACCCAAGCACAATTTTAAGATTAATGCACAAAAGTCACTCTTGGACTGAATTAAACCCCTCCCCAAATTACCAGCAGTTATTAAATCCGCACCCCCATAAAACAGATGGATGCCAAAAGGATTCAGTCAGAGGGGGCATTTTTCACATTCCTAGACTGATGAAAATTAGCAGTGGAACTTATTTTGCACAGATGATGGATGGTGCCTGTGCTTACCCTGTGCTAAGTGCTCTGTGCGGCCTACCTGCTGCTGCTGTGTGCTGTGAGAAAACAGACATGTAACAAAACCATAGAGATGGTACAAGTAATACAGGAAAAGCAAAGCCCCTTATTAAGTCTGTAATGTCTAATGTGGGACGTTCAGTGAGGCTCCAGCCTTGGTATTTGGCTACACTGCCCCTAGGGGCCGGGAGGTCACGTTTATTGTGGCTGAGGTCAGGTGTCGAACATACTGATACTCCTGAGTTCTTACAGGAGGCATGGGAGAAGCGGTGTGGCTTTCACAGCACTGACACACAGCACTGACACACAGCACTGACACACAGCACTGACACACAGCACTGACACACAGCACTGACACACAGCACCACTCTTCCTATACCGATACCTCTCATGGTGTACAGGAAGACCAATGCTAGTTTGATACCACAATATACCACCCCACCAATCGATAAGGAAAAGGGTACAGAGTAATGTTATGCATGAGAAATATGGCGGGCTAAATTACCCCCCTGCACACCATTTCCCCCAGTCGAGATATGATGATGGACATGAGTCACGTGCCTCCGATGTTCATGCAGTCCTGGCAAAGCAGCTACCATGACGTAGAGAGGAGGTCAAACAAAGGTGAATAAACAGGCTCCTTCATCACACATAACGGGCAACGCACATAACGTACAACATTACACAGATATGCGTACATTGTTATGTACATGCTAATTTGTGTGCTGATGTTGTCTATTATGCTCTAAAATGACCGTTTAACAATTTCCTGCAAGATTGTCATCCATCCTTCATGGACAGTGTTTATACCCATGCAGTTTATTGGGGTATGGGAACGTCACCGGTGGCAGCAAATTAGGATCCAGGTTAAAACTTTGAGTCTTCACTAGAGGAACCCCAAAACGAACTGAAAGTATTCCATTTTATGCTCATGTTGATCCACGTGACCTTAAGCTGCCAGTTAACAATAGACGACACAAAGATATTCTATTTTCAGGCTGGCTCTGGTTAAGTTAAATGACATTTTTCCCCAATAACCTTGGAGGCCTTGAGAAAAGAAAAAATAATTTGAAAGCCATTTCAATACAGAATTCTCAAAAGCATATCTCCTAAATGCAAATGCACATTTAACAGCTTCAGGAGTGCAAGTAGACCTTGGTGTAAAGGGACACTGATGAGCTTGGGTAAAACTATTTTGGCAAAAAAATGTTCAGCCGCGCCGACACCTTTCAGCACATACAGCTGGATTCCGGTTTGTTTTTGCGACAAAAGGGTACATGAACAGTACACGGCACCTAGCTCAGGGTCGCCAAGTCTCACACATCTGGCGTGACACTCGCGCTTTCAGACTCTCATGCTCGCGCAAAAAATCTTACGGATAACGCATATCATTCCATTATAAACCCAGAATTAGCTACATCAAAAGCATTGGGGCAGTTTGCAAACCCTACAGACCATTTACAAGGTAATACAACTCTTACAAACAGGTAAATGAGTGCAGGCCAAAGGTGGAAAGCCGGCTAGCCCAAAACCCCACATGGTCACGCGGCCCAGCTCGCTCAGCTGTCGAGCCTCCCCCGTCCAGGAGCTCCAGCCTCCATGACTCGGCGAGGCCCAGCTGTGAGTTAACTGCGTTGCTAGGGAACTGGGATGGTTGGGGGATTGGCACGTGCGGGGGTCCACGTGCAGGACCCACGTGCACAGCCTGGCAGACCGATCGATGCACGTGGCGGGCTAATCGAATAATGTGGGCTGCAGGATGGAGACTGAGGTGGAGGTGTGACTCACCGGGCCGTAACGGGAGACACGCAGTGGCATATGCTTCCTGACGGCGCGCGGCGCTCCCTGCAGGGTGACCAAGCCCTCCTTGGCCAGGTCAAAGGTCACGCCTGGGGCGCTCTTCAGGCCAGCCACTGTGGTGGCAGAAGCGCTTTGTAGCTGCTGTGCCAAGCCGTTAAGCAGACCGAGAATGCCACCGCTCTGGAAGCAAGCAACTGCCCATTAACAGCACGTAGAGACGCACACGCAAACCATCCCCCTCCCACCCCCCATTAACAGAGGGATCCCGTCCTCCCAGTCATCGCTCACCCGCAGAGCCGACCGTCACCTGCAGCTCGGTCTTTAGGGCATCTCCCAAAGAACAAGAAGACCACCGGCAGCTGTAAGCGGTCGATTTTACACAATCGCCCTTTCAAAACAGGAGTGCGGTCACCATGGCACCATGGTAGCCGCATGCTTTGACAGAGGGCTCAATTAGCGGTCATCATGGTTACGGTTACAGTGAGCCCACCGCAGGATTTTAATGTCACATGAATACACACACACAAAAATACCAAAATTTCAAACTTCAATATGAGACCAAGGCATTGAAAATCAATACAATTTTCAACAGTATATAACAATTGACTTCAATTGTAGTGGTTTGCAGTAAAAAGAACCCTTCATAAACTCATGTCACTACTTTGCATTGCATTGTCAGTCAAAGCATAATACTATTAAGTAGTAGCCATTCTAAATCGCCCTGTAATCATGTACAGCAATATTCACAGAGTAACAAATATACTATTAAAAAATTTGATTTCACTTTATATTATAATATAAAACAGAACAGAAATACATTACTTTTATATGCCTTCTTTATCTCATCTCAAAACACAAACACTTCCAACAATGGCGTGAATCCAAGAGTTTGTATCAGAATGATCGACACTAATCAACGCGACTTCACGAGACAGTACGGAGCCGAACACGAGGAAAAAGTTACATCTCTATTCAAGCAGCAACAGGCTCATACTGATTAATATTTAATGTAGGAGCAAGATGTCAAGATCGCAAACTCTTTGTATTGCGTTGCACGTAGGTCCTTTAAATGTTTAGCTATACCCAGTGTGTTGTCAGTATTGTGCGATGGCACGGCTCGCATATAGGGTTGCATGTGTCTCGTGGTTTCCCTTTTCATTTGGCATAAAGCCACAGTATTTCCAGTCACCGCTCAGGTTGCACTCTTTATCGATTAGGCACAGTGGTGAAAGCTGTGATGCTTCTGCACTAGTCATCTTAACACCCAGTGTGGGAGACTGCACTCAAGGCTAGGCCTGTGCATGGCCTGTGCTTCGGCGTGGGCATGTGCATGGCCTGTGCTTCGGCGTGGGCATGTGCATGGCCTGTGCTTCGGCGTGGGCATGTGCATGGCCTGTGCATGTGCATGGCCTGTGCTTCGGCATCAGTAGCCAATGAGCCTCAGTGCTCAGAGCAAACTGGAAGTGCTGGCTGTAGAATCAATACCATGAAAAATTAGTATTGAAAATGTTTTAGACATGATAGAATCGAGTCTTTCGGTACTTTGATACTTCTGACAACACTAACTGACAGCGCCTTGCTGTGTGCCCTACTCAATTGAAAAGTAATCAAAACACAGGCAGGCGGGTTATGGCTAACCAGTGGCAGGCAGGTGCAGAATGTTATTTGCAGGGACCTCACATTCTCACCGTGGAGCCATGGGTAAATTCGGAATGCACCATGTGAAACGCAACTAATCTCTAAGTGAGGGGACTGTTTTATTGTGCTTACTTCAGTTAAGCTGAGGACTGAGGCGGATGTCAGGTCCAGAAAGTAAAAATCCAGGCCAAGATTGTGTTTCAAACAACCTTTTAGGTACTCTGAAACTTTATACTCATCTGGTTGATTGGGTTCAGAAAGTAAAAATCCAGATCAAGACTTTGTTTCAAATTATCCACTCTGGAGTAAGGAAACACCAAGGGCCTTTTTTGGATGAACAGTTTCCTCTTGTACGAGGAACCGTAAGGACCAGGACCTGCATCAAGGTAAACTGCTCGGATTCAGAACTCAGGGACTGGTTAACATTAATGTTTCACGGTCAACAAGAACATCACGGAACACGCAGCACAGCACCATTCATGAGGCTCTCTTCTGAATTGCCTTCGGTGTATACCTCAGGACACTGCGAGGCATTAGTTGAATGAGACTCATGTTTACAGTTGACAGGCATTAACAGTCTATACAACCAACTATAACTACTATGCAATTAGTGGAATAAAAATCCAGGACTCCTGGATGCTCTCCTGGACTGTTCTCAGCCATAAATCGCGTAGGTGCATTTTCCTGTATCAAGATGGTTCATAGCATTATAGCATCTGATCAAGATCTAATGGCGTCAACCAACCTTGTTTCTTATGCTATGAGAGATTGGGTAATGGGGGGTGGAGCCTATTGATGGGATGTACAGATGGATAGATGGATGGATGGATGGATGGATGGAGTGCGAGCCCTGCAAAGGCTGAGCGTCCCATTCCTGGTGTTCTTTGTTTTGTACTTCATAGAATAAGCTCCAAGAGAGGTACCAGATTATGGGAAATGTATGGAAAAGATGTGTACAGACAAGCAGACATCAAAGCCAACTAGCATGCGCGTTTTACATCAGAGCAACAACAAAACAGCCAGACTCCTGCAGCCCAGCGGCCCTAGAAACCCTCCAAAAGCTCATCGGTAACACCCCGCAGAACCCCGCAGCTCACCCTCAGCAGCTCTCCCTCCTTCTTCTTCCTCTTCTCCTTGTCGGTCTGCTTCACCTTCCCAGTGACCAGCCCCACCACTGAGTTCTGGAGGCCAAGAGCCAAGCCCCCGGCCATCGCCAGGTTCCTCCAGGCCAAACCAGCCTGCCGGCACAGAGTTGGGAGGTTGATTACAAGGTTTGCTGTATGGCTTCATCAAAAACAACAGGGTCTGGCACAGGTTTGCAAGAATGTAAGACTGCTAACATGCTCACTCACACATTGGTTAAAAGTCCTAGTAATTAATATTTAACCACCAAAATAACCAGGATTATGGTTAGCTGTAATTTGCAACACAAAAGCATCCAATCACAGAATCACCCAGGGCGTCCTTGTAAATTCAAGGCCCGTCTGTTACACGTGTAACTGGAGACGCCAGCCGCTCCAACTGCTTGCCCTGCACACAGGGCACCGTGTGCCGCGGGCCCGTCAACACACTAAGGGCGGGAGATTTACACGCCGCTGGCACAGCAGCCCTTTCTGCTGCTCGCCAGTGAAAGAACCCTTAGACCCCCCCCCCCCCCCAAAAGGGAACAAACGGCTCCCAACCTGGCCATACGTTTAGGCAGCGACTGACGTCAAGTCCTTTGTGCTGCAAAGAAACAGTCACTTAGTGCCGCTGGGCTATTTTTGGGTTTTTATAGATGTTATTCAGGAAGACATGAAATCAGACTATAAAGGGTATACGAGTGCCCTGGTAATTGGTCTGAGAGGGCTCAAAACAAAGCCCAAGATTTTTAACTGATCAGCATTTCTCTTTTATAACCATAGTGACCCACTTCAGAAAGTAATTGGCAATTTGACGGATACATACTTCTTAGACAAAGGAAAACCCACCTCCAAGTCGAGGTGGAGACAGATATTAGCAGAGAACCATACACGGATTTGCAGACATGAATTTTTATGAATCTGATGGCAGATAAACAATACTCCTTCAGTTCATGCCAATATTAAAGCCCCAGTCCCTTCAGAGGCCACAGCTGAGAAGATCATGGGACCTTCCTGCCCTCCATGGATGACATCTCCATGAAACGTGGCCCCCAGAAGGCCTCCACCTTGTGGCAGAAGCCTCCCACCCTTCCCAGGGTCTCACAGCCCTTCAGCGTGACCAAAGGAGCATCAGTGCAGCTTGGCCAGACTCCCTAACTGACTCTTCCCCACTGCCATCCGCAATCTGAACTCCATCCATCCATCCATCCATCGACACTTTGTAAATACATTGACATTTGCACAAGGATGACCAGATAACCCATGTCAGAAAGGACACCTTGAGCTGCTTCAGGTTTTACAAACTGAATGCCTCCAGCGTTTGACTAAATGGTTCAGTTTTTATGCTTTGACTGACTGACTCATCCAGCCGTTTCACATTAACATTAGTATGATTATAGGAGACTGACCACTCAGCTCACCGAAAGAACTTAGTGCTGAAGTGAAATCCAGATCCTTTTAATTGAAATGGTAGTTTGCAAAACCTGTCCTAGCTCACACGGGTTATCTGGTCACCCTAATGTGCACTACTGTTGCCACTGCTACCAGCAGAAATTCATCGCTCTAATGTTTATTATTCACTCATTTATACTACTTATGTGCCAACCCTAACCCCAGCAGCAACACACTGAAGCTAACTGCATGTTTCTGTACAGGGAGCTAATGGACTTGTACATTACGTAGACATTTATTTAACATGGGATCTTTGTCCAAAATGGTATACAACTGAAGCAAATAGGACAATACGAGCATATAGCTATTAAGGAGACAAATAGGTAGTTGTCCAGTGAATGACCAGTGTTAGTATCAGAGGAAGAGCTATACAGCACACTATAAAAAACCATAAATTACCTAATATGAGGGCCACTCAATCAAAGGCAAGTGGAAAAAATAAGTGTGTTCAGGATGCACGTTTAGTTAATGACTGGCAGACATACGGAGAAAGACAATGAGCTGACCTACTTAAGGTCGGGGGGGAGGGGAAGAGGGGGGGAGAGAGAGCATGCACACCTCCCGTACCAAAGTCAGTTGTGACCTTGACAACAGCACCCAATGCTTCCTTGCTAATGTTTATACCTACAGCAGTCCTGAATAAGCATGTGCATACATAAGTGCACAAAACCGCGTGGAAATCTGGGAAGATTCTATTACTCTTAATAGAAATGATTACAAACTGACGAGCGTGTCATCTGAGGAGGACCACACAGACGCTGCTAAACAGCCCTTTTTGATAGGCAACCTGGGTTTACAATACAGAACCTTCTATAGGAACAAGACTGTACAGGGAGCACCCGCCCCCATGTGAGGAACGGCAGTGTCCTCGGCACGGCACCAAAACCTTCCCTTAATACTAGAACAAGCCACTACATGGCTTTACCAAGCTACAGTATCTCCAGAAGGGTCCAGAAAGGCGGTGGGGGGGATTGTTAGATGACATCGAAACACTTATCTGTGGCTTAGGTCTATCTTATTTGGTTGTTCTCACTGGCAATCTTCAGAGCTCATTTTAAAATCCAAGTGATGCGTAACAGACCATTGCCATCTAAATCGAAGGTAAACGCACGAAACAAAACCAAAAAAATAAATAAATAAAAGGCAACTCGGAGGTATAAACTGGGCCTTAATATCCAAACCGAGTTTGCCTGATGTTTCATATTCTTTACACGGATATACAAGATATCAATCATCTGGTTAATTATGGAGCTAAACTCGTTCACCCTAATTACAATTAATATTAATGAACATTTGTCCTAGATTAGGTTTGTTTATCAAATCAATTATTCATGCAACATGCTGTGGTAATGTTTAAAAATATTATCAGCCATACTGTTAGCAAGTTTACAGGCTGATTACTGTCTCCTGCCCCAGGGAAAGGATGGATCTAGAACATTTTTGTTGGCTTTCAAGACCGCAAGACTCTGATCTGTAAATAAACATCAGGAGGCCACTTATAAGATACCTAATTTGGAAAATAAACTGATGAAATAGCTTCTGTTTTGTCTGCATTAAAATGCAGAAGGTTTCAAGCTCAGACTAATTAGCCTTACACAAACAGAGAAATGCAGTGAGAACTCCCATTAACATGTTACTGGAAGCCAGATGAGGGCTTTAGTTATCCTGGTCGGAATGAGAGGAAATTTAACTTCAAATGAAAAGACAAAAATAAGGTTATACTAAGCTACACGGGGGGGATGACATGCAAAAGCATTCATCTACTAACTGGTTATCCTGGTTTGAGTAGTTAGGGGGGTGCATAAGGCAGGGGTACAGCAGTCCACAAGAACCCATGCTGGTATTCCCATCTTAGTGAGGACCTTCCATTCATTTCTACGGGGAAAACCCTAATCCCAATCATGACACCCACAACCCATACCCAGCCCTAACCTTAACCATAAGTAACCAAACTATAAAATTGAGTCTGAAGTAGTGAGGACCAAAAAAAAATGATCCCACAAGGTAAAAAGTTACAGGTTTTTGTCAGACTAAGTGTAGGTCTAGAGAATATGCACACTGCACACACAGAGAGTGGCACCCGGATTCCCCGAGTTGTGGGGTAACAGCACTAACATTAGAGCCACCGCAATCTTAAATGCATTGCTTCTTGCAGTTACCCTAAATCAGCATCTCCCACCCCGCTCCTCGGGACCCACAGACAGTGCACGTATTTGCTCCCGCCCAGCTTCCTGCACACCTCCACCAGCTACTTGGGGTTCCTGGTTGTTTGGTGCAGGTGCGCTGGGAGCAGAGAGGGTGCAAAAACATGGTGTGTCTGTGCATCCATGGGTGGAGAAATGACACTAAATTAACATTAAAACTGTCTTTAAGAAGAACCATAAAATGTTACATGGAGGGGAGGTGCCAATGATGGAGCAGAACTCACTAGCGGGGACACCCCCGGAACGCTGAGGGCCAGGTCGCGCCCCCGAGCGCCCGTGTGCTGGATCCCCCGCGCCGTCCTGTCATACGCGCGCCGGCAGACGACTGCAACCAAGGAGCCCAGCCGCTTGTAGCTGGGCTGGACGCTGCCCTCGCTGGGGTCCGAGTCCTGCTGCCAAAAGGAGGCGCTCTCTGAAAGGAGAGGGAGCAGGGAGCTGAGGAGGAGTCCAGGAGCTCTCCCAAAGAACGGGTCCTACAGGGTTCTAGAAGGAGCCGCAGCAAGAAGGCAGCAGCGCACCTGCTACTGGACGGGTGATGGGGAATTTGGCGCCTCTGAAAACCATGTTATTACAGTGGTCCCCCGCTACATTGCGGTTCAGATTCCACGATCCCGGCTACTCATGGATTTTTTTTGGCGCATAAGTAATTTTTTCACGGATTTCCTCGGTATAATCGCGTTATATATAGTTATTATGCATTTTTCTGTTGAAATGAGCCAATAAGCATCTGCCAACATCCCAGTTTTTCGCATGTCACTGTCGTCACATTTTTTATATAGATCACATTTAAAAATTACATTCTTCCTCTGTACTAGTTTAGGGCTCAAATTCCTTTAATAAAATGCTAATAAACTGAACAGTAAACACGGCAAGTCTTGTGGCCATGTGAAGAACGCGCCAGTATGAGAGAGACCTGGGTACGATGTCATATCAAAAATGCTGTCAGGCTGTGTTATGTCTAAGACGGTTATCAGTGCAGCTCCAGCTGGTCGCCAGAGATACGAGCAGGAGAGAAACATCATGTGACCGAGCTGAATTACAGCGCCCCCGAGGGATGAGGGTTAGGCTTGGCCACACCCACTGCTGCACCATTACCTGGCCAAGGTTCAGCCTGATAGAGGTTAATGGTGGTATGCTGCCTTTGTGCTGTTGTTACTGATAACTGTATGAATTTATCAGAGGTGCAGTCGTAATGAAACACCCCACCGGCCCAATAGAAATTCAGATTATAGATGGGCCCCCGAGAGAGACACTGATTGGGACCCAACAGACCTTTGTTCCTTGGAGTGCCAGTTTACAGAAAGCAGCCTCGCTCTGCAGCTTTGAGTGGAGTGAATGAGTCATGTTTTAATTCCTGGGCAGGACAGTTTACCCAAACATACTCACTCCCGAGCACTTATCCGGTTCAGCCTAGTACCATCATCTTAGAACCAGGCCTTAAGTCTTGACAGTTTCCCACAGAACTTGTAACATTCATTGGTATACGAGTCTCTGAGATCCTGCTGAAATTAACTGGGTGTATTGACATCCAAAGTCTAAAGGCACATTTTCTACCTTTCTTGATGAAATACTAAAAATGAGTTTGATTATTAAGAAACTATTAACTGTTATTTACATGCTATAATGCATTACATTAAATGATGTTATAGGAAAAACATCATTTTATAGCATAAAGGTCTATTATATCATTGTACATCACCTAAACAGAACAGGTAAAAGTTTTTCCACATTAAAATAGTAATGGCGCCCTCTGCTGCACGATAATAAAACCATGGAGACAAGGAAGAAAATACAGAAAAATTACGCTGAAGTACCCAAAAGTTGCACATTTATAGGTATACCTAAAGGTGACACTGGTCTCAGAGATTCTCCATTTATATGCAGTTGTGTTTTTAATGGTTCAGAACACCAATGAGGCATTTTGCCCTAGATTAGGTGAAGGTGATTGTTATTGTTGACACACCACAACGAAATGTGTCCTCTGCGTTTAACCCACGTGTCACATTGTGACATAGGAGTGGCCAGCTAATTCAGTGCCCAGGAAGCAGTGCTTGGGGACGGTACCTTGCTCAGGGTACCTTAGTCATATGTCGCTGGTCGGTGATTCAAACCAGAGACATTTCAATCACAAGTATGCTCCCCTAACTATCAAAGAGTACAGACTGAGTAAAATGGACACTTGCATTACCCATTTCTTCTGCAGACGCAGGCAGGATGTAGCTGACAAAGTGCTCGGTCAGGGTGAGGGCGGTGTCGGCCCCTTCCCCGGCCAGCCGCATGGGGGCACTGTTCAGCACGTAATCCACTCCACCACTCATGGCACTCCGGGTCAGCTGGTACCCACTGGAAGCAACGCCCAGCGCCTTGTCCGAGGTACTGGTGATGGGCCTGGAGATACCCTCGCGGGCAGACTGCATCGTGGAGGTCACCATCTCTGCGATGCCAGCGGCCAGCTGGAAGAGACGTGGGGAGGAGCACTGAGTCACCACATTACAGATCCCATACATGTACATACACACACACACGGCTTTCCACAGGACGATTTCTCAAGCTGCCACCTCCCAATAAGTAATAGAATGTTCAAAGTGAAATGAAGATAACAGACAGAACTAAGCAGCACCGAAAAAAAAGACAATGAAGTGTCTGAGTGTAGATGAGAGCGCCCCCCTACCTTATCGGGGGGGTACTGCAGAGCCGGGATCTTCTCCTCCAGCCGATCAAGCCCTTTGCAGGCCAGGTCATCGACAGCTGAAACTAAGAAGATGATAAACATGCCTGAGAACATCCTGAAGAATATATAGACATCACCTCTGGAAGGGCCGGGCTACAGAGACTCACCAAAACTACATTACAGACCAGGGAAGCATCTCCCAAACTTGGGTTCGGTCCTGGAAGGCGCAATATTGCAAAACCTCCGATTCAGAATCGCAAGGTTTCCACACATCGCCCAGAACAGGATGCCAAGGCATTCTGGCTGACAGAGAGGCGCTTTGCAACCTCCGGCAGTGGCTTAATCTGCGGCAAAGTTCATGGGAGCACAGGCATTTCAGGCGACCTCGCTCGGCCCGGGATCAATCTTCGGTGTTAACCGTGCTGATGTTCCACAGGGTCAGGAGGATACAGATCACCCGGAAAAAAGCAGGAATTTAACAGAAAAGGCACTTTGTCATTTCTGATCTGTTCTGCGGTGCACTGCAATTAGAGCATCTCCATTTTATTTGGAAGATCATATAGTAATGAAATAAAAACATTCTCCAGGTAGTCCTGCTCACTGAGGGTTTTTCTAAAACTTCCTCTCCTTCAGTGTCAGCATTAGTGATCCGTTTTCTCAGCGCTGCCCACCTGCGACCCCATTAGCCCCTGCCATCAACCCCGGCCCCTCAAGCGACCACGAAGCCAGAGAAACATTTCCATCTAGTACACAACACACTGCGTGCCAGGAAGTATTTAAGGACAGAGACACCACAGCCTTCACTGACATGTAAATGTGTGATCTGGGGCTTTAGTTTAAGCATGGACAGACAAAGCTCACATCAAAATCTTATTATAGACCTATATGCCAGAACAGCCATTTTAATACATAATGCAATTTACATCTTATTACTAGTGTTATGAATAACAACCACTTTTAACCTAGATAGCTGTGGGCGACCTGAGTAACATATAAAGCGCTGCATTGGCAGACGCCAAGGGTAGGTACGATCCTTATAAACGCAACTCACTCTGCGGCTCCAGCCTGTGGATGGCCGGCTGGATAGTCCACACGGCCAGGCTGCCCGCCTTCCGGGCCCCGCTCTCGTAGACCCCACAGACGGTGCAGATGAGCGGGTGCGTCTGCTTCGTGCTGCTGTAGGTTTCCTGGAGGACCTGGCGGGTGGCGCTGACCATGGGCAACTGAAGGAGGCGGACGAGCACGCCGCCCTGCGGCTGACAAGAGCATTGCAGCGACAAACGCCGCCGGTGAGGACGAATATTATTATTATTATTATATTATTATTAATAATAATAATAATAATAATAATCCGTGGTTATTACTGACATCGCATTTATTAATAATCGATTATTACCAAGCCTAGTATTAAAATGAATCACTGCTACAAATAAACGGAAAACCGTAGTACAAAACAAGCAGAACATTGTATGAATACAGATTAAAGATCATTCAGTACCTGGGTGGCGTCTTCTGGCCCAGGTGTCATAGTTCAATTAATCTACAAATCAAACCGTCGGAATATAGTCAATATTAAGACACTACATTATTAAGAACAAACGGAAGCCTCGACGGCAAAACAAAAGCCCAATCCGATGCGCTGACACATCGTCGGCAAACCTGCATAGCCTAGATTTCAATGGCATTACCTAAGGCATCAAAAGATAGCTTCCTGATTAGCAAAAACTCATTATACTAAACTTTATATTGCCGAATTTGCGGTTTTGCCTTCAGTAGTTTGTGCCTGGGCCTTTTTGTGTTTTTTAGAAAAAAAAGAATATATTAGTGACGTAACACGAGAACACCTGCAATACAAGAACAAGTAATTGACAGAAAATATAGTCGCTGGGTAAATGAGCAAAGCCGTACATCAAAACACTTGCGGTAATCACTCAGTGAAACTTCTAAAATGATATGCTATTAGTCACTCACCTTTCACCTGAACTTCAGCAGAATGCAGCGCCCCTGATTTTTAATTGAGAGAAGATCGGACCGTAAAATCGCATCTTTACTCACCGTCAAACCCCGCCCACCGACCACGCCCCCAAAGCGCATGGGACGGCACCGCCCCGCCCACATTTGCAGCCGGCCGCGGTTACCCACTGTGGGAGGTTTCTGTTACTTTAGAAACTGCGCGCATAACGACAGCGTCATAAAAATATATATACATTTTAGTACAGGGCCAATGTGATTGATGTTACTGTGATTGACCGTATTTTCCATTATGTCGCACCGAGTTAAGCTGCTTAACAGATTCATTTGTTTTGTTTATCACTGTATCGATTTGTAATCCACAAGGGGGCTGAATGTCTTTTCGGAGAGAAGGTGCTGCAGAGATTGAGTGCATTCTGGGAACCTTCCCAGGTTCTTAAGGACTATTGGCTTTTGCATAGTACAATGACCAAGACGACTGTAAACAGGTTTTCCTTCGTATGCCAAAGGACTGAAAGGCACAATTTGACAAAAAAGTACATATATAAAACTGTAGCAGAGGTGGCACTGAGCCGGCGACCACAACATCTGAAGAACTGTTAATGGACAATGTGAACCTAAGCAGCGAAAGAACCAGCTCAAGGGTCAAACTCTTGCCTCACCTCCATGGTCTCAAAAGGCTCATATGAGTCCAGTGAAATCGGTTACATAATGTTATGACAAGACATATGGGCAACTGCTTACGCCTTTTATCTGAGGTCATCAGCTGGTGTTGAAACCACAGGAAACGTGCAACACGGCCCTTGGGCGATCGGTATTGACTTTTCAAATACATGTGTCATTATTAAAATAAGCGACAGGGGGCAACATCTCCCCAGTAACCGGTTGGAATGTGTGGAATACAAATGGATATATGAAATGATTTGAATAGAGGTGTCCTGTTAACACAGACCTCCAGGTCTGTGCGATTCCTGGATGAATCATATTTGGCCCTGGTTCTCCACGTAAGTGTAAGTGTCACTTTGCCTGTCAGAGTTAAAATATCCAGTTTACTGAAGTCTATGTGACACCTGTAAGGGAAATAGACCCCAAAGCGACCATAGGATTCATATCTAAGCACTGTACAAGGAGTTTGTTGCACAATGATGATGAAATAGAGGAATAATACATGTGTGGCTCATAATTTACTTAGCAGACAGACAGACAGAGCAACACAGTCAGACTGTCCCTGGAACACTTGGAGGTTAAGGACCAACAGTAATGTAAAACCTGGGATTTGACCCAGCAACCTTCTGGTTACATAAACTGTAGTTTAAAGCACTGAGCTATGCTCCATCCCCCCAAAGGCCCCATGTAGCAAGGTTGTTTGGCTCTGAATATACCAACGAGACTTCTAATTTGATCTAACGAACCGCATTATTTTTTAAAAGGCTAATTACTGTGCACCTTCTGCACAGAATTTAATGTGATGGAAGTTCGGGTCAGTTTCGGAAAGGTCACGTAACATATGGTCTTTTAATTTCCTGCCTGTCAGTCTGTACACAGTGGAGAACCAATGAAGGCACTTCTCTGGGAGAATTGGAATGGCAAAGCGATATAAATGGCCATTCATTCAAAGGGTCATGGCTTAATCCCAAACTTATGATGGGGGGGGGGGGTTAAATAGGCAGGAATCTAATATCAAGGGGGAATGGATGAGTCACCAAAAAAAACACCTACAAACATGGAGCAGGACATGGAGCCGTTAATATACATTTCAGCTGCCTTTGACTGGCACTCTGTAATTATCATGTTGAATGGAATTTGTCCTTGTACAAATACAGCTTTGGAAATGGGTTCCAATTGAAATGTTGTGTTTTCAAATAACTGTTTCTCTTTTGATTTATTACTATAATAGTCATATTATTGCCTTTGTGTTGCCAAGAAAATTCCGTGTAGTAATACAAATTGAGCTGCTGGATCACTAGAGTAAAATGCAGAAGTTTCATGTTGAGGAAAATTAAATACAATTAATAAGAAGACAATTTGAATGCTTCTTTTTAATATACTTCCTCCTTGATAGTGGTCCCAAGGCCCTGAGCAGAGCAAATGTGTCCAGTTCTCGCTGTAGCTGATCCGGCCAGATTTGCGGATCCTCCACGAAGTCCCATGCTCGTCAGGGGGTGTCTGGGGTGCTGCCTCGCCTTTACACAGATCGAACGGCCCGTTGACTTGTTTGATGTCACATGGGATATAATTACAGCATGTGGTCCAGCTGTGAGCCCCCTCCTCCTCACGCCAGTGGCCGTTCCCAAGCTGGGGTCCCCTGGACCATATCGCCATTATGAACCCATCTATCATAGCTACACGAAGGACCGTCCCCTGCTGAAAGACCAGCCGGAGCGACAGAGAGTTGTCCTTTAATTATTGTGAATGATAATGCTCATAAGGCTGCCTCCCATTAGCCAAATTACGCCCATTTATCAGATGTGCCCCTTCTGCTCCCGTCAGGCAAACAGGACAGAAACACAATAACCATAACGCTGAACCTCAGCCATGTTTATTAGCTTCTTTGCTTCCTCGCTGCTCTTTTAAGCACATACTGCCTCTTTGCAAACTCGACTTTCTCTCTCTCTTTGTCTCTGATCAGAAGAACAAAGCACAAGATGACGATTTTGAGAAGAAGATGAAGACTGAAATTCCTCATCCTTGACAAGTCAGCTGCAGGGCAGTTGTTTCTGGGGTCCCATCACTCCAGACTAAAAACAAATTAGAGGGTAACTCTCTCGACTGGATGAACAACCCAGATAAAGACCTTGGTCATCAAGCTGATTGGCCAACTTTTTGGAGGCACAGAGACCCCCCCAGAACTCCATTGGAGTGCAGGTGAGGCACCTGGGGGTCAGAGGAGACGTACACACTCTCCTTTGCTGAATCACGCACATTACATCGCACTCTCTCTCCCACTTGGATCCAAGATGTACGTATGTTTAAAACCTTGAGAGCAAAGGTGCTGGCCTGAGTAAGATTCCCCATAATGCAGAGGAAACTCCAGATGCATTTTCAGAGGAGTCCAGCGGGGTGGCATGCAAGTCGTTCCGTTTAAGGTGTGTAGTCATGTGATCATGACATCATGTGATCATAGCTTCACATCCCTTGAGCTGCGCTGAGTTTCTTGTTTGAAACAGTTGTTAACCGTGGAAGAGTGTGTCCACTGAAGCAATGACAATGTACACATAAAACCATCAACTGGAATCCGGAAAACTCGTTTTCCCTCCATTCACCTACCTACTGCTTATCCGGTACACGCTAATTCTGAAAAGCGCTCTCTGTACTGCTTAACAGTGTTAAGAGCATTGTACTCCCATATTGAATCACACTAATGTTAAATGGTGTGGATCTGCGTTTACTGTGTATGGGTGCAAAAAGGACTTTATTAATGAGAAAAGATTTTACTACTTGATCTCAGCGTGCAAAGCATTTTGTGATCTTTCGAATTAACAGAGCAAAACCCCAAACATTCATTGGCATCCTGTGAATGTGTAACATTTCAGCTTACACCAGTAATTACAGCCCTATATCCAAAAACGTCAGGATGCTGTGTAAAATTTAAATAAAGATAAAATGCGACAATTTATAAATCATATAAACCCATATTTGATTGAAAAATAGAACAAGGGCAGCATATCATAAAGAGAAATGTTATTGTTTTATGGCAAATATATGCTCAATTTGAATTTGATGCCAGCAACACATTTAAAAAAAGTTGGGACAGGGGCATGTTTACTGCTGTGCTGCATCTCCTCTTCGTTTAACAACATTCTGTAAACATCTGCTGGTGCTGGAGTTTTGAAAGTGAAATGTTCTCCCATTCTTGCCTGATGTAGGATTTCTCCTTTGTCATATTTCATGATGCGCCAAATGTTTCCAATGGGTGACCGGTCTGGATTGCAGGCAGGCCAGTCTAGTACCCTCCTACTATGGAGCCATGCTAAATCCATGCGTGAGAGTGGGACAACATTTCACTTTCAAAACTTACCCAGCAATTGGTCTCCTGAGCTCCCAAATGTTTACACGGTGTCGTTAAAACAAGAGGGGATGGTGAAACTCCTAAATTCTTTGCAATATTACATTGAGGAACATTCTTCTTAAATTGTTGCACTATTTGTCCACTCAGTCCTTCACAGAGTGGTGGCTCTCTCCCCATTTTCAGTGCACAGAGGCTTTTTTTATACCCGATAATCTTACTGACCTTTTGCCAATTAACCAAATTAGTTGTGAGATATTCAACCAGGTGTTTAGTTTTACCATTACACAACTTTATGAGTCTTTTGTTGCCCCTGTCCCAACTTTTTTGAAATGTGTAGCTGGTGTCTAAATCGAATTGAGCGTATATTTGGCGTAAAACAATAACATTGCTCAGTTTCAACATTTGATACATTTTCTTTGTTCTATCCTCAATTAAATTGTTGCAAATCATTGCATTCTGTTTTTATTTACATTTTACACAGCATCCCAACTTTTTTGGAAATGGGGTTATTGATAATATGGAGTTTTACTCCGTTTGTTTGTGGTGCAGCCTTCATTTCCATTCTGAATCAAATTAAAATCCCTGGATAAATGATTTCTCCTTCAGCCTGAGGCACTTTTATTTTAATCACAGTGGAATTAAACGCTAATTAGAAAAATGTTAAGCAAGCAAGGATATGTCAGTCTCACAGTCATTGTTTCCCAGCTGTGAAGAGCACATCAGCAAATGAATGCTCATTTTAATAGAGTCTGTTCAGTCCCCCAGAGAGCTCTGAGTTAGTCAGATTGCCTAAAAAGCCTGATGAAAATGCCACACACTGGTTTCCATGGGAACTGAAAGTAAACTTTAATTCGGTGACCAAAGAAAGAATTTACAAGTAAACTAAATATGGAGTCGCATTCAATTTGAGGAATTTTCAGTGCTGGACAGAGGAGCTATGGTTAGTTCTCAGAGTAAGAAAAGGTTTGGTTCCTCTAAGCATACACTTAAACTCATGAATGATTCCACATCCAAATGTGAAGTTCGTGAGATTCCCACAAGCAGCCTCAAGGTGGCACCACTGAACCCTAACAAATAGCTCACTGTACAGGGTTGCCAACGCTCACGCATCTGGTGTGACAGTCACGCTTTCAGACTCTCACACAAAGAATCTTACAGCAAATCTATAGAATTCTATTATAAACCTAAAATTCGCTACATCGAAAGCATTGGGGTAGTTTACAACCGGGGTGGGCAATCTTGTCCTCAAAGGGCCAGTGTGTGTGCAGGTTTTTTGGATAACCTTTAGGTCAGCTGTTCAAACCCAAGTGTGATGACTCTTCGGCCAACCAGTCCGCTAATTAGTAACCTAATTAGGGAGTTGCAGACACACAAGCAACATGTAAATGTGTGTGCAGACTTGTCTCGAATTGAAAATCTCACACCAGTCAGCTGATCAAAGCTGGCCACCCTGATTACAGGGATTTAGTAGTAGAAGCAGTGGATAGCTAGGTGGGCCCATGATAAAAGTTTGGAATCTCTCATATAAACCTTGTTCATCCTTCGGAGGTGGTCTGGCCTGGTGACACGTGGAGAAGTTCCCGAGTCTATGGATTCGACAGCTGTGTGCAGAGTAACACTTAATTACTGCATCAGATGTTTGAGGTGCTGCCCAGTGCTGCTCCTCCTTAAAGAGGCTTCAAAAAGCATTAGAGCGTTTACACCAGAGACCTTCTGAGCCCTCTGCAAGCAGACTGGCTGGTTAAGGTTTAAATAGGCAAGACATCATGGCAGCCAAAATGAAACTGTAACATGATGATGCAGTATAGAAAAGGAGGCAAAAGGTGGATTAGACAGTTTTAGAGGAAATTACACTTTTAACTCTCCAGGACGGTACGTTTGTAGATCTCACCAAGGAGTCTCTTTCCTTATTATTCATTTCTTAATAGTGCAGCACACCTGAGCTGAATTGTGCCAAGAAATACTACATTCTGTGCTGCAAAGCAGCTCTGACTTGCAGATTCACTCGCTCCCTGAGGCGGCCTGTGGTTTTAGGCAGTGAACGAAAATTAAAAGCTACACGTCACAGGTGTGAGTTTAAAACTTGTGTCTTTGTGGAATATCAAACTCAGTAATATTTATATGAATGTGGAAGGTTGTGAGTTCATATCCTGTAACCGTATTGCTGTCGGGTGCCCTCATTAGCCCCAACTGCTCCTGTGATGCTGGCTGACTCTGCTTGTACATCACTTTAGACAAAAGTGTCTACTAAATAAATGAATGTACACGCCTCATGTGTCCCGGGTTTCCATTTTGGGTCCGATCTCAACAGTGTGTGATGTTTCTGTAGTGTCCTCTGGGGGGGGGAACACTCTGGTATTAAAATAAATGAGCCGGAGGCCAAAGAACACATAACATCACAACCTTATTACACTGCAACACTGCTCTCAGCAGCTTCCTGCTAGAAGGCAACCCCCTTGGAGGTGCATATTGAATGGGCACATATGTGGCCCATTCAAGCTCCGCCTACTACTTTACAAGACCAAGTGACCAAGTGACCACTAGCCTCATGGGATTTGTAGTCACATCACTATCCATCTCCACATTCACATTAATACCCAACAGGGTGCTCCTGCAGTCCAAAGTCAGACTGATCGGATTCCCTGAATTGCTTGTAGTGAGTGCCTAGTGGTCAAGTAGCTTCCTGTCCAAGGGGGGGGGGGCAATGATGGGCCTCAGATAGGCAGACTAGACCTGCCTATCTGCCATCTGTGATGCGCAGATTGAGGGTGGCTGTATGCGATGAGCACCTCACTATTTGTTCACGTAATTCTTTAATTAAAATCTGAGAAGCCTAATAAAGTGTATAGCAATAAGCATAGCAGCTGATTTATATTCACTGACACTGAGTACGCGTTCAGTCTGAACAGTTGTCCAAACACAATCACAGAGGCACGGATGATGCTTTTGTGTAATACAGGTTTCTATCCATTTACACAAATATATATTATAGGGCAAGGGTAAGTACCTGAAGCATTTTATAATAAAGCCCTTTTGGCATTTCAGGTTCTTAACTGATACGCCACCTGCTGTTTGTTGAAGGGAAAAGGACAGGAGGTCTGTGGTCCTGCTCCCCTGACTCATCTCTCTGTCACAGTGAGAGTATGCATGTGAGAGAGGAAAACTGGGGCAAGAGTGGTTATCCAGCGTAAAGAGGACTGCCAGCTACAAGGATGGGGGGCAGGGATTATGGGGACACTGGGGAGGGCGAATTCAATTCCGCAGAGGGCACCCTGCCCCGATCAACGGCGGAGACAGACGTCACTGTGGCTGGCGTCGTCGAGGTCAGGTTGCTGGGCGCCGTTGTCGTGGAGCGAGGCCGAGGGGAAGTGGAGTGGGTCGTCGGCCAGCCTTTAATTTCCCCATTCGCCCCCCTGTCATTCCCGTCTGTATTACTTTTTCGTTTGGTCCCTTACCCTCCAAAGATGGCCGCTTCTCGGTAGGAGCCTGTAGTGGAGGCCGTGCCTCTCGAGGTGGTGGTGAATTACACCGGAAGTCAGCGCGTCACTCGGGAATCGAGGCGTGTCTGTGGGTCAGAAGGAGCTGCTGCGAGGGAAGCTAAGGGAGACGGGAAGAGGGCCGACAACCCAGTGACCCCCAGACTGTCACACTCCCCGCGCGCCCTGCCTGCCATGTCAGCCGATGCTCCAGGAATCAGAACTGGAAGCAGACACCAGTAAGAGCAAGATCCAAAAAGAGATTCGCTATTATAAGCTGCCTGCTTTGTGGATGATTATGCCAGGCATCTTTGCTATATCTGCTGTATGGAGCTGAGGATTGTAATGGAGTATTCCCGGTTTCTATCGCAGCAGAGCCAGCTCGACATTATAAGTCACGTTGATACTCAGCCCCGGGTATCTGCCCACTTTGATTACATGAAAGTAACTTTTTTCAGCAAATTAAAACTTGACGAGGTGACGGTGTGTATCAGTGATCCTTTAAGGTCCTCGTCAGCTCTATAGCCTACAGACGCTGACCTAGAGCAGCCCCGGGAACAGCTGGGTTTAGGTCTGTGGGAATGTGGAGCCACTCCTGCTGGACCTCAGTGTCGCTGGGGAGAGGCAGAGGTACCGGAAAGAGGGGCGACACATGAACATGCCTACAGGGGGCGCTGCTGGGAGACCCTCACGGCCCTACTCATTCAAATAGTCTGTCATCCAGGAGATTAAGAAGTATATTTTTGAAGCCACAATTCCTGATTGTGTTTAAAAGCCTCTGCACTGAACCGGGGCTGAATCTCGGCCCTTAGCAATTAAGGTTTCCAATCAGAACTGAAGATGGTCTTTTTTCATTTGTGTATAGATAAGTCTGTGACTGGCTTAAACGTGGGGATGTTTGTTTTCTTCAAAGCCAATTTTAGGGACGCCAGGCTACTGTTGATAGGTAGAAGGTAATTGGAGTGGTGCAGAATGAGGGAGGAGCTCACAAAAAGTCAAACCTCAGGGCAGGATTACGGGACGGGCTGTACTTTACAGCATGCTTGAATCAGAAGCCCATCCTTCTTTACGACCCCAAATCAGAAAAGGGTAGGACATGTGTTAAACTATAAACACAAGAAATTAGAACACTCATTTGTAAGTTATCTTTGACGTACATTGAAAATAATACAACAGCACTGATGTTTTGCCTCATAAATGTTATTGTTTTTGAAACACAAGGACAGTAAAGCATTTAAGAGTTTTTAATGAGGTGGTTTCTTTTCACGACACCTGAAAGATGTATAGGGACTGAAGACACCAAGTGATGAAGCCTAAAGGTCTAAATGTGTGTAGCAGCACGCGACATTTGCTGTCAGACCTTGTGTTTCAGAGTTCTGCAGCTTGCATTGTCTGGCTGAAATATGCATGGGCGCCTTTGGAAAAGATGTCATCTTGAAGGCCGCCTAGGCTGCTCTGACAGACCCAGACCATGACAGACCCTGGTTTTTGGACTCTGATGGTCTGGATGGTCCTGTTCTTCTTAGGTTTAAAGTACACAACATCCAGTTCTTCCAAACAATACAAATTTCCACTGTGCGATGGTCCATCCCAGATGCCTCCGAGCCTAGAGAAGTCGACGTTGCTTCTGGACTCAGTTAACAAAAGGCTTCCTTTTGGCACGGAAAGGTTTTAACTGGCGTTTGTGGATGTGACTATATATCGTAGTGCTTGACAAAGGCTTGCCTAGGTAATCCCTTGCCCATGTGGTTATATCAGATGTTGATGAGAGCCGGTTCTGATGCAGTGCTGTCGGAGGGATTGGAGATCACAGCTGTTCAGCTTAGGCTTACACCCTTGCCCTTTACGCACCAAAATTCCTCCAGATTCCTTGAATCTTTTAATTATGTTATGCATCACAGATGGTGAGACATCCAAATCTTTTCCAATTTTTCTTTGAGGAACATTGTTTTGAGACATTTCAATAGTTATGCATATTCAATACTCACACATATATTGGTGAATTGGCCCATTTTTGCTCCTAAGGAACTAGGCTTTTCCTGGATGCTGCTTTTCTTGATTACAATCCCCTGTTAATATCACCTGATTCAAATTACACCATTATTTAATCATTTTACCTCATTACTAGCCCTAAATTGCTCAATATTTTTTTTGATAATAATAACAACAGTTGATGATATTGACACTTGATTAATCCCCATAGGGACATTCTCTTCTCACCTACCCCATCTTACTCTCCATGACAAACATGTAGGTAAAACAAGCTTGGCAGTGATGGGTGGCCACCTGCAGCAGTGCCCATGGAGCTGGGGGTTAAGGGCCTGGCTCAAAGGCCCACAGATTGGTGAAGCCTGGTTTGAACTGGCACTCTCGGAATCACAGGCACTACGGCTTACCCCACCGAGACCGACCCAATGAAGTAAAGCTGAGCAGACACAATGTGAAACATCTCATGTTCTGAACTTGCACTTTAAAGGATCCTTTCTGGCTTCTACTCTGAATCTGGACTCTAATCTCTGGTTAAATGCCCTCTCCTTTCTACAGAGGTTGCAAAGGTCTCCAACTGTTCTGTAAAATCATTTGCACCCATTATTCCAGCCAAGAACCAGGATCCAGCCAGTAAGGTAATGAAAATGTTGTTTTAAAAAAGTTTCATCCTAAGTCATTGGGACCAGTATTAAAACCAAGGAGGATTTAAATATTGAAACAGTTCAATATGAGGTAAACCAATATTTAGGCGGAAAATAGCCAGAAAGCAAAGTTTTATTTATGTCACAAAAGCAGGGATGGCATCATCTCTCGGGGATTGTGGGTACAATTCCTGCCAAGTTTGAATGTTCTAGCTGACAGAAGATATGAAGTTTTGGATGGAAATTTTCTGAGTTTTATTATGGGATAGAAGTAGGTATATATAAGTTAACTATAAGGACTTTTTAAAAGAGAAATTTCCACAGATACACTATATTGACGATAGGGTAACATTTTAGTTGAGGGGCCACAAATAATGCAGTAATACATGCTTAGTAAATGCATTAATTAACCATTAACTATGCGTTACT
>JAODKM010000020.1:9210335-9220808 GCA_026780845.1 Petrocephalus sullivani
TTCATGTTCATGATTAGTACTTCAGTAGTCAATGAGGTACTAACATGATTTGTGGCCCCTCAACTAAAGTGTTACCGACAATAGTATTGGGATGCCTGCCTTTACACTCACATAAACTTTAATGACATCCCATTTGTAATACATAGGCTTTAATATGGACTTGACCCACCCTTTGCTGCTATAACAGCTTCAACTTCTGAGAAGGCTTTCCACAAGCTTTAGGAGTGTTTATGGGAATTTTTTACCATTCTTACAGGAGAGCATTTGTGAGGTCAGGCACTGATGTTGGATGAGAAGGCCTGACTCACAGTCGACGCTCTAATTCATCCCAAAAGTGTTCTATTGGGTTGAGGTCAGGGCTCTGTGCAGGCCAGTCAAGTTCCTCCACACCAAACTCACTCATCTATGTCTTTATAAAACTTACTTTGTGCACTAGTGCATAGTCATGTTAGAACAGGAAGGGGTCACCCCTAAACTGTTCCCACCAATTTCAGAGCATCAGATTCTCCTAAATGGCTTTGTATGCTGAAGCATTAAGAGTTCCTTTCACTGGAACTAAGGGCCCAAGCCCAACCCCTGAAAAACAACCCCACACCATAATCTCCCCTCCACCAAACTTTACACTTGGTGCAATGCAATTTGGCAAGTACCGTTCCCCTGGCAACCGCCGCACCCAGACTCCATCCATCCAATCCATCGGCTTTACACCACTGCATCCGACACTTTGCATTGTACATGGTGATGTAAGGATTGAATGCAGCTGCTCAGCCATGGAAACCCATTCCATGAAGCTCTCTACGCGCTGTTCTTGAGCTCATCTGAAGGCCACAAAAAGTTTGGAGGTCTGTAGCTACTGACTCTGCAGAAAGTTGGCGACTTCTGCACACTGTGCACCTCAGCATGCGCTGTCCCCACTCTGTGATTTTACTTGGCCTACCACTTCCTGGCTGAGTTGCTGTTGTTCCCAATTGATTCCACTTTGTTATAGCACCTGTAACAGTTGACTGTGGAATATTTAGTAGTGAGGAAATTTCACAATTGGACTTATTACACAGGTGGCATCCTATCACGGTACCACGCTTGAATTCACTGAGCTCCTGAGAGCCACCCATTCTTTCACAAATGTATGTAGAAGCAGTCCACATGCCTAGGTGCTTGATTTATACACCTGTGGCCATGGAAGTGACTGGAACACCTGAATTCAATGACTTGGAGAGGTGTCCCAATACTTTTGGCAATATAGTGTATGTGAGGAAGAAACTATGAAACTGGAGGAATCCTGTCTGTATATACAGAGAAATACAAAATAGTGACACTGTGTCACCTTCTTACCCAAACCATTCTTTGGAGAATTAAAAGACCTTATTTTTAAGTAGTAAATGGTTAGCAGTTGAGGCTATAGACTTGTACGCCACACTAATACTCAGTAGTCTAGTACTCAATGCTTAACCTGAAATTCTTCAGTAAGATAGTCAGCTGTATGAATGCACAAAGGCGCTTTGGTTAAATGTGTAGCTAAACAAGCTACCTCTAAATGTGATAAACAGCTATAATGGGCTTTTATGTGGCTGCGATGGTTGGGTTTCTGTGTCTGTGATGTGCAGGTTGCTGGATCAAATCCCATGACTGGCAGAGCAACATTTCTGTTGAGCTCATGGGAGTTTTACTTACACAAAAATGTTCTGAGGGCAGAATGAATTAAATGAAAAAGGATTGCTTCAGAGAGATGACTAATCAGATTGTAGAGGAGGTGGGACCAACAAATCAAATGTCTTGGTCCTGCCTTTTTTAGTTGTTTGGACCCACCTCCTCTAGAATCTGATTGGTTATCTCTCTAAACCAATCTTTTTTTGTTCCGCCCCCAGAAAATGTTTTATGTAAGTAAAACTCTCCCAAGCCTCTGTTGGCCCCTTGAGCATGGCTCTTAACCCCAATTGCCACCAGGGCACTCCAACCCTGATTTCTTGCTTTGGATAAAAGTACCTGACAAGTATATATGATGACTGTCAAACACAGGGTCCAAAGCAGGAAACGCTATAGGTCTTATTCTGCAGGTCTTTCACTACATGCCATAAAAAGGGGTTAATGGGAAAAATGTGCGGAAAGTCACGGCAGTGCTATAAGCAGACTCCAGCTCTAAATGTGTACACCAGACGTACGTTTTAAAGTGATCACATCGCAATTGCCTCCATGCCTCCTCTGCCACGTCTCCACACACTAATGTACTTCTAGGATGACAGCTGCTCCTCATTTAAAATTCTGCCACCGCAATTCATTACACAAAACAAGTCTGCACTTCACATCAGACGGCAGTAATGAGCAAGCCGACTGTGTCTGAGCCTTTATAACAAATAGCCATTTTACACTGACTTTGTTCATCCATCCACGTACTACATGGAATTAAATAACCTTCCTTTACAAACTTTGCACTGAAACTTGCAGCTGTAATGTCACCCTCTAGCATCATTGTTTGCTCATTTGATGCTCTCTGTGTGCTGAGAAGCAATTCAGTAATGCATCTTTTTGAAAGGAACCAGAACACTAATAATACTGGTGAATGATTTTCTTTGTTGTTGTCTTTGTTAAAAAAAATCAAATTAAAAATCCCTATGTGCAGGTTTCATCTAGGGTGACCAGATAATCTATGTCAAGATGGACAGTTCTGACAGATTTTGTAAGCTACCGTTTCAATTAAAAGGACCTGGGGTACATTTACGTTGCATTAGGTATTATAAATAATCTAGATGATTTAAAGGTGCATGTAGGTTATTTGCAAATACCACACCATTATATATAGGGGACTCAGCATTCACAGATTTTGGTATCCGTTGGGGGGCCTGTATCCAATCCCACGGGTACTGGGGGACGACTATATAAAAATAGGAATCCGATAATCTGATTGTATTTCTACACGTAGTTATTGTGTTTTTACATCTTGTTATAATTTTAATGTATGGTATAAACAGAGAGACTTTAACAATAAAACATTAAATTAGAGAAACATATTTTTAGAGAAATGACACTAGTCTGTGACTGAATTTTATCAATTTAAATCACAATAATGAAAAAATAAATTGAACTGATATAAAGTAACGTACGTTATTACAAGTAAATCAGCTAAAGGAAAAAAAAAATATTCAGTAGAAATAATTGTTCTGGGACCTGTTGGGATACCAATAAGTTATGGTTTGCCTTCCAGCCTTAGAAGGGATCTCTGTCAGAAGCTTAGATTTTGTTTGGATCATCTTTTACATGCTGTGAGGGTTGGCCTGCTTGTGAATGAAGTCATCTAACAGCAGAGAAGCCTGAAAGGGATTCTTAGGTCATTCAGCGACTCATATTCCTCACCAATAAGCAAACAAAGAAACAAACATAAAAATCCCACTCTTTTAATCCCCATTGAGTCACTTCAAATGATTTGTCCATCCATTTTCAATAACCAAATATCCCAAGAAGCACATAAGATTGAACACGTTGGACAGATGCCTGTCCATTGGAGGAAACATCACCACAGCACAGCGACAGCATGCAAACTGCCCATACAAAAAGCCTCACAGGTTTTAGGCTACAGTAATAATTACTGAGCCACCCTGGAAATGTAAAGCTACAAAACGCTAAGCCTTAGGAAGTGACTTAATCCCATGTCAGATGAACACCCCTGTCTGTTCTTCTGTCTGTGATTTTGTGTCAGAGATTAAGCAGAGCCATCTTGAGATATAAAGCTCCAGAACACAGGCCAGAGATGATAACATCCACCAAAGGGCGACCTTCCCCCAAAGCCTGTCTTTCCTTCTGAGATATCTCAGTAAACACAGCATCCTGGGTTATTTCGTACTCTCCTTATCTGTGCTAAGCTAATCAAGTGCCTTCAGAAGGCCACATATAACCCTGAATCTCACTGGTGCAGCTCAAAGCACAAGCGCAGCATTTGACGCAGGACACCATCATTCCAGATACAGTATGTTCTCTAAAAATGCATTTCCTACCAAACAAGCAGACTGTGTGTCCAAAGAAGTCTGATTCTTGTTAAAGTGAAAAATTCAAAATGATAGAAAATGAAAGCAATATGCTTTTTGAAGTATATTCATATCGATGTATGTCTTGTGTGCTCCTACAGTACGATGTCACTTGCAATTTAAAATCACTTGAAATATAAATCAGTTGTGACAAAAGTAAAGGATACACAAGGCAGGAGACGGTCGTGCTGAGATTTAAGTCTGTTACCTGACACCAAAAAGTAATTGAGAAACATCTTGACCCACTGAGGAAAATTTATGTGGAATAATGAATGCATGCACCCTCCTCTAAACACTCTGACCAGTGAAAATATAAAACGGTTAGAGAGGTATGACTTAAGGTGTTTGAAGGGTGAGTTGCAGACTGTAGTAACACTGATCAGACCTGAATAGGCCTGAAGTTGGCCCTGAGTGGCTAGAGCATGGTGCCGCTGAGGCTGTTTCAGGGCGGTCTTATAAATTAATGTACGCAAATTAATTAGGGGCAGTGGAAGCCTAATAGTTAGGGAAGTGCACTTGTGATCAAATGGTTGCTGGTTCGACGAGGCACCCTGAGCGAGGTGCCACCCCCAAGCACTGCTCCCTGGTGCTGAATTGACTGCCTCCTGCTATGTCACATGTGTGCTGTGTGTGTGTGTGTGCTGTGGTGTGTCAACAATGACAATTAATCACCTTTCAAATAGTGTGTTTTCCTTCAGTTCCGGTAAAATCAGACCCCAAGTGACGCCCCTGGATCAGTGACCTCTGTGCCCCTGGATCAGTGACCCCCACAAATGACACATTTCGCCGGGCTTTTCCAGCCCACAGCAGGACGGCACAGCTGGCAGGGGTGCTGACCCGCCCGCCACTGGTGGCCCCCACAGCACGACGGGGCGGTGCATTTAGCAGAGGGGATGGGTGACTGACTCCCCCGGGGGGACGGAAGCGTATGAATATTTCATGGCTACACTTAACTCAGCAGTGGCCCATACAAGGCTGTTCAGGTAAACTGATGCCTGCGTTTCCTCTCTATTGTGTAAATGCACAATAACACTCTCCCAAGCCCCAACACAGAACATACCCTGTCTTACACTCAGCTCCTCCTGTGACAGGTACTGAACCTCTGTGCCGTGGAAAATACACAGTCTTTAATTGAATAACGGAAATATCTGACTTTATGAAAGTATGTTTGTCTTATCACCGTCAACAGGGATATATTTTATACAAAGGGTCAGACTGGCTCTTTCATGCAGTAAGATGAAAAGGCTGAAGAATTAAACTGAAAATATTTAGTCCCAAAACCTTCCAGGCAATTCTCTGTCCATACATCACTACAATTTCTTTGTCACCCAACTCTAACTGCATAAAGTGAGCAGAGGCATTAGTGCTGTTTGCATGGGCTGTCCATTTTTACCATCCTTAATTAGTAATACAGCAGGCTATACAGCAACTATTTCATATTTTCCTCATACTATTTCCTGATATCCCTACCACTGCTGCTGTTATTTAATTTAGGTTTTTGGGTGAGAGGATTTTGGTTGGCCACCCCACCTAGGGTGTACCCCAGCCTTGCACTGCCCCCCCCCCACCAACAGCCTTTGCCAGGATAAGCACGTGGATGGATGGATGAATTATGACTGACATCTTTATTACTGACTGAGTCTTGATTCTGTGCTAGGAAAGATGTGTCAGATACTGCTGTTGATTTGGGATCAGCCCACCCTGATCACATTTTACTTTTTACTTCGCTTTTTTATCACATTGTTAAAGCCAGTCCATCATTTTTTTAGCCCAGATTTAAAATGCGATCAACGCAGCTGTCAAATAAATGTTGTACATTTGGCATTCAGCAGTCTGGTAGCAAATTACTTCTCTGGATTTAGAAACTTTCCAGAAAACATTTTATTATCCTGAATTTCAGTGGCTAGGCCATTATTAGTGGTTAACAAATTCTACCTGTATGAATTAAATGAGCTTTATGGCCAAGAGGCCCAATCAGGGAAAAAACACACAAAAGGAAAATAGAGAGGGAGCTAAACTAAAAAACATTGAAACTCACAATCAGTCAGTGATTTAGGGGGAGCTGTTGCTGGGAGCCGTACTGAGATGCATGATAAATCACCGAAAAATAAAGCCAGCGGGAGGGCAGAGTGGAGTGAGTTAAGTGTTGAGATGTGGGACCTAATTAGGATTTATGGAGTCCGACGGACCAGTCAGTTCTGAGCATGGTGGGTATTGTTGGCCTGTTGATGGAGTAGTACCAAGGGCAGCGATGTGTTTTATAGGAGAAGCAGTGACAAGCCAGATTGTTGCATGATCATGTGCATCTATCACAGGCTCCATTACACTACCCTCTGTCGACGATGCCACCGTCTGTACAGCGGGGAGGTCATCCATGAGCTAATATGCGGTGTGTGGTTCTGTAGATCAAGCAAAGTCCAAAACACGGCAGATCTGGGCAGACGCCTGAAAGAGATGCAAGGATGATGCTTAATGTGACACCGTGATCTAGCAAAACGAGGGAGCAGGGAGGAGAGTTCTGGAAGTTTCCTGCAATTAGACACTTCATTAATTGTTTGTTGAAGGGCTGCCAATTATAGTTTCCCGTCACCACGGCTCCCTGTGAGAGCAGGGAGGAGAGTTCTGGAAGTTTCCACCAATTATACACTGCATTAATTACTTGTTTGTTTAATTAAAATAACTTAAAGGGCTGCTAATTATAGTTTCCTGTAATTACATACAGCATTATTGATTTGCTCACTGAATAAAATGCAGCACTTATAGCGTATTGTTCAAGGCTATATCACTTACTTGATTATGTAGTTTGCTTTATTATGCAACGTTGGATATTCACTGTATCTACTGTATCTACTACAAGTTAAGCCACTCAGTCAAGGAAATAGTATTGCCCAGTCTCCAGGGATATGAATCTGTGGAATCTGAGTCTTATGGTTTCTTACTCATTTTCTCACAGATGTGACCTTTTTAAAGAAACACGTAGCTTGTGTGTGTATGTGTGTGTGTGTGTGTGTGTGTGTGTGTGTGCCTGCGTGAATTTTGCATGACTCATGACTTCAGTCCATGTCACTCCCTGCCCATCTGACCCGTCTGTTTCCTCCCTGGCCCTAATGAGCCACGCCTGGTAATCAGCTGGTTTACCTCTCACTCCTGCCCCTGTGTGATTCACTCCGGCTGCCACTCGTTTGCTCCCTCATGTAACCCTGTATAAAAGTGCTTCCCAGTCCTGTCATTGATACTGAGCCCTTGCATCTGCCTGAGTCTGGCCCTATTCTGATATCCCCAATTTCTGACCCCTTGCTGTCCATTTGATTTCCCTGTTCCATAATAAATTCATTTTATTTCTCCCTACGCTTGCTCCTAACGCTCTGGTTCCCTTATCACGACAGTACACATCTTTCCGTTTAATGTGTCCTTGCGAACAATTATGAATGAGCCCCCTAAAACCCCCTAAGAGCCCCGGCCTTTAAAATATTTAAACAGAATATAAAATATTTGCTTCAAGCAATCTGCATGTATATCTGCCCCACCAATACACCCCAATATCTGTATATTTCAGATAACACCTCCCAGTTCCGTCTCCAGCTTATTTTCTAGAATTATTTTTTTATCCATTTATTAAATTTGAACTGGGGCTTAGTATAATATATATATATATATATATATATATATATATATATTATACTAAGCTAACTATGTTATTATGTTAGCACTTTTAAAAGTCTCCTGAATTGTTTTTATATTTGTCTATTTATATTTATATTTATATTATATTTATAGTTCTGCTGATGTTAATCTTATTACTGCGTCAGTTCACGCAAGTGAAGTTGCCACGGTAACAAGCATGTAGTATATATTTCTGTTAGCCGAACCATTTAATTGAAACTCGGGTGAGAGGGAAATGCCTGTGAATCGCCAGGGATAGGTCCCGGAGGCAGGACACGGGAAGCGAGGCGCCCGGAGTGTCTTCACGGTGGCCATTAGGCGCCGGCCGGGGATACGGTGCGGAGCGGAGCGTATGCAGGCGGGGTTTCACAGACAGACAGCTGCGGACGGGGCGGACCGCCGGGGCAGGACGCGCTGCTGCGCTGCGCTGTGCCGGGCGGCTTTTCGGACTAAACCCCGACTCCAAAGTGAGCGCATTCATCATCAGCGTTATTATTATTATTTGTTTTGCCTCTGCTTTTATCCATAGTTAACAGGTGTAACAGCAACGAGAATTCAGCCAATGGAAACCATTGCGATTTTCCCCGGAGTTTTTATTAAAGCTTCTCTTAAGCGCTTCAAGAAAACAGAAGGACCAGCGATGCGAAATACACTTTTTTAACTGGCAAACAAGTTCTTAATTTGTTTAAAGAAAAAAAACTCAGTGGCATAATAAATGATACAAACTATATTCTTTAGGTCTTTTATTAAATGCAGCCATCTCCCGTTCTGAGGTGGTCACAATGAATCTTGTCTGAATAACCCGTGACTGAAGTCTTCGGCAATACTTCAGGTCTGCTTGAAGGTTAGTTAACTCGGTGCGTAATTTAATACCCAGTGCTTTTTTTGTTTAATGAATGAATGAACAAATAATTGAGTAAGCAAATATCTTTTAGCCTGAATGAATGAATGCGGTAACATTAGCAGCTCAAACTCGCTCATACACATGCCTTTGCACAGAATAACCAATCATGCCTTTAAAGATAGCAGTCCAGTTCATGGTGTATTATTGCTGGCAAGATCTAACTTATTTTTTTGTGTAATGTTATGTGAGGTTTGATGGCATACAAGGATGAACAAGTCCCCGGCAAGGACTGCAATGTACCTGGACGTTTGAGACTTTTTTACATCATGTTTAGGTGTATGTTGGAGTAATTTTTTTTCATTACGGTTTAGACACAGTCCAGTATATCCCGCTTTGCACGTAATATGTTTCTTTAACGTTTATAAAGTTTGTGATTAAAATCGCCACCGTCCTTTACTTCGCTCAGTGTTTCAACCCTATTCTTTCCTATCGTCA
Source organism: Petrocephalus sullivani (assembly GCA_026780845.1). NCBI lineage: Eukaryota > Metazoa > Chordata > Actinopteri > Osteoglossiformes > Mormyridae > Petrocephalus > Petrocephalus sullivani. The sequence continues at coordinate 9,219,354 of JAODKM010000020.1, forward strand.
TCCTTGTAATAAGTTGTATATCATTTTGATGCAGTTATTTTGACAGATACAGAAACTGGTTTAGTAGATCAGTTATAGGCAACGGCTTATGTCATATTTTTATTGGTATATTAAATATAAGCTAAATATATATATATATATATATGAATCACCTAGAGCTCCTAGCAGGGTTGTCTTCCTTTTTGTCCTTTAGGTCAGTACTAAGGCTTCTACAAACATCTGGCCCCTGTACAAGCAGTCGATCCCCCTAGCATCCCGGCCATCTGCAGGAATCTGCAGCGATGGCAGGCTAGAGAACGTGCTTCTCCTTATGCACGTCCCAGATATGAATATCTCCTCCCAGGGGCCTGAGAATGTGATGTTCCTCCAGATGACTGGGCATCAGGCAAACTCTAGCTGCGAAATAGCGGCGGCTCCCTGCAACGTGAGCGTGGCAAGGGACCTGCCGCAGCTTCCCACGTTCTCCATGGCCGCCAAGGTGCGTGTGATCCTCACCTTCATCCTCTGCACCATCTCCGCTGTGTGCAACCTGGCCGTGCTCTGGGCCGCCGGCACCGACCACAAGCGCAAGTCACACGTGCGGACGCTGATCATGCACCTGAGTGCCGCCGACCTGCTGGTGACGTTCATCGTGATGCCGCTGGACGCCGCGTGGAACATCAGCGTCCAGTGGCTGGCCGGGGATGCCGCCTGCCGCCTCCTCATGTTCCTCAAGCTGCTGGCCATGTACTCCAGTGCCTTCGTCACCGTGGTCATCAGCCTGGACCGCCAGGCCGCTATCCTCAATCCCCTGGCTATCAGCGAGGCCCGCAGGAAGTGCAAGATCATGCTGGGCATCGCCTGGCTGATGAGCGCCGTGCTCTCTATCCCACAGGTAGGGGGCGCTCTGTACCACATTCGTTCTGGGGGCAGCAGTTACCCACCAGATGACCAGTATGTATGAAAGGTCAGGGAGGAAAAATGACAGAAGACTGACAGATTTGGGGAGAGGTATGTGCATTTTCTACCTTTTTTTTTTTTACAGATAATGTGATCTGAGCTATATGAAGATGGGACTCACTTCACTGATTCAATTTCTTAGAAATGCTCCCACCTATAAGTCTCAGATGGATATGAAAATTGATCTTGGTAGAGTGCAGAATTGTTACTTTATCTCTGTTATGTCATGACATGAATGTGGTCACTGAGCGATTCCAGCGGCTCCTCCCACCCGCCTCTGAGCCTGTATCTCAGTCTAATATACCTTACATGGTTCTCCGATATCCAATTTTTCAATCTCTCTCATAGAATCTTTTTTGTACTGGTTAGGTATGTTCATCATCATCAGCGATTCACCTGAGGTACAGTTTTGAAAGTATAAAACTCAATTTAAAAATAATATCGGTAACACTTTACTTGAGGGGCCACAAATAATGCAGTAATACATGCTTAGTAAATGCATTAATTAACCATTAA
>JAODKM010000020.1:9221340-9235518 GCA_026780845.1 Petrocephalus sullivani
GTTCATGATTAGTACTTCAGTAGTCAATGAGGTACTACTATGATTTGTGGCCCCTCAAGTAAAGTGTTACCCTAATATCTTAATCATTCAAAAATCAGGGAGTCATACATGAATTACAGCCTTAAACATGAGTGTCTTAGGGCATGATGGCTGTATAATTAAGCATGACGTTATGAACTCTCCACCTCTCTCCTGATCTGTAGAGTATCAGGAGAAGCACCTGGAGTGAGTAGGTGCCACAGCGAGATTCGCTAGACCTGCCGCTCCACTTAACAAGCTAACACACTTTGCATTGCATAAGTCTGGGTCTGCGGTATATATGTTACAGTATATCAGCAGTAGGTGACCTTGATTCTGGAGGGCTATTCAGCCGGTTCTCCATCCTACCTGGTCTTTGATGAACCACACCTCATTTCAGCCAGATAGTTATTCATCAGGTAGGATAGAAAACCTACCTACATCTATGCAATATTAACAATTTACCCTGCAGAATACATTAAAGCAGAAAGTATGGGGACTATCCATCCGCTTTCCATTAATGGTTATTTGTTGCCAGGTGATGGCAATCCCCCAAAGCACAAGGAACGAGGCAGGGAACACCTCGGATAGGAAGCCAGTCCGTTAGCGGGCACACATAAACCTTTGCAGACACAAGAAGAGCAGGCAAACTTCACAAACATACAGTGTGGAAAGGCAAACCTCTGGCACTGGGGGTGAGCGCCCACTGTGCTTATCTGGAGACCAGTCAATGGATAATATGATCAGCCATGTTTATGTGATAACTCCTGCCTATAGAAGTCAGATCCCTCATAATTGGGTGAGAACCTTAGCTAATCAGTCATCTTTAAAGCTGATAGTACACACATCCGTGTCCTACTTGCTGAGCCCCACTTCTTTGAATAACATACCAGCATTTTGATAATTCATATAGATATACACATTCTAACTAAAAGTATGTGGACACCCACAAATGCATAATTACGCACACAGGCATGCAATCCAGTACTGGCAGCAGAATTCACAGAAGACGTTAATGACATTCAACTTGGCACCATTGTAGGATTCCATCTTTTCAACAAGTCAGTTTGCCAAATTTATGCCCCACTAGAACTGCCCTGGTCAGCAGAAAGTGAAGTAACTATGCAGTAGAATTGTCTAGGGGCAAGCTCAGTTGTGAAGTTTCATGCCACACAAGCTCACAGAAAGTGACCCAACATGAAAACCCAACCTGACTGGCAGCAAATCCCACCAACATCTAATGGAAAACAGTCCCAGAAGAGCAGAGGCTATTACAGTAAATTCAGGTGAACCAGCTCATACCCTTCACCTCATACCCTTGGTTTCAGAATGAGATTGAAAGTGTTTTTCAGCACCTTAATGATAGTAGCTGGAAGAAAATTACAGAGAAATGGCCAGAGAAAAACAATTTCAATATATTTTAATATTTTAAAAAATGTGTTGATTGAAAAAATATACTTAAGTAATTGCCCTTTTCATATGCCCCTTTTGCTAGTTAATAAACCTGAAGTCAAATTCCCGCACTCACACTTGACCCAAGGACTTATCGAATGACAAAAGCTGTCTGAATGGCTTTGCCTGAAATCGTTTATAGCAGCAACTGCACAAGAAGCCATTCTTCTGTGTCATTTTACTGCAATTTTGAATGTCAGTAAGCTGGATATGATGGACTGGCATCCTGCCCAGGGTGCCCCTACCCCATGCTGCCTGTGCAGGTTCCAGGCTGGATGGATGGATGGTGCTGATACGTAACTGCTATGCCAGGAGACCTCTGGAATTCTGCTGTTTTCCCCAGATCTTCATCTTCCACAACGTGACCATCACGGTGCCTCAGACGTTCACGCAGTGCACCACGCGGGGCAGCTTCCACAGGCACTGGCAGGAGACCCTTTACAACATGTTCACCTTCACATGCCTCTTCCTCCTGCCCCTGGTCATCATGATCTGCTGCTACACCAGGATCCTTGTGGAAATCTCCAAGGGAATGAGGAAGGGCAATGGTATGCTACACCACAGATATTCTGAGCATCCAATCGGTGTAAAGCACTACTGGTCTATATTGTATGCTGACTGGTTAAAAAATATGGCTGAAGCCAGTTCATGGTTAGTATGCTCACACCCCAGAACTAGCAGATATCTAACTCTATACAATGCTAATCAACTAGGGGGTTCAGCTGGAAAAAAAATCATCTCTTTGTGGCTAAAAATGTTTAGCTAGACCAGTGTTTCTCAGTAATCTCTCCTGAGATCCTCTATTTACATAGATGTTTATTCCAGCTGTGACCTTATATTGAATTAAGCTTGAATTAACTATTGGTTACATTCGGTCTCAAATTTCTGTTGTAGTATTCCAAAGACTTTTTTACTTTTAAGTGTGACTCATAGTAGTAAAAAAAGCGTGTGGTTTCAGTTTTGAAATACAAAAATGCAATTTGATTTTGACTCTAATGAGAGTGACTAGATGATTATCTTTTGTTACATCCCCAACAAGCCAATTTATGAGGCTGGTTGAAACAAAGACTCCTTCATCTAACTGGTGAGACTAAGAGGCACTTTACTAAGCATAGTTTGCTTAGTATATAGTACCTCAAGAACAACAGGGAACCTTCTGCACTCTGAGGGCATGCTGGGTAAATATTAAATTCAATTCAATTCAGTTCATTTTTATATAGCGCCCTTCACAACAGAGTTGTCCCATGGCACTTTACATGGGTGCAAATATTCTTAGACTGACTACTGGTGCAATGTACTGTGTGTTATGCAAATCCAGCTGAAGTGAGCACTGTAAGGTCCTGGGAGACCTGGAACAAAAGGTGACCCTGGATATGCTCTACGTGTTTCAGTGTCTTCTGCGGAGGTCCATCTTCGCCGTTCAAAGAACAACATACCGAAGGCTCGGATGAGGACTCTGAAGATGAGCATCGTCATAGTGCTGACCTTCATCATCTGCTGGACCCCCTACTACCTGCTGGGCCTGTGGTACTGGTTCTCCCCCGCCGGCCTGGAGGAGACCGTCTCACACTCGATGAGCCACATGCTCTTCATTTTCGGCCTCTTCAATGCCTGCCTGGATCCCATCATCTACGGGCTCTTCACCATCCACTTCCACAAGGGCCTGAAGCGCTGCTGCCGGGGTGCCGCAGCCGTGGCAGGGTCAGACGTGCCCTCCCCCGTGACAGGCTCCGTCAGGCGCTCGCCCTCCCTCCCCATGAAGAGGCGACCCCCCATGGGCATCTCCCAGCTGGGGGACAGCCGGAAGCGCAATGAGAAGGCCTGCCACCAGGGGGCGATCAGCAGAGAGCTAGAACCCGGTGCAGAGCGATGATGGCATAGCGCTCAGCTACCATGCAGCAAGGATGGATGGAAACCAGTATGGAGACTGGTTCTAGCCTGGACCACAGTCTGGGGATGACAACGTTCAGGGTGGAATGGGACATCAATTAAATGTATGGCGGCTGGATCCTCAGGAGCCGTTACCACTATATTCCTGAGCCGCTGCTCAGCCTCGACTGATTCAGCATGAATGTATACTTTGCAAACCCAGAAGATTTTGATGAAATGTAGTTATGTTAACTGTCAAGGTTAAACACGGGCTGGTCTATCTGTCTGGGATAAAGACGGAGAAAAAAGACTTTAACATTATCAGTGTATCAGCAGCAGGTGGACGGAGGACTGGTCACCTGACTGCCGCTCTCCCTGGGGCATCCTTGCCCTGCTCTCTCTTAAAAATATAAAGAAAGTTCCATTCTTTCATTTTTAAAAGACATACAGTAATCGTTAAGTAGTTATGAAATGACCCAAAAACGGGGCCAGCAGGAGCTGCCATCCTGTTGAGTACAATCTTGTGTTTTAGCACTTAAATGTGTCCACTGGCCATCACAGAGCATACTACTTTGCACAAAGCACACACAGATTAGGTGAACGTGTTAGGAATGTGTGTCTTTGTAAGGAGAGTGACATGCTGGTGGGGAGGGGAGCCGTTTCACCCGATCCTGTGTCCCGTGACATGTAGGTGGGATAGTCTCAGGGAAGTTACTGCGCATGCTGGCACATTCTGCGCCGAGCAGTGCCACAGCTGGAGACTGAAACTGTAAAGTGTGACACTCCGTTTCGTCCCCTGGTACCATCCTCCTTCCATCGGGCCGTCCCGGTACAGGACCGCTCACGTTGCCCAATTCCAGGCCCGTCCCACGTGGCTGAACATCCTGTCTTGTGAAGGTGCTTCGATTCATACATTACTTCTGTTACGGGGGGCATGGCGGTAATAGCGAGGACAGGCTTATTTATTCATTAACGCAGCGGAGTGTGGTGGCTGAGAAGGGGGACCCTGAGCTCCATCGCCTGAGCCACAGAAGGCATTAGGACTGGTGTAGCACATCGCGATGAGCCAGCCGTGCTTCTCTCGTCCTTAGAACGTGCCCCATCTGTGGCTCCCAAGCTAGCATCCCCAGGTACATATCCGGGCAATAGGGCTGCTACCTGACTAAGTATGAGCTGGAGGGGGCGGTTCCTGGCAGCCTTAATGTCACTCGACATTAGTGTTGTGTTAAATGTTTAGGTACTCCTATACCCAATGCACAAGTGAAATAAAGAACATTTACAGATTTTAACTTACTGCATACCATGATAAGTTATTCAGTTCTCTTTTGCATGTGCTGGTGTTTCAAGTAACAGTGCATAATAAAAGCAACATGAAATATAATACACATATTATCATTTTAAGTGACTGAGCGTTATTATTATGTAATAAATTACATGAAAATTTAATTTTTATGGAGTATTAATGGGGTTATTTCAGTTGACCTGAAAAGCAGGCAAAATCTCAGTTAATATATTTATGCGTATATAATGAACAGTTATTTATGACCATATGCTGTTATAAAAAGCACAGGATCATGTTCCAGACGTGCAGCTCTCATTCAAAACCATGGTTTGCAGATGCGCACAGGACTCATCTGTAGAAGAAAGACACTTTTTTTCATATCAAAAACTTAAATGTCTGCAAGAACTTTTCCACTTGCATTAAAATATAATTATTCAGTCCATTGGCACAGATTATCAGGCCCAGTCAGTTCTTAGTCAGACTTCCTCAATTCAAAATGCAAAAAGAAGGATACATGGTACACATCAAAAAAGCATTATCTGTGGCTCATTGGATTAAGCCTCAGTGCCCGTGGTCAGAAGGTTTCGGGTTCAAGCCCAGCTTTGGTGACTAGTCCTATGTCTGTGGGCCCTTAAGCAGGGCCCTTAGCCCCCAGCTCCATGGGCCCTGCTGCAAGTGGCTGCCCTTCACTGCCAAACCTTCTCTCACCTCTTACCCTACGGGAATCCATGATTATTATAAAAAAGAATCCTTCTCACCCAACACAAAGGCATGGTCACCCATTGGGCTTGAACGTCTTGGTGATCCAGGGAAACACCTCTGGCTTCCCAAACCCCACAGGCACGGCCCTTGCCCGGATCATCCCTCCATGGTACTCCGCCTATTCCTTGAATGTCCTGCCTCCCTCTTTTCATGTTTTCAGGCTGTTTGTTATTCTCCACAATTGTCTCCCCATCTCATCACCCTGTTTCAATCAGACGCATTTTCTTTACCCAGCAGGCCACATAACATCTCCCCCCACCTTCCATTAATAAATGTGACACTGTTACACATTTACATTTCTTATATACTGTATTTCCATAGTTCGGTACCCACTATTTCATAGCATTTTTATTCAACAGTCCATTCAGTGTCCCTTCTTTCAAATCATTTAATACTAATTGAGGAATTCTGTCTCTCGGAAATCATCTGGCTGGGTGAACAAGGAGGAAGCAGCTTTAGAAGCAGGCAGGATGCTCGGGTATCGGCCTGCAATCTCAGAGGTCCCCATAAGGCCTGTTCTGCCCATCCATGTTATATCTGAGTTCCATCCTTTAGATCCTCTGGTCCCCCTTCATTATCATGTGTCTCGTGTGGATTTTCGGGGTTGCCGCTTAACCGACTTTCCTGAATTACTCACCATTTTTTATTTGATTGGCGAGCGCCCTTGGGCAAATGCAGCAAAGCAATTCAGCACCACATCACTATTAACTTCAGGCATAAATTCCAGTAGCCCAACGTTCTTCAGCTGCCCGGCTGTTGCGCTAACATTTTGGCGTCAGGGGGATTATGGTAATATCGCTCTCTCAGAGCGGTCCGGGGAGGCCGGCTTGACTGGATGAGTATCAGCAATGAGACCGTCGATTCATTTCGGCAGCTTGTATCACGTCGGGAAGCTGATCTCGGGTGGCATGGTCCAGCGGGATGAGATAACGAGAAGGTGAAGAAGGTATGGGGTGACACGGAGGCTGGGAGGTGAGAGCTGACAGCAGGCTGCCTGGAAGCAGGAAGCAAGGTACGAAGGGTGACAGCTGGGTGACATCAGCAACAAGTCAGAACCGACCGGGTCAACGAGGAAAAACATCACAGGCAGCAGCCAGATGGAAAATAAATAAGTACAATAAAATGTTTAACTATTCAGCTGCTCTTTTATATAACGAGATAAGCAAGTGTTTTTACAAGGGAACGTGGGTAATTGGTAGCTCTTCTAATCAGGTGATATATTGACTTCCCTTTGGCTGCCTTTGGAGATGAGGGACTCAGAGACACGTTTTGTGAAAGGCTGCTGAGCTGTACATCTCCCATACAATCAGACAGGGACACGCATGGGAGGATGAATGTGTCTGGGGACCTCAGGCTGACTTCAGGAAGGACACTCAGGTGCTGTACATTTAACTAACCCAGGGGTCTGAAACGTAACAGACCGAGGGACGGCCAGCAGGTCTACGCCCAAGCGGGCCACTTGAGCTGAAAGAGAAACACGAAAGAATGAAAAATAAGATGTAACGTTTATAATTTTCCAGTGGTTAGGATAGTCAACCTTGTTTAACGGGGTAAGCGGACTGTAATGGCCTGTCCCCGGGCTAAGCGCCCAATAAGAACAAAAGTGAATTCCCCTGGCAGTGAAGAGATGAGATCAGATGGAGAATGAAGGTTAAAATGACATTTTGGAGAGTGTTGAAATCACTACTGATCCTTAAAGCATGATGTCCTCTACCCTCTGAAACTGCCTGACAGATTGGGCACACGGTGAGGTAGCTTTGATGGGGCTCTTTAAAGGAAGCATGTGCAATGAGTCATTTTATAGGCTGTTAACTGGCTAAGTAGGTCCATGCAGGACCCAACTGCTGACAAAGCAAAAGACCATGTGGCCACCCGTAACGACCGGGGCGGACACCCAAGGCAATAGCCCCAACAACAGGCTGAGGCAGAGGCAAGAGGTGGCAGCCGGAGACGACGGCCCAAGGGGGAGGCCCGAGGCAACAGCCCAAAGCGGTGGGCTGAGGCAGAGGCGAGAGGCAATGGCCCATGGCGGCAGCTCAAAGGAACGGACAGTCTCCACGAGATCTGTGAGCCACTTGCTCTCAGCTGCATGCCTGCAAGTGGAAATAAACTGGTGGAGGCCCAAAGCGACGACCAGTGGCAGAGGCCCAAGGTGGCAGCTCGAGGCAGAGGCTCAAGGTGGCAGCTCGAGGCAGAGGCCCAAGGTGGTAGCTTGAGGCAGAGGCCCAAGGTGGCAGCTTGAGGCAGAGGCCCAAAGCGACGACCAGCGACAGAGGCCCAAGGTGGCAGCTCGAGGCAGAGGCCCAAGGTGGCAGCTCGAGGCAGAGGCTCAAGGTGACAGCTCGAGGCAGAGGCCCAAGGTGGCAGCTTGAGGCAGAGGCGCAAAGTGACGACCAGAGGCAGAGGCGCAAAGTGGCAGCTCGAGGCAGAGGCCCAAGGTGGCAGCTCGAGGCAGATGCCCAAAGTGATGAGCAGAGGCAGAGGCCCAAGGTGACGTTCTGAGACGACGGCTCAAAGAGATGGCCGGTCTTCACGGGATCTGTGAGCCTCATGCTCTCAGCTACACGGCAAGTATTTGGAGGCAAACGGGGACGATCTGGATGCTTTGGGAGGATGTGTGCAGAATGAAGGGAGGTAGGTGGAGTGCCTCTTATGGGGGCCAAAGTAATGCAGTTTTAAAAGCTATAAAATAAATGTAGCAAGTATGACAAATATGGAGAATAATTTAAAGTGGTGCAGTAGCCTAACACTTCCAAGGTTGAGGGTTCGATTAGCTCGCCTGGCTCTGCTTGTGGAGTCTCCCATGTTGGAGCAGTCAGGGTCCCTAAATTAGTGTGTGCAGGTCATGGAAGACTTATAATAACGCAGGGTCATGGGGAAAGGAAACAAATAATTAAAATATATTTATGCATAATGAAATGACAGATGCCTCTCCCACATGCCCACAAACACTATACTGGTTATTATATAGAAATGTGTGGCCCAGTTGCAGAATGCTGCTTTATTTAACGCTTCGGTTGAGAGGGAGATTATTCTACATATAAGTGTGTGGGGAAAAAGCATGGGAAGAATAATAACAAAACAGCAGGAAAGTCTGCAGCGTGGCCTACTTGTGAGTCATTTCCTTCTGCTGTCACTTTTTTGATGTCATTTGAAAACTTCCTGACTGGAAGTACGACAGCATCAGCATTTTGGGGTGATTCCTGGCACTGAGCATTTCGGAATGTTTGTAAACATTAGAATATACTGTATGATTAGTAGGATGGTTTTAAGTAGTTATATCAAATATATAACAATGTTTATTACCCATTCACACCGGCTACATATAGATATGTTTGATTCAGTAACTCATATACTTTCAACAGAATAAAGTTAGATTGATTTAACCCCAACCCAGCCCTAACAATAACCATCAGTAACCAAACAAAATACAAAATACCTGATAAATACTTCAGGCATTTTTACTTTTTTGATTGCAGTCACAGATTTTTATATAGCTGAGGTTTATACTGTGGGCCCCTGCAAGGTAAAAAGTAACAGGCTTTATCAGGTCGTGGGATATTGGCTGCCCATGATGCGGGGTATACAAACCTCTGAGTGGCTGGGGGAGACCCATGAGCACAGGAAGGGGAAGCTGACCCCACACAGAGAGCCAGGGGCGGGGAGCCGAAGCCACAGCCCCAGAAAACCACAACACTAGCCAGCATGCTGCACTGGATCAGTGGTTATGGGAGAGGGTTGGATGGAATACAGTAATTAGTGATGGTGGGCATGCCTGTGAGTGAAAGGGGGAAGCCTGATAGGCTCCCCCCTTTCGCAGCTAAACATGTTGCTTCTTCTAAGCCTTCTGATGATGAAACTAAACACTGGAGGAAGATGCTTACCATCAAGGAGAAGGATACAATAATAATAATATGATATATGTCTAATATGTCTTATTTTCTCTTATTTTGTCTAATATATTGGGTAATACGAGTGTAATAGTAACTAAAGGATGTCTAGAGGGCTTTAATAATGTTAAAAACCATATTTAGAAGGTCGTAAACAGGTTTTCTATGCTTTAACTATGAAAATATTCGATTTATAAATAAAGAATCCTACTTTTAAGGAAATTCACTTATCGCGGTAGAGTCTGGAACTGATTAAATGCAATAAACGAGGGCTGACTGTACTTTTGTCCAAGTACAGCTGCATAGAAATTTCACGAGAGGCACATGTTTATCCAGGTGGGATCGAGGGGTCAGAGAGTGGGTCAGCTAGTGTCCATGGGTCCCGGGGCAATGGAGGTTAAGGGTCCTGCTCAATGGTGACATGATTACTCTGCTAACAATTGAATTGAATTGAATTGAATTGAATTGAATTGAACTGAATTTAATTGAATTGAACTGAATTGAACTGAACTGAACTGAACTGAAACGAAGCGAGATGAAACCAATGACCTTTCCGACTCGGACTCCCAGAGCTGCTACAACCTAAAAACAGCATGTTCATTAGGTATTAACAAAAGTAATCTCCATCTCTGTGCCTCCTTCTCATTTTTACTTTTAACACCCTGAGCTTCCCGCCACCTCAAAAGCAACACAGGCCTTCAGGCTAAGCACCCTGGACCCCTCGAAACCGTGGCTCTCTACTATATACTGTATTTCTTCTGCTCCTTGATGATGGACAGAGATGGTTCTTCGTCACGCAGATCTCCAGAAGGTGCCAGCGAACTATAAAGTAGCTGAGTGCAGATTCCCCTTGGTTCCCTAGAGTAGAAAGGCAGCTTTTAACCACGGTGTGGAAACTGCAGGGCAACCCCTGTGCCTGGGCCCAATGGGTGACTGTCACGCCAAACACTTCTATGACTCATCAGTGAGAGATGGTGTGAAATCCGGACTAAATCTGGCCCAGGTTCCCACCCAGAAATTCCACCTTTTTTTTTTTTTCAAAAAAGCGTCAATGATTTGGAAGTCCATTTAAGCCCTTTTCAGACCAAACGAGGCACACGCTGTGCTCGCTGGCGGGCTTCAGCGCAAAAAGAGAGGTGTGGTTTGCGGAACGCTCTCCTGTCATTCCGCTGGCATGCCTGTTTCAACAGTAATATTATATGACGTGGACAACATAAGTTTATCTTTTATCAATTGGGAAAGGACAATATAACTTTATCCTACATTTAGATTTCTGTGCCCGGTTCGGTGCATTGTTTCTATTGGTCGCGCGACAATGTGTCACAGCATGACGTGGTCAAAGTTGAACTTTGTTGAGCTCGCCGCACTGCGCACGCCATAGAAAACAATGGGTTTTTGGACTGCGTGCTGCGTTCGGTCTGAAAAGGGCATCATATTCAGAATGGTGAGGCGTGTGTTTGTGTGTGGGGGTGGGGGGGGGGGTATGTATGTATTATATCGTGAGGAATGAAAGTTCCCACAATGTGATAGAAACCATGGGGATAATTTTTCTGGTCTTCACCAGAGCACGTGAGCGGAGCGGTGGGAATTTCCGCTCCTCGCTCACGAGGCTGTTGGCTCCGCCCACTCCGCTCACATGCTCTGGTCTCCACAAAGAGAAACTAATTTTTATGAAAGTGTATGAGTGCAATCAAAAAAACAAAAAATACCTAAAGTCTTGTATTTTGTTTGGTTACTTACGTTTGAGCTTAGAGCTGGGATTAGGGTTTTTCCCATAGAAATGAATGGAAGGTCCCCAGGTACGCGAGTCTGTGCTGGTATGTCTGAGCATGGTGGTGTGTGTGCGTGTGCATATGTGCCCATGCTTGGAAGCACCGGATCGTCTGAGTAGCCCCCTGACATCATTACACAGGATAGCGTAGAGACATTCACCATGAACCCACTAACGCGTGAAATTCAGTAGGTCATGTGACCAACGGGAACTAAGAGGAGCAATGGCATGCTGCTAGCGTGGAAAGGAGGACATGCAATGCCAATCCAGGCATTACACGCTCCTGATAGCACGGTTTTTGCTCACTAACAGCCTTCATGAAAATAAACACACATCACCCGCCCGTAATAACATTAAAATGTGATGTAACCATAATGCGGATTCGTCAAAGTGCTATTCAGTAACCTGCCTGCTTTCTGTTGATATGACGGGAAGGCTATGGGGAGATCTCCTGTAGACAAGTTTTTTTTTTTTATTTGTTACATTTTGGTTTGCAGATAATAGAGTTAATATTAGCGTGACCAGTGCAGAGCCACAGACGCCTCTAGGATGGACCGGAGCACAGATCTAGGGCAAGGCCCAGGTGGTCCTCTTCAGGGGTGTAGGTTCCCCTGCATTAGCGGGAGAACATCTCGTCTCCAGCTGTTCGTTAGCAGCTACTCCAAACTCTGCGTAGACACGCTGAAGTGGCTTAGAGCAGGCAGCTCATTTCTACATATGCTGCTGTGAAGCTCGTCTGTGAGATTCACCTCAGCTTGGGTCTCCTTTTAGTTTACAGTCTTTGTGCCTGCAGCGTGTTCTGCACGCACTTGGACAGCTCTGCCTGTCGTGTTGGCTGAGTGAGTTTTTGGTTAAGATGGGGTGTTTGTGGTTTTCAATGGGGACTGTTTCTGCAGGTCACACCTCACTTACTGTTTCACCGAGGTAAACCTTTGTGTAATACGACCATTCTCCTTTAGAGGAACTACCTGGCATCCTCAGAGTAAATATTTAGGTGCCCAGTAGTGTAATCAATGTGTTTTTGAAAAACACAATATGGGTGACAGAGTGTCTAACAAAGGGGAGTAGAATTGGGCACAGGATCATCTCTCTCTATGACACTCACTATGAGACTCTCTTACGATGAGAACTTAAAAATTACTATGAGATCCCTCTTGCTTCGTTTTGTAATTACTCTGAGCCACCTCTCAGTACACATTTAAATGACTCTCAGGATGTATAGAAATGACTCTTAGCCCACTCTCAGTATATATATAAATGACTCTCAGCCAACTCTCAGGATGTATAGAAATGACTCTCAGCCCACACTCAGTATATCTATAAATGACTCTCATCCAACACTCAGTATATCTATAAATGACTCTCATCCAACACTCAGTATATCTATAAATGACTCTCAGCCCCCTCTCAGTATATATATAAATGACTCTCAGCCCCCTCTCAGTATGTATTGAAATGACTCTCGGTATATCTATAAATGACTCTCAGCCCACACTCAGTACATCTATAAATGACTCTCAACCCACACTCAGTATATCTATAAATGACTCTCAACCCACACTCAGTATATCTATAAATGACTCTCAGCCCACACTCTCTACATATTGAAATAATTGTCAGTCACCTCTTAGTAAGTCTTTCTATAGAAGTTGGAGCCTCAACCCACTGCAGGTAAAATCTGGCCAGTGCTCCCAATGCTGTCTGCTTCTCATTCGGACTCTTGAGAAATTCATGAGGCTCTTCTGGGTATCAAATTAAACCTCTAACTAATAACCGTGCTTTGGGTACTGCTTCAAGCCTGTCCTGATAAAAAGCGTTGCAGGGTGGCCTGAACTCCGCGTCCCCTTGGGGAACCAAAGCAGAGTCGCCTAAGGAGAGAAATTGGGTCACTAAAAACCAGAGGGATGGTGGTGAGTCAGATCGAAGATTTACAGCTAAACAAAAACACACAAAGGGCTGTCAGTAAGGGGCTGGCCCAGCAGGGACACGAGCCGACATGTTCACACAGCTCTGGGGGACTGAAGCTGTTTAGCACAAGCAGCCAGGATGATAGAACTGGCATTGTCAGGCACGATAAGGAGAAGGAAGCCGAGTTGCGGCCTGCTCTCTGCTGTCCTGCTGTCTGCCGGCCTTCTCGGTCACATGTTACACCCAGCGCAGGCCTAACTTATTTCAGTGTGCCTTGTACCCATAGTCACTGGGAGCCTGGAGTCTGCAAAGCCCTGTCCAGCCTGGCTGGCTACAGCCAACCAAGCCACTGGCCCTTTGGCCCTCTTGACCAAATACATAATTCAATGAAGACATGGCCATGAACATGCTGACAGTTAAGGAAACACTTGTTGAAAGCCATTTCTTCACCGTACATCTCTAGTTTGGTTGGGGTGGCTTGGTGTGCTTTATTTTTCCACATCAAAAGCTCCTGCTCTAGTGAGAGATTATCTGTTCACTAAACTGTCAGACCGATTGGTTTTCTGCACGTGGGCGGACATCACCGAAATACTGAACTATATATTGTGATTATATATTGTTTCTATAATAACACTACATTATTATACTCTATCAGTGTCTACAGTGATAGCTAGGACTGCTAAGGTAAGGATTAGTCAATGAAGTAACTAATAAACATTGTTTTGTTAATTTAGTAATTTTATGATGCAACAGACCCTCAGTTATAATAAACAGCTCTGTCTTAATTAGGGCTTATACTCAGCCAGACTGAGTATAACGATGTCAGGGGAAGATATTGATCTGAGAAGGAGAGAGTGCAGAAATGGAGAGGGAGAAGGACGGGACAGAGGACAGAGATGGAGAGCGAGGAAGCCACAGCAGATCCTGAGGAGGAAAAGGAGCCAGCTAATTTAATAGGCAGTGGAGTTAAAGAACAATCATCCTGCAAAATCCAAAATTAGAAATTTAGGGACATGAAATGTGTAATACCCAATAAATTGTGAGCATAATCTTCAGTGTGACTTAAGAATTTGATTACGGTTGCTTGGTAATTGCCACTGGCATGTCTGTGGAGGAGTCTTTCTTTTGGTGGGGGGGGGGGGGGGGGGGACCGGACGTCGTCCCCCGCCCGGGCCCCCGGTGATGATAAGAAACACCCCAAGATTCAGCCAAGTACCCTCAGTACA
>JAODKM010000020.1:9236776-9247152 GCA_026780845.1 Petrocephalus sullivani
TTGAATCTTTTAATTATGTTATGCACTGTTGAAGGTGAAATATCCAAATCTCTTCCTATCTTTCTTTGAGGAACATTATTTTTAAACATTTCAATAATTTTCACACGTATTTGTTGGCAAACTGGCAATCCTCGGCCCATCTTTGCTCCTAAAGGACTAGACGTTCCTTGGATGCCGCTTTTGTACCAAATCATAATTACAATCACCTGTTGACGTCACCTGTTTCAAATCACATAATTATTTAACCAATTTACCTCATTACTAGCCCTAAACTGCTCCTGTCACAACTTTTTTTGAAATGTGTCGCAAGAACCAAAATTGAAATGTGTTTTTCATCAAAAACAATAAAATTAATAAGGAACACATTAAATAATGTGCTGTTGTATTGTTTTCAATGTAATACAAGTTACAGTAAATTTATAAATCACTACTTTTTTTATTTGCATTTTCCATACTGTCCCAACTTTTTCTGATTTGGGGTTGTACTTGCCAATTAACCTAATTAATCGTGAGATATTCAACCAGGTGTTTTGTTTTAGCATTACACAACTTCTTCAGTCTTACTGTCCCTGTCTCGACTTTTTTGAAACCTATTGCCGGCATTAAACTCAAATTGAGCATAATTCTGTCATAAAACAATTACACATTAGTTTCCACATTTGATGTGTTATTTTTTGTTCTTTCTTCAATTAAATGTGGATTTAAATGATTTGCATCATTGCATTCTGTTATTTACGTTTTGTACCACAGTTACTAGACATTTGGCTTACGTTTTTTTAGACTTTATTTTCGCATCTACAAGCTGAAAACACATTTATAAGTGGAACTACTCTCCTCTGCCAACGATTAAACATTTATTTTAGTCTCCGTTACTTTTAAATTGTGTTCTGTTTCTGTATTTTTAAGTAACATTTATTAGAACAAAAAATTCAAATAATGCATTGATATACTACCATGTTTTGTCTGACTGGCACTATGTCCTTCCACAGGTTTCAGTGCATTCCCCAGTTTGCTTATATAGTCACGTCTGAGCACTTTTCCAGTGCAGGGTTGGGGAGAGCATGGAAACTGCTTGTGGGAGCACAAGGCCGGGCAGTGTGCAGTGGGTTATGGCAGTGAGGCACTGGCTTTTTAAGAACAAATAATAATAATAATACAGAGTGCTACAGTGAACTTGTTTATCCGATTCTTAGCCAGCGTACTTGCAGCAATAATCCCTTGGGCTCACGCACGCCCCCTTCAGGCCCCCTTGTGCTTTCTCACTACGGTTTTATATCAGATCAGTAAGACAAATTTGTTATACACACAGACATTCAGTGGTATTCTAACATTTATAGAGCATAATTATGACTTTGTAGATATATCATTTGTTTGATGGGTATTTTAACAGCCAGTTCAACAAAAACAACTGAAACCTTTTAAATATGCCAAGTGTTCTAATAATTTTGGCCACTACTGTATAATAACGGTATGTATTCATTTTATTTTATCATTATTTGTTTTTTACTTTTTATGGTAAGGAGTATGATGGCAGTGGGGAAGAAGGAGCCATTAATCTAGAACCTCCCAACTTAAGAACTCCTTCTTCCCCACTGCCATCCGACTCCATAACAGCCAACAGGAGTAGGAGTAGGAATAATGGACACCATACTACCATACTACCATACCATGCCGTACTACCATACTACCATACCATGCCATACTACCATACTACCATACCATACTACCATACTACCTCATACTACCATACTACCATACCAAGCCATACTACCATCATACTACCATACTACCATACCATGCTACCATACCATGCCATACTACCTCATACTGTCATTTTTCGCACATTAAGCTCTTTTGCTTAAAAGTGTTTATTTTTCTATTTTTCTTTCTCTATTATATGTATTTTGTGTGGACAGCAAGTAAGAATTTCATTGCACAGAGAAATGCACTTTTCTACTGTACATATGACAATAAACGCTTTGAATCTCGAATCTTGAAAATCTTGAATGATGACACGTGAGGCTCTTCCATCCCTGAGCGCAAGTCACTGCAGGGGACACTGCAGGGCATCGACACGCACACACAATCACACATGATGGGCCATTTAGAGACACTAATTAAACAAGCTGCATGTCTTTGGCCTGCAGGAGAAACCCACACAAACACAGGGGAATATTTATAATATGATACCATAATCCTGGAAGTGTCCAGCTACTGTGCTAACCACTGTATAACAATACTAACAACCTCCTACAAACCTCCTATAAAGAATACAATCTTGCCACATTATTAATATTAAATATAAATAATGAAGAACAATTACAACAGCTAGCCTGAGAAATAAACAATCTCCAGTAATAATCTAATAACACAGACTCTGATATCAGTTTGAGTCACACATTTTGCTTAGTTACATTAATTATAGGAAAACATCCGTAAAGCAGTTTTCACAGGAGATTTTGATATCCATTCTTAGTCACTTGATTGTGTTCTGTGCTATCTTTGCTTATTCCGGGATGTGCAGTAGAAAATGCGGTAACCCACGTGGGATAACCATCCCCAGTTACACAGCATTTTCCCTTCAGCTCCTCCATCTGGAAGAAGATAAACCCAGGATGCCCCATCGACAGGACAAAGGCGAAGCTGGTTCCTCGGACGCAGGAATCCCTTTAAGGCAAATCAGTGTCTTTTCCCCTGGCGGGAGCCCAAAAATATAACAAGATCAAAAAAGCATCAGCTTCCCCCGTCTGCCTCCAGTGTCCACATTACGGCTCGGCTGAGGAGTCGTCAGCTGTGGCCCTGTGCGGACAGACCTACCCCGCTCGCTTTAAACCGCTAACAAGCCCAGTCGGTCAGGGATGCAATTAGGGCGACGGAGCGTGCCCTCACTTGGAGCAAACATGAAGCCGTGCATTCCGTGAGTCCCTGGGACCCGAATACCCCGATTTAGAAGCTACACAAACATTTCAAACATTATACAGACAGATAAAATTGTCAAAACCTCAAAAAGGCAACAGCATCCCCAAGGTCTCAAGCTCACGGCCGTTAGATTACAAAATCAGCCGCTGGACCAAAGCGCTACCTACTGCCCTGGGGGAGATTAAACAACATCCAGCAGAATTCCCATTGTAATGCCAGAATGATATCTAACGTTACTTCTCCTTTGACGTTCCTTCCTGCTGTGCCACAGATTGTTGGTTATGCTATGCCAAAGTTATGCTAGCTATTGTGTTAAATGCTAGCTATTATGCAAAATGCCCTTTGGTACATTCACTCCTATTGCCCCAAACGTTTACACTTGGAAATATCCAATCAAAATGCAAAGTTTCTATACTCCAACCTGCATTTCTTGCCTCCCGCTATAAATGTTTGCTCCCGAGACGATACAGGAAGTGCGCCAGAAACGCTGAGGAAACAGCAGCCAGTCAAGATTGAGCCAAGGGGACGTCTCAGGGGCACGGCGACGGGCGGCCACCATCGACGCTGACGTCAGTGTCTTACAGCCCCCACGTCAGGGATAATCGCCGTTGAGGGCCCGCAAGGGCTTGCGAGCACTCCAATTTCAAAAGCCTTGTGTGTCGCCTTTATTCGGCCGTGTTATAAAAAAAATACGGTGCTTTTCTGGACCTTTGTCTGCTTCTAAATGTGTTTGTGCCCATGGAGACACCCAGAGACCATTGTTGTGACAGGTCACGTCAAGCCTGGGAGTAACACAGAGGAAAGGAGATGTGGCATTTCACGGGCCATCGGCTAATGGCTCTTCCGATTTCCCCACAGGCATCCGCTTGAGGGCAGTGGTGATGGAAAGGAGGCTTGCTCCTGTCTGATTTTAGGCCTAAAGTTCTACTTTTCTAGGCCTCTAGCAGGGTTGCTAACTTTGGTCAGCTGGCTGGCATGAGATTTTCAATTCAAGACAAGTCTACAGTCTACATGCATATAATAGTTTTATTACCTTGTAAATAGTCTGTAGGGTTTGCAAACTATCCTAGCGCTTTTGATGTAGCTATTTTTAGATTTAAAATGCAATAATACAGATTCATGCAGATTTCTTGCATGAGCGTGAGAGTCTGAACACACAAGTGTCCTGCCAGCTGTGTGAAAGTTGGCAGCCTTGCTCTATCTCATGCAGTTGTTGTGATGGTAGCTTCTGTAGTCCATGTGCTTCTGGTTGTCTTGGAATTACGCATGAAGGAAGGTATTTCAGGACCCAAAAAGAAGTTTCTGGCCAATAGGAATACCACTGTTAAATATGCATAGCAGGGGCTAGGAGACATGACCTGCCCCAGCCAATGACCATCACTGTCACTCTCGCCCACGCTCACTGGCCCAAACTCTGCCATGTGTGCGCTGCATTCAGCTCAGGAAAACACTCATACTAGGTGTCAGGGCAAGCCATAAATTTAGCAGGTCACATGGCCCACACCATCATAGTGATAAATACTAAGTTAAGTACTGTTTAATCACACAGGTTACAGACCTTTGATTGGGGGGGGGGGGGGGTTCTCCTTTTACACTCATGGAACTCAATTCAGTTCAATATATCCTTAGATAATTTTTCATCACAGTTACACACAGAATAAGGCTGACTAGAATAAAAAATTCTAGACTCAAAAATTACGAGTCCGCGACCGGAAGTTGCAACTGGAACCCCCCCACGAAGTGGGAATTTCAAGTAGTGAACTGGGGGAAATCGACACAACCCCGACTTCAGAATTCAAGATGGCTGCGCCCTTTAATCAATAGAAGTTGTTGTAGTTTTATTAGCGCTCGCGTCTTTTGTGGCTCATTAAACTGGTCGACACGCCATATTATGTTGCTAGGGTGTTTTTATGCACAAAATACTGTGATACTGGGATTTCTCGCTTAGCCGGATAACCTGTCAGATTTAAGGTACTTGTAGTCCCCAGCATCGCTAAATGGTTTTCCGACTTGTTGTACTGGAACGCGGTGAACTCATGCATGACGTCATTCCCAGTTACGAGTTCCGACCTCCGACCTTTGGAATGCACCATAATACAAGTCAGAAAATGCACCTGAGTTCCTACAGGTGAGGTACAAATAAAATGGCATGTGACAGATCAGCACCTTTTAGGGTAGATGTTGGAAGCCAGCAGGTACTCTGGTGTCTCCAACAGGCAGGTAGTGTGACGGCACCTGTCCTAGAGGGTGAGTATGATACACTAACATCATGCCACCCAGAGCGCCCCCTACTTCAAACCCCATTTTCACAGCCATGGGCTACAGGCTCACTGTGACCTGCTACAAGTGGAAGATGGATGGAAGGATTTATAAAGACTGAAGACATATTTCATAATTTGGCCAAAACTAGCAGAGCTAAACAAAAAAACACCCAAAATAACAGTCAAATTAAAAATGTATTCAAAAAATGTTGAAATGACCATTTCGAAAGTGTACCTTAGTAATCTTTCGCAACAGTGAATATCGCGAATCGTACCCACTCCCCATGGGGTCATCAAGGTCTGCTGAAATTTCACAATAAATCGAAAAAAGCACGAGGCGTCTGCCAGAGCATCCCCGCGAGTCTGTTCCATGAAAATCTGTCAGAGCCAATCAGTTCTGATTCATTACATGCTTAAAAAAAACACAAGTCTATCCAACCGCACATTCTTTAAACAAAAGTCATTCCACTTAAATAATTCCATTGCATTTAGCTCCGTACAGAATGAAATGTCTTCATTCTGCATATGTACAAGGGTACATTTGAGTCTAAACACTCCCCGTTTGCATGGGTTTCATCTGATTTTATTTTTTGGAATTATAGCTGACCTTTTAGAATATCACAGTGGCTCAGTGATTAGCAGCATCACCTCACACCTCCTGGATGGAAATACCCCCTCTGCTCTGTACCCTTGGAGCTGCCACGTTCTCCCTGAGCCGCAGACATTTCCACCAGGACTCGAAACACAGTATTTAGCCTGATTTAGTTCCTAATGTAGGAATATTGCATATGCAATAGACTAGAATGCGAGCCTTGTGATTTTGGGGATGCCAACCCCCACCCCTGTAGGTACGAGGCGACCCACAGAACCACCATGCTGCCAGAAAGGTGATGCCTGCTTTCGAAAGTTGTTACCTGAACACCCCAGCATTAAAATAGTGTATTGCTGCATACATACCATTTATTGTAAGCCTTAGTCAATATTCTGCATCACCCAGAATTAACATGATAGTAATACATTGAAATGCATCCTTTTTGCCATTCAGAATTATTAAAAATGCAGCAATCCTTATTGCTACAGTCATCCTAGACTCTCAAGGGATAAGAAAATCTAAAAATAAAATCTAAAAGAAAAACATTTTCCTGCAGATTAACAAATTCATTCTCATACCTTCTAGCAACCAATTTTCTTAAAGGGACCATGCAGACATTTTCCCAAAACATAATGCTATCTGTTATAAACATGACTTGAGATTTTATCCATTACCATTAAAAACACACACATGCGTGCATGCACGCACACACACATGTTTGTACTAATATTTTTGGGGGACCGCCCATCACTATGGGAAAAATCCTAATCCCAGCAATTGTAACCTTAACCCTTACCCAGCCTTAACCTTAACCATAAGTAACCAAACAAAATACAAGGCTTTTGACATGTTTAGTTTTTTTATTACATTCACAGATGTTTATAAAATTGAGGTTATCCTAGTGTGCCCACAAGGTAAGAAGTTACAGGTTTTTATCACATTGTGGGGACATTTGGTCCTCACAGTGTGTATATGTGTGTATATATATATATATATATATATATATATAGAAACACACACATACACACACAAAATATAAAATATATCTGTAATCCAAGACAACAGCAGGCTAGGACTTGTCTGTGAGATCTGAACATTAAACCAGGCAATCAAAGACATAATCAGGTCTTCAGTCATCACTGACATTTAGGCCGGCAAATGATTTTCTTCCAATTTAATTCCCTTTTGTATGGAAATACAACTGCAGACCTGGACTCTATTCACCCAGGACCAGATCCAACGTGGGCAGTAACATTTATGGATATGATGCTGTGGATTTCTGCAGTAGTGCGTAATGCATTAGGGTCTCACGACTGGCCATTGTGTGTGTGTGTCATGCAGCTCTGTCACGTGCCTGTAATGGAAGAGGTAAAAGCCTTTAATAAGTTTTTCAGGTAGATTTGAAGCTAGCACATATTTTTTATGATATAATGCGAAAGAAAGAGATAATGTATTAGCATTAAAATCATTCTAAAAAAATGTGAATGTTCATAATGCAATTAACTATGCTTTGCAAAGAGTGCAGGGAATTTTAGTAATCTCAGTTTTAATTTTTTTTTAATTTATAAGAAGAATCCAGCCATCTTCTGACTACTTATCCTGCGCAGGGATATTGGGGGGGCTGGAGCATATTTTTTTGGAAAATGGTCAGGGTGGGGGCTGGCGGTGCTTGAGCACCAGACTCCTCGGGGTGAACAATCGAAAGTGCCACCCTTTGGAGGTCCTGTGTGCATCTTACAGAGCCGGAAGCTGGTCAAGCCTCCACTCCCATGCCGACTGGCACGTTTAAGCAAAAGAAACTGCAACGCGCCCCGCCCGAGGGGGGCCAAGTCTAGCACCTGGCCCTTGAAAAGTCTCTGTGAGGCCCTTAAAATAATTATACATGTATTGCAGAAATGCATCGTCTTACCAGCTTTCTTACAAACACCTCATATATTTAGCTTATGTAAGATGAACTGTAGAGGATAAACGTGGTTTGCAAATGAGCAAAGTTTTTGTATAATTTATTTGCATATTTGAAAGTATTTCCTCCCGTTTCCCCCAGGCCTGTCCACGGGGGGCGGGGGCTGGGGGGCACTGAGCAGAGCTGACAACCAGGGGGCAAGTTTGTCACTGCGGCTTCAGCACAGTCTCCCAAAATAGCTGCTGTACACACAGCATTGCTGCTCTATACGTTATTTCCATTTTTGTTTTATAGATTACAGACTTTTTAGACAATCCATACTGAGTTACATTTAGGTTCCTCACCTCTCTCATTGTCACTTATCTACAAGCTGGGTTGCTATTATAGCATGAGCTTAGCAGACCACCTCTTACAGATTGTCATATTACCGAACCAGATTGCTACACCATCTATCTGTCGGGAAGCCTGTCCTGATGATTGCCTGTACCATTGGAACCACGGGGTGTCCTGGTGATTGCCTGTACCTTTGGAACCATGGGGTGTCCTGGTGATGGCCCGTATCATTGAAACCATGGGGTGTCCTGGTAATGGCCTGTACCATTGGAACCATGGGGTGTCCTGATGATGGCCTGTACCATTGGAACCACGGGGTGTCCTGATGATGGCCTGTACCATTGAAACCACAGGGTGTCCTGGTAATGGCCTGTATCATTGGAACCACTCCTGCCAGGACCATGGCGACTGTTTCTTAGCTACCTGCACATGGTGGTTTGATGGGGGCCACAACTGGTCGTGACATGACTCCATAACATGGAATCAAAATTCATCTATGCACTCAGGCAGTAATTACAGTCAAGCTATTTTTTAAATTAATAATGTTAGCTAAGATGGTAACGTGGACAGGAGGTAGGATGAATCTGTAGCTAAAGCTGTTGCCCCTCCCCCTCAGTATCATGGTCAGGAGTTTCAGTGCCAGCTCAGTGCATGTGAAGCTTACATGTTCTCCCTGTGACGTGTCAGTATTCTCCTGTTAGCCGAGGCCATGAGGTTAAGCTGATTGGTGCTGCTTGCAGGATGAGGGTGTGGCCCCTGCTGCCTGGGAAGTTCTCCAACCAATCCTAACACAGTTACAGTCTGTTCATGACAATAATGCATTACTAGTTTGTTTTGGTAAAATGTTCTAGATCAACTGAACAGATGCGTTGTCACAGGATAAAAAAATCTATAAATGTGATTTCAAGTAAAGATAATCAACAGAAATTCTGTAGATTCTTCCCTGTCTTGAATCATTTCTGCTCTGTGTTTTACAGTATTGGAGATGCTACACCCCATAATATTCTATGGGGCATCTGTGGAACAGTAACAGTTTTCCTTTGGAATGGCAGTCCATGGCTCTGCATTCCTGCCTTTAGACCTACAGTGTGGACATGAAGGTAATCTAGTTTATTACCCCTGACTTCAGTCAGTGATAAGACAGGCACCTGAGATGGTGAGCCTAAAATTGTTCTCAGGTTACACAACAGTCCCCGTGACTCAGGTCACCTTTTTATACGTTCTGTACTGCCCATCCCAGGCGGCAAAGGGCACACGGAACTGCTACTGAATTACCCTGGCAGGATATATTTAAATAATTGCTGCTCTCATTTATATCTGAGTATTAAAGCTCCCTTATGGACCTGTAATAAACAACAAGCCAGAACACAGACAAAAAACCACCAGGGGTTTAACATAATCCAGCCGTCCTGTTCCATTGCCACCCATTCAATGCACTGTCACTGCAGGGGCTTAAATGCATTCTGAGTATTAAATGTACAGCCTTTTCTTTACTCATTCCAACCTTTAGACACTACTTCACACCTTGCATCTCTCTATAACTGATACATATAATGGATTTGATTATTATACCTCACTCTCTATACTATCATCACTACCCTCACTATTCTTAAAAATAAGTTAGACACACTTTTACCAGGGTGCAGTATGTATTACCAAAGAGGACAAGAAATTAAAATGGTTAATGCCCATTTTTAACTTATAAATGAGTTGCTACTGTCTGAGCAAACATCATAACTAAGTTTTCAGTTTCAGGTTGATTTTTAATAAGACCTAAGTATGTAGGTTTAATAATTCATATCTGGATCCAAATGGACTCACGTTTCACATGAACAATATTAATGAGCCTTAGATTCAAATGAGTAAATAAATGAACTCCTCTTTAACTACTACGCAAGGTTAATGTCAATTTCATTGTTACTGTAGTTCACTATAGTAAAGGAAAACCAATAAATGATTTCAGAACACGATTGGGACAGTTGAGACTCAGAAGAGGCTTGTTTTTCTTTCCCACTCTTTAGTTGATCTGTTTAGTCTGCCCGTTGGTCATTCTCAGTTGATCTGTTTAGTCTGCCCGTTACTCATTCTCAGTCAGTCTGTTTAGTCTGCCCGTTACTCATTCTCAGTCAGTCTGTTTAGTCTGCCCGTTACTCATTCTCAGTTAGTCTGTTTAGTCTGCCCGTTGGTCAATCTCAGTTAGTCTGTTTAGTCTGCCCGTTGGTCATTCTCAGTCAGTCTGTTTAGTCTGCCCGTTGGTCATTCTCAGTTAGTCTGTTTAGTCTGCCCGTTGGTCATTCTCAGTCAGTCTGTTTAGTCTGCCCGTTACTCATTCTCAGTCAGTCTGTTTAGTCTGCCCGTTACTCATTCT
>JAODKM010000020.1:9247252-9264971 GCA_026780845.1 Petrocephalus sullivani
AGTCTGTTTAGTCTGCCCGTTACTCATTCTCAGTTAGTCTGTTTAGTCTGCCCGTTGGTCATTCTCAGTTAGTCTGTTTAGCCTGCCTGTCATGCCCTACCTTCCTCTCCTGTTTTCTCCCCAGTGTGGCTCTGACAGAAAATTCAGTAAATTCAGATTGGTGGTTTGTCTCCCTTAGTGTCGTGTGAATAAAACATGGGGGAGCAGACACACAAAACTGCAAACTGCCAGCTACAGTTTAACTAAAAAGCAGAACAGAATGAATCTCCCCGAAAGAAAACTCCTTCAGCTGGACTTCAAACAAGTGCCCGATTATGATGATGAGCCTGAATGGCGGGGGATTATTTTTAAACCCACTGTGAAAAACTGCTGGAATCCGTTCCACACTTTCCAAAGGCGGACAGAATTCCTTATGAAGGGAAAACATTGAAAAACATCTTGACACTACATCATAGGGATGCAGCCTTATTCAGATATGAAATTTTAAAGTGCCATTCAGTACTATAACAACCCTCCATAATGAAGTACTGAAGAAGCTGACATTACCCAGTTACCCAGAATGCACCAGGTTCATAGATTTTAAGTGGCTCACTGAAGTTTTCAGGTTGAAATAGGCTATAATACACTGTCGTTATGAGAAATATCTTAATTAATCCACTTGGCAAGAATACAAATTACTATTCAGTGGCTGTAGTCCTGTGCTTTCCCTTGAGCTGAAGACAAACACCTTGGGTACAAAACACTGCATCTAATAGACAGCTGCATTTCCAAATGCTCTGGTTTACTCAGTGTGTGTTTTAGCCTCCAGCTGTGAGTCTGTGTGTGTCTGTGAAGGCTTGCAGTCTAAAACATTTGATAATGCTTTGCATTAACTGTACCTTCATAATGGATTCATAGAACATTCAGTGCACCTTCATAATGCATGCATAAAACATTCAGAAGCAGCATGTATGTACTCTTTAACATCCTAACACATTGATAAACTTTTTTTGCTTCCTTGGGTGGCATGCTAGTGCAGTAGGGTGCATCGTTGCCTCACGACTCCTGGGTTGTCTCTGCTCCAGGTGTGTGGAGTTTGCGTTTTCTACTCATTTCAAGATATTTCCTCCAGCAGTCAAAAGACAGAGACGAGTATCTCTAAATCACCTTCATGCCTCGCGTTACCCTGACCAGGATGAGGGATTGGACGGTGGATGGATTTCTCCAGCTGACCTACCTGAGGTTACTTCACTGTTCCAAAATTCACACAGCTATTTCTGTTTAGGATTGTATCAGAAATCTTCTTAAAGAATGATAAATAAATAATTACTTGTGATTAAAAATGAATAATAAAGAGAAAATACACCATCTTTTAATTCAAAGGTTTAAGGTTTATCATGTCTATATCAGGACGTGATAAAAAAATCATCATCCTTAGCAGGTCTTAAAATTAGGCAAATACAACCTCAGATGAACAACAGCACATGACATTTTAAACCGTGTCATTATCTATTTAAGAACTAAGCCAAAATGCAGGAGCAGTAAGTGAAATATTAAGTAACTAAAAAGTACTGTTTTTCATCAAATGCACCTGGTTAACCGATCATCAGCAAGTGTGACCACCTCTATAAAAGCGGAAGTTTTGGCAGTTTGTTGGTCTTGAGCATTTACACAATGACAATACAAGTTAGAACCACCACTAGCCCAAGGTCACCTTACCCGCCATGGGGCAGTCGTTTAAAAAATTCTTACAGATCAGCGCGAACACCTCATGCCAACTGTCAAGCATAGTGGTAGAGGGGTGATGATTTGGGTTTGATTTGCAGCCACAGGACCAGGGGACCTGGCAGTCATTGATAGTGAACTCCTAATTCGACCATGAACTCCTCTGTATACTGAAGTATGGTACAGTCAAGTGTGAGGCCGTCTGTCTGACAGCTAAAGCTTGGCCCAAATTGGGCCATGCATCGGGATAATGATCCCAAGCATAGCAGCAAATCTATAAATGAATGGCCGAAAAAGAAAGGAATGTAGGTGTTGCAATGGCCCAGTCAAAGTTCAGATCTCAACCCGATTGAAATGCTGTGGCGTGAACTTAAGAGAGCTGTGCATAAACGACTGCCCGCAAACCTCAAAGAACTGAAGCAAAGCTGTAAAGAAGAGTGGGCCCAAATTCCTCCACAACAATGTAAAAGTCATACAGAAAATTATTGCTTCAAGTTATTGTTGCTAAATGTGGTTCCTACTGAATCATGGGGTGTACTTTGCTTTTCACACATGGCTTCTCCATTTTAGCTTCATTTGTGTTAAATAAAGAATGACACAGTGAAATCTGTTGCGTGGTGTTTTACACCTGAGGTTACATCTAAATAATTTTAGGACCTGGTAAGGACCAGATGATTTTTTCCGCGTAAAACCGTAGGCCTGAAAGAGGGTGTGCTTTGACACATGACTATACATGGTAAGGCATTACCATCCAAATTTACATCCTTAACATCCAAATTTATGATATAAAAATATACAGCTTCCACTGTATTCATGAAGTGAAAAAGTGGTGAAGTCTACATTACGTAAAGGTTTCTGGACTTACTG
This sequence comes from Petrocephalus sullivani, assembly GCA_026780845.1. Lineage (NCBI taxonomy): Eukaryota > Metazoa > Chordata > Actinopteri > Osteoglossiformes > Mormyridae > Petrocephalus > Petrocephalus sullivani. The sequence continues at coordinate 9,249,824 of JAODKM010000020.1, forward strand.
GTACAAAGCTTTTAGCTTTTAGAATATGTGGCACATATACTATTCTCAAATCAGGTTCTTTTCTTAAAACTTTTCTTGAATCCTGCAGAAACTTTTTTATCTTCTAGAATGTTTCAGACTGTATGAATTATAAATGGTATAAAACTTTCAGGATTCACATACCGTATATACTCAAGTGTATGTTGAGTTTTTCAGGCCCTAAAAGTTTTCTTAGGCAAAATCAGGTGCTGTACCTCGGCTTATACTTGAGTATATACAGTATTCAATATTAAGTTTAAAAATCAGATTTGAAGAAATTAAATATATTATATTTATAGTCTTATACTGCTTACTAGGTAATTGTGTCATGATATATTTCCAGTGGTTTTGCCATCAAATCATATTGTCTGGGCAGAATAAATGTATCGTGGGTGACAAACAGGATGTGATGTGTTCAGTGTTGAGGAGTAAATAGTTACATCATTTAATGGCTTTATATAATTGTTAGAAAACAAATTAAAAAGTAATCAAATGAAATGTTTCATTATTTTGATGAAAAAATACATTAGTTACATTACTTATTACATTTTTAACAGAGTAACTAGTAATCTGTAACCTTTTACATTTATGTAACTGGACAAGACACTGAGAGGACTGGAAGCTTAAGGATCAGAAGCAAGCTATTTATTCCTGGAATCATAATCCAGGCATAGGGTCAACAACTAGAAAGCAGGAAATAAAGGATAATAAATCCAAACCATTACCCAAATCCACAGTGTGAACTCAGGCAGAAGGCCATACAGAGGAAATACCAATCGGTAGACAAGGCAAGTAGACCAGGAAATCAATCAGCTAATGTTTCTCCAAATAGGTGGTTTGAGGGGCTGGTAGGAGGACACCCACACCCTCCCCACCTTGAGGACAGGTGCCTGTTAGATCATGGACAGGAGAACAGGTGCCTGTCAGATCATGGACAGGAGAGCAGGTGCCTGTCAGATCAGGGTAAGGAGAACAGGTGCCTGTCAGATCATGGACAGGAGAACAGGTAACTGTCAGATCATGGACAGGAGAGCAGGTGCCTGCCAGATCATGGACAGGAGAACAGGTAACTGTCAGATCATGGACAGGAGAACAGGTAACTGTCAGATCATGGACAGGAGAGCAGGTGCCTGCCAGATCATGGACAGGAGAACAGGTAACTGTCAGATCAGGGTAAGGAGAACAGGTGCCTGTCAGATCTGGGTAAGGAGAACAGGTGCCTGTCAGATCTGGGTAAGGAGAACAGGTGCCTGTCTGATCATGGACAGGAGAACAGGTAACTGTCAGATCAGGTGAGGAGAGCAGGTGCCTGTCAGATCAGGGTGAGGAGGGCAAGTGCCTGTCAAATCAGGTGAGGAGAGCAGGTGCCTGTCAGATCATGGACAGGAGAACAGGTAACTGTCAGATCATGGACAGGAGAGCAGGTGCCTGTCAGATCATGGACAGGAGAGCAGGTAACTGTCAGATCATGGACAGGAGAACAGGTAACTGTCAGATCAGGTGAGGAGAGCAGGTGCCTGTCAGATCAGTGTAAGGAGGGCAAGTGCCTGTCAAATCAGGTGAGGAGAGCAGGTGCCTGTCAATGGTTTCACTGTTGTACCAGAACCAAGTGTGAATAATTGGTGTTGGAACAAAGGGAAAAGTTTTCACAGTTATCAGCATAGCTTATACCTAAGAATCTTTGACACTCTAATGTCCGGATGCGGGCGAGTGCTATAGTAAACGCCAAAGAATCCTAAGGGAGTTATATACTGAAAAAAACACGTCTACACTGCATCTGCAGACAACCCTAGTCTGACATGGGGGGTTAGAGTAATGGGTCTGACCAGAATGTGAGGGTCAGGGACAGTCTGGAGACATGTAAGTGTCTGCTGGAGCGGGGGGGGATATGATCCTTGGGCAAACAAGACGCCAGGTTTTAAACCTAATGCAAGCCTCAGTGCTTAGGCAGTGGAGGGTACTGAATGCAGCCGTGACATGGCTATAATTCACTGGCTTGAAAGCCAAGTGACCTGTGCCAGTTAAGCAGGGACACTGCGCTGTGCATCATGGGATGCCGGCCCGCTCGCCTCCGGCGAGACCTGTCACTCAGAAGCTCACCGCTCTCCTGATGTCATCTGATTCTGGGAAATTTCGTGTTTGTAAATCTTTATTTTATTCATTCAATTTCTCCAAGCAGAGATGCTATAATTAAAATACCTTGCTTTTCACCACGTTATTTCACTGAACAAGTTAAAAGAAAATGTTATTCCTATAAGCAGGAATAAAGTAAGAAGGCCCATCGAGAAAGAAGAAGCCTCAGTTTCTGCACTAGTTCCAGAGCTACTTTACCACCTGCTGTCTAACTATTAATGTACTTTGAGGGCTAAATGTGATCTAATGCTAAAAATCTAGTCAGGCACAACCTATTAAGATGTTTCATACTATTCAACTTAATGTACTTTTTTATAAGTTGCAGTAATAAATTACTTCTAGAAGCTTGTGTGAGTTCAGAATTATAGAAGAAATCGCCGGTGTGTTTGTAGGTTTTTGCTGCACCCCCCTAATTAGATTACTAATTAGAGGACTGATTGGCTAAAGAGTCGTCACACCTGGGTTTGAACAGCTAACCTAAAGGTGATCCCAGAAACATGCATACACACCGGCCCTTTGCGGATAAGATCGCCCACCCTTGATTTAAGCTTTAAGATTGCCCCCTGCTGGAATTCAGCTATCATCACATTGTAAGGCATGAGAATTTAATACACCTTGTACGCATGAATATATAATACCAAGTTTATGATATAAACTAACACTAAAACATTGTACGAGGGAGGCAGCGTGGTGGCACAGTGGTCAGCACTATCGCCTCGGACCAGAGTTTGAGTATCTGTGTGGAGTTTGCGTGTTCGCCCTGTTTTGTCATAGAGTTTCCTCCAGACTCTCCAGTTTCCCCACGCAACCCCAAAACATGCTAGGGTGAATGGTAGAGCCCTGCTTAGGATGTGTGGGTACAGAAAATGTATGGATAGTAACACAAATGGGGATGGCGAAGGAGCCGCAGCTAACTATGGAGGTACTATGCGGCAGATAATTCTCAGGACAGATTCATTCACCTTAGGTGACGTTAGTATAGAACAGAATCTAGGTAGAAGTGCACTGGAAATAATTTCCACCGCACCGCTTCTTCGCCTTAGCAGGGTTATAGGGGGTGAGGCATTCTTATCTGTCCATTGTGACATGCTGTAGAGTTAAGCGGATCCAGACTGGCACATGGCCAGTTGGGAGAATTAAAGTATAATAATCACAAATTGCAACACACATCACATTAAAAAGTCAGCAGCATTCCTCCGAGTCACACTATGATACGGCCAAAATTCTGAGTGCTTTGAGGCGCCTGTGAGATTAAAGAGGACCCCAGAGAGGTCAGCTAGGGTCAGCTGGCAGAGACAGAGGGAAATGTTAGCTACCACCACCCTACTTTGGAGAATGAGCCACGAGACAGAGGATTTACAGCCTTCCTTGCTCCTGCTACCCTCAGTCAGCCCCCCAGGGACACACATAGACACAGGTTTGTATCCCTATCTTAGTGAGGACCGCCCAATCCCAATCATGACATCCTTAACCCCTACCCAGCTCTAACCTTAACCATAAGTAACCAAACAAAATACAAGATCTATAAAAACAGTGAGCACCAGAAAAATTACCAGAAAAATAACAGGTTTTTAAGACATTGTGGGGACATTTGGTCTTCACAATATATATATACAGTATATATATATATATATACTGTAGATGCCCAGACAAACACAGCAACACCCGCTGCCATGCAGGGTCACCTTGTCCACAGCCTTTCCCTTGGTTCTCCAATTTGTGTTTAAAATGTATTATGGCCATAAGAATGAAGGCTAAAGTCAGGAAAAGTGGAGTTAAATTTCCCGTGGGCTGCTACATTATGTTCCCCCTGATAACAATCCCTTATTTTTACTCTTTTTTAAAAGTTTCCTCTCCCTTACATCTCACATGAAGGCTTTCTACTCCTCATAGGTTTTTGATCCCTTATATTAAAAAACAGTCTGTCTGGCTGTAAGATTTTTGTTTTTTGCAGCTTGTGGCCCCTGAGACCTGCCCATGGCTCACAGCCACAGTGGTGAATATGCCGGAAGATGTATTTCCACAACAATTAGATACAAGCAGAAGTATGAATGAAGATCAGCCAGAGTCCCTTTTAAGGGTTTAACAGTGCTGGGCACAGGAGGTGATCATGGAAGCAGAGTCCAAGTTAAAAAGCAGGCTGAAATCTATGTGTATATATTAGTGCTGTAGTACTTGAGATTGGTCTTGGTCTCGTTTTGGAATCAGCTTTATTTTGATTCAGTCTTATCTTATCTTGGTCTCAGACATAGAGGACTCGAGGTTTTATTTCAAGACCAGTCAAGACCACTCATCAAAATGCCTCAATTTATCAAAACGGCTTAATATTCAACTGTTTGTTAACACAGTACTGTGACTGGGTGTAAAACGCTTCAAATGCAAATGCAACCAACGAAGTTACTTGAAAAGATGTCCCATAGTTTATAATGCGTGGTGTTATGTAGATTCGGACATTTGTCTGTCTCGGTCTCGCCCTGCCTTGGTCTTGGTCTCGTCTTGGCCTCGATACACTCTGGTCTTGGTAATTACTTGGTCTCAGTTTAGGTGGTCTTGGCTACATCACTAATATATATACACAAAACGATTTCACAAAAGTGACTCCTGAAAAAAAATCACACATATATAAACAAAATATATTTACATGTGCAAAATAAAGTGATCATGGTTTTTGATTTTGCTTTTTTTTGCATTTGCATTGCATTTTTTAATGAAAGTATGTTTTTTGTATCAAAACTTCCTAAGTGAGTATTGGGTCCAAGCGCCTTCAGCAGCAGTTACAGCATCACATCCCTTTCGGGTTTCTGTCTGCCAGTTTTTGACACCAGCCTTGCAATTTTTTCTTGCTGGCAAATACAGAACTGTGCAAAAGCTTAGGCAGTCAAAGGAATGATGTCGTAATGATCTTCATGTTGATGTTAAACTATGATGCCTGCCAAAGTGTGTCAGCTTAGCCATTTCAAAACCTCACCTATAATCACCCCAGTATTTGCAGCATCCATCCAATACACTGATATATTTGTTGACCACTTGGCCACTACCACAGCATGCTTGGCTAATCAATACCTCAGCAAATTAATTTACTAATTAAATCAATCAATTCAATGAGGTGGTGGTGAGATTTTCCAAGTACACGGAATGGTTGGGGTGGCCCTGAGGAGAGGTTTGGGGACCATAGTGGTGTTCATCTAGCCAGTTAATATTCTGTCATGCTTAATCTTTTTTCTGAGCAATTATACACTTACCAGATAACATTCGCTTTGACTGCCTTGGACTTTTGCCGAACAGTACTGCGTGTTCAGGCTTGGTCAGGCTGCTGGCATACGTACCCAGAATCCGTAAGAAGCAGGTCAGGACATCGACTGGGACACTCACTGTCTTCTCCTGCGGCCACACCAGTAGAGCTTTGCCCTTGTCTTTGGGAGGGTTTTCCTGCAGAACGGGATGCCGTTTCCTGGGTGATGGGCTGTGCTGCATCTAAGCTTTCTCACTTCCTGAAAAAGTACAGATTATCAATTTCACTTTGAAAGCTCCTCGATCCTCAGGATGTCTTCAGAATTCAGGACCTGACTAAGGGACCTCCACACTACAAGTTATTTTACTTGAAATCTGGGATCTGTCAGGGTCGATGCCCATCTGACCCTGTCCTTTGTGTCTCCTCTCTGTTTGGTCATCCTCCCCCCCCATCAGCCCCTAGTGTGTTTCCCATCCTCTGTGGACTGCCATGTAGCTCAGTGGGCTGAGTGTGTGGCTTAATTACCTCACGGGTTTGAGGCCTGCTTTGGTTTCTTTATTGTTTTTTTGTTTTTCCTAGTGTTTATCACCTTCGTTTCCCTGTTTTTGGTTTGTCCTGATTGTCTTTGGGTTGGTTTTACTCTGCTTGTGTTCTGTGTTTCTGGTTAGTCCTCGGGCTTTGTCAATGTTCTGTAGTTCCTGTGGTCGTAATTTAATCCTTACTGTTTGGTGACTTGATTAACTGGATTGTCCTCACCTGCTCCTTGTTATGCCTAGTTCTGTTAGCCTCACCTGCCCCTTGTTAGTTGTTGTGTTCAGTGTGTTTAAGTGCCTGCCTTTGGTTTGCTCTTTAGCTAATCATTGTATTTAATTTCTGTGTCTGCATTTGGTGCATTTTGCCGCCGCTCCATTTAGTATTCAGATCTGTTCCCTGGTTCCCAGGCTTTACTTGTTGTGTTTACCTTCTAGGTTCTACATGGAACTTGCTTATCTGTCCCTGCTTTTTCTGACCCCTCATGGTCCCTTTTATTTTGTGGCTTCCCCAGTTATATTTCGCACTGAAGCCGCGAGTGGATCGTCGCCTTATTTCTGCCTGCGCCGTGCCATGCCGCCTTTGTGACAGGGATCATTTATGGTGGACGATTGTCGCACGCTATCACAGGCCACTTAATTAACTGGGTGGCTTATTAATGCACCTAACTTAGGCTCGTGCACTATCAAAAGAACAAAACAATTATGCAGTACATATAAGATTTTAGCATTTCAGTATTATTCTGATTTTAGTACTGTGAGGAAATGTATGTGATGACTGCCAATACACTACTTTGCAAAGATCTCTCCTCATTCTCCTCAACATGAATTTTTACATCTAAAGAAAGGCGGGAACTTAAAACCGTTCATTTTATTAAAGCTGGTCAGCGCCCCTAAGGGTTGAATATCAGTGACAAATGGCCACTCTTGTGTATTTAAGATATATGCTACAAACAGCTGGAAATAAAACCGAATCCTGACTATAAACAAAGAAATAAAGGGTTAGCAAGCAAAGAGAGCGATGTGGAAGGAGGTGATGTGGAAGGAGAGCGATGTGGAAGGAGGTGAAGGGTTAGCAAGCAAAGAGAGCGATGAGGAAGGAGGTGATGTGGAAGGAGAGCGATGTGGAAGGAGGTGAAGGGTTAGCAAGCAAAGAGAGCGATGTGGAAGGAGGTGAAGGGTTAGCAAGCAAAGAGAGCGATGTGGAAGGAGGTGATGTGGAAGGAGAGCAATGTGGAAGGAGGTGAAGGGTTAGCAAGCAAAGAGAGCGATGTGGAAGGAGGTGAAGGGTTAGCAAGCAAAGAGCGATGTGGAAAATTGGCAGGAAGATGGATGATTGAACAAAATTATTAAATAAAATGAAGTAATAAAAATATTCTGCTTATTATATGTTAGCCTTATACTTATGTGGTTATGAGGATGTATTTTTGCGATGTGACTCCATCTGGTAGCTAGGAATGTGTGTGTGTGTGTGTGTGGGGGGGGGTTACAGAAGGTAGAGGAAGGAAAAATGCAACGTCCCATTAATCAAAGTGCACATTCTGCTGTTTTGTGCTGTTTGTCCATGCCAGCTACACACAGTATGTCCCTGCCAAAAGGCCCTTACCGTGCCACGTGTTCACCACTTCAAAGGCCAGAATCAAAGCCTTCACCTTCATACAGGCGAATTAAAGGCCGGCCATCAGGTGACATTTTCGGGGAGCTCATTAAATGTGAATCTGTTAAAGTGAGCTTCCTGTGTGCCTGGGCCACAGTGATGCTCTGAGTGTTAGTCAGCGTTCATATAGAAAGACACTGGGTGTGTGAGGACTGGCCTCCTGTCCAACGTGATTCCCGTCTCCTGTCCACCTGATGGAGATCAGCAGTACGGAAGATGTACAGATATTAGCCGTGTCATACAAGTCACTAGGAACATAAACTAACGAAGTAAGTTTAGTGCGTTTCCATTTTGCTCTCAGCAGGGCCACCATCTAAAATTTATGGGCCCCATACTAGGTAAAATTCTGCCCCCCCCCCCATGCTTCTGTCTAGTAAAAGACTTTAGTCACAATATCTATAAGCCTGCCACCACGTCAAGGTAGACTCTTTCAGCAAGGCACTAACTAAACTAAACTAATCTAACCTAAGTTAACCTAATCTATCTCAAGCTACCCTAACCAAATGAAATGCCATGTAGCAACAATCTCTAGCACTTGTTTACTAAAGAAAAATTTGCATCTGCAAATCTGCAGCATAACAGGAATACACAGTTATCAGGGTAAATAGCTGTTATTTATTTTTGCATGTCCAATTTCAACCTAAGATTTATGTTGATTCTTTTGGGCGGCCTGTTTTCCCTACATTGTCAGCTAAGTGTCATAAATGTAAATGTAAATGTACATTGACCACAGGTGCTATGCTCCAAGCTGATATACATAGATAAACTTCAGAATTTTGATAAATGTACTAGATTTTACAGTTTTACTAATTAATTAAAATTACTAACTAATTAAAACTAATACAATCTAATACAAATTTTATTCCTAAACATTCTCGATAAAACCCATAATAAAAGGAATATCACATTCAGTACTCAACTTTTCCTTTCATGAGGAAAAAACCCACAAAACTATAGATTCTTCATTAAATATTAATTTCAAAATCATCAAAATTGGTTTATTGTGATTAAAATCAGGGATATTACATCTCAATATGTAACAGAACATATTTAAATCCTAAAACTTTCCAATAATTGCACAAAGCAATATGCACAGTCTTGCCCTGTGAAAAATATATATGTGCCATGAACTCATATCATGAGTTTACCCAAAGATTTTACCAATTGCTATAAAAATAAAAATCACGGTAGTAAATGCCCTTTACTCAACAATGGCCTATATGCCAGATAAATGCTATTTTTACAATAGCTCCGCATGCACTCTCCTTACTGTTTAAATCATTCGTGAATAGATGTGTTTGTGAGAAATTTATTTATTTCAATTTAACTAATTTTACTCATTTCGTTTTTTGTTTATAAATACTGTTATACTAATTGCTGAAATTGATTTTATTTCCAATATCATGCATCATGCAAAAAAAAATACGACATACTAACTACTGCTAGATATCTAACAACATGTAACATTCAACATGGGGTTGTAAAGTGATATTAGTGATAAAAAAAAGTGGCAGACCGAAGTTCTAATACAATGTGGAGCAGTGGTTAGAATACAGAGAATGCTGCAGCAGTATTACAGAATTATCAACTCGATAGTCATTTCATATCACATCTTAATACAAACAAATGAAACGGTTTTCTCTGTGGCTTTCATAAGCCTATGTAGCTCGCCGTGATCGTATAGTGGTTAGTACTCTGCGTTGTGGTCGCAGCATCCTCGGTTCGATTCCGAGTCACGGCATTGTGGAACAGTGCCATGGAAGTGGGCTGTGTTTTACGGGCAGTGGGGAATATCCTGTATTCGAAAGGTTGCCGTCCCCGACCCGCAATATTATATATTAGTATATCATAATAATAATATAGTATAGTTGTAGTATCATCTGACATCATTGGCTTTGAAGGACTGATTCAAATCTATACAGTCACGTGAAAAAGAAAGTACATTCAGTACTTACTGTTCTATTCAGTTCTATTGTTTTACGTATCATGACGTAAAATATCTAGTCCTTACCAGTTCCTAAAAGTATTTAAAACTAAGCGCAGGTGTAGTTGAGCGCTCTGTGACGGAGACTCTTAATGCTCAAGTGGTTGGTTGAGAAAAAAAATCCTGGTCTGGATTTTTACTCTTTGGACCTGAATGACCCACCTCTGTTTATCAAAAACAGAAGCCAATATGGAGAAACCACATGGAAATGCTAAAACGCGCCGTCTAGAGCATGCAAAACCAACTCTAACCGTGAAGCCATGTTGGCCAATCAGAAGCCTTATTACCAGTTATGCTATGCTAAAAACAGCTGCACCTAAGGTCTTCAAGGTGCTAGATCTCGAGGACAAGGATTGGGCAGCTTAGCTGTAGAGTATTTTAAGTTGCAGTATTGCACTCATTAAAGTTCTGACAAAATCACCTCTATAGAATGACAGAACAACTGGAATTTTTAACCTTTTTATAGATGTAATTTCTTTACATCTATTTCTGGCCTTGAAAACTAAGTAACCTATAAGCCTATGTAGCTCGCCGTGATCGTATAGTGGTTAGTACTCTGCGTTGTGGCCGCAGCAACCTCGGTTCGAATCCGAATCACGGCATTGTGGAACAATGTCACGGCAATAGGCTCACTTTTAGAGGCAGTGGGGAATATTCTGTAATTGAAAGTTTGCCGGTTCCAGTCCCCGATCCGCAAATACCGCTAAGGTACCATGAGCATGGTACTGCTCCCCGGGCGCTGAAATAGCTGCGCACTTCTGTGTCACAATATCTCAAGGATTAAATGCAAAGGACACATTTCGTTGCTGTGCTGTGTCCACAATGACAATCACCTTTCACTTTAAGTCAGTATTTTTTTGTTATACGAATATAAAGTCCGCCGACTAAAACTAAAAGGTGATTAATCACGTTGTCTCCGCTTCCTGTCCATCACCAAAATGTCCCGGCGCGGATAAAGCCGCGTTTCCCGTCCCCTCACCGGCGCACAGACACTTCTCCGGGTACAGTGATCGCAGACTCCACAGGAAGTTTGTCCCTCTGGTTCTCCCAGGGCAAACGTCCCCACTACAACCTGTGCTTATCATCTTATCACTCGTTTACTTATTTATTCCCCCTTTATATATATATATATATATAGTCTTATGCATTGAAATTAAGCAGACTATCAGGGGGGTGAGCGCTTTCTATCAGAAGCCAGGTCATTTCAAAACTGATAAGAGCTCTTGGGAATGTGACAGCACCCTTTTTAAAGGTTGTTAAGGTCTGCTGAACAATTATCCCGAACAGGACAGGAGCCTGCGGTGAAATGCAAGCGAATAAACTCCGCCATTTTCACGCAGTTTGTATTAGTCGTGAGTCGCAGGCAGGCGGAGCGAATCGGGCGGTTTATGAGAGAGCAGGTGTCCCCTCTATCTATAATGAACGTGTGTGGAGGGTTAAAGGGCTCCTGAATGACGGACGAGCGGTCGGCCGGCGGCGCAGAAGCTCGTCCCGCACAGAACATTACCCCGGTGATCATCAGATAACATCACACACCACCTGCAAAAATAGATAACCAAATTCAACTGCAAAACTGTGCCACCACAATGGAGTCCTATATCAAGTTCACAAACCAAACCCAGGGAAGGGATCGCATTTTCAGGTGAGTCCGGTGCCGTCACACAACTATCACCATATATCACTACTTAAGTCGGTGTTTTTTAATCTATCTTTTTATTATCTTTAAAGTCTAGTTTCTGAAGCGTGTGGCAATATTCCGGTTAGACACATTCTTACATGCAGTTTGGGGATTCATTTAACGTATCCTGTATTATCGACAGAAAAGTTAGTAACATAAGTTACATAAAAACGAGGTTTTCGCATTGCAAAAGGTGCCTGCCTGCCATTCCTGGAAATGGACTTAGGATCTGAGCTGTCTTGTTTGTGCATGTTTTTGGAGAAATTGTAATTACACGTGTGGCTCTTTCCAGGGCAGCGCAGTACGCATGCGCATGCATTAAGCACTTGATACGAAATAATTCTGCAAAGAGAGAACTTGCAGAAAGGCTGCGCAGTCTGGAGTCCAGCTTGAGCGCCGGGAGGAAGCGTAAGTATATGTGCATAGGCAGGGCTGCCGGAGGGGCATGGATACCCTCGCAGGTTCAGGAGCCAGCCCCTATGAGGGTCCTTGAATGCCTATAAATTTTACCGTGAAAAGCAAATTCTACCGTATTCCGAAGGTTTTCAGATTAAAAGTGATAGCCCCAGCGGGACCACGCCTCTGTACATGGAATATAGGCGAAAGGTAACGTAGTATACATGACCTAGGCGTGCACGGTGGTTGGACCTTTAAGAGATCTACATGGCCCAGCTTTCTTCAGTATGATATGCACTTTTGATGGTGAAATCCACGCTGACGAATAGTGATGTGAGAACTTGGTGAGTGATGTGAGCTTTGGTGGGTTGTTGGGTGGGGTGGGATGGGGGTGATCCGTCAGTGACTGCTTGGTTTAACTTTGCGGTAGCGCTGGAAGTGCTGTAGGTGTGCTGAGGGTGCTTCGGCGCCCCCTCTGGTTGTTGGTGGTAATGCGCTGTCCATACTGAGGGCAAATTGCCCTCGCCTACCGTTTAAAGGCCAAGTAGCCAGCCTATGTTTCCGTTCTTGTTATCTTGTTACCTTGATAGCTAACGAGGATACAAAGTAACTTAAGCAAAGTTTATTGTTCGTTCCGACTTTCGGCACCCCGAGCTGAAAATGTTTTTCCGCACCCATGGGACGTTGTTTAAAGTAGGTTTCTGAAGCGTATTTGTTCCCATTTTTAGTCGGAGTATTTAGAAAGCATGCTGATCGAGTAAAAACTCGGTTTAACTGAAGAATAATCAATGTTCTGAGTACAGCAGGGTGTGCAGCCAGTGAGTTTCTAAAAGCAGTTCATCTCTTGCTGGTTGGCGCATGGTCGTAAATTGAGATGTAAAGTGGAGAAACATTTCAGTGCTAATTACACATAAAATAAACAGCCAGTTTTGTAAATTGTTCCAGTCTATGTGCAACTGTTGCTTGTTTTATGGCTGTTACAGAGAGCTCTGTATTTTAGCCATAAATACAGCCGCAGATGACTTGCCAGCACATTTGCCAAGGTATGTCAGGACAAGGCAGCCAAAATGCTATTGGGCAACGCGGTTAAAGCTCATCCTGGCAGGAGTCGCAGATTAAAGGAGGGAGTTGGGAAAGGGAGCTGTTTAAACATGCTGAAAATTTTCTGCGTATTTTGAGAATAGGAAAAAATAAATATTCAGGTTTATATGGGGAATCGCTGTGATTATGCTCTGATTGGCTGGTCGACCACCTGCTACCCCCATGTGTTAAGAACGGCATCCCATACATCTGGGTAGCCGGGCTTGTGTGTTAAGGACGGCGGCCTGCACATCTGGGTAGCCCGGCTCGTGTGTTAAGGACGGCGTCCTGCACATCTGGGTAGCCCGGCTCATGTATTAAGGACGGCGTCTCGGTAACCACATCTGCGGCTGCGTTCTCTGGCATGGGGCACCGCGTTTCCCAGCATCCCTCTCTTCCCCTTCAGTGTTCAGGCTGGGGAACACTGTGAGCTCCGTGGATGCGGCGGCACATGCACTGCGGCTGACGGACCCGGTGCTGCAGCTGTGCCTGACTGGTGCCCACCTCAGCCGCGCCCTCTACTTCGTGTGCGACAACATGCTGTGGGCCCGGGCCGTGGGTCTGGCCCCCGGGCTGGACAGGGAGTGCTGGAGCCTCCGCGCTTCTCGCTGCTACCTGCTGAGCCTGTTGCTCGGCTTGCTGCGGGATGCCTACCTCCTGGCCCGGCTGGCCGCCCACTACGCCCAGGAGCGGCAGCACCGCCCTCAGGCCCCGCCACCTCCCGGTGGCACCGAGGACAGGCCGGCCTGCAGCCACCCCCCAGGGGACGTGCTCCCATCCCTCCTGATGGAGGCGCTGTGGGCCAGCCCAGTGGTGGCCCTGGACATGGTGAAAAACACGTGTGACCTTTTCATCCCGCTGGACCGGCTGGGCGTGTACCAGAGCGGCGCCGGCGTGGTGGGCCTGTGCGGCCTGCTCTCCTCCCTCATAGGAATATTGACGCTGCTGGAGCCACAGTTGAAGCTGAAGCCGTGACTGTGCGGCACAGGGGTCGCCGAGAACCTCAGGGGAGGTCGCCGAGAACCTCAGGGGTCGCCTCTGCTCCGTTCGTACCTTCTCACTGCAGTACGTTGAGCTGGCGGCTCTGGCGCTAGTGCAAGAGGTCAGTTTTCTTACTGCTAGGGAATACTTTTTAGTGCTTGTCTAACTGGATCTAAGGTCAATAAATCTGACCGTCAGATAATCACACTGGTCTGGCAGCAGCACTGTTGTTAGGAACCTTTCTAACTAAATAAAACGTGGTGCCTTAATTAGCGGCCAAACAAAGAAAAGAAGTCATTAAGACAGGGAGTGACAAAACGAGCATTTGTCCCTTGATAAAATACTGTGGAGAAAATCCCCGATCTCACATATAGGAAAATATTCAAATAAAGATTAAGCACTCTTTTATGAAAAGGTGCGGCAGCACAGATTTTGGCAGACGATAAACAGGAAAGGAATGAAACCTTGAATCTTTTATAGAGGTAGCCAGGATGAAGCGTGCTGTTGTCCTTTTGGATTAATTTACTAGCAGGTACATTGTGCTTCAAACACAAAACTGCTGTATGGAAGGTGACTTTAACCGTGGCTGGTTTGCTGGCAGGATGCAATTTATGCAGGCCTCTTAGCACATATATACACATTTCGTTGTGTCCTGGTTTCTGCAGTACACAGCCAGTTCTATACTGCCTAAGGATCTACCTCACACGCATCCAAATGAGCATCTTTTATGCACCAGCCTGCGGTTCTCAGGTCTATCCCGTGTGGTTCTGTGCTTCTCGCGTCATTTATTGGAAGATGGAATTTTTTTTTTAAGATTTACATTTTATCTCTTAAAGTTGTCTGTAAAGCTAACCATGACAGCATATTATTGCTGTTCCATTCAGGCCCATTCAGCTGATTGCGTGTTACTCTGTGGTTTCAGAAAGGTAAAGAAGCCTCTACATGGCACTGACCAGACTGACCAGCGACTGTGAAAGAACTTGTGTGAAATACACGTTTAATGAACTGGAATCCTGCTGTGCAAAGTCAATATTTTCATGTGATGAAAATGCTAGGCTTATCTTTCTGAGGATGGATGTGTATGTGTCATGATGGAGGTTATTTAATACAGTTTAAATAACTTTAATAAAATTTCTAAACTGATTCATCTTTCATTTATATAGCTCTTATCAGAACCAATGGGGAGCCACTTCAACCACCACCACTGTGTAGCCCCCACCTGGATGATGTGACGGCAGCCATTTTGTGTCAGCACGCTGACCACACAGTAGCTAATGTGGTGACGGGCAGGAGAGAATTCACCAGTTAGATACAGGGGATGATTAGGAAGCCAGATCTGACAGGACCACAGGGCGATTTTAGCCAGGGCATCGGGGTGCCACCCCTACGCTTTCAAAAGGTGATCAAGGATCTTTTATGACCTCAGAGAGTCAGGACCTTGGTTTTATGTCTCATCCAC
>JAODKM010000020.1:9265071-9286037 GCA_026780845.1 Petrocephalus sullivani
AGGATGGCATCATTTTTACAGCACAGTGTCCCCATCACTGCACTGGGGCACTGCGATCCACACAGCCCACAGGATGGCATCATTTTTACAGCACAGTGTCCCCATCACTGCACTGGGGCACTGCGATCCACACAGCCCACAGGATGGGTTAACCTGCTGGCCACACCAACACATCTTCTAGCACCTTTCCAAGTACTGATGCTCCCCTTCAGATGCATCACCTGTACTGTGGTAATGTAACTGCAGGTAGTATGGCTGCTGACCATCTTCTCCATCACATCACATTTTTCATAATGCACATATCTAATAATAATAATGTACATAATAATAATTATGCAAGAATAATAAAAGTGACCACATACGACTACATACCTTGAGCCGACGAATCGTTTAATGTTTTTGCGAACGTCACAAAGCAGTGCGTGCGTTTATCAACCATTGTGTTTTTAATATAATAGGCTGTATGGCAGTCAGTACAGTCTGACCGTAAATTGGATGTCCTTAATCTTAATCTGTCCTTATTATATATTTTTTATATATAGCTTTGTGGCAAAACCATCAGACCATGCTTAGTGGATCTTGATAAAGAGCCAGTAACTTAGTTTGATGAAGCAGTTTGTCAAATCTCTATCAGAAGATGTAGTCTGTTTCATCTGTTTATGTTCAAAGTTTCCAGGTTTTTCTAAGGCTAAATTGAAAGATAGCATTTTTGCTGGACCTGATATTAGAAAAATGATTTATGATGCAGGATTTGATAGTGCAGTGAGAGACCTGGGAAAGGAGGCTTGGGTATGATTCAAAAAAGGAATTTCCGTGTTCTGCAAAGGGTTGGTGCCCCATCCTGGGTTGTACCCTGCCTTGCGCCCATAGGCTCCGGGACCCCCCCCCCACGACCCTGAATAGGGCAAGCCATTTCAAAAAATGGATGGCTGGATGGTAACAAGAAATTATGAAAAATGTATGTTAAGTTTAAGGGTTGTTTGAGGGTTACGTTTATGGGTTGTTATATGAGTATCAAAGTTGACTTTTTGCACTTGTAAATTTTTCCCAGAATACCTTACAGCGGTGAATGAGGAGCGAGTCAAAGATTCCATCAGCATGTGAAAGACATTGAGAGAAGATAGCAAGGAGGCTGGGCTGTCCGCATGAGGGCCGACCACTGCTGGGTGCCACACAGGGCCACACCAGGCACTCCAAGCAAAGCGAAACCAAGTTTCGAGAGACAAAAACTAGAGAAATTATGTCAGTCATTGTTTTATGTTTAAAAATATTAGATTGCCTGAATATTTTCATGCAAAATTGATTTAAAATTATATTGTTAAAGGAATCAGTCATATAATTTGTTGTTCTAATTACGTCTTTTCAATTTGGTACATAAATGAGCCGTGATGGAAACACAAACATGTGATGTGCATGGTTAAATTGTGCAGACCTGTGTAATATTTTCTCAGCTGCATGCATTGAATACTCTGAGGACTGGGCTTATCTTGTTGTTTGCCAGTGACCCCTTCTGTTAAACATGCTGTGAATCATCATGGATGCACACAGGGGCCTCAGATACAGCTTGGTAAGCTACTTCTAACAGTTTTTTTTATTCCAAGTTAGTAAAGCTCCAGTGTATAGACCTACACCTTCTTCATACCTGGGATACCAGTAGAGCTGTTAGGAGTATGAAGGTAAGCATGCCAGCTTCTGAGCCTGGAGGACAGTGCACACCCCCTTCCATGGTCAGCTGAAGAACTAGCAGAGCAGGTGTTTCAGATTCTGCTTGTAGGGGGAAATGTCAGTCACATAGCACAACCCCTGAGTAAATGCTGGTTTAATGCAGTGTTTCAGAAAAGTTTGATTTTTTTAGATTTGAAAATTGGGTCGACCGAATCACTGGATAGAACCGGCTCAAAAAAATGACTCGTTTCACAAATCGAACATCACTACTGCACACTAATAATCTCACTACCAAGCAACTGGAAGCATCAATACTCCCATTACAATCTAGCTGTCAGAGAGCAGGGCCTGTTTCAGGAAGCTGGATTTCTTGTTTAGCCAGATAACTTGTCAAATTTAAGGTATTCCAGTTTAAATGACTTTATCTTCATTCTCTTACATTTAGCCCAGACTTCCTTAAATCCAATAAGTTATCTGGCTAAGCAAAAAATCCTGCTTCTTGATATAGGCCCCAGGCTTCAAAAATTCATTTGACAGGGTGGTTTGGGAAAAGTCATTTATATTCATAACAGAAGTGCTAACTGATTGGTCAGTGAATGCATTAGATATAATGCCTAAGAAACCATGTTAATCAGTAGCTACCAGAACCCTCAAGTCAGAATACTATTAGCCTATGCTAAGGAAAACAGATTGTACTGCAATTGGGTTCAAAGGCTTAAAATTTAGTTATACTCTGGACGAGCATCTTACAGCAGATGGATTCCTTTTTAATTAATGACGACTTCTTAGAAAAAGAACAGAAATGCGCCAAGTTTAATGTAGACTAAGCTCCCATTATAAACAATGACTTAAGGAAATTCAGTTAAGCTCTTCTTTGAGTTGAGAAAATATCAATAGAGAAAATGTTTATGGAAGCTGGCATAAAGCTTATCTGCTTGAATTCTGTAAATAGTGTTGGGTGTCGAAACAGGTCGGACACGTCGATGGAAGCATGGTCACTGGCCAGTCAGGTAGCAGGACAATAAGAGCACGACCATCAGCCAATCAGGTAGCACATGTCAATGGGAGCACAGTCACTGGCCAATCAAGTAGCACGTTGATGGGAGCATGGTCTCAGGCCAATCAGGTAGTATGTTGAAGGGAGCATGGTCACTGGCCAATCAGATAGCACATTTTGAGGAAGCCCGGTCACCGGCCAATCAGGTAGTGTTTCTCTTATAAGTATTGCAACTACAGAGAGTCTAAAAAGAGGACTAGAGTTTGTTGATTGTAGCTAAGCTGGTTTTCATTTCCCCATTTCCCTCTCAGTTGCCCAGTCGAGGTGATATAAATTTGGGCTTTTTTGTATTGCACTTGGTTTCTTTTTCAGTTCTCTCTTGGGAGGCATTTATCAGAATCACAATTCTTTATGCTGTGTTGCCTGTATGCTTCATTTGAGTCGGCCCACTCAATAGCAAGTTATAGCACTGATCACAAGCTTGAGGTTTTTTAACCAGTGTTTGTGTTACCTTTTTGCCCATCAACAATCTTTACACACCTTATACATGCTTCTGGTCAATCACTGGAAGCTCAGACTAGAAGCACTTGTACCTCAATTGGCACCTTGACAGCTCCACTTCTCATGGACAAAAACGTTTTTCAAGTAAATAAACAGATGTAAACATGGCCGTTTTATGCCGGAGGTCATCAGGAAATCTGCCAGTGACTGGCTCCCTGCCAGAAGTTGCTGAAAGAGGCACACGTTAGCCTAAATTCCTCAGTGTGAAACATTTAGGGACATTTAGGCAACCTGCGGCTCTTTACTTCATTGCTTTGCAAAGTTCGTCTCCAGGGCGACAGCAGCAGCCAGCGGGCAAACACCTTTGTACAGACAATGAACACAGACAGTAAAATCCCGTTTATGGTGGCCTGTCCCACTGTCCTAGCCCGGCTCCCTACTGACATCTGGTGGAATCACCAATAACAAGAAAAACAGCAGCTGATGAAAAGACGTTTATTTTATTTAGACATTAAATACACTGTATTTTTCCCCAAACTTAGAGTGGTTGGTAATACATGGCCTTTGAATGAGATGTTTGCAAAAATAAATATCCCAATTCCCTCCATACAGGGAAGTCTGGTCTGCTTTGAACATTTTTGAAAAGGTTGTGCAAAGAGAAAACGTGTATCTTACATAATTTTCCCCTACAAATAGGACAAAACGCAGAAACATTTATACCAGATATTTTTTTCACATTTCTAAGACATTTACTTACATCAAAAGAAAACAAAACCGCAAGAAAGAGATTAAACAGAAAATTCCCTAAACGATAGATTTGTTTTGTTCGCGCATTTTCAGTTCATTATAAGTGACTCTCTCGTATCGGAAAAAGTACAGACACGCACGACAGTACTGCAGCGAGTTTCCACGGGTCGCCTCTTTAAAAGCTGCAGGTTTGCACAAGTATCAGGCATTTGTAAAATGCAATTTAGAGACACGATGCATTTGAGTGCATACATTTTTGTTCCGTATATGACACGCATTCAAATGCATTTCACTAGGTCCCACTTAACATAAAATCCGAGTTAATAATACTCCTGCACTCCACCCCACCCCCCAGAAGGCACGTACACCCATGACCGGCAAGTAACTAGTGGGCGGTTTTTTTAATCTCTCCATTTATTTTCTGGACTATAGCTCCCTGGAGCAGGTGGCTGAGATGGTACGAGGTACCGCGGCACCGGCGCACCGTCACGCCAAGTTAGCAAGGTGCCCCCGCGGACCGAACAAGTACACACGGACTCCACCGATCGGTGGGCCGGGCCGACTATTATCTAAAAAGGAAACAAATTAAGATGAAAAACAGCAGATATTGTTGACGGAGTCAAATCACTCTTTTTTTAAAGAATTACACTATCGGCTATGTTCCACATTGCAGCACACCAGCCCCAGACGGCCGGCAGACCAGGCGCACGCCCCACTTAGAGACATGTAACATTAAAAAAAAACCTTAATAACCCCGAATTTTTTTTTTTTTTTTGATTACGGAAAGCTTCTCAGGCAGAAATCAGATGAATCGAAGCATTTAAAGCAGAGTTAACGAACCTGTTGGGAGCTGCAGGGAGCAAAATGAACCCATTCTACTGCAGAAACCACAGTCTATATGAGGAACATATTACACAAGCGTAAAACTCGGGGGTGGGGGGGAAATCCAGGCCTTCCCCCCCTCCCCTTAAAAGAATAGAAACGTGCCTACACTGATTGATAGTGTGGCTGAGACCAAGTCTCAGCATTATAGAGTTGGACACTGGCATTTAAGACTGAAATAGAGCACATTCGAGTGGTGAGCTGTAGCCAAGCCCAGTAATAGTAGTTCCATGTGGTCTGCTTTATTTAAGGCATCTAAACTGACAGACAATAGAGCACGGAGAGAAGCTGTACTCCACTGGCTTCAGAAAACCACATCCTTTTGGCAAATCCACCCCCCCCCGGGCAACTGCCATTTCAGACCTGGACTAGTGCAGGCATGACATAAATGTTATTGGGGGCGGCAGCATTGAAAATCCCTCCCCCTCCACCCCAACCCCTCACAAGAGGGGGAGTCGTAGTGCTGCGGGGACACTCCATCAAGCCTGGACGGCGTGGGGGCGTGGGGGCGGGTGACCTGGGTTTCATCAGACGGGAGTAACCAGATCGACAGCAGCCACTGGACTGGCCTGGAGCAGACATCATCAAACCCCCAGGTGTCTAAGAAAACCCCCGCCACTGACCTGACCTCATGCATCCCTATTAGTGTTACAATGAACGATTCACAGCAGAAACACATAGGCGTTTGAGATGCACAGCGACCTGGAAGTCAAAATTTTCTTAAAAATCTGCTGGAATACAATTGTTGCATATGAGTCTATGTGAAATGAGAAGCAAAACCCTGGATTCTGGGGGCTCAGACAGTGAGACGTGTGTACGGGTCTCCCATTTGGGCTTCCACGATTCAGGGCTTGCCTATCTTGCAAGTTCGGCCTATTACGGATAAAATGAAGAAGCACCATCAAAAACCATGGCCAGCTATTGGTTCCTGCTGATGTCTGTCACTCTAAGCATGGCCAATGAATGGTTTGGCAGTGGGTGAAAGAAGGCAGCAGACTGTATGCATCCTCGAACATCAGAGATGTGAGTCTCCTTCATTATCACTGGCCTCAGCATCAGGGCTTCTGGATGAATACTTGTGAAATAAAGCACCACGTCTGGCCACCAGAGCCCCTGGAGGGACGGCAGCAGTACTGACACTGCCGGCAGCGTAACACTCTGCACACGTCCTGTAACCACCACCAGCAGTCTGCAGGGGCATCCTGCCTTCCAGTTACAAGAGGAAAAAATTTGGCCGAGAGTGAGACTTCACAAACTAACCAATCCACGTACTACACGAAGGGTCGAAAGACAAGCGGAGGTCCTTGAATCACAGGCGGCTGGTCAGTGGCCATGCAGGCGGCTGTGGTGCGGCTAGGAGGAGGCACGCACACGGTCATACTCCGAGATGAGCCCCTTGATGTGCGACAGCTTCCGGTGCAGGTACTCGCAGCGTTTCTTCTCCTCCCGGTAGCCGGGAAATTTCTGTGGAACAGCGCAGAGCCAGAAAGTGTCATTGGGGGAAATGGCTACGGGGCACTCTAAGCATCTGGAAATTATTTTGTTTGTGACCCGCAACTGCGTGCGGTGATATTTACCTACCGATATTTATGTGCAACCAACCCTGACCCAACCTATGCACAATCCCCCATGCCTCCTCACCTTCTTATACTTCCTGTACTTGTCCAGGATCTGATCTTCCATGACCTGAGAGAGATGCAAAAGCAGTGTGTTTAGAGGGCCACCAGGTGGCAGTAGCCGCGCAGTTCTCCCCCACCTTCACTGGCATACCTTGTACTCCTTGGTGCCGGGCGACAGGCTCTTCATCTTGGAGCCCAGCTGGATGAACATCTGCGTGATGCTGCCAATGCGCGAGTGCAAGCTCCTGTACTCCTCGTACTCGGCGCAGAAATCCTCGCTGTACCTCTGCCGCTGCTCCGATTCTGTGATGGCAATGTAATTTCTGACGGGAAGGGGGGGGAGACCAGCGTAAGCTACCAAGCCAGATGAGTCATCTGCAAGCCTTTCTGTGGAGCTGGGAGGCAGCAGTGATTCATGTAAAGCAGCATGACCTTATGACTTGCAACTCGCTAAGAGGCACAATGGCTTCTGCTCTCTATCCTAGACTTGCTTAAGTTCTCAAAACGCACACTCTAACTCAGAAATATGTGAACCACTCTGATTTCACCATGATAAATACTATAAAAAAGAAAAAGCTTCCAGACCAAGATTCACATCCTGATTAAAAAAAATATACGGTGTGTGATTAACGTAAAGGTGTTTTATTCAATAACTAAAGAAATTCAATAGCAAATTACATGGTTTCTGCATTTATTTATTTTTGGTTTTTGAGCAGATGTTTTTATCCGGAATGACATGCAGGATCAGCCAGGGCTTGGAGCAATTGGGCTTAAGAGCCTTGCTCAGGGGCCCAATGGTAAAATAACTCTGCTGACCGTGGGATCTGATTTGGCACCCTTCTGACGCCAGGCACAGAGCCCTAGCCCACACGAGCCGCACACTGGGTGGAAAATATACATTTAGCACTATACAGTGTCATAGAAGTAGATTTTTTTCTGAGATATGTTCCATGTTTGTTTTTGATGTAAGCACCCACTGAGCTTTCAAAACAAGACGGAAGGTAAATTCAAGCATGGGAACATGAAAGATAAGCCATATGTTCCCATTTTTACAGGTTGCGGCAGTGATATGACAAAATGAGCCGTGTACTTATGCGAAAAAATAACTTTGCAAAGGGATTTACATTCAGCTGGCATTCAGTCACCATATCAGCATTAAAATCGAGAGGTGTTCAGTGACAACGTAATGACATTTCTGGACTGTAGGTGGCAGTAGAGATGGGAAGAGTAACAGCTAATTACCTTCCACAGCAGCACTGCTCTGCCAGAGACAGATTCTCAGGACTGAGAGTCTACAGCACCATGTTTTCCTTCTCTGAACAGGTTTTTCTTGATACATATATGCAACCTCTTGGCTATTTTTATGGATTGGCATCTCCAAGTATTAATAACAATAACAAAGTGAATTTTTGGGTGCAGTTTCATTTAAAAACAGAGGCTGCAGCATATTAAACAATGAGACACCCTAACAGAGGCTGACAGCACATGGGAACATTACAGAATCTGGTCAGTCCATCTCTGTTAGGCAGGCATGAACAGGAATTGTGTCCGTGAATAATTTTCGTATACTATATACAGTCAAACCTCCCTTATCCGGGCATAATGGGACCAAGGAGTACCCGTAAGTAAGAAATGCCCGTGACTTAGAACATGGACAGTACAATGTACATGTGCACACATACAAACTACATGATATTTATGAGGTGCAAGGCTTATAATAGGATGTTATTTCAGTCTGAGCTATTTTTGCAGTGGTCATCCAGTTTTTAACCAGCATCAAGTGAGCTGGATCAGCCCCCTGAGATTCTAACCATTGTAGAGCAATGCTAAATGCCTTGTGTGCTCTGGCATGGGATACAGGGGGTTACCGTCTTCGCGCGCCCCTCGGACTTTGCCGCTCTGATCTCTGTGTGTGCTCTGTGTGTGTCAATTGCATAGGGAGTGACGGCAATTTTTGTTTTGCGAGCTTATGTTGTATGCTGTTGTTTGGATAGGGAGTAAGGTGTAGAATTTGTTGTTGTGTTTTTATTTTCTCTGCACTTCGGCAAGTTAGCTTTGGGTTGCGTTCGGAAGCTGAGTTTTGTTTATTGTTTTTGCTATAGTCACTCCCGAGTCCTTTTGCACTGGGTTTATTTGTTCTGTGTCCGTGGTGTGTCAATAAAAATTGAAAAAAATAAACAAATACCCCTTTGTCCACGTGTGTTCCCTTGTCCATCGCACCCTATCCTTCCCTTACTCCACGTCCCCTTTCCCTGTCACTCTGTTACACCCCAACCCTAGACTGGGGCTCGTAACAACAGCTGCTGGTTGTGTAACATTATTTGCACATGCGGGTGCCTAGAGCTGCCCCGTAGAGGGAGGTGCCCGTATATTGGAGGTCCGGGTGCCTAGAGCTGCCCCGTAGAGGGAGGTGCCCGTATATTGGAGGTCCGGATAAGGGAGGTTTGACTGTACGTAAAATGCCACAGCCGTTGACATCACACCACACAAAATCGATGTGACATCCGTCCGTTTGACTGGGCAGAGAAACAGGGATTTTTCTTGCCACAGCTTCTTACAAAAGCAGAACCAGGCAAAATATGTTCTACAGGTTAACCAGAGATACCTGCTGGGAGGCTTAGCAACAAATTGGACCTCTCTCCTGCACACGTGCACATGTCATTTAGGGTACAGTGAGATGCCTGCTTTTGTGAGGACACTGTATGTGATAGCAGCACAACGGTGACAGGAGGCCCCACCCACAAACAGGCCCCACCCACACACAGGCCCCACCCACACACCTACTCACATCAGGTAGTCGGGAATCTCCGTGGGGGTGTCTGGGGAAGCCGGTTTGCTGGCCCCTTCATGGCCTGCAGGCAGAGGCAGATAAAAAAAAGGGGTACATGTGAGAAGGCGACCGCGACGGGCTGATAAGGGCGGGCAGACGAGCTCATCCATCACTGCCGACAGGGGCAGCCAGTAACGGGGGAGGGGCCGCGAGTGTCTCTACAGCATGGCTGACACACAGTCAGCACTCATTAACAGAACATCGTGAAACGTGGTGTGGGGGGTTGGGGTGCACACACACACACACACACACACACACACACACACTGTGCCTTTAAATAGCACTTTGAAAACTGGTTTTGTGAGTTCACTGCCGGGGGGTCTCAGTGCCTGCCGGATTTCCATCATTATCTTCACCAACAGTGTCACACGACAGCAGGTCTGAACACCAGCAGCACGCATTACAGTGATGGCTGAGTTGGGGTTGCGAGCCCAGGCTCCGGTGGCGCTCGGCGCTCTCGTACCGTCCAGGGTCTCCAGGCCCTGCTTGAGGTCTGGGCTGTCTTCCGGCCGCTGGCTCCCGTCGCCCTCCTTCACGCGCTCTTTTTCTTTCTCCTTGTGCTTTTTGGACTTCCTCTTCCTGTGCAGGACGCCCGCAGGCTGCGTGTCGTCGGCGAATCCTGGGTCAGGCTTCGGTGGCTGCGGCTCTGTGCTGGGGGGCGAGGAGGAGGCGGGACCACGATGGGCTGGCGAGGCGAGCTCGCTCTGCCCGCTGGGCCTCTGTGATACCTGTGGAGCGCCGAGGCCTGAGCCGA
The DNA here is from genome assembly GCA_026780845.1 of Petrocephalus sullivani. Taxonomy (NCBI): domain Eukaryota; kingdom Metazoa; phylum Chordata; class Actinopteri; order Osteoglossiformes; family Mormyridae; genus Petrocephalus; species Petrocephalus sullivani. Next base: position 9,275,067 of record JAODKM010000020.1, read on the forward strand.
GAGGGGCGGGGCCCCCGCGGCTCGCAGCAGAACCCAGGGCCTCCCCGGCGGAGATGGCTGGAGCCTGGGGCCCGTGCTCGGCCCGAGCTTTCTTGTGGCCCTGGGTGTCGGGTGCGTCAGAAGGCACAGAGCGTTTCTGTCGGACAAGAGGGGCAGTGAGCATCCGGGCAGTCCACAGGCCTCGCCAGTCACGGCCCTCGCAAAAATAAACCGAGCCGGCTTCCTACGCGCCCACTGTGGTGCCGGAAAATACAGAGCGCACATAAAGGGGCAGTTCTCTCCCTGCCCCGGGGCATGAAACTCACCGCTGTGAGATTCCTGACAGAGCCGGGGGGTGAGGGGGCGTCCCCGGGGGCCCTTTGGAATGAAGGGCTCGGCTGCGGCGGCTTCCACTGGCTACTGCCCGGCTGCTTCCTGAAAAACAAGGAGGGATTCAGGCCGCGTCGCCAGGGAGGGCAGGCTCCTCACGGGCCAGCCGGAGCCCGGGTGTGCAAGGCGCTAGCTGGGGACCACAGATGGGCCCTGAGTGGTTACCCCCACCCGGCAGTCCCTAACTGCCCTAACAATCTCAGAGAAGAGAGAATGTGTCCCCTCCTACACTTACTCTGGGTGCCAGACTAGGTCCCCATCAAGCAGGTAACAAATGACGAGGTCACATGATCCCAGGCATGATGAGGTCACATGATCCCGGCACTATCTGGAGACCAATGAGCTTCCTGCAGCTTCCTCAGACATGTCAAGCACTCCCTTGTCAGAGAGACACTCTCAATGGATAGCCTGAGAATTTGTGTCCAAATTCGGGGGCCGTGTCCTATCTAAGATGCATCTTCGTAGACCGCGTCCTTCAAATGCTACAAAGACTGCAAAGGACAGAAGAGAGTGGCTGTGAAATTGGACGGTCTAGCCTCCAGGTCCAACCCGAGCAGCAGCCAATCGCGTCATATCCTGAGCGAAGAGCAATGTGATTGGCTAAAGGTTGCTATGGCAGTCGCAGTAGACAAGCCCAGTGTCAAGGGGGAGTTTAATTCTTTTTTTAATTATAATTTTTTATTTCGTTACATTTAATCTATTTTATAATAATATTGTATAATATTAAATAATTTATTTGATTATTTATCATCATACTTTTGTCTTTTTTATTATATACTTATTTTATTAAAGTAAGTTTATTAGTGTACTGGGCGATTTCTTCAAAAAATATTTCTACACAATTGTCAAAAGCTGTACAGCACACGCACTTTAAGCTTTTAACATTTGTACCGCTACATTTAAAAGTGTATTCTGCCGCTTCTGCCACTATCGCCTATCTGTAAGGAATCCCAAGATTCATTGCGACTTCGATCCGCAGTGCATCTTGGGATATACTGGGCTGCGAAAGATAAACCTGACCCATCCTTAAAAAACGGGGAAAAGTAGGACGCATTTGTGGGCTGCATTTGGAGGAGCCTTCGAATTCGGACAGCCTTGTCACGGCACTGTGACGTAATCGCTCTACAAATGCACCCTTGGTAGGATACAGCCCCCAAATTTGGACACAGCCCCAGTCTGTCTCTAAAGGAAAGGATGGAGACAAGCTTGTGTGGGGAAACTGATTATTCAAACGAGTTGCTGGCTCAGGGGCATCAAAGCGATCAAAAGGCAAGGGCTGTCTCCAGTGACATTTCTGAGATTTAATCTTCTAGAATCATCAGCGGACTGTTTGAGGTGGGGAGGGGGGGGGTGGGAGTGACAGGATTTCCTTTGGTGAGGAGGACACTGTCTGGTGGGGAACAGAATTAGCTGACAATTAAGAACTCAAGATAATCAAATCACAGCCCTGAACCCTGAATGGAAGACTGAGCAACTCCTGTAGTACACACATGCACATTAGGAGCCACACTAAATACAAGACTTTTGGAACTTTTACTTTTTTGATTGCATTCACAGATTTTTATAAAATGAAGTAACTCTGAAATAGTGAGGACTGAAAAACTCACTAGTCACATTTGCTATACCATACCTGCAAGACTGCACACAGACACACACACACAGCAGAGGCTTGCAAAACAGCTCCAAGATGTTTGCCTGGACAGTAACTGGAGAAGAGTGATGGGCCCAATACCAAACCCCCTTTGTGAGGGGGGGGGGTTCCATTACACTCTCATTTCACGTTATGCTCTTGGTGAGCTGTGATTTGTCATCACCTCTCTACTCTGACATACAATTCACCAATTTGTCTGCTGAAGTCTGTGGCAGTAACTTTAATTCCAACAGAAATGAGGAGCTCCACAGGCCCAACAGACGTTATTGCCAGAAAAGTTGCACTGTAGGACTAGCGTAACAGATTAGGCTTAAATGGCTGAACCAATGACTTTCATGTATTAGATAACTGGATTCCTGGTGTAAACGTGAGCACTCACTGCTGCCACGGGGGCATGTGCAGATGGTAGAGGCATCTGTTTACGGCATGTCAACAATTATGTGTATATTGTAAAAGACAAACTGCATGGGATGCTAATGCTAAAATCTAGGACATCTACGACAGAATTATAATGCTAACAGCAAGGAAAGAGGCATATGGGACAGTGCTAATTCTGAGGACATTCATGCAAGCAATGCTGCTAATGCTAAAAGGAAGGGAAGCTATACAGGGGACAGCACTAGTGCTAACTGAGTACCACCATGTAAGCAATGCTGCTAATGCTAATATTAAGGAAGCTACAAAGGCTGTTTTGCTAATGCTAACTGTGAGTACAGACATATAAACAACGCTGCTAATGCTTATAATAATGACACTACAGAGGCTGTCCTGCTAATGCTAACTGTGAGTAGCGCCATTTAAGCAATGCTGCTAATGCTAATAGTAAGGAAGCTACAGCGGCTGTGTCGCTGATGCTGTGAGTATGCTGAAGGTAAGGGAAGCCACACATGTGATGGCACTAATGGTAATTGCATGTACAGCCATGTGAGAGGTGCCGCTATCGCTAACAGCACGGCGCACAACCTTGCCAGCAGCCTGTGGATAAGCTGCCGCTCCTCCTCCTGGTATCCGGGCCAGTCCTTCTGGACCTGCCTGTATAGCTCCTCCTTCAGAATGAAGCTCTGGTCCTTGGGGTTCAGCTTGGCGACCTGCAGTAAAACGGAGAACAGCGGCTCTCAGACTTAGTGCATAGCTAATGTGCTCAGCCGAAGCCCCACACTGAGTCGGCTCTGCAGCTACACTGGCTAACTATTAAATATTATTAAAATGCAATGCTAGATGGGTATTAAATTCTTGTGATGAATAATTCAAACACACCAGCAGTCATTATATGAGGATAATTAGCAATGCTCTTAAATTATTTACAATTTATGATGAATTTGGAGCACAACATTTTCCTCAGAAAGGCCGTCTCCACCTGACCTTATCACACCCCAGAACGAGAGAAAATGATTAATAATACCCACATCTATACAAGCAAAGTCACACAGTCAAATCTCCATCCAGCTCATCTGCAAGACCATATGCACAAATAATCCACTAATAATCTACTGGCATTTACCCAGAATCCCCCCCCCAAAGGACTGATGACACATTAATCTGTCTTGATCATGTATAGAGGCTCAAACCACAGATAAGTACAAGTTTACATCCAGTGCACTGCATACTACTCTGTTACTATAGAAACAGCAAGGGGTTTTGAGGGGCATTTGAAAGATTCTCTGAAGTCGTATCCCGCGTAGACACCGGTATCTCACACTGACCCTGTATGTTTGCCCCGCCCATCTGGCCCCACCCTTTCCCACAGAGTCTGCCCTCCCCAGGCTGCAGGCCACACCTCCTCCAGCACGTTGCTCAAGTCAGCCTTGTCCCTGGGGGTGGCCCGGTCCCTCTCCAGCCACAGCAGCAGCTCCGGCTTGCGGTAGGGCTTGAGGGCCAGCAGGTGGATGAGACGATCCCGAAGTGGCCGCAGAGCCATTGGTCCCCCTGGGGGCGCCGCGCCTGTCCGCCTGCCATTTGGGGAGAGCCTGTGCGGGCCGTCCGCCCCGCTGGGAGGCACCGGCCTCTTCTGGATCCGTACACACTTGCCTGCAAGCCAAGTTGAAACAATTCTCCTTCACTCTCCGTCAGGTCAAAAGGGAAATCTTTTTTTTTTTTTAAAAGAAGAATGTTGAAACCGATTATTTTCCAAAATTTTTGGTCAAAGACTAAATTATTGTACAGCTCTCCTGGTGAAGCTAAAGTGAAGAGAAAGGGCAGAGCAGAGTGCCGTAACCGAGGAACCAACGGGGCAGCTTTAGAAAAGAACAGCAATCACCCTCAGACGTCAAAGAGAGCCCTCGCCCTCTCCATCACACTACCGGGGAGCTCACACGCTCCTCCCTCTTTCCACATGGCTGGATTTCCTGCACTACTAATGGACCAGCAAGACCCAGAACACTTACAGGCCCAGTACCACCAAGATGGACACAGCACTGCAGCCCAAACGGGGCGTGGCTGTATGTGATGTGCAGTCACTCCAAACACCGGCTCCTTTGTCTTTACTGACAGTGCGATAAACACGCAGAATCGGCGTGCACGCCGGAAACGTGCTTATTCTTACTTATGCGCACTATTGCGTGTTATATATTTCATTAGCTCTGACCAGGGTTAGGGGCTGGAACACAGATGGTTGGATGCATTCTGATCCCAAGTCCAACCCGTATCTCCTGCTCTTCCTGAACCATCGACGGCTGAATGGCACTGCGATTGTGTGCCCCCCGCTTAGATGAGAGCACAGACACGGCAGATGGGGGAGGGGGGGAGCAGTTAATCACTACGCCACATGTTTGTGGTGCGGGGACGTTTCCAAAGGGAACGCTGAAAGCTCACATTTAAATATTTATTAGAAGAGTGAAATCAAAAAGTTCAGCCTGAGACACAATCCAAGGCCAGCTGCAAGGCTGGATGTAAAATTTGTTATTTTGGGTTAAGGTTGGCGGGAAGGGGCTGAATATGTGTAATCTGCCAAGTGCACAAATGCTAGCCCTGTGAACTAAAAAGCTTTCCATATCCAGGAGCACCGCCTTCAATGTGCCCTTCGAAAACCTGTCCAGACAATGTCAGGTCACAAGACTTTAACAGTTTAACACGTTTCACCCCAGTGAGGTACAGCTCAAATTAGACAAAAAGGCATTTAAATTCATGCTGCCAATTATACTGATGTTCAGGTAATTACAGTAATGATGAATAAGTTATAACTGTTCCTTTTTTTAAAGGTCACAGGTGTGTTCTGTTCTCACCGTACTTGGGGTTAAATAGCGGACAGCACTGCTGGCCGGTTATGAAAGACAGTTTCTTTGGTGACAGCCGTCCAATTGCCCTCGATGTAGCGGAAAGGGTTTTTTCCCCACAAAGCGTAACGCCGCGGTTGAATGCACACAGGCCCGCTCAGTGTAGGGCCCAGCTCCGGACGGCGCCCCGCTTACAGAAAGCCACGGCGAGCGCACTGATTGGCTCCCGCTGTGTAAACACAGGTAAATGTCAGCTAGCGTTTCCCTTAGCTTGCTTTCGTCTAATTCATGGTAGACGCCCCACTGACGGTAGGATGCAGAGAGACGGAGGGTAGGGGGCGTCACCCGTTTGTGACCCTCTCTCTGTTCACATGCTGTGGGAAGGGGTACGGGGTGCAGGGAGCGGAGTTGGTCAGCAAAACCGTACCATTATCACATAGCTAATTAGGCAAAGAGGCTCAAAGCGTTTAACCTAAACCTTAGCCCGCCTGGCCGAGGGCGCCTCCCAGCACTGCAGACACCAAACTGATATCACGGAATCAGGACTGGAAAGCAGCTTACTGGGATGTGAGGAGCCGGGCTTGATCTCGATGGCTGACCGGCTCCAGATGTCCTTCTCCACCTGCGACATGCGCTCGCGCGTCACCTGGTACGAGTCGTCGGTGGCACATACGGTGATCTTGTCCTGGATGCTCCCCCGGCTCTCTAGCTGCTCCCGGCCCTCCCTGCGCACAGAAAACAAGGTCAGCCGGCCGCGCTGCGCAGAAGCCGCTACAAATCTCCTCCCTTTGTTAACCAGGGGCTCCTCATATCTACACTGGTTTTACAGAGAAGGGAATTCACGTTAAGCACTGTACCAAGACCTGCAGCTGGGCTTCTCCAGGAATTCAAACCAACAGCCTTCAGGGTATGAGATGATGCCCTAAATCACAATATTACCAGCTAGACTGCTCCCTCCATCTGGTCACAAAAGGCACAGAAACCATGATTCGTGCCCAGCAGAGTGGGGAAACACTCCAGTGTTCAGACCCGACCCGATGGATCAATGAAATCGTATCAAGGAACATCCGGAAGGAGGCTGGGACAGGTCCGTCAGGGAGGCGATTAATGAGTAATGACACATCCAGTCTGAGGTGGCACTCTAACAAGGGCCCACGTGTTGGGTAAGCAATGGATAACCTGGCCTGTGAAATATTTAACCGGCAGTGTCCAGTGGCAGCCTGCCGGATTGTTCCATCGTCTGACGTGGGGAGTGCCAGTGCTCTAGTCTGAATGCACCAGGACTTTTATTTCCACAATTAAAAACAGAACGGAATTCACCCGTCTTGATTAAATATGCACCATGCTGGCTATGTGGAGTTTACGGGAGCGGTGGGCATGCTAACACACAATGAGGGGGCGGGGGGGGCCTTTTACAGCCAGGTGACCAGGTGCTGTGGTGAGCTCAGGACATTTGTGTGCGTGTGGCTGGCTCATTACCGTGGGGGACGCTTTATGGCCTCCTCAGCCACACGGGGGCGCTAAGCAGGGTGTCACACCCATTAAAGCCCCATTATGGTATAAAGAAAGGAACAGAAGCCACAGCGGTTTAGCCAGAGACATCCTGTGCCTGTGTATGCTGGCCAAACCGGGCCGGGGTTCTGGTACTGCTTACCCAGAGACATACTGATGAATGCAGTCCAAACTGGCTTGAGGTTTGTCTTTGCTATCGCTGGACAGGTAGAAGGAGAAGAGTCTGAATCCGTCCGCAGAGTCCGCACAAGGCGCGGGGATCTTGATGTACTGCAGAGCGGAGAAATGGGAACTACAGTCAGAGCCTGTCCCGAGACACTGGAACCTGACGCGACCGCGGCACGTCACCACTGCCGGCGGTCACGTGTGACAACCATGACCGTCTCTATCTGAAGCCAGCCTTCACACAGACGGCCCATCCTCCGGCTCACCCTCCTGCCGCCAGACCCACACGTGGGTCCCACATGTGACCAGCAAATAGCTGCATGTTCATATGACAAAGTAGAACACCTGTTTAATTGGACCAGGGATTATATTAACAGGAAGCGCAGCCTCACATCAGACGTAATTTAAACCCGACACCTCTCACCCAGCGAGACGGGGGTGGTGGGGGGGTCAGAGGCTGTGCTGGGCTCCTGGCTCTGGGCTGCAGCCAGCAGGAACACAGTGCCACCTAGAACACAGAGTGTCTGGATGAACACCACGTTCCCCTGGTGCCCTGCAGTAGGCGCAATGTTCCCGAATGGCGACTAAGGTCATATACGCATGCATACTTACACACACGCACACATGCATGCACTCAGCCAGACGGAGATTCTAGGAGATCCTTCTGTCTCAGCTGGCTGGCAAAGTGAGTGGCACAGGCACCCGGGGCCCCAGGGAACCGGGACATTACAGAGTGGTCTCACATGTCTTTATGCCCCAGGCTGGACCAGCTACTCCCCGCCGGAGGTCCGAGTTCCACCTGCTCCATACTTACCCATGGAGGCCGGTCTGCCAGCCAGACAGAGCATCATTCAAAGACATTCACGGTCACGGACGGGCACATGTGAGCGCCCGGGCAGAAGGCATCATGAAGAACAGAGCAAGATCAAATCCTCAGCCATCACAGCCCCAGAAGACGAGGTGCTGGCATCAGCACGCCCGCAGACACACCTGCAGAGTCCCGGAGTCACCAAGCCAGCAGACACAGACAGGCCCAAGTCCGACACCCGTCCGCACGGCCCTCACCACTCTCCATTGCTCTGCGGCTTGTTTTTGGGAAGGGAAACTTCACGCCGATAGTGATAAACGCTCTCGAGGGAAGTGTCAGGTTCCTTCTGCGGCGACTTGGACTCCGTGTGTGTCCCCGGCGGCCTTGCTCGACATGGAGCCGCAGCGGAGCAAAAGAGAATGGACTGGAGCAGACTGGATCGGACCGGACTAGGTGGTCACTGCTAATGGCAACATTACCCAGCCACCTGTGGGCTGCTTCTGGGAAAGCCTGACCAGCAGAGGACAGATGGGAAGGCAGACAGAACACAACACACGCACTACAGACACGCAGCACACACACGCACTAGACACACATCAAATGTAGTGCCTGGCTAACAGACCCTCCACGTCACAGACACCCTGCTGGAGCCAAGACAGTTTCCCCCACAGGCAGATTCGCTTCCAGCTGATCACTCTGCAGAGGCCAGGAGGTTGTTTGCTTTGCACACATCCACACAAGCAGGCTCTTGCTTGCATAACCAGCAGAGATGGTGTCCCTCCTGGCCAACCCTCAAACCGCTTGCTGGCTGTAAGCACATGAAGACAGGCCATCCTTGGCTTCTCAGTAACTTACTGAGCAGCCCGTCCTCAGGGACAAAGACCACAGGGACTCCTCAGGGACCGAGACAAAGTCAGAGGAGACAACCTGTCCTCAAGGACAGAGACAGAGACCACAGAGACTGCCTGATCTCAGGGACATAGGCCAAGACCTCAAAAATGGCCTGTCCTCAGGGGCAGAGACTGAGACCTCTGAGATGGCCTGTCCTCAGGGGCAGAGACTGAGACCTCTGAGATGGCCTGTCCTCAGGGACAAAGGCAGAGACTAAGACCTCTGAGATGGCCTGTCCTCAGGGGCAGAGACTGAGACCTCTGAGATGGCCTGTCCTCAGGGGCAGAGACTGAGACCTCTGAGATGGCCTGTCCTCATGGGCAGAGACTGAGAAGACGTAGAGAGAGTCTCTTGAACCCCAACTCTGTCCAGGAGCTTTATCATCATACCATCCACACAGAGGTATAAAGCGAGAAGCCAGGTCCACAGTGCCACAAGCAGACACATAGGGAGTAAGGCCTATTAAGCTTAATCAATTAAAATGGCAGTCAAATGGAATGGCTCGTAATAAACACATGTACTATCTCTTGATGCTCATGAAAACACAGTAGTCTCAGCGGTGCTTTGGCTCAAGGAAGGAGAATGCATGTCCGCCATTTTAAATCGGACCACGATGCTGTTAACACTGTTCCAACTTACCTACAAACTCGACTTAAAGACAGAATTAGGAACGGATCGCGCTCATAACCCAGGGACTGCATGTATATGGTATTTTCAAAAACAACATTATTTTGCAGTACAGATGCTATATTTTTAAATCCTGATGATAAAATCTGCAAAGCAGGGAGGGGGTACACCAGGGTACGATTTGCCGAGCACAGAGCACTAATAAGTTTACTGTGCCACAGAAAAAATTTAGCAACCATTTGCCATTTTGCTGATTATTCCTTTTCATAATTACCTAGTACATATTCTAGTTAAAAGTTTACCGCTACTTGCTTTGCATTAGCTCGCCATTGACTCTCTGAGCCAATCATAATCATGCTTGCTGTTTGACTCACTCATATGCAGTGTGGCGCATCTGTGAGACACTTAACAAACATGACTTCGGAGGAGAAAAGCGAACAAGAACTGGCCATAATAAGACATTCATCTTCCGCTGTATGGAAATATTTTGGACTCCACAGAGACAATATTGAGCAAAAGCAAATGATTTCTTGGCACAACTTGCAGCAACACCACTAACTTATGTATTACCTACTATTTTGGATTGATTTTCAGCTCTGTTTTTGATTTATTAATATGAGGTGACATCATTCCTCGCAGAGGCAGGCTGGGGGGTGCAGTCCCCTCATGGATGTCGCCCAGAGGGACAGGCCCCTCCCGTTACATCTCTCATTAAGAACGGGGAGTGTCACAGCTTCACGCAGAAATGCAGTGCCCGGCGTCCCACCAGAAAACCTCGCTTTAACCTTCTCACCTATGCCCTTTGACCTTGTTTTGACCCTGGCTCATAAAACTGAGGAGGCACGAAGCTTCTTCACCTTCCTGACAAACACCTAGCCGCACTCAGGAAAAGAATGCCTACGATCCATGGCCGACCTTACGAATGCCCTCCCCAGCTCTATTTGTTTTCCGGCTCTAATCGGACTTTTCCAGCTCTATCTAGGCCATTTAGAGCCCAGTCTAACCCTTTCATATTGATGGTTTCCAGGAGCACTGCAGTGGAGGCCCCCGTCTGCCCCAACCCTCTTTACAGGGGGGTCAGTGACGGAAAGGGCCAACCTGCTCTGATACAGAAACCACCAGACATATGCTGCTAGTAGTTACCAACAGAAGCAGAGGCATTACCCCAGAGCCAACACTGTCCCTGCCCCCAACAGACAGCACACTCTAACCCCATGCCCCTCCCAACCCACAAAGTACAAAGCACATACCCCCCCCCCCCCACCAAGAAACAACAGAAACATGTCGCATGTCAAACTGAGCATGGACAATAAAGTATTTACGCCCTCCTTGCAATGGGGTTGGCTTCCCGTCATCTTTCTGTGTAGGGGGGCCCTAAATCTGTATGGGGGGAGCCGTGCAGGTGGAGAAGCAACAGGCCCCTGAAAAGAGCCCCCACATCCACAGCTCGCCCCCCCTTCTCATTATAATTTGTCAGCTGGCCCCACCCACTGTGGCCCCACCTATTGGAGCTGCAGCTGACCTCTCCCCCCACCCACATCTTCATCAGCAAATGTCACTTAAGTGAGCACCACCCCCCTGTGGCTGGCTGCCGTCACTGCAGACGTGGGGCTGCCTGGGCCTCAGGAGCCGGAACAGCCCGGGTGAGCCGTTTTTACCACGCCCACCACGGTGAAGACGGGTGCTTAAAGACCCGGAGTCACTGAACCTGCTCAGGAAAGTGACTGAACACTGGA
>JAODKM010000020.1:9289366-9300098 GCA_026780845.1 Petrocephalus sullivani
AGCGACAGAAAGACGAGGGCGGCGGGGGGGGGGGGGGGGGGGGGGGGGGGGGGGGGGGGGGGGGGGGGGGGGGCATTTAGCCTTTTGATGACCAGCTAGAACCTGATCACCCCAAACCCCCCCCCACCACCACCCTGCTCCTTCCTGTTCTCGCAGACACAGACACACGCATACCAACAGTGTGGCATGTGCCCCCCACCACCAGCAAACAGGCAGTCGAGGCCCCCTGCAGAGTGCGACCCAGGGTGCCCCCTGCATTCCCTGGGTACAGCAGCAGCCCAGAGCAGGCTGACGCCGGCCAAATCCGGTGAATCCCTCACTGAAATGCTCGGCACGGGTGCGGAGGTTGGGTCAGAATGCACAGAAGAGACACACTACAAGGCTGCATGTGGCTCCGGGAGCCGAAATTCCTAACAGGCCGTGCGTCAGCGCCATCCGGAACAAGCAGAGGTGCACAGCGACACCAGCAACACGGTCAACTCTCAGCTTTCAGGTGAACAGTAACACAAAAGCTGGGAGGGGGTTCTGATTAGCAAAGTGCAACATCTGCCAGCCACAGGAACATTCTGTGAAATCAAGTGGACAAAAAAAGGATTTCTAAAAGTGGTATTCTGGAAAAGCAACAGTGGCTGATTAAAGACTGGGAAAAAGGTAATGAGCTATCACTTAGAAAGATTAACAGAGACAGCACTAAGGTAGGAGAATAAGTCAGCAGTGGGTCACATGACAGCAGCTCTGGTCCCCCCTCTTCTGCTTGCCGACCTTGCACCCTAGTTACCAGCCTCCTAAATGACGCTGGCATGCTACTCTTCTCTCGAGAATTGCTTCCCGCTTACAAAATGACCTTTCCAGTGTTTCTCTAACCTCTCGGATGTTTGGGACAGGAACGGCTCCCATGTGTTTTTGGGCATCAAACCCGCACCTCTGCCCTGCCCCGCCAGGACTGCTTAAAGGGCATCAGTGCAGGTCTCAGGAAAGGTGTGTCTGACACGCATTACGCTGCCTCCGCCCCCAACAACACAAACTGAGTTGGCTGCATCATAAACGCTGCCCTCCCCCATTCCATTCCCCCGCAAAAGGGAAATGCAGGAACCTGGCTCCAGCTGCCAGGTTCTGGAGGACCCCAGACCCTGGTGGAAGTCCCTCTGACGTGGGCAAATGGCTCACATTGGAGGCTTACACTCCATTACCAAAAATAGAGGAAGCCTTTGTGTTACTCATCACAGAGCTTCTCAGAAGGAGGAGGACCTCGTCGGCTGCGGGGACCTCTCCTCCCGCCTGGAGAGCTCCCCGCTGTCACTGACTGCACCCCCCCACCCCCCCACCAAGTTGGCCATTGAGGAGGGGGGGCTCCTGATATGCGTCACTGTGGAAACGGCAGCCTGGGCTAACCGTGGACACGCTGGCTGATTCACGGCTTTTGCCGCTAATTCTTGCCTGAGCCGCGGTTTTCATACTGTGTACGAAACGTGCCTTAAAACAACAGCCTATAGGAAAGTCAGCCTCCTGGATAGTCACCGCGTCTCCTCGTAAGCCTGTCAGTTTGTGATCAGAGTGGCATGCAGGCGCGCGCACACACACACACACACACACACACCCCTCCCGTCTCCCAGTCACCTGGCTGGCAGCAGGAAAGGAGCAGGGTGCCCATTCCAAGGTTTCCGGACCTCTAGCAAACATCAGGGTGGGTGTTGGGGGGAGGGGGGGGCGGTGTGCTAAGTAAAGCCACTTTAACCCACGCAGGGAGGATTACCAGTATGTGAAAGGAACACAGGCATCCCAGTACACCGGCCACACAAAGTCTGCAGTGCCCAGCCACTGTCGGTAAAACGGAATTCTAAACAGTGTGCGTGCACACACACACACACACACACAATCACTTAATCTGATTTACATGCATCCAGCAGTTTGATCAGAGTTAATAAACCGGCGGCCTGATGCAGGAAACCAGTGTGCAGTTCATGTGCAGCATTAATGTTACGATGATTTATCTGCTACAGTTCAATTTTATGGCTGCCCACCCATAAAACACATTGGGAGCCTCTTTACTAAGCAGCAGAACAGCCCCGTCACACATAATCACACAGCGGCTATCAGAAACCCACGGAACGCATCCTCGAAACAATGAAGAAAGCTATTCGTAAAGAACAAAGCATGGAGATGGACACCAACAGGAATCCAACATGGTTCTTAGGCTTCAAACTTCATCTGGGATCTCTCCAGAGGAGGGACCAGCGCCAAGCACGAAGCACCACAATGAGGCTGTGTCAACACCATGAGTCAGCCCACAGGCCCAGGAGTAGGCAAAGATGGGAGACCAGCTTCCTGGCACAACTCGGTGAAATCCGGCAGTTAACACGGGAATGGGAACAGCGTGCTGCCAGCAGCCCTTACTTACCCCTTGGTTTCCTGTGAAGCAGATAGTGGGCTGATTCGGTAACGACCCCTGCAGGAACGAAGAGAGAAAGAGAATGTCACGGAGGGTCAAGCCAGCAAAGACAGTGACAGGGGAGCACCCTGGTCCAGCGGGACCCTCTAACACCCCCCACCCCTGCAACCCGCGTGCTTGCACAAGCCTGATGGGGCTCTGCTGCAGAAGGCATCACGCCGTTCTATAATACAATGCCATTACGGCCCGGTGCCACTTTTACCGCACCGGTCAAGCCTCGCAACACTATTCCGTCACTATAAATTATATCAATAATCTAGTAATCAACCAATTTGCCTAACAATTCACTGAGTAATAATTTAAATATAATGTTGTATAATACAATAAATATTCTGCAATTGGCGTGAGGCAGGAACCAACGAAATATTGCAGGGTGCACATTCAGTCACACATTCAGTCACACATTCAGTCACACATTCAGTCACACATTCAGTCAATTCAGGGACTCCAGTTCATTCAAGTTACACGTTTCTGGACAGGTACCGGAGAATCCAGCAAAAAAAACGCACACGCGATGTGAACGTGCAAACCCCACACACACACACACACAGGGGCGGTGTGCAGCGACAGCGCCACCCACTGTAACTCTGTGCCAACCTCGAAACTAGGCTCGCATGCTGTGCCATGTTAAAATCGACATGGCATTTAATGCACATGCAATGGCACATCGCAAGGACCACGATGGCCCACTGTGTTCACTTCAAATCATCAATAAGTTGTGCTAAAACATTTCTGGTCATTCGCAGGAGACAAAATTTTGAAAAGTTTCCAATTTTCATGATGGTTCCTCTTTTCAACATTATCTAGTATGTGCAAAGGGAAAAAAATAAGACTTAAGTTTACTACTTTCGTCCACCATGACCCTATCAAATCTTGCCTCCTAATTATCCCCTATATCTAAGTGGTGAATTCACCTCCTTCACCTCCTTAGCTACTATGTGGGGAGTGTACTGACACAGAATGGCTGCTTTCGCATCACATGGTGGCTCCCCGTTGCTTCTGTAAAGCGCTTTGGGTGTTTTTAAAAGCACTATATAAGTGCAACTTTCATTCAATCATAGGTCACAGCACACCACGTGACTGCCAGTGAGTTCTTATTATGGGTGTATAACTCCAGTTCTGCCAGGTCTCCCATGTAAACCTAACGTGCATCACGCTGGACTAATGGGTTCAGACACAGAAAGCCTGTCTAGGTCAATCTCTGAAGACAGTGGCTGAAATCACCACGCCAAACCGCACACATCAGGTGGCTCTTGGTTACACATGGTCATTTGTCCAGACCACACATGCAAGCCGTATCCAATGCACCTGCCTTTTGAATTTTGAATCTTCTCCCCTCTGACGTTTATGAGGAACAGAGCCAGTAGGTTTATGTCTTTATTGTGCTTTATTGCCACAATCTGTTTGTCGGCAGTCATTTAATTAAAAAAACTGAGAGAAGAAATGACAAATGATTAAAGTCGGTAGTGGAGTACAAGCCTTTATTCTGCCTGATGCACCTGACTACTGGTGACATGTGCCAGAAACCTTAGACATGATTCTTCTCTGAGTAAATAAGATCAGTCCAGCACAAAACATAACAGGTGGCATAAGAGTTCCGGGGGCCCGCTTTTACTGAGCCCCGGGCCCGACCAAAGCACAACGCTGATCGCCACCAGCAAACGGAGGGCGGGCGCTACAGAAGCCCTGTCGTGGCCTGCCGTGCCAACGCCAATCACACAGGAGCGTAGCCCTTTACTCGCTTAAAATCAGGCAGGCCAAGCAACTTCTTCACAGAAGTGATGGATGCCTGGACGCTCGTCTGGGCTGCTTATTACCCGGGGAAAGCACACAGGGACCTTAATGGCACCTCACCCGGCTTTGCTGTACACATCACCTCAACTGGAGTAAAAAAAAGCCCAAATGTGAGGAGCTAAGGGCCCGTTTTCACATGCTGGGATCCAAAGCCCCGGAGTGCCATGTGGGGGATGGGCCTGGCCCATCCGCATGCGGTTCCTATTCTTTGAGTGGAAAATTGGATTTGAAAGTGTTGCAACAAGGTGTTTGAAATCCGAGAAATGTGGCAGCAACCTGACCCTAATACTGGTACATGTAATTCTCCTGGACTATAAATAACACAACTGAAGTGAACACAACAGCAGCTTATACAACATCATGAGATTTTAATACACTTTACACAACTGCATTCACTACTTCTGTAAACGATTATTATTATAATTATTTCCAGTTGCAGTTGTTATTGGGACTTTCCATGAGTACTATTTTGCAGGTATTCTTTGAAGGGATCAGGGAAGACCAATTCCTTCATATTTCTCAATGATGCCTTTTTTCAAAGTCCCCCCATTCCATTTGGAAGTTACCTTAAACCACTGTAAAGCACGTTACAAGCTACACGTTAACAAGCTTGTCTGCAAAGATCGTATTATCAAAGTGGATAAATGTAAACATTCACAAAACCATTCTGAACTCCGAGTAAAGAATACTTTTGTAACCTTTTACTACTGGATTTAAGATCTTCAGAGCAACATAACACCTGCTAGTGGAAGCATGTCAACAGAAATTATCTCATGAGATTAGGGAAGTGAACGGACTGTGCTTATTGGCTATTAGGTGGCACTCCAGCCAATAAGGCCCATCCTTGTCCACACAGCGGACCAATGGGAGCCGAGATGGGGCGGGCGTCCCCCCTCCCCAAACGCGTTTAAAGGGCAGAGTAATGCATAAAGAAGCATGGTAACAAAAACTAAACCGCAGACAGCCAATCGTGCAGCGGGGGTGACCGACCTGCGCCCCGGCCAGCTGCCTTCAGGAGGTCCCAGCACTCCAGTAAATTGATTGTGGCGGAATTTAAATTATGACTGCTTCTCCAGCAATAAATAGCGTGCGTTCACCTTCAGAGCACAAAGCCACCATATCGACGACAGTTCTGGAAAGGGGACCCGACGGATCGTCGTGGCACAACGCGTTTCATTTCTTGGCACACGGATTTGCTCCTTTCTTTTATAGCACAAAGGAAATACGATCTTCTTTTATTACTAATCTGTATTCTATAAATGGAAAATACAACGCCATAAAAATATCCCCAATAGAACGTATTCAGACAGTATTATAATATATAACTCGTGCTTTTAATCACTTATCATAAGTGACCCAACAATCTTGGCAAAATATTGAGGGATTAGTTCATGCACATGTAACATGCTCACTGTAAAATAAAGTATGGTAAAGTAACACTGCACTCGGACCATATGCGGAAGACGAACGTGTGAAATAAAACTGTGAGCGCCGAAAAATGCTTCTAAAGACTTTCCTGTCTGTTTTACAATGCCGATGCAATTCGCATTGATCACTCTGAGAAAACTAGCAAATGGCAAAAAAAAACCTGTTTCCCCCAAAAGACAGACGCCGAAAGCGTATGGAGGCTTCGCCATGTACGCAGACTCAATAAGGGCACTTACAAGCTCCGAGGAAAAGTTCTCAGCTGTACCCCCTCCCTTCGAAAGTCGAGATATTTTTATAGACGTACATGTGCATCAGTCTGCACTAAGCTAATATACACACATATATATATATATATATATATATATATATATATACATACATACACACACATACATACATACATACATACACACACTATCTATATGCCACACTATGTTTTTTCACCTCCCTCGGGTTTAAAAGAATATTTAGCGATTCACGTCGTCAAAAAGAGAGATTATAAGACTTCTCCCGTTCAAATGCAAATTGCATCGTCGAAGCTGTATGACATTTTATACTTATCGTAGTCACTTGTATTTCGACGGGGGAAAAAACCTGTGCAAAACATTTACTGGGCTGCAGTTTGGCCATATTTCAGCCAACGTTGTACCTGCTGGACAGCCAGCTGGTGGAAACCCAGCCTGGCCCGACACAAGTGACAGCAAAAATAAGTCATACCGCTACTTATTTCTATTTTTGTTCGTACGGAAAGGACCACTGAAATCGAGTTAATACAACGACAACTTGTTAATACAACTACAGCGCACGAAAAGAAGAAACACAAAAAACTATGTCAAAAGTGTGAGGTAAAACTGACAGTTATGCGTTACCTTGTGATTCTGGTAGGCTTCCAACGCTCGAATGGCAGTGTCGGTGAGCTTGACATGATAAAGTGTTTTATTGTGAGCTTTTTTGCTAATTTTTCCGCAGGAAAGACCATAGCGATGCTCCTGCTTCAGCGCTGCCATGTCTAGAAGTGAAATAAATCGGAGACATTCCCATTGAAACGTCACGAGGGCGGAGCTTGCAGCGCGTTCCTTCGAGCTCGCCGCCGAAACGCCCCGGGGGAGGGGGAGGGGGAGGAGGGGCGTGCACGTACGCGCACACGCCGCGGGCACGCATGACAATAAAGCGCACGTGCCCATCGTAACCTCTCATATGTGGGGTAAGTTTGCATGACTAATGATGGGCTTGCCGTTTTCCCTTTACGTGTAAAGGAAATCAGGCGATCTTACTGCTACACTGCCTTGCACTATGCACACTATCTGCACATTATTATTATTATTATTATTATTATTATTATTTATATATAATGTATTATGTTGATTGTCTTCATTGTCCTTGCTTGTTTTGCAAGACTGTAAAAGCAAAACATACGATAAATAAACTATTCTGATTATGATTCCGAATGAACGTTCATATAGCTGTTTTTTTACCTTAAAAAACTAATATCAACAAAAGAAAAACATATTTATTATTTACGTGTGACGAAGAGTATGCTTTACAAGAATGTAAACATCTCGTAAATGTTCAGAAATGCAACATTGCTTTTACAATGAAACAACATGGTTGTAAGCAATGCATTTTAATGTAGGGCCTAAATAAATCATAAAACAATGCAGTCTTTTAAAAATAATGTAACAACCTGACGCTGTACAGGAAAAAAGCACGGAAGCCTTTCAGACAACGAATCAATTAAAGAAAATCAAAGGATCATAGTGCTCGTAAACTGGTATGTCAACTCTTTTGTTAATAGACAACTGCTTGCGCTATGCAATTAATTACATTTCAATACTTTGATTTGATTACATCACCAGGCTAAAGGAAAACCTGATGTCTCACATATAGGCTATCTAGTTACAATTGTTAAGAATGATTAATTCTTAAGCTGCAGACAGTGAAAAAAAGATACTTAGAATAAATAGCAAGAATTAATCTAGTCTTAGTTATCCAGGTCAGCATACATCCCCAGCATGTGCACTCTTATATCAGTATTTATATTTAGTAGTAATTAAATAATTTCATTTTCCACAGTAAACTGACTATCAGTTATTTCCATTAACTGCCTATCACCATTTCCTCACAGGCGCGGAAATATTTAATAATTGTTTATTCCAGCTAAACATGTGTATTGCACAGTATAAATGGCTATGCTTTTGACAGTGAAAGCCGTAATATTTGAAATATACAGTACTGCTTAGGCAGTCACGGAAAATGATATTTAAATGATCGTCATGTTTGTGTAAAACTATGGTATTATGTCTGTGAAACTGAGTTAGCTAACCCATAGTACTTGCAGCAACCATCCAGTACACCCCTGTATTTTTTGACTGGACCACTCTCTCACCTTGCTTGGCAAATCAATACACCATTGAGATATTTAACAAATCATGTTAATTAATTAAGTAATAGAGCTAATGGGAAAATTGAATGAATACGGAGAATGACTGAGGTGCCCCTAAGGAGAGGTTTGGGAACCAACGCACAGTTTATCTAGCTACCCAACAATATATCAGTAACTTTTTGGAGAATATATGACATTTTTCTTTATTACTTTTGTTACAATTTTTGTTTATTGTTGTTATTTTACATATGTTATAATGTTAATTTGTGTTTTTTATTTCTGGGAAAATATACACTTTCTACCTAGATGAACAGCTTTAAATATTTGACTTCTGCCACTGAAATGTTACCTGTATCTTATTTTTCTTGCATTTCAGGGATTTAAACCTTAAAGGCACAGTACATGTTTTTCTTTCCACACAGAGATTCTGCACTAATAGGCATGTAGGATATGTATCATATAATCATCATTTACTGTACTGCTCTCCATAGCCACCCATGTTTGGCTCTGTCCTGCTGCTGTATCTTTCATGTACATATTACAGATAATAACGGCTCTTACGTATTTATACACACATAACAGGTACTAACAGATAATAAAACTGTCAGCACAATGGAACAGGGCGGTCCACATGATGGTAGCCCACCCCATCAAATCGTTAAGATGGAGGGCTACTTTTATGTGGGCCACCCTGCATATTATACACCAGCATTTCTCAGCTCAGTCCTGGGGGACCCCCAGACGGCGTTCGTTTTTATATATGTGGACCGTCTGGCAGGGAGCTGGGAGGGAGCAAAACATGGACCGTCCCCCAGGACCGGGCTGAGAAACACTTTTCTCTACAAGTGGAATGTTTTACAGTTCTATTGATCCTTCTGCTGAAATAAAGAGTACATGCTATATAACCACAGAAAGACAGGACAGAGAATTAGAATAAAGACTGATGTTATCATCTGCAAAGCTGAATTAGTGTTATTATCTTCATCTTCATTGTCAGTTAAGCCATACGAAAGGATGTCTCATATCTAGCTCCAGTTACCTCAAAAAGTCAGCAGCTAAAAAAAAAAAACATTCTGAGATACATTGAAAGTAAAAAAAACATCCTATTGGTAAGTGAGGCGATCTCTTTGGGTGCCATGTGATTAAGGGGCACAGAAGAGTGCCTGAAAGAAGTCATATGAAATTATCTTATTGCATTCTGTGATATTACAGTTATCTACACTAGTTTCAATATTTCACTACTTTTCTCGTGAAAGACACCCAACCTATCTAGTTAGCAGGCTGATACTCTGCGCCACTGAAATGGCTTCAATAGAAATTAACTTACGCTCTGCAGAACGCCACTCACGACGTTAGAACACCTAGGGCCAGCCCTGACCTCATCATTTTCATCAAATGCTTTTGTTTTTTTACTGCGGCTCCAATGAGGGCAGAATTTACAAAGAGAGTGATCCTCATTTTGGGTAACGCAAACAATCAAAAGATGATTAACAGAAACATAGTTCTGTAAAAAGGGGCGTGTGACCCATTAACGATTTTAATAACAGCTTTTAGTCTTTCCTTACGTTGTGTTCAATGCTAAACCCCAAGTGGGGGCCAGTCCTATTTTAAGTGCAAATTACCATACAGTGATCGTTATCTGGTGAAGGCATTAACTGTCTGCTTTTGTGAAGACTTGTAGAGGGAGAGAATGCTCCTGTGGTGTCAGGGAAAGAACCCAACTGACATTATTATATCATGAGAAGATTAGTCACTATTACCTGTTGATTACCTCATGTTTTATATATTTTTTGGATTGCTCTTAAATCAGACTTTATTCTTCCATTTGAAACCTTTGATTAGCATATCTAGCTGTAATTTGAGGGTGGCATGGTGGTCCAGTGGTTAGCACTGTTATTTTGCCCCTCTGGGACCTCATGTGTTTAGAGTTTGCATGTTCTCCCCGTGTCGTTGTGGGGTGCTCCGGTTTCCCCCTCACAGTTCAAAAACATGCTGAGGTTAATTGCCCATAGGTGTGTGAGTGTGCCTGGTGCTGGGCAGGCCCCCCATCCTGGGTTGTTCCCCACCTCGTGCCCATAGCTTCCGGGATAAGCTCTGGCCCTTCCGCAACCCAAGCGGTTTCAGAAAATAGATGGCTGGGTATAATTAATCAATAGTCAGCACTGTATTATTGCTGGAACTGAAAGTGAGAATCCACACTAAGGAAAGTCTGGTCACAGTCGCCGTTCATTTCTGTGCGGCCCGCAAAGACCCGCTCTCTCTGTGTGAGCGCATGAGAAGCAAAGCCCGGCCTGCCACCAGAACCACAGAGGCTCCTGTCAGGACTAGGCAGGCACTTTGGTCAAAGTTTGGACCCCGTTTAGGGAGAATTCCAACCAAAGTGAGTCATCTCCACCGCTGTTGCTCAGGTGTGCTGTGATGTGAGGAGCAGGCTCGCTGAGGCCTGAGGCCTGTCTCGTCCTGCCGGCCGCGCTTACTCAGTGGGGTGCTGCCCTGGTGTGCAATAGGAGGCCAGAAAAACCAGTTCTCTGCTTGGAAAATGAAAGAATGTGGTGAATCCCATGTCTAATCTTAACATCGCCACATATTCAGCGGACACTGAAGTGGTTAATGGTTCAGTTGCTATGCCCAAATTATAGTAGCTGTTTACATTTCTGTTGTCTGCAGTAGTGGCAGGC
>JAODKM010000020.1:9304194-9329348 GCA_026780845.1 Petrocephalus sullivani
TCCCTGTCAGTAGTACACTGTCCCCTGTTATCAGGATGACAATCCCTGTCAGTAGTACACTGTCCCCTGTTATCAGGGTGACACTCCCCGTCAGCAGTACACTGTCCCCTGTTATCGGGATGATGCTCCCTGTCAGTAGTACACTGTCCTGTTATTGGGGTGACACTCCCTGTCACTAGTACACTGTCCCCTGTTATGGGGATGACGCTCCTTGTCAGTAGTACACTGACCGCTGTTATTGGGGTGACACTCCCTGTCAGTAGTACACTGTCCCCTATTATCGGCGTGACACTCCCCATCAGTAGTACACTGTCCCCTATTATCGGCGTGACACTCCCCATCAGTAGTACACTGTCTCCTATTATTGGTATGACGCTCCCTCTCAGTAGTATACCGCACCCAGCTTATGTGTGCCTGAGTATGCACATGCCCAGGACTGCAATGTGTGAATCCAGGCGCTGTGTTTCTTTCTACCGTTACACTGCTATGTCACTGACCTAAATTTGCACCCTTAGGGACGGCATTTTTGCTTTTCTTTGACAGGAACTGTGACCATGTAGCAGCATCGAGGGAGAGCGCAGCGGGCGTGTGTAGGGCTTGGCCCTGCCATAAGGCTCCCCCGGGAGGGAAGGCAGCTTACAGAAACACACAGGTGCTGGGCTAATGACTGTTTTGTTATAGCTGATTAGGGCCATGTGAGGTACAACCCAATATAGATCTTCCCTCAAGGGATTTCAGCCCTGAGGATGCTCAGCTCTGTGCTTTAGGACAGGCAACCTGTTCTACCCCCTGCTTCTAACACTGTGATACTGGAGCAGATCCCGACTGTCCACCAAGCTCTGTTTGACTGGGTCTTTCCATTGAGTCCCGTTCTGCTGCCATCCACAAAATGGGCCAAATCACTAGTCCAACATTAACAACAAGGGCTAGGACTTTAGACTAAAAGCTCAAACAAATCATTTGCAAGCATGATTTAGTCCTCCTTGTAGCATCTTTTATGTGACCCCATGACAGTGCTGCCTGTAGAAGCTGTCATTATATCCTGTCCCGACAGAGCAGGGGGTGAAGTGCCGGAATGTTCTCTGTAATGTCCCATGTGAAAAACACCCATGGTTCCCGGGGAGTGTACCACAGAGCGGGGTGACTTACAGAAAGCTTAGAGAATGTCAGACTGTCAAGGAAAATAGTTCAAGGATCAATATTTCATTTCAGGTAATTTTTTTTTTTTATAGCATTTATGAGCTTTTCGAAGCTTTCTTGTTTTACTTTTCTGGTTCCCTGTCAGCAGAACACTCATTTTGACAGATTTTAAAATACACATTTGCTACCCTTCTAACCCAACAGTTTGCCATTTCACACAGCTTCTGGCCTCTTTTAATCTAACTTTGTCTGTCAATGGCTCTACTCATAAAAATTGACATAGAGTAGATATTTAGCTATTGACTTGTGTACCAATCAACATTTGACAAAATGTCAATACTGACATTTTGAAGTAATTAATTTTTAAAGCAATTAATTGTCAACACATCACAGCACACAACAATGAAATGTTGTGATGTCATGCCCCCCTCATCGCCCCATGCCCCCAGCCATCACCTCATGTCCCCCTCATCACTCCATGTCCCCCGGCCATCACCCCATGTCCCCCTCATCTCCCCATGCCCCCCTCATCGCCCCATGCCCCCCTCACCGCCTTATGTGAAAACCGCGCTGGCAAAATTTTTTTCTGTTTTAATTGCTGAAAACCAACACAGACCCAAAGTATAGTTTAGTATCATAAAGTCTGTTGTATCTTCACCAGAACATTATAGTCTTCACTTGACCACTGAAGATTTAAAGCATTTTTACAAGTAAGATTGATTACATTAGATCAAGCATTACTCTGCCAGTTGGTCATATCTCATTTCCTCATGCATAGCACCTTAACAGAGTTTGATTCCCTTCTTCTTTACTAAAGAAAATAGTGTCTAACAGGAAGTTCTCAAACCCTCCTTTAGATGTCAAACCTCTAGCCTTTTGAAAGATGTCTTTGACACCATTGGCCCTAGTGTGCTATGCATTGTTAATGCCTGTCTTTTGTAAGGTACCGTACTCTCCTGATTCAAACATGGAGTCATTCAGCCCCTGCTGAAAAAGCCCCAATCTCGATCCTCACATGTTTTCCAATCTTTGACCCATTTCAAGGTTGTCTTTCCTTTCTAAGGTCCTGGAAACAGCAGCTCTCTCACAGCTTCTTCCCTTCCTGCTAAGCAACAACAAATTATAAATATTTCAGCCAGATTTTAAAGCACTCCACAACACCAAGTTTGCATTATTCAAGGTGTTAAATGACTTCTTACTGTTACAACTACTTACCGCTGATGTTGGGGATTGTCCTGATTGGTCTGAGTGCCACCTTTGACACGACTGACCACAGTATATTCATCAAGTATTTGGCTAGCATTGGTCTCCAGGGCACATTCTTAGATTAGCTTACCTCTTACCTTAGCCAGTGAACCTTCTCTGCAAATATTGGAAATTATTCGCCAAATCACATCCATTCTGTTACTTAGAGGTTTGGGTCTACTCTCCACTTATGTAAAATGTCACACCACTAATCATGGTGCTAGTTTTGACAGTGATCTTAGATCTGAATAGTAAATCAATTCTGGAGTAAAACGGTTTCTATCATATTTCATCCATAAAACATTCCAACCTTCCATCCATTTTCTATAACCCTTTATCCTTTTCAGGGTCACAGGGAGTCCAGAGCCTATCCCAGAAGCTACAGGTTCAAGGCAGGAAACAACCTAGGATGGGGCACCAATCCATCGCAGAGTACACTCACAAATCCATCTACTATAATACCCTTTACATAGGAGTCAGTAAGTCATCGATATCACACCTACAGTTAGTCCAGAACACTACAACGAGGCTATTGACCAGGGCCGGTATGCATAAAACTTCTCAGAGTAAAATTCCACTCCTAAATGCATCAAAATTCTAAGAGTGACATAATTTTGCTCTTACTCTCAGACTTAAGAGTACGTGGCATGTATAAAAGTTCATAAGTGTTAAGAGTAGGTCTCAGCTTCTAAATTATTTAAGAGAGCTGGAGAGGACTCCTAAACCAGTTAGGAGCTGCACGATGGCAATGCTGTGATATAAAAAATAAATAAACAAATCATTCAAATGGAATACAAGTTTTATTTACACATCGAATAAAGGTAGCCATTGTTCATTTATATCACGCCATCATGCCATCACATTTACAGCATACCTTCTTTGAAACTTTAGCAGTGCAGGATCTTGTGCACATGCAATGCCGTGAATGGACTCATCTGACACCCCCAATATCTCCTCTACTATTGCTGCCCTTTACAGGTTTACATGGTGGACCCCCGTCTGTGTGTTAACAAGAGAAACGGGAAATAATAATAATAATAATGATCTATTATCGCGAAGGTCATGTGAGCAATGTAAGTAATGACACAAACCTGTAGCTTGTATGCTTGCTTTGTAAACTGCGATTTCCTTTTGCAAGGGAAGTAAAACAGTATAGTCATCCCTCGCCACTTCGCGCTTCGACTTTCGCGGTTTTTCTAATACAGTACTGTGCTCATTAGAGTATATACAGTACTGTATATTCTGTATATATACTGCATATGCTGTATATTCATTAAACAGTTGATCGAGACAGTGAAAATGATACAGCGTGCGCTCGGCTGTCTGAGTCACTTACATCCTCTTCCTATCCTGGCCGCTGACTGGCTCAGCCTCACGCAAGTTCGTGTCTCTCATACGCGCTTCTACATCGCTACGCATCGGAAGCATCTTTGTTTCCGATTTCTTTTATCTTAAGCCCCACGATGGCTCCTAAACATGCTGCTTCTTCTTATTTTCATAGGTTAGTAGTGCTGTGTAAGAACTGTGTGTGTTTAATTAAATGTACAATAATAATAATAATAATATGATATTTGTAACGTCTAATATGTCTTATTTTCTCTAATATATTGGGTAATACGAGTGTAATGGTGACGAAAGGGTGTTGTTTCATGTCTAGTGTCATGCCCTCTCGTCCGATCCTCCTGTATGCCACGCCCCCTCGCCGCCCTTGTGTGGAATCCCAGCGTTTGCATGCTGTGTCTCGTTGTTAATCATTAGTGCTGTGTATTTTAGTCCGTGTTTAAGTCTGTTTTGCCCAGTCCTGTCATTGAAGTCTCATGTTCTGTGTACCTCTGTGGGTAATAAAACCCCGATCGTACCGTCATTGTGTCCGCCTTTTCCCTCGTCCTGCTTGGAAACGTAGAGGGCTCGACTAATGTTAAAAACCGTATTTAGAAGGTAGTAAACAGGTTTTTATGCTCTAACTACGAAAATATTCGGTTTATAAATAAAGAATCCTACTTCACAGAAACTCACTTTTTTCAGAAGAGTCTGGAACGGATTAAACGCGATAAACGAGGGACGACTGTACCACATTTTTTCACATTCCTCTGCTTGTCCGAGGTGACGCAGCATTTATAGAGCTTGCAATAACCTCCCTAGCCTCCATTAACGGTTTGATGTCACTAATATATTCACCGTGCAGCTCCTCTATTGACTGAACTCAGTAGTTGGGGCGGGATTTTATTTGTAGTCCTCATTTTACGACACTTAAGTGCTGACAGAGCCAGCACTTAGGAATTGGGCTTAGACTTTGCTGAAAGTTACTTTTAGTATCTTTATACAATGCTCTTAGGTCCTAATTTTTAATTTTTTTAACGCTTAAGTCAAGGTGTAGGACCATTCTTAGGAAGTTTTATGCATACCGGCCCAGGATGAAAAAGAGAAACCATCTTACACAAGTCTTGGCTTCAACACTGGCTTCCTGTCCAGTATAGGATCCAGTTTAAAATTATAATAATTGTTTTTAAAGCATTAAATTGGCTGTCTCCTTCCTATGTGGCTGATTTGGTGCATCACCACACTGTTCCCAGTCAGCTGAGGTCATCTGATAAACTTTGACTATTTGTTCCACAAGCCTGACTAAAGTTGAAGTACGACCACGTTTTTTCACTATACGCACATAATCTTTAGAACAGCTTCTCTCTTAACATCAGGTCCTCCCCCTTAATTACTGCGTTTAAATCTCAACTGAAAACGCACTTGTTCACACTGGCATTCATAACAATATTTTAATTATCTGATGTCCCCCATCTCTCCCTTCTCACTCATATGAGTTGTCGCGGGACAGAAACTATTATTGTATGGTTATAGTTGTATTGTTATAGTTATGATTGTTAAATCTTGAACAGCATCAAACTTCTTTGATGAAAATCAGACATTCCCTCCCTCCCCAACTACTGCGCTACACATTAAGGATTTCCCTTCCCCTACCCCTTCACTGGCTCAATTTCCCAATCTAACAGCAGATGAGATCCTGCAAGTGCAAACCTACCACCTGGCCACAGATCTATTCCTTTCCACAATGCTCCAGACAATCTCACATGACCTTCTTCCCTTCATCACCATTAGCATTAATAGTTCCATACCATCAGGTCATGTACCAATAGCATTCAAAAAAAGCCAGGGTCATTCCCATGTTGAAGAAACCCACTCGGACTCAGACATCAGCAACTACTGGCTGGTATCACTTCTCTCTTTCCTTTCTAAAATCCTTGAACGCACAGTCTACAATCAGCTGTCTATCTATCTCTCTGAGAACAACCTCCAGGATCCTAATCAGTCTGGCTTCAAAAGAGCACATTCCACAGAGACCTCTTGGCAGTTACTGAGAAGCTGCATGCTGCCAGGTCGGCTAAACTGTTATCTTTCCTCATCTTGATCTTTCAGCCACGTTTGACACAGTCAACCACAAGACTCTCCTGTCCATGCTTAGGAGTCTTGGAATTTGTGGCTCAGCATGGCAATGGCTTGCTTCCTACCTAGAAGGCCAGTTATACAGTACAAAGTGACGTGGAAGGGATCCGCATCTGTTATACACAGAATCTCCACTCGCGTCCCTCAGGGCCCGGTTCTAGGTCCTCTTTTGTTCTCCCGCTATACTAGATCTCTTGATTTACTCATATCCTCACAAATACTCATACCACTGCTATGTAGACAACACTCAATTTATCCTCTTCTTCCCTCCCTCAGAAACTCAAGTCTCCCCTACAATCTCTGCATGTCTGGCATCTCATTTTGGATGACAGCTCCTCAATTAAAACTCAACCCTAGCAAAACTGAACTACTTTTCATCCCAGTTGACTCGTCCCCACACCAGGATCTTGCAACCTCTTTGGACAACTCGCTGATCTGTCCTTTGGTTACCACGGACAATCACCTGCACAAGGACGACATGCATCTAGGCTCTTCTCTGTTTTAGCACTTATGTGGTGGAATGAACTTCCCCTAGATGTCTGAACAGCTGAGTCTTTGGGTGTCTTCATATGACGACTAAAGACCTACCTTTTTCATAAGTACTTGGATTGGCACTTCCGGTACTAAAAAATAACCTGTACTTAGCCTGGGTTTTACTCGACCAGTATCAGAAAGTATTCACTAATGGAGTCTTTAAGCAAATATGTAAGTCGCTCTGGCTGAGGGCATCTGCCAAATGATATAAATGTAAATATAAGGTATTTAAGCCATCTTAATGTCTACGGTAAATATAGCTGAGGTTGTTCCTTTACCGCGGTACATAGCTGTTATTTACAAACACAGAGGAAGCGGAAAAATCACAGTGTGCAAATACAGCTATCTTCAGCATGACAGTCACCCTGTCACTGTAAGAGGAAGGCAGGAATTACCAAGACAAAGCAAACTCCAATAACACCTTTAATCTGACAGTGTGTAGGATGGACAAACAGCATCACAAACCTGCTGACAAACTCCGGCGAACGTTTGACGCACATTGGTTATGTATGTAAAAGAATGAATTATCTGCGTGAGTAAAAACCAATCAATCCAGGTTGAGTATGAGATGGAAGGGGTGGGGGAGCATTGGTATCCCACCCAGGGTATCCCCTACAGTATGCCCCATGCGGCCTGGAATAGTCTTTGCTACCCGGCCCAAAGCAGCACCGCGTGGTAGCGCTTCCCGTGCCCCGCCAGCACCAGCAACGGGCTGAGCAGCCAGGCCCATATGTCACCAAACCACACGCATCAGTGACCAGACTCAAAGGAACAGAACCACCTCCCACAACTGCCCTGAACCTGCCTACTGGGTCTAGATCACAAATGCATTATACTTGCATTACGAAGAAGCATGCATTGACCCTATAATGCAGGGTTCCTCAAACTATGACCCACAGTCCTGATAAGGTTCTCTCGCTTTCTTTGACCGGCTCTTCAACCACCGCTGTGTTTATAGCCAGGGCCGCAGTACATCTTTGAAATAACATGCATTTGGCACGCAATGAAAATAAAGATAATGTGGCTATAGAAACATTCAAACTAAAAAATGTGAAGTGCTACAGAATCACGTAAATGCATATCTGTTACACAGACATCCCACCTCTCCTGGAAGCCTGGGAGTCTCCGGAAAAGGGACAGTGGCATCCCGAACCCCGCGAAGGATTGGTGTTGAAGTCCACTATTCAGAAGATTTACCATCGCTACCCCACCCCATCTGGTCGGCAAATTTTACCAACAGTACCCTAACACGCTGCCCCACCAGCCAGCACTATTTAAAATGCTTATTTTAAATATTTTCATTTTGCTTTATTTAGTCTTGTATTTGATTAAATATGATAAATGTGAAAACTACTGACATATTTTCTACTGTACTTCATGTATACTTCACCTGTCTACATGTATCTGTTCAGTACATAAAATATTTACTTATTCTGTGCATAAAATATTTACATGTATCTATTCTGTATATAAAATATATCACATATCTATACTTATACATCACGCATCTCACACATGTACACAAACTGATCAGTATTCATATCTAGATACTCTATATACTCATATCTATATACACTGTCTGTCTTGTATGTATTACTCTTGTAAATACTACCTGTAAATTCCTTATATATTCTCATGTTTGCTGCCGTGTTGCACCTTATTGTCTAGTGCACTTTAATGTGCTATTTGCACCTATTATTAATTGTTCTTTGCTCTACTATTTGCACTTTTTGGTTAGATGCTAAACTGAATTTTGTTGTACTTATACAATGACAATAAAGTTGAACCTAATCTAATTTTATGACAAGAAACAGTTAGTAACATGTGTACGTACATAGAATGAAAAAGGTTAGAATAAATTTGTCTCTTTCACCTGCTGCCCAGCCCTCTGAAAGGCTGAATGGCAGTGAACTGGCCCTTTGGTTAAAACATTTATGGAGCCCTGCTCTATAAAGGAAAGTTTCAGCATCTGCGATCGCCACAGATTATTTTTATAAAATTATTATTCGTTTTTTTAATTAAATGGAGGGAAACACAAACACAAGGATCCGCGTTTCTTTGTCCAGTTGGAATCGGCTGGGACAGTCATCTCAAGACATGGACTTCAGCCTGGCCTAAGCCTCGGTGCCTCGTGTCTCTGCAGTCAGTGCATTTATTCTTCAACGCATTAAGACCCTGCTGGATTATTCGAGCTGCGAATTATCAGGTGGGCTGCATCCATCATGGCTGCTGAAAAACAAGACCGTCACGCGTTCCCGGGCCAGCACCAGTCTAGTCACCAGTTGGGTGTCTAGAAGGTCGATCAGTGTGAGTAGACCAGCAGTGAGCGTCGCAAGCTAGTGTGGTGAACCGGCATTCTTCATGCCAAAACCTGCAATCACGTGTCACCGCAGTCAGAGAAATGCATCTGTCAAATCAAGAGAATGGACTGGACTCAGAAATACATATTTATGATGGATCCGCATCACATGACTGAAACTCCTGGCAGTGTTTAACACATGGAGATTGACTGGCAGTACACAGCTGGATGCAGAGATGCAAACAGTACACAGGAGCATTGAAATTGTCCAGCCCATTTGGAAAAGCAGGGTGCACGGAAGAATACGTGACAGTCGTGATATCGACGGCACTCATAGTCCTAGACTTCAGTGAGACATTATTAATCACAATAAAATCAAGTTCATTACGCAAGATTCTTGATGAACGCACAACAGCTGCCGCAGTAATTGAGGGTATGTTGTAAAGGTAAATTATTTAAAATTAATCAATGACAAGCAAACCAAATGTGGAACCAACTGAACAAAGTGCTTTTAATGGTCTATTGGGATTTCTTAGTAATAGAGGTTTCTGTCTTTCCAGTCATCTCGGATTCCGACTCATTTCGCTGTGGACGTCCAGCCCTGTTTGACCAGGGGGCTGAGCTTTGTCAGGAAGGGAGTGTGTTTGTCAGCGTGGAGAAGGTCACGAAGGCGAGCCCGCGCACCTATCCCTGCGTGTGTGCGCACAGCACAGGGCATCCGCGAGACTACGTGAGAGCCAGCCGCATCTCTCGCGGTTGCTATGGCGCTGGCATGCGTCAGCGGTGAGCGGGGTGTCACAGGCGGTGGTGCCTGATCGATGTGTGACTCACTCGCTGTTGGGAACCTGAACATGAGAAGGGTGCCTCTTCAAGAACTCATACATCATACTGCATCATGCACTCGTGGGTGAAAGGGTCTCCCTAGCACGTGAATCCCCACCTTTAATCCTCTAGAGCTTTTGACTCAGTTCTTGGAGCTTTGCTCTTCTTCAAGAGCACATTCCATAGTGTAACCCTAACCCTATTATTGCACATTCTGGCCTAGACAACTCATGCCCATTTGCACAACTGCAATCACTGTATATTTTTTTAAACTGTATTTTTTATTGTTTCTCTGTATATCTTATGTCCATGTCCCAGTAAGTCGTGTTTAAATCATCAGATAATAAAATGTCTTTCATACCCTTATTTACATTCTGTTTATCGCTGTTTTCCTTGCACTATGACCAGCGAGGTCGTAATTTCCTTATAGCATATGATCCATGGATCACACCGCTGAAGATGCCAATAAAGATATTTTGACTAGTCTGGAGGAGCAGTGCTTTGTTTTTATAGGTCATTTTGCACTGGTGCTAACCGTGGTTGGAATTACGGAGGAGCAGAGGGGTGCTCAGCTCCCCTGAAAAGGACGCAAGCCCCCCCGAAAGCCTCCCCGCAGACCTGAAGGGGGCGCTCTAAAAATTGTCCACTTTTATGTTATAGGTTATATTTTATCTTCCATACATTAAGGTTCCTGAAATAAAAAATAATAATAGTATAAATATGCCAGGGTTGTGTGTTTATTTGCTCATTACATTCCATCTTCTGAACATTTGTCTCCACTAATTATTAACGATTCTGTGTCTGTTCCTGCTGTGGCCATCCGTGCGTGGCGGCGCTGCAGTCCAATTACTACATTTACGTAGCCACCTGAGCTCCCCATCATTGGGTGGAGGCGATATTGGAAATGGAAATTGTTAATCAAGAAATAGCTCTGGTCAGGAGCATGCACTGGTACAGTACGTTGTCACGCCCACTACATGACAAATCACCTTGGGATCCCAGTCGGAGAGCCCCCCCAGGCTGAGACGCAGTCCAGTCCCACCCTCTGGAAATGGCTCTCTATCTGCCACAGCCAGGTGTTACATGGGCATCCATTTGGCCTGGCCTAGATGCTCAGGTCCTCGGCAATGCGAATTCACACTCAGGGAATTGTGCCACATGGGCGCAGTGCCGTAACTGACTCTCCCTCACAATCCAAGCAATGTGCCTCATTCAGGACTACCTGAGCAACCGCTCGAGAGGCCCAAAGTCAAGACAAGCAGTTTTTTTATTCAGTATTTTGGGCCAGTTCGTGGACAGTCAGGATGTCAAAATGGAAACAACCCGGCCAGAGTGACAAAGAGGGCCGGCGACAGAGAGAGAGGGAGCTGCGAGCTGCAGACAGCTGTTTTATTTCACTGTGGTTAAAAATAAGTTAGCTAAGTAACGGCCAGTTTTTTTGTTAGGGTGTATGCGAGAAGCAGAAAGATGTTACCTGTGTGCCTCTTCTTTGTGATTTTGCTATTAAACATCTTGCATAATATTTATGTTGTTGTTATTGCACCTATATGAAATGTTACTTACGGTATTATCTCCCTGCAGTAGTAATAGCAGAATGTTTGTCGCCGTAACCCTGTTATTGAGCGCACTGCCGCACACTTATAACCGTCTGCATGTGACTTGGGAAGCTGTGGTTCGTGCCGGAAAACAGGGCTCCTCCGAAAGCTGCTGTGTAATTTGAACCCTGGTGCTAACTAACCCTGTGCTGTAAATACATCCATCCATCTTCCACAGTCAGGGGGAGCCTGGAGCCCATCCCAGACAGGCAGAGGGTACAAGGCAGGGGCCACCTTGGATGGGATGCCAGTGTATTGCAGTACACATGTGCGCGCACACACACACACACACAAAATGTTTGTATAATGTATGTATTGCAGCCCAGGAAATAGTGTTTAGACGTTGTGTTGGTTGCAGGAGGGGTTTGGATTGGAGGGGTGGCTCGTCTGTAGGTCGTAGGTACCAAGTTCGTGGGTAATGACACGGTCACAGCGATCCACTGAGTACCGTTCGAGTCTGTTTCCCAATGACAGTCATCCTGTCACTGCGATCCACCCCTTACCATGCGAGTCGGCCTCCCGATGCCAGTCATCCTGTCACTGCGATCCACCCCGTACCATGCGAGTCGGCTTCCCGATGCCAGTCATCCTGTCACTGCGATCCACCCCGTACCATGCAAGTCGTTCTCCCGATGCCAGTCATCCTGTCACTGCCATCCTTCAACACCAATCCTTCATCATGTAAGTGTGAAAACCCGGAGCTCAGCGCACTGCCATGCTGTAACAGAGTAAGCCGCTAATGCCTTTGCCACAGCGTATTAAACTGGCTCCCCACTAAGCCCTTAGTGTGGTTAGCTGCCCCAGGACGTGCTCCCTATCTACCCCAGTCCCCTATCTGCTCCATGCATGTGTTCATTTAATCTGCCCCCCAAGTGTCCGCTCTCGAACACGCTTAACTCAGGCATGCTGCCAGATCCTAGCTCCTCAACTGGGGGAGAGGAGCATCCACAGATACCAGGCTGAACCCCCCCACGATGAAAAACAGGGAGACTAATTCCCGCCTTAAGCACGTGAGAGCATTTTGGTAACAGCAAACCTGTCGGGATATATCTTTTACAGGTCATAAAACGGTTTGGTTTTATATGGAACAATGCAAATATGAACAGACCTAATAACACCACTGAGGTTCTTCATGGGCTGTCCATCAGCATAGCAGAGGGACTCTCAAAAACATTAAGACACATTTTAAGTATTTGCTGTGCAGAAACCAACTGTCACAGAGATTAAAAAAAAAACAACTCACAAGCGGGGATCCAACTTTTTGATTTATTGCCAATAGCAAAATCGCAAATTCAGAATTTCAAGGGTCAGGCTATGGTAAGTCATGAACAGAGAGGATAATGAGCAGAATCTAAAATCGCGACTTGGGACATCAAGCACAAAGGTCGCAATGGAGAGAATCCGAAGTCATATCCAAAAGCTTGTATGGAGCTTGTATGTTGTCTCTGGAATGAAACTTTTAGCTTCCATATTTTCGTGTGCCATTTGCATGTACAGTGAAAGAGGCTGGCTACCAGCTCTTCACACGCACAAAGGAGACTGATTGATTCCTTACCTGTAGGCTACGGCCGAATTTAACACTCCGCCCAGTATCACAGGTATCATATATTGTGTCTGTCTCACGTACGTCACGGATCAGGCACCGAAAGGTAATGTTTCGCAGACCCATGTGTTCCGCAGCCCTTTACAGGGCGACACGCCGTTTGTGATACGAGACCTGCAACCCAAAACTCAATTTCTGCATTTCTTTGTTCCAGTTTTCTCCACCTCGCATACCGATTTAACGTTATATGTATTAGTTACACTTGCGCTGATGCAACAGTGAAATAGTGAGACTGGCAATGCTTGCAAAATATTAAAATTAATTTATTTCTCAACACAGTTAAAATGACGTGATATGATATTGTGGCTGTTAAACTGGACTTCATGCTACAAAGCAACAAAATCATCATCAAAATAATCAGCATCCCTTAAATTTCCAGCTGCTTATCCAGTCTCAGGGAATTATTGGGCCACAGGAGATGTGCTGGACGGAATGATAACAAAATAATAAACGGCGTTATAATATACAGGCAGCTCATAAGACCAACTTAATTACACCGGATTTACGCAAAAATGTATCCGAGAAGGACAAACGCCAAACGACCAAATATGCCTGTAAGTACATTTACACTTTGTCTTTTTAAATTATTTAATATGCATTTTTAGTAAGTATTACTAGTATATATTTAGCTTATGTGTCTTAATTGGTGTGTTTGTGGGGGGGGGGTGTACATAAAATTTAACTTATGTAAGGGTTTGTGGGACGGGTTAATAATGTGTAGAGCTGCCTGCAAGGGTTCAAACGTAGTGACTTTTACAGATGTTACAAATCACAGCTCCAGTGTTGTGTATTTTGATTCTGGGCCCAGTTCTGGTATGTCCCTCCAGGGTTCTGATCTGTTCGCTCTGGTTACTGGGGGGATTTCCATTCCTACAAGGCCATGATGCTAATAACCTAAACCTACCCCGTGTGTATGAGCCATCCTGAAGCCATCCAGCACCCTGACAGGTTGGTACCCAGGACCATACCCTGTGCTTCCTTAAATAACCTCCTGATCTCCCCAACTCTGACTGACGTAATTGAAAACCGATGTGTGTAGACAAACTGTGATTTAAAAAACATTTACAATGAAAAAAATAATACATAAACTTACATTTGGCATCTTGACTGAGAAATAACTCACACATGCTTTTATAAACAGAACATTTTATGGGTGTTTAGAGGCTATTTAAAATGATTACAAAGGAGCTCAATTCACAGAAGGCCAAACCAAGACTCACCTAGAACCCAAGACCCATGAATGCAGCCTTGTTGTCATTAGCTAGTACTATACAAATGTTAGTTTATTTACTTGCAGCAGTTGCGTGTTTGTGCTCTCATTGTGTTGTTGCTGTCACTCTGCACGTGCCTCCTCTGCGGGAAGCAAAAATTGGAGGGCGGAGCTTGTAAAAGGACACAAAGCGAAGACGGCACCAGCTGATAAGCCGCGGGGGCCAGGCCCTGTGACTGTTTACAGGGAACTTCAGGCACACTGACATGCAGAGTGACGTCACGGCATGGCTCAGACACTTCCATCTCAGGAGTCTAGTCTTAACTTAGATCTGTACATAGATCCAGATAGGATATGCAGTACATTTCTAATGTAGATATTCCAGATAGACCTGCAGGTACTAGCAGAATGCCCTCTCTCTGCAATCTGGAAACAGGAGGCTGCTCGTATAATAACTGACGTTATGTTTTCTTGACATTTTTGGGAATAAAAGGAGCCCCCCCCAGAGCCTCCAGAGCCTCCATTTACACTATTACACACACTGGCGTGAGGTTCCTGCACACAGCTGTTCTGGTGAAAGTGACAATCTGAAACTCTGCTCGGGGGACTGTGGGTTGCTGAGCCTCACAATCTGCCCACGACCCCCAGGGACTCAGCTCTCGAGGTCAGCCCTGTGGCAGCCGGCACTCCACAGGCTGGGTGGGGGTGACCCTTCCCCAGCGGGAACCACCACGGTGAGTCAGCAGGTGGTCAGAGTGCCGCTAGGAGGCGTGACTGACCTGGGGCCAGCGGGCCGAGTTGGGGCAGGTCGCACTCCGACGCAGATGGCAGGGTCTGTGACCTCGGCAACTTCGCCCTGGGCCACGCCACCCCCCGGCGCAGGTGACCACAGTCACTCAGCAGGACCAGCTATCGTCAGACACCAGTTACTGATTTTAACGCAGAACGTGACTTTGCTCGATTCTTAGCCCTTCTAAGTCGTTTGCTTGCTCAGCACTTTAATCTGCCACGCCCGGCGTTTCAAGCTGAGTCACCATGAGTCTGCAATCCTCACCCGGGCGGACGGGTGTGGCGTGAAGTCACACCCAGACGTTTGGTATAAGCCCCGTGAGGCACCTTGCTGTCGTCCCTCTGGGAATCCAACCAGCTTAATATAATAAACAAATAAGTGGCGTCCATGTTGGCCAGTAAGGAGAGTGTGGTAACAATGCTATGGTAATAACCATGGGGAACCGGCTCTGCAACGGCGATGTGGGAGCTGTCTCCTTAATGAGGATGGGGGAGGGGGGGGCAGCCCAGGGGTATGTCCTACAGCACGCAGACTGGGGGGGGGGGATCGGCAAACTGGGAATGATGGATAATTGCTGGGCTTGGGCAGCCAGCCAGCTACAGGCCCTTCACCCCCGGTCATCTCCTCACCACAAGTATTGTGAGATGTGCACTGCACTAATTTTGTCATCTGTGCACCAATTATTCCATGGAATAAGCACCCCCCCCCCCTCCCCGTCACGCTGAAACCCGGGTGCAACAAGCACAAGCGTGAATTCACTGTGCGTCCTGGGATTCCTGGGCCTGGAATGGGGTCACCATGGGATACGCAGATGGATGCATGGATGGATTACTCACTTCCGGCTTAATTGGTTTTGGGAATTATGCAGGGTGCTGTTTATACCCATTGCCTGGATTTTTGAGTTTAACCCTTTTATGAATTAATTATTAAAAACAGATCCAGATATTTTTAGATTCCTAAATATTCCTTAGAATTGCATATAAAATCATCAGAATGTACAGATTTCCTAAATATTGTTTTTAATTTTTTTAAAACAATAATTTAAACGTCCTATGATCAGGTGGGAGCTTCTACAGCCTGGGAGCATCTTCACTGCTCTGAAAGTGGCCACACACTGAATGATGAGCTGTTTGTTCACTGGTCCCCCGGGGAATCCATAACTGCTATCAAGGGCGTGACTTTGGTTTGAACATTTTGTGGTGGTGAGGTCTTCACCCATTTAGGGGAGACATTATTATTGGGGGGGTTGTATCACCCAGTTTTGATTATTACAATCCCACCCACCCCCCAAATTTTTTTTTACAATTTACACCCATGACCACTATACCATCAACAGTTATGATGTGAATAAAATGTCTGTCTTTTTAAATGTGGGTTCGCCTGTATCCAGTACGGCAGTGAACCTGTACCTTAACCCAGAAAGCACAACATAGGCCACTAATACACTTGTATATAATAGTACTTTTTCATAGACAGAGAGAGTTAAAGTCTTTATATCAGAGCAGACGCACAATTATAATGAACTGTGCTGCCCTCCAGGAAGGGATGAATCATCCCCTTTCATCTTAATGCAATCATTTGTGCGGAATGAGATCTCCTACTTGGCGAAGGACTAAAATCACACACCTTCTAAAAATCTCCTTCAATCACACTCACAGCTACAGCAACAGACATATTAATCTGTGATTAAAGTTCAGGTTTGCGCTACATTACATGATCTTTGGGGAATGAATGAAGTCTGTCCTTTTTATGTCATGCTTTGTGAGTGTCTTGATTACGTGTATGTTCTTGAAACGATCATACCAAAATGGAAAGGAGGGGATTATTTATATCCAAAGCAAATTTATATGCATGAGCAGAAGTATAAAACACTTTTTCAGAGCTACGTTACAACAGGAGTAATAAAACGCCAGTGGCCTTTTAACGATGCCCACGGCATGCATATCAATATTTTAGCGACAAATCACTCAGACTCTATTGAGCAAGAACATATTATTTATTTTTGGATCTGACACTGGATTGTAAATTCACGCAAATCATAAATACTGAAACTCAGCACACGCAGGAAGCCATGAGTTTTAAGAGATTAATAAGAAACTGTGAAAACTGTTCCCAGAACAGCCGAGAGCGCACATCATCTGATGCGCTGCTTGCATTGGGTTAACGAGATGTGAAAAGCATGAGGGGGTCTGCTGGCCTTACCATAAATGTGAGTTACGGCTGGCCAGTGACAGGGGCTGACACCGTTATTTAGCTGTGCTTTTGCTCCAGTGCACTGCTTACCTAGTTGGTGCACTGGAGGTTTTTAAAGGTCCGGTCTGTTTTTTTAGTAGCCTTACCTAATAGTTACGGAGTCATTTTAATCAAATTTAACCATAATAATTGACGATAATGCCCCAAATTTAGAGGGTTTGCAGTTCCGTCCCCTCCCGGGTGACATCTTTTTCTTATAGTGAACGTTTACCAAATGTCACGATTAAGGTATGGAAACTCTCAAAGTGTCCAGTTCTCCTGATATTCCAGGAATATTATCCTCCTACTACAACTATGTAATAGACTAATAATATAGGGCTGCCAACCCATGAGGGGCAGGGTAGGGCAGGGTATAGTCCTGGGGCTTTAAGTCATGGCTTCAAAGCTGTATAGTGCATTTTCAGTATATGCATCAATATATATTGTATAAAACAATATTTTTCAACATGACATTAAAAGTATGTTCTGGTAATAATCCTATCATATTAACATTGACAGAACCTTGGTTAAAATGTAAAAATAACATTTAATCATTTTTGATATATTTTTATTGATCCCCATGGGGAAATTGCCTTTTCATCACCCCCAACCAGGCTCTCTGCAAGAGCAGGCTTGGCTGGAAAGGGCAGCAACCTCAAGGTGCACCCAGGGGGTAAAGGGGCTTGACACAGACATACCGAGGCTGGGCTTGAGCCGGCAACCTTCTGATTACAGCTACAGAGCTTAACCTGCTGAGCCACACTCTGCCTTTGAGACCTTTATATGTCATTGGCTGAACTTCTGGGGACATTTTATTGTTAGCTGGCCTTCTCTATGAGTGTGGAATTTGTGTGTCCTTCCTGTTTGTGCTTCATCTGGGGAGTCCCACATGCAGCTAGTGTGTGTGTGCGTGCATGTGTGTCCGTGTGTGTGTGTACATGCGTGTGTGTGTATGTGGGTGTGTGTGCATGCATGTGTGTATGTGTGTAGAGGTTTCACTATACTTGTAAGCGGGGGTGCTGCTAGAGATTTTGGACCCCATTAAAGCATATCATATTGGGCACCCAACCCAGACCAATTCAATTATGCTCCAAATTGGGCCGCTAGTCTGGGGGTCTTGTAATAGTGAAAAATTAAAAAATAAAAATATTGAGGACCAAAGGACCTCCTATAATGGACTGCCATCCTGTCCCCTCTTAATGGTATAGGTTCCAGGCTCATCCTGACCCTGTACAGGATAAGCAGTTATAGAAATTGGATGGATGTTACACTGTCTAAGAAAAAATGCACACATTTGCCAGATGTCCTGGAAATATGTTTCCATGTGTGATGGTCTTAATGTGTTTGTAATACATCAGTAATGACTTCCCAAAAGTCTCATCTGGCAAGAGAGCAGTGGCATTGTAAACTCCATAGCTTCATAGCAGAGCCATAGCTGGCCTTAGGTGGTCACCTCAAGGTCGCACGAAAGTCCAACAGGCCCCTGTGTAGCCCTCCCCTTCCTGGGCTTGGTCCTGGGGCCCTGGGACTCCATCAGGACCTGCCCTGCTGTCTCCCAACCGCAAGGAAGGGACTACATGATAAACTGAGTGAGTGAAGTAATGAGCGGCTGTAGTCACTGGTGCACAATGGGGGCACGCTCCCCCAGCGGGCATGTACCGCGGACGGCTGAATTCAGGACAAAGCATGCGGAAGATCCGGAGCGCGCAGGGGAGCAGAGGCAGAGGGGTCCCACTGGTCACAAGAGCTCGTCATCAAGCTGCCACACATCAGAAAGGCTCTGCGTCTCCATGGCGACTGCTGCGTGCCGTGATACGCGATCCTGAGCGCACCCAGCCTTTGATTATCTGACTCCGAGTGGAGATGGGCTGACGTCACGCGCGGCTTTTGCTTTGCCCGGGAAAAAAAAAAAAATAGGACAGATGCTTTTGGGGGGACATTATGAAAATATTGACATTGTCAGGAAGAGTAATAAAACCAGCATTAAAAATCATTATGGTGCTTTTAAGTCCGGTAAATGGATCCAGCCACTGCAACCAAGGGAACATTTTTCAGTTTTTTTCTGTGCTTGTCATTAAATATTAGTACAAACACAGTAATAAATAACAATAATAATAATAATTATAATAATAATAATAATAAAGTGTGTGCAGTGTCTAGCTCAGTCGGTGAGGGATCTGTGCTTGTGTTTAGAAAGTCATGGGTTAGAATCCTCAGTCTGCCCCTTAATCCCAACCACTTTGGAGTGCCGGACGCTGATAACCCTGCTCTCTGATTCTGCTCTTTCCTCACTTTTACGTCGCTTTGGACGCAAGTGTCTGCTAAATAAATGCAAGGTCCCAGCCCCTTATTTAAACATAAAAAAGCACATTCAGGTATCTCAGACGGCCAAGGCAGAACAGAACAACATCTCCAGTGTAACCACAGAGGGATCCGGTTACCGTCTCCGAGAGACGTATCGAAATCAAAGGCTTCGTTCTCAAGCTCGAGTGAAGCCCTTTACTGAATTGGCCGTTGAGTTATTGGTCTGCCGGTGTGGCAGGCTCTTGCTGCCCCGTCGTCTGTATTTACATATAAACTCCCTTTGGGCCTCACGGCTCTGGCGTATCAGCACGTAGCGCAGCCGGGCAGACTACAGGTACACCAGCTGAGCGTTAGGAGCGTAAACACACGCACACCTATGTGAGCACGCTCTGCTATCTCGGGGATGGCACCGCGCCAACCGCCGCGCTTCCTGTTTGGTCAGCTAGGCCGTCTTTGAAGTGAATGACCCCTGGGTAAAATTAAACGTGCCTTCCTGCTTGCTTGTTTTTTTCTCTTTGTTTTTCCGTGGATGGTGACGGGGGACGGGCCGGCCTGGGGAACACGCAGTGCACGTGTTCAGCCTGACCACCAGGCACTCTGCACGTGCGGGGGACTGATCTTGGGGGGGGGGGGGTTACCTTTTAGTATTACACAGCTTACACACAAGCCAATCGTCAGGGCGTCCTAGGAGGGGTCCTTATTGACCCCCCACCTGCCCTTCATAACCCTGCTACGCCACCCACAGGCTGATCCTGGCATCTTCTCATCCTGACATCATTAAGCCCAGCTGCCGAAGCCAGTGAGGTAACGTGGAGGTGAAGGTGTGCCTTCAGCATCCATCATGGGTGGCGGTGCGGGTCGGCGCTCTGTCGCCGATGGCGGTCATGTGACAGCGCACTTCCCACTTTCCCAGCAGAGGCTGTGGCAAGCCAGAACAGCCACATAGGCCTGACCGGGCCCGGCCTGCCGCAACCTGCCAGCTCCATGTTCCCAGGCTGGGGACACGCCCAAGCGGTGTGTCCTGAGGCTCCCCTCCACCATACTCACACACACATACACACACACACACAGAGATTAGGGAGCCATATATTTGTGGGGACTCTCCATTAATTTCTATTAACCCTAATCGCAACTATGACGACCTTAACCTCTACCCAGCCCTAACATTAACCATAAGGGACTTTTGGCATTATAAGTTGTTTATTTTTATAAAACTAAGGTTTAAATTGATAGGGCCTACAAGCTAAAAAGTAACAAGTTTTATAGATGTCCCTACAATGTGGTACATAAAAACCCATATACACACACAGACACATATACACAGTCACTCACACATACACACGCACACACACACACTTATACACACAAGCACCCACAGAAATACACACAAAGATTGTGTGTTTCTGGGGATGAATTAGAGGATGGATGGATGAATATTTCTGGAGAATAAAGATAAAATTATCTGTCTGTTTTGTTAAGGTTTGGTTAAATTTGACCCACCAGCCAGACCTTTCAATATACATATACACACCTATAAATACACACATGCCCTGTCTGCCTCGCGCCAGGCACACTAACCCTGGCTCCCTGACACACACCTGCATGTGAGCAGAGGCCCCGCCCGTCCAGCTCGCCCGCTCCACACCACACACGCAGCCCAGCCTGGCAGTTCTCTTCTCTCCTAAGGTC
This sequence comes from Petrocephalus sullivani, assembly GCA_026780845.1. Classification (NCBI taxonomy): domain Eukaryota; kingdom Metazoa; phylum Chordata; class Actinopteri; order Osteoglossiformes; family Mormyridae; genus Petrocephalus; species Petrocephalus sullivani. The sequence continues at coordinate 9,325,114 of JAODKM010000020.1, forward strand.
ACCCCATTCCATTGAGTGATCATCTCGTAGTCGTGGTGCCAGTATAACGGGGGGAACGTTGCGTAACTCTCCTGTTTTTGTCTGGGAGTCAGCAGAGGGTGATTAGCAGCCTACCTGTGCAGAATGTATCATTTATAAGGCTGTCAATGCAAATAATGATCATGATCAAACACTGATACAGTTTGTGGTCTCTATGGGTTTCTGAATCCCAGAATGCATTTCAGTCCCACTGTCCATCAAAAGATCTGTTATATGTATCATTTTATTCAGCCTTTGGCACATATACTTATAATATTATTTAATTATGGAATTATTCTACTAGTCAAAATCAATCCCCCACTTTTTTAATCCCGTAGTAACTAATTACTTATTTGGTTTATAGACAATAAGCGAGCCTTTGAATTCTTCAGTTTGAGGGAGAACAGGTGTACTGCTGGCTACGTGACACACCTAATTATGTCACAGCTGTGTGATGCGACCTGTTCCTGCGGTAAGTGTTTCTGTCAAAAGAAAATCATTACTGGGTGAGTCAACAAAAGTGCACCTAATGCATGGGGTGATGGGTGCATGTGTGTGTCCGTGTGTGTGTGTGCCTGCATGCATGTTTGTGTGCATGTGTGCCTGTATGTGCATGAGTGGGCTTGTGTGTGCATGCGTGTGGGTTTGTATTTACCACATTGTGGGGACTAAATGTTACTTTATAATGAACCTCAATTTTATAAAAATCTGTGACTGCGATCAAAATACTAATAATGCCAAAAGTCTCATATTTTGTTTGGTTACTTATAGTTAAGGTTAGAGCTGGGTAGGGGTTAAGGGTGTCATAGTTGGGATCAGGGTTACGCCCATAGGAATGAATGGAGAGTCCCCACAAAGACATACAGCAGATACTTAATCTGTGTGTGTGTGTGTGTGTGTGTGTGTGCGCGCGCCCGCTCCGTTTCTGCCCTGACAGCATCCCAGTCCTGTGACGTTGTGGGCGACCGGCTGTCAGCCCCGAGCCTCTGATGAGTCACTCTGGGGGAGCGGCAAGTGACACGAAATGCAGCACCTTGAGCCCTGATGCTGACAGGACAGAGGGCCACTGTGACTCACCGCCCCCGCTGAGTCACTGCGCCGTGTTGCTCTATGAGCCAACTCCCTTTTGGGGGGAAAAAATAAACATTAAAAGTGTTAGGTGACAGACAAGGATACGGAGGGAAATCGGTGAGATATGATGAAAGAATCAGATTTTCAGAAAAGATTTTCAGTGGAAGGTTTCGTCAGAACTTGATAAAAGCAAAATTACTACAGCTGGGTCTTTGAGTAGCAGGTTCTTTCACAGGGGTAATATTCTGTGACTGTTTCAGTGCATAGAGAGGTAGCTGATTGCACTGCCCTTCTGCACAGACAGATAAGGGGCCGGATGGAGAAAGGGCCTGCCTGCCACTCAGGGGTAGCTCTGCCCCGATCACACACCCCCTCGTAGGCTGCCCCAGGACGGGCAGGTTTAGCCCAATGAGCTGGTACTGCTGACGTGTTTAGAATGTCAAACGTCTCATATCATATCAGTCTGTAAAGAGGACTGGAAGTACGGCGTGGGGGGGGGGTCGTAAGTGAGAGAGAGGGAGTGTGTTAGTCACTGTGTGTAGGACACTGAGAGTTGGTGTTGGTGTCTAGGACAGTGATCTAACCGCTGATCTTATTCATACAACAGTTGGTTTATTCAACTGCGCGAAAAGCAGCTGTTAAATGATTGGCTACTAATTAGTTGCTACCTGCCTGCAATAGAATTTTCTCTCAGGATTGGCTGAAAAAAAAAATTGCATGATTGGATCAATCCTTGGGAGTGGGTGAGGCTCCTCCCCCACTCACCTCACAGACATTATATTGTAGCCAGTCTCTCCTATGCATTTGGATTTTAAAATGTTTTAAAGCCATTAATAAAACATAAAAAAATAAAATGAGTAGTAAACATTAAATTAAATTTATGCAGAATTAAATGCCTATTAAAGTAAAACTTCTTGTACATTATTAATGTAGCACAGTAATACATCTCAAAATTGAAATCTCGGAACAATGTGTCCAATGACCCACAACTGACTTTTAATGGTTCTCTTTGGGCGGCATAATACAGTCATGAGGTCATAAAGTAATGTATCTGGATAAAGGGTAGCTTTAAACATAAAGTGCAGAAGGCTATGAGTTCATAGAGCAGTGGGGAAGCTTTTCATTTAAAAGCAACACCATTTGGCAGGACAGTTACGTTGCTTACGCACCAGCTGATTGGCTGCAGCCTGGCTCGAAGCGAGCAGCTTTATTGGCCGAGATGTTTCACTGGCGTGACATTGGTGCCCTTTTTCTTTGGGATTCCCACAGGCCCTGTGACACACAGCACTGAGCCACGTTTTATACGGCTGGGATCTGGTTTAACGGCAGCCTTTAGCCTGCAGGGGCTCCTTTGTGGATACTCGCAAAGCAGCGGAAGGTTTATTATTATTTGGAGTAGAGTGCCAGGGAGAGTCTTAAAGTCAACATTCCCCCGGCAGACATTGGTATTAAATGTCTGCCAGCAGATTGCCATAAATGTTTTAGAAGGCGTCCGTTGACGGCACACCTGAATCAATACATTTACGAAACACTGAACAAAAGGAGGACGCTTCTGCTTAATTATCTGTCTTCTAGAGCGGTGTTCCCCATTCCGGTCCTCGGGGCCCCCCGGGCAGTCCATGTTTTTGCTCCGACTGGGCCCCCGAGGGCTGGAATGAAAAACGCTGGTCTAGACCATTTTAACAGGAGCGGCGATTCTTATAAACTGCTTCAGTACACATGACTGGGGACATTACTGTGAGTCGGTGACCGTGTGGGTACTGGAGGAGAATCGCATGGAGCAGGCCACCTCATTTGTCAAAGGGTCCCAGTTGAGGGCATTGGCGGCTCTTTAGCACAGCAAGCTAATTGGCTGTCATCTTTGCTTCTACTATAGACGCTTATGGACACTTTGGCACCTTGACTATTGTGATGATTACGCATTAGCTTGGGCTACCTTGGTTTTCAAAGGGTAGGAATACAGTATGGATCCTGAGTTCAAACCTCTCAGTTTAGCAGCATGTTCATCCTTGAGATACTCCTTGGCAGATGTGGAGATGATGGACATAGGTTCAAGACCTGGATAGATCTCTTATATTTGCTCCTAAGACGTTTCAGTTGACACGCTCTCATTTTTCATTTGCTGTCAGCGTGCACTTTCCGCAGCCTTGGCTAATTCTCAGGTACCCCTGTTGCCCGATTACGGCGCTTCCAGCCCACAGTGAGAGACTGCATGGCTGTCTAACGGCAGTCAGAGCGCCGCCAGCATGCCCGTTAACTGGGCCGCCATTTACGCCGAACCCTGGCTGGCGCGTCCAGGCCAGACCAAAAACATCACCCGTTACCGAACAAAACATTAAATTAGGATGTCAGCAGAAGCCTTACCCAATGCTGCCCCGATGATTTAACGGAGATTTCCAAGCAAAGCACAGCTAATGGCTCTGTGTGTTTACTGTGCTGAGAACATACACCAAAGCAAATGGTACATATATTACCTCACCTTAGGTAGATAGCTAGCAAGCTGGCCAGGCCCCCCCGCCGCCACGCTTAAATTATTGATAATTGTACAGCAATATTTTTTTTTTAGCGCTGTAATGTCCGTCCTGTTGTGGATGCAGCACTCTGGGTGTTTTGTCTCACTGTGTGTTCCTACATGCCTAATGTAAAAGCAGGGCTTCATTTCATTTCAACTCTCTACAACTGGATGAATACAGAAGATGAATGGATGGATGGATGGATGGATGGATGACTTTTAGTGAGCAGCGTTTCTTCCAATAACAAGACTGAGAGAGTAAGGAGTGATGGTGCTGGTTCTTTAAGAAGCAGAACATGTTGGTTGACAGAGCACATGCAGAAGATGTTAACACAGGGAACAGAAAAACACAGAGAGAGCAGTCAGCTTACAGTGAGCGGTCAGCTTACAATGAGAACAGTCAGCTTACAGAGAGAGCAGTCAGCTTACAGTGAGCGGTCAGCTTACAATGAGAGCAGTCAGCTTACAGAGAGAGCAACCAGCTTACAGTGAGCGGTCATCTTACAGAGAGAGCAGTCAGCTTACAGTGAGAGCAGTCAGCTTACAGAGAGAGCAGTCAGCTTACAGTGAGCGGTCATCTTACAGAGAGAGCAGTCAGCTTACAGTGAGAGCAGTCAGCTTACAGAGAGAGCAG
>JAODKM010000020.1:9330564-9346403 GCA_026780845.1 Petrocephalus sullivani
AACCTTAACCATAAGTAACCAAACAAAATATGAGATTTTTGGCATTTTTAGTCTTTTGATTGCAGACACAGATTTTTATAAAATTGAGGTTATCCTTATGGGGACCAAAAAATGTCTCCACGAGGTAGAAAGTAACAGGTTTTTATCACACTGTGGGGACATTTGGTCCCACAATACAATACAAATATGTCCACACACACACACACACTGTAGCCCCCTAGTTCTAGGAACAGTTCACCAAGGACAGTATAGCTGCTTCCTTTTGGGCAGCACGCAGACATAACCCCCCCCCCCCCCCTTTAATTCTGCATCAGTGATACTGAAGGTCCCATGTCTTTCTTTCATAAATGCCCGGTCCCTGTTCATTGGCGGTCAGGTGAGGTACCCTGGCATCTGAGCTGCGATTTAAGCTGCAGTGACTCGCCTTTGCTGGGAGAGATCCCTCCAGTTACACCAGCCTGTGATTCCTTGGAAACTAACCCTCAGAGAGAGGAGCCATGCCAGGAGGAGCCCGGCACTGCAGCTGGGAAGAGGCAGGTCATGTTCCGATTTTCGGAAAAGCAGCAGCCTGTGAGAAGCAGTGGGACCCCCGCGTGAGGGCGCAGGGTCACCTCAGGGTCACCTTATCCAGATATTATTATTCACATTTACACCGTACATGCATAGTCCACAAAGACTGCCATATCTTGACATTTTATAGAACTTCTAAATAAACTGCATCTCGTGTTACGCAATAAGACATCGAAATCACAAGTGTGCAGGCAAGTGAGGGAAACAAATGTCGTTCTTTTTCGATGCTGAGGTCTTGTCAGTATTGTTCCAAACGTACAGTATCCAGTGACCCAGTTTTACGGCTGACAGCACGCGTCGATCCGAGACCAGCTTTAATTGCTTGCAGGCAGAATGCGGATTAGTGTTCCGGTCATCCCCCGGTCACGGGGGCGCCGTGGTCCGCACCCCACAGAAAGGGGGGGGCACCATGTCACTTCCTCTCCGAACACACAGCTTCTGTGAGCAGTGTGCTCAGATAGCCACTGCTATTTTTGGCAAACACAATCCCACAACTAAAAATATATTAAGGTCCTCCGTAAACAACTGTCCACAGATGGTGTCCACAGATGGTAAACAAAAAACAGCAGCCCGAATAAATAAAATGCTGTCTCAGCTGGAACACACATAAATCACAGTGTCGCGTGAGACGTTGCGATTTATTAAGTGGCGTGATGTTATTCCTCAAGCCGCCTGCCCGGTAACAGGGCCAAGCTGACATGCCGGGGCCTCGAACCCAAACCTGCACCCGCTGGGCCCGGCGCTCCCGGCTTTTGCTTCATTCCTCTTCTTTGATGCACAGCTAATTTAGATTTTTGTAGAAAGCAAAATGCTCATATGATTTAGGTTCTCATGATATTTATGTAGTTATTAAAAAAATGTTTTGTTAAGAGCAATCCACATTTTTCTCCTTATTTAACGAGATTTAACCATCTGGTCCAGAAGTCCCAGAATGCAAGATTTCACCAGATATTGGAGAGTAATGAAATATCGTACAGAATGTTTATGACGCTTACTGCCTCTCCGGCTGCGTGAGGTGACACTGGGACCCAGGTCTGTACTGCAAGCCCATCCGCCCCTAAGGTGGCTTCTGCTGGGCCAGCAATCATGACCTATGTGAGCGTAACACCAGCCCACAGCCCACCCCCACCCTCAGCTCTCTGCTTCCTGGGGGGGAGGCAGCTGTAGATCAGCTGAAGGGAATCAAGTAAGCAGAGGCCAGCACCACCCCAATCAGGGACAAGCAAAGCCACACTCCCTCCAAAAACCGACCTGTGCCAGTTTACATGGGGGGTGCATTCAAACTGAAATGTGCGTTACACTTCTTCCTTTACTGTGATAAACGGTGACGTCGCTAATTTGTTTAGCAAAACAAAGTTATACTTAGCTGAGATTACATCTGTAACATTTGCACTCAGAGGACTGTGACTGCGATGTCAGTCACTGTGATGCTGCAGCTACACACAGCCTCACACATCTGGCTCACAGCGTTTAGCGTTCTGTAGCCCTGGTGGCTCGAGGTGTCGCGGCAACATCAGCAGCTGTACGGGGAGGAGGTGATGGTGGCCCGGGGTGTTGGCCAGGGAGCTTCAGCTGGGCCGATTAGTCAGAGGTGATCAAGCTTCAGGAATGAGGATTCTCAGTAAGTACAGTGCCGTGTACGTTTCTTAGAAAAGACTTTTAAAAGAACTGGCTAATCACTTACACAGAAAGTGGTAATCTCAAATCTGACTTTTCTAGGGGCCAAGATTCTGGGATCTAGAGAATGTAACTTCCAGTGCAGACTTTGATTGCTCACCTGAAATGGTCAGGAGTTTTGTGCACCGATATACTGGAAGTGGAAAGGTCAGGTCCAAAAAGTAAAAATACAGACCAGTCGAGTATAAAGTGTCACAGAGTGCTCAACTGGTTGGTTGAAACAAAATCTTGGTGCAGATTTTTACTCCGGACCTGAACTATCCACCTCTGCAAAATATGCTTGGCACAGTGCCTATAGAAAACATGGCACTGGGCGTTGATATGTGAACGCTGGAGATGGCCACCTCATTCCTGTTCTGCTCTTTGCAGAGTTTAATGCCTCCCACAGCTGTCCCTCTACAGAGGCAATGGCACTTCCAAAGAAAAAGTTTAGGACCATAATATAGTTAAGTGTTAGTGACACCGAGTGAAATTTGCTGGGTTAAACTCAAAACAAACAACAGAGACCGACAATAACTGAGAGGTGCCATTTCCGCTGGCAATAAGTGTGCCTTCACTCCCCAACACGTTATTTAGGGTAATCTAATCTCTCTGGGAGTCCTGACAGACATAACTAATCGCTTCATCGCAATGCACAGACATGGCAAAAAGATGCAGCGCTAACTTATTATGCAGTTTAATGACATGCTGATCATGCTAAAGTAATCAGGCATAATAAATCAGCTTATTACAGCCCGCGCTCTTAATCTCCGTAATTACGGAAGAAGCAGGTCCAGCCTGAGAGGGAAATTCAACAGGAATGAGAAGATGGAGTGGATGAGGTGAGGTCATTCCCCGCGAGTGAGCGATGCTGCTGTCACAGGTGCTCCCGTGTGGCTTTGCTTCTCAACTCTCCCCTCATCATTTTAGAAGTCCCTGGCACGCCTGGCCCGTGAAGCAAAGCCAGGAGGCTCCAGGGGACGTGGGGAGATCCGCTCTGAAATTCAAATGCAGTTCAGTGAGAACCTTACAGATGCAGTAAAATATACATATAAAAGCAGATTAACAGCAGGACCTCACAGGAGGCGAGAAGATGAGTGGGAGAGCGCTGGCGAGAAACACATGGAGCACGGCGCCGTCTGTGCTCACCCCCTCTCCCGGGCATGCACGGAGGCCCTGCTCCCTCTGCTCTCCCCCTCGGAGGCCCTGCTCCCCCTGCTCTCCCCCTCGGAGGCCCTGCTCCTTCTGCCCTCCCCCCCTCGGAGGCTCTGCTCCCTGTGCTCTCCTCCTCGGAGGCCCTGCTCCCTCTGCTCTCCCCCTCTGAGGCTCTGCTCCCTGTGCTCTCCCCCTCTGAGGCCCTGCTCCCTGCAGTCTCCCCCTCGGAGGCCCTGCTCCCTGTGCTCTCCCCCTCGGAGGCCCTGCTCCCTGCAGTCTCCCCTTCGGAGGCCCTGCTCCCTGTGCTCTCCCCCTCGGAGGCTCTGCTCCCTGTGCTCTCCCCCTCGGAGGCTCTGCTCCCTGTGCTCTCCCCCTCGGAGGCTCTGCTCCCTATACTCTCCCTATACCTATTACTCAGTTGGGTCCATCCTGCAACAGAGCTGAAGGAATGGATTCAGCAGCTGACCAGCTTTCCATTGAGGCTCCTGGAATGTGTGTCAGGAAGCACTGGCAGGCAGAGTCAGCTGTTGCCGTATCTGAGACTTTCTAGTGTGACTGAATGGAGGTGAAAACGCTCCCTGAAGGACTCCCATCACACCATACTGTCAGCTGGAGGCACAGTAGTGAACCAGCAGTGGGCATCACATGACCCTGTGAGGTTCACAAAGTGTACCTTCCCCTCTATACATCACACGCAGACACATACGTGTGACAGCAAGCTTAGGGGTCACAGTGCAGGGCCAGCTACCATGCAGCGACCCTGGGTCTGGGAGGTAAGGGCCTTGCTCAGAGGCCCAACAATGGCATCAGTCTACAAGCACTAGGATTTGAACCGGTGACCTTCTGATCACGGGCACAGAGACCAAATCCACTGGGGCATTCACTGCCTTTCAAGCAGGCTTGAATGGAGAGAAGGTACCAGAGGGCACAGACATCTGAGCAAGGAGTCACATACATCAGGCAGTGAAACGCACCCAGACCCAAGTCTGCTCCGTCTTCGTGCAGCAGGCTTTCTGGGCCCGGCCTGTGACAGCCGCCTCCAGCCGTACCTAAGACGGAGCCGTCAGACCGGAGCCTGACCACATGCATGCCTCTGATTACCCTGCGGTCGCACTGCCCAAACCGATGGCTTTGTTGACATCGTTTTCTCAAGGCTTTGAAAAATACAGAATGTTTGTCTTTTCCAAAGCACGTCTGGCCGTTATATTTAACCGGAGTGTAATTTGCAGCTTATTAGATTTTTCTTTCCTCAAAAATGTATGATTGCTAAAAATAAAACGGCAGCAAAGAGCAGAGTGCTGGCCGGCGATGTTTTTGCCCTTCAATTAATCATGACGCTTTTAAAATATCACCGTGTTGTGGAATATCCTTGGCCACAAAAAACAATTACATTTTTCAGCATTTATTACATACTTTAGTGGAATAAATGGAAAATTCTACATGATAAGTGCAACCACGTGTTTCCTTAATACTCATTAAATTAAAACTCTAGCGTCTTATAACTCAGGTCAGATTTTCCTGGGGGGTGTCAGATCGATTGAACAAAATATATCAGATCACACAGGACCGCTGTCCCAATACTGACGAGTGAGTCCACAGCTGATCACCACCATCAGATGCTCCCCTTTCATTTTCACATGTGCCAGCACATTGTGTTAATGACAATAAAAATTTAATTGAATTGAATTAATTTGAATCACCTGGTTAAACATGGCGTCTCATCTGGATTACTAAGGGTGAATCTCAACACCAGGAATGCAAAGGCTGCACTTGTAGTCTTAGCAAGACCGGTCTTGCTACATTGTCTTCCAAGGAAGAACTTGGTTTGCAATGAATCATGGGATTGGTCCTGTTTGGCTGGGATGCAATCGATGCATCCTTGATATGTGGGGTGGAGCAAAAAACAAGATCTGGGGATATTTACTGTCCTCTGTTCATCTGTAACTGGTCTTTGGCAATGGAAGATGGCATAAAACGGGTACATGCGAGCACAAATACAGTTAAGTATGCATTCACCCCATGGTTTAACTTGGTGTTCTGAACTCCAAGGGTTAATGAGTGCGGTCGATCATTTTCCCAAAACCCCAGGGAGTCACGTTCCTTAGAAAAGGCCCCCGTCCTCCTGCCTGTCCTGGGTGTTTGAGCTGGCCCTAATTTCACCCTCACCCTCACCTCACCGTCAGCTGGCGACTGCCTGGCTTTGTCTAGTCTAGACTAAAATATCTACAGCCGCAGAGTAGAAACCGCGTCTTTCCTCGCCGACGAAAAAAAAGGCCTATTGCTCCAGAAAGTTAAAAGGACGTAAATAATAACCATAGCTGAATGCACAGCGTGTCCTAGCATAACATGGGCCCCACTCAACCATTAATATATTATTCCGTTATTATACCGAAAGAGCCTTTCCAGCATTAAGCAGACTGATTTGTTAAAATTCTCCCGGGAATATAGGGCTTTATTTAACAGGCGTATCTGAGTCGCGTAAAAAGTCAGAAGCAATTAGGCGGAATGCACACCGACCTGACATTATTATTTACGGCATCTCATTTTCGATCTCAATAGCAAAACTGCACAGTGGCTACGCTCCTCTCACAGCCCGTAAACTTATAAAGTGCACCGCCTGCGTCTTCAGTTTCTTTTTTTGGGCAGTGCGCCGCCTCTCCACAGTATAGCACACGTTAGCCAGGAATAGCTGGACCTTACAGAGGTATAATTATTGTGTTGCTATTTAGTGTACAATGATAGTATTTAGGATATGCTCTATAATTTAATATGGTATGTAAGTACTGGCACGCTGCCGGTATTTCTCTAAATGACAGAATTCACAGATCTCGATGGCACGGTTCCAGCCTGCATATCTTTAAGGCTAAAGGTAAGCCTTTGGCGGTAGAAAGCTGCCTGTGCATCTGAACACGTGGCCGCTGACATCGAAATGACAGGACAGCCAGCGCTGTTTCACACCCAGCAACTGTCCCATCTGCAGACTTTTCCGAACCAAAACTAAAAGAACTGAATCAGCTGTATTTAAAATGCATCAAAAATATAAAAAGGTATAGTATAACCCAAGCTTTATTGCCATCAGACAAATATCTTACTTACCTCAAATTACTATGATGGTGTAGCAGCAGAACAGGCTGAAGTCCTGTTTAAATGTGTTTTATGGCTTAAAGAAGCATGTAACTTTTACTTGTCGGCAATAATACAATTTTTTGATGTCTTAAAATTTCAAATTAATTCCCAGTTCCCCCTACTATAATTACACTGATTCACACCTCCGAAAGAAACCACTGAAAAACAGGTTATTGATTGAATAATAATAATAATAATAATATGACAAAGATCGATAAGTGCTTTGGGCTTCTGATAATAATAATAATAATAAGAAGAAGAAGAATAAAAACATCTGCGCTTAGATTATTTCAGACATACGCAGGTGCTAACGAGGTGACAGAATTGCAGGGGTGTTGCACGGACGCCTCCTTCGCAGAAACAGACCACTGCACGTGACCAGACAAACGACAGTGTTACAGCCGCTGGCTGCGCGCCACGGGGCGGCCGGCGTTCGTGGGGCCGCGCTCACAGGCACACCGGCTTGTTGACTCAGGAGAGCGAATAGCGGCGCAAACACGTGAGGTCAGGCAAGTGGAAAGTTCTTTGGAATGGACAGACTGTACGGTATGCCGGAGTAGGACGGGGCCGCTCCGGCGCGGAGAAACAGCCGGAGAAATGGGTCAGAAGGGCGCTCGTGAAGGGAACAATAAGGAGCGCAGGAGCGGCGCCGCGGACGCGCGTCTGTGCGCGGACTCCGTGTGACGCAGCGCTAACGGGACACGCGTGAACGTTCACACGTGATCGTACTGGGGTAAATGTAAGCCAGACTGTTTTATTAACGTGCGCTTATTGTGAACGGAATATTCCACTAGGGATTAAATTATCCAATGATAAAAACTACATTAATAATAACGTTATTAATAATTATAACGACACAACGAGTTTCAAAGCCCTAATGTTGCATCTAATAACCGGGATGTTTCCGATGGCCATACATTCCCTACATTTACTTCCTAAATGTATCACACACGCAGATAATATGTATCTGTGTATGTACACACGCACACACACAATTGACAGGTCCCGCACAACGCCATAAAGGCACTCAGTCGTGCAGAGCTGTAGGTTATTGGGGAAAGCAGAAATCTCGCTTTTATTCGATTTATTTGGGGACAGGTATTTACTAATTTTCCTTATCGAATCAATAATTGATTCTCTGATTTCATGTGTTAGTTGTAACATGAGTACCTTAGCTGGTGGACTCATACCAACTACGCCTATACTCATCTAACTTTCAGGCTGGAACTCTGACCCACAGCATTTAAAATAACAAAGCTGAGTGGGACTGAAAAGTATTTCGCAATCGAATTGACAAAAAACACTGCTGCACATTGTGCAACAAAGCGTATGCTCCGGCTGCATGTGTACGTGTGTGCGAGCATGCCCGTGCGGACCAACAGGGAGTGGTGAGGAGCTCTTACAATGACGGAGAATTAAAACAGCAAGTAGAATTACCGATGTTTTGCGTGGTCTGCGGCGCCCCCAAGTGGTCGTGACAGTCAATGACTCTGCACTGATTAACCACAGTTGTACATTCAGTTGTACAAGTATTTAATGACGCAACACTCTTACTGCACTGTAGCAATTAAGAGTGTTGGGGTTTTTTTGTGTGTGTGTTTATTATTTTGGTGAACTTGGAACTGTCAAGATTGGTGCTTAAAAGCTCAGTTACCTGTTACTCTGCAGAATAGTTTGGTCCATTCCTCACAACTTCGATGGAAAAACGGCGGCAGAGGAGTTTGTCGTTTAATTCCTCGAATTCTTTGTTTGTTTTCACTGTGTTCTAAAGGAGATTATGCAGAGTTGCAGGTTGCGCGATAGCGGTCTTGTCATTTTTGGGTCTAGTAAACTCAATGATAATGATTAGAAGTTACACTGTATCTACAGTGTACACTGTAATGTTTCTTTATCTGGTATTACTACGTGCAATAATCATTAGCAGTATTTATTCTATTTAATCGATTGTATTTGTTTCTCTTATGTATATAAGAGGTATATGCGCGGCCGTCAGCACTCGAGTCACTGACAGTAGACCGCATAGATATAAAAAGGTAGATAGCCCGTTTGCGAGTGGAAGTGCGTCTGCGCGGCCGCCATACTGGGGAGGTCAGTAGTCAAGTTACTAATAGTAGTATTAATAGTAGACCGCACCGATATAAAAACTAGGGATGTATCAATACCATTTTTTGCAAACAAGTATGAGCATTTTAAAGAAGTGTCTGCCCGATACCCGATACTGGTATCGGTGCAACCCTATTAATGCCACTGGCATGTGCAGCGTTTGGGTGTACAAACAATAACTTCACAAATAAGTGACAATTGTATGATATTGTACTGTTAAGTTATTTAACATGAACTATCAATTCAGACTATCCTGAATATGACCTGACACCGTCGTGATGTTGGCTACCCAACGAAAACATAACGTTACGAATACTTGTTAAAGCGTCACATGACTAGGGGTAAACATGATATTTACTTAACGGTGACCTCATTCTCTGTATAGTTTACTGTATATAAAATTGCCAGCGGGAATGTGCTTGCGTTCATTCCTGTCCAGATTGTTCTATATGTTGTCTTCAGCCTGATTTTCGTAGAGATCCCCGAGAGGCTAAGAGTAGGGAGATCTACGGACGCGCTTTCCAAACATTAGGCACAAAATGCGTTATTACCAAATCCACCTGTTTTTTTATTGCTCGTAGACAAAACAAGAACAATGAGGCAGCGTAAGCGGTCAACAGAAGCTGTGACTCCCCAAAATCACTAACTACCGTGCCTAACACCACGTGACGCATACCCCCTTTACCGTAAAGTGCTGCAAGCAAGAGCAACATAAATGTGACTCCAACACTGCCTCCTCCAGGACCCAGCTCAGGATATACTGCTGGACAACAGATGCAGTGCTTTACTCCGTTTTACAGAGTGTTGTACAAAATCAAGGGCGTAGATTTGGGTACAGACGACAGGGACATGCGCCTCCCAGTACTGTTGGAGTTCTGTGTGTGTTTAGGGGGTTGAGGGGTTCCTACCAATATTGAAACCAAATCTACATCCTTGTACAGAATTGCTCATAATGTGTAAATTATACACGTGCATGTTTTGCTGTCCACATAGGTAAAACTCTCAATGCAGAGTATAACTGAGCCCGCAAGTTCTTGCATTTGGTTTTGAATTTGAGATTAAGTAAGTATACAGTAGTAGCATGGGGATATTCTGAACCGCAGCCAGGTGGGGGAGGTCAGTATATAAGGAATGCCAGACAGAGTAACCAATAAGACGGGGGGAAAGTCTAGACACGTTGATTGACATTCACAGAGGCCAATAGGTACAGGTGCAAGGGCAGGACACTGGCAGGATAGCCAATGAGTTGACGAATAAGGGCCGGATATTTTGAATGCCACACAAACAGCGTTCGGCCATAAAGGCGCTGGGATTACGGTCCGCATCACCCGTGTGTGACGTGGAGCGCGGCGCTGTCGCCAGGAATCCGCTGTCTGAAGCAGCCCTTTGGGTGCGCTTACCTGGGCGTCGGGAGCCAGCGCATCGTTGAGAGATGACAAGTGGGTATTTAAGGGCTTACAAGCAGATAGCATAAATACCGCCGCTCAAAATATCGGCTTTGCTGCTCGCTGGAGCCGGAGCTTTAGATGTCCGCTAATCGATCTACTTAGGAAGCCGTGGTTTGAACTATTCCGGTGAGTTAGTTGTGCAATTGCGCGTGAAACTGCCCGTAACACCTCGTTAAAACGATCCAGGGATATTTTTACAGCCGTTTTCCCGATGCACTGGGAATTAAGTCCATTGTTGCATTAAAGCGTATGGTTTGATGCGCACGTCTTATTTTTGTAGCTGCTGTATAAATGAGCATGAGTGCGGCCGGTGCGTCCTGCGCCGCGTTATACAGGACGTCCTTCCCCACGGCCGGGGGGGGAACTCTGCTGCCTTGCGTCTCACCTCCGCCGTCAGTCGGCTTGATCGCGGCCGGAGATGAGGCGAGCGCGCTGGCCGCATGTCGGGGCTCTAGAGCGCCCCCTGGCCACGTAGCCGGGCGGCGCCCCACATGGCTCCCAGCTGCTAATGGCAGGACGCGCGGCCAGGTGACGCCTTCCCTGTGTTGTAGGGGGCAATCAGCGAGAACTTGCTCGCCAGAAAAATGCCAAAAAACAGATGGACCAAGGCAAGGGTAAGCGAGGCGATGACGGGCTGTCCGCCGCCGCCAGGAAACAAAGGTACTCCTGAAGTAGATGCTGCTTTTTTTTGCTATATTGTCCGCTCCTTTGTGCCGATTTTGTTGGTTTTTTTTTTTTGTCCTAAACAGCGGTGTTTTTTGCTTGAGCCTTGTGCTGTGCCCCGGTCTTTTTCAGGGATGCGGAGATAATGCAACAGAAGCAGAAGAAGGCAGGCGAAAAAGGCGACACCAAACCAAAGTAACCACGAGACGCAATGACTTTTTATAAAAGGATCACGACTATCACTCATGTCACTAATGCTGCGAGAATTGAGCTCTGCCGATTAGTTTTTAGGCTGTAGATGCATTGCTTTTGTGTACTTTATTTTCTGTGGGAGGAATGGGTTAAATAGATTGCTTTTGGAAAGTTCTTTTGCCATGGAAGTGTGACTTGACGCTAAATTGCTTCCAGTTGTACAGACTGCTTACTTCTAACGTGTATTAAGTGCAAACACAATGCAGACTTCCCTATGCTGGTGTGATTTTTGTATCCTGGAACTCCACTCTTTTTAGTTAATAAAAGGTAATCTTTTAATTGCCACTGGGCCGTGTTGAGCCTAGAGTTTCACACACTGTCTGTAGAGGTAATCAATCATACGTGTCTTGTAGGACTGTAGCAGAATGATTAAATTAAATTCATTATGATAGTGTAGATGAGACTTCCTATTGTGTGACAAGTACTCCCTTTTGTCTTTCTTTTCTGTTTTGTACAAAGCACCCGTCCAACAGAACAATCCCAATCGGGCCCGGTTTCACAGGGCAGGGTGGGCTTGGCCCACCCAATCACAAGGCTGGCCCACCCAGCCAAGGGGGGAAGTATATATATTTTTTATACGTAATTGCCCCCCACAAAAATCTTCACAGAAATTAGGAGAAGCTTTCTAAGATTGTTTTGCGGGAGACTTGACTAGCAGCCAAACGGTACATTCAAGCTGAAAAGGCATCTTCGCAAATATTTCACACCGAGAAACTAATCCTTTTGATTTTAAAGATTTCATAATGTGCAGCAACAGTTACAGGTCCTATGTACATGTTCTACTGAAAGCTTACATTTCCAGATTTTAAGGTGTGCTTGTAGTAAACAATTTCAGCAAGGCCGAAACCTCCTACCGGACCTGAAGAACAAACCAGAACCCTTCAGTCTGTTTAGCTGTGGCCCCAGAGTACAAAGCAGCTGCTTACCCAGGGGAACCAGTAAGTAAGGATTGGGCCACAAATGTTCCTTCTTGCTCAGTATTGTACCCATTATAAGCACCCAGAACAAACTCCTGTGTAACGGATCACCTGAGGTAGAGTTCCATGCCAGTTCTTATGAGCCTCACTGTGGGTTTGGTAGTGTGGAGGGTTCTAGATTCAGTATGATTTTGTACTAGTGCTTGGTTGCACCTTTGCTCTGAAATGTTTCAGCAGAGATTTAACTGCTCACATTGAATACATTAACAGGCATGAAAGTGTATAAAAATGAAGATGGCTGTAAGGTGGCATCTGGCAAAATTTGTGGAGCTGGGGAGGGGTCTTAAGTGGCCTCCTTCGCGGTTTTTGGCGGAAGAAAGCCAGAAAACTTTACATCGCTAAAGTTAACCAGCCTACACTAGCCCACATTCAGATCAGCACCTCAGCAACAGAACAGGCAAACAGGACTGATTTCATGCACTACCACTTTCTCTGATCTTACTCGGTAGCACTTGATCCAATCCCATAGGAAATTGTTTTTCAGACCTGAAGCAATCTTTCACAGGGGCATCATCTTTTCCATCCAATACTTTTGCAGCTATTACAGCAAACGCAAACTTGTTTGAATCTTTTGACTGTCATCATTAGTCAAATACAATAGAAGTTACACATATGTAGCATGTATTATACTATCAGTCAAAAGTACCTTCAAGGGTCTGCCAATTGTACCTTAAATCTGTAGGTAATTGTACATTTTAAGACAGAAATGGACTCTGAGGTACATCCGCAAGGTACAAACAACATTAACGTATCCCAAATTGGTACAAAAATGTTCCTCATGGTCAATTTCAGTATCTAAAAAGGTATAAGTACCTACAGCAAAGGGTACAATTGGCAGACCCTTGAGGGTACAGCCCCAGTGACAAGCAAAGGTACAAATGGGTACCCTTTTTCTGAGAGTGTAGATACTATTTTCCACATTTTAGAGTAATTCTAAGCACATCAAAACCATAAAAGATCATGTATGGAATTATGCACTAACCGAAAAAGTTTTAAAGAAATTTTTGTTGGCGTTGTGGGGGGGAGGGGCAGTTTTGTGGGTTGGGACTGGGAAGGTTGCCAGATTGAATTCCGTGGTCGGCAGAGAGCGAGGGCCTTCGCCCCTAATTTTTCCTGGGATTGGCTCACCCTGCTGTCTGGTGGCCTCCTGGAATGCTTTTCCAGCTGTCCTGAAGGAGGCCCCACATATATGCTGAGCACTGATTGGTCACTTTTCCTTCACTCTCTGGTCACACGCCTCCAAGACTATTTCAACTGTTTAGATCAGGTGGCCAGGTCATGTAGTGCAACACACTCACTCTCCTTTGTAGGTGGCTTGGTGTGTGTGTGTGTACATATTACCATCCATGCACCACAGGTAAGTGTTATTGGAGTGCACGTAATACCGGTAATTTTTTTACATGCAATTAAAACATGTAAAATTACTACCATCGTTGCAAGTACGTAACAACCAGTGGTCACTAAATGATAGATTAATATTACCAGAGTAGGGTGAGAGGAGGCATATTTCAGAACACGATAAAATTAAAAAATTATTGATCACAAAGAGACTCGGATGAAGTTTAACGTTGGAGCGAAAAGGGATTACCGGTATGTAAAATGTTAGTTTCACTGAATTTGTGTACTTAGATTTATACGTATTTTAAATGTAAGTTTATTGCTCACCAGCTTCTCTGCCATTGTTTAGTGGCTTGCAAACCTTTGTCCTTAAGTATAAATAGTTTCACACACTATTAATAGAGGTTTTGCACCAAAATACAGGCACATTTAGTACATGCTTAGAGTAGCTTGTGATTAATATTGTTAAAACGTTTTGTTAAAGACTGATTTCAATAAAAACTTTTAAATTAAACCAGAAGTCTTCCGTGTCAGGGACAAATTTTTATTTATAAAATTAAAATAACTCTGCAGGAAGACAAAATCAGCACAACACACAGTTCACATGTAATATACTGAAAACCCATTCTAAAAATGACAAACATTCTTTATACAATGCTCCCACTGGTTTCAATCGCCTTGTATGCGAATTCCGTTGTTTTCACTTGTGATATAAGAATCCTCCGCCATTTTTTTTTTTTTTAACAGTAGTACGGGGTTTAAAATTGTAAAAAAAAAAATAAAAACTACTTAGGGATTAAAAAGTTCTGCGGTTGAGAAACTGCAATGCTGGATTTCTTCGACAGGAGGGATGGCGCCTGGGCCCAGCTAAGCGCTGCAGCAGCCACTGACTGCCCACTTCCCCTCTGCAATGCTGAGTTTCACCTTGGGCTCCGATTTCCGCCTCCCCCTCCCATTCTTTTTCACTTCCCTGTGGGGGTTCCACATTAAAGAGTCATTAACCCTCACGTCAGTACGAGAGGCCCAACCTGTGCGTGGGACGTCCCGGAACGGCACCAACCTGGCCAGATGCAGGACGGCCTCGACCACGTTGGTTCCCTCCTTGGCGCTCGTCTCACAGAAGAGGGCGCTGTACACCTGCAGTTGCCAGAGCAGCAGGTCACCGCGTACCTCCGCTGAGCGTACGTCATTCGGGTGCGGGAGAAGGGAAGGCGACTCACCATAGCTAGCTTTTCTCCATTCACCCTGCTAACACTGCCCCCTGCTGGTTGCTCAGCCCTCAGGTCTACCTTGTTCCCAACTATACACAAGGGCAGCAGCTCTCCTGTGGCGTCCTGAGGTGAGAGAACAGACCGTCATTCATCAGGCATTCACTGAGTCAGTAGGTATAAGGTTAAAAGATACCTACAATCAAATATGTATTCATGTTTAGAATAAGATTTTGTAAGGGTACATATGCCCCAAGACCAGCAACAGTACGATGACAAACATGAAACGCTTAGAGGTTATAGTGACATTTCTGTACAAGCTAGAATTTGTCTTGAAGGTTAGCTATAGGGTTTCCCCCCCCCCAATATCAAATCACAGCCTTTAAGGGTCCCGAAAACGTACACGAATTTGATCGACCCACTCTCGGACATGGAGGAAGCTGGACTCTGACGAGATGTCATACAGCAGGAGAACCCCATGAGCCTTGCGGAAGTACGAGCGAGCGATACTGCGGAACCTACCAGAAGGGCAGAGAGTTGGTTACCATGACGCCACCAGTGATCCAATCCAGCCATGCACATGGTCCATGCCCCCCAACAAAATCCACCAATGCATTTTCATGGTTAGACATGGGTACCACCCACCTCTCTTGTCCAGCAGTGTCCCAGATCTGTAGGGTTGTCTTTTCCCCATCAACAAGCATTTTCTTCATCTGGAAATCTACACCTAAGACCAGAGGACCACTGTGCTTGCTCAGGAAGCTAAACAGTAGGTTTGCTGGAAAAGTGAGTGGATTCGAATCTCACCTAGTGTGGTTTGAATGTCTCCTCTGAATTCATTCTTGCACAGTCTCAGTAAGAAGCTGGACTTCCCTGACCCAGCATCTCCAGCTAGGACCAATCTGTACGTAGGGCCCGTTACCTCTGCGTCAGGGATGTCTCTATCGGCATGCTGTCAACACAGATGTTGCTCACTTGCAGCAGAAGCAAAAATCCCACACAACGTCACCCTCAGCTTTCCAGTCTCTGATAAGCAGCCCAATCACGTTACACGTTAAGGGTGTAAAAAGGACAGTACAATAAAAGGTGCAGAGGACTAAACAGTCCAGCAGAGTAAAAACATGAGACTCATCTGCAAGCCTAGAATAATACTAGCCTATTGCTTCAGTACATCCAAATTCTTTAAATTTCCAAATGGTCAATAAATCAGTGGTTCTCAACTCTGTGCACTTGCTGCTGGTACTTGAGGACTTTTTTGTTCAGTCTACAGGGCTGATAGTGGAAAAAATTCCTGAGCCTGAACTTTTTTTCCTTGCCCCCGAGGTGAGTAGGGGTGGGGGTAC
>JAODKM010000020.1:9351355-9361361 GCA_026780845.1 Petrocephalus sullivani
GATCCCCCCAGAAGAGCTGGACGAAGTGGCCGGGGAGAGGGAGGTCTGGGCCTCCCTGCTTAGGCTGCTGCCCCCGCAACCTGACCCGGAACAGCGGTAGGAGATGGATGGATGGATGGATGGACATTTGAGATTACAAATGTAAATGAACTAATTAAATGTGGGGTGCAGAAATCACAAAATCATTCGGTGGTTATGAAAATTAAAATCAGATTTAGCATATTGTTGATGCATTGCTGTCCCCTACATAGTACATAAGCTGTTCCTGTAAGTAAAAAGTATTGGTATCGGTGATATTGGCTGTGTTTACTCTTGGTATCGGATCGATACGAAATTCCGCAGTATCGCACACCACTACCACCTGCCCCACAAGAACAACCACTTCTTAAACCATCTGTAAACTGCACATGTGCAAGGAGATTGATTAGGTGTCTCCAGTAGGTGGCAGCAGCGAGTTCCACAGAGCATAGGACAAAGAAGCAAGAGAAGTATAGTCGTTGTTATATGAGGTGTGGAGGTACCACGTCATTCCCCCCAGCAACACTGTTCTGAATTTCGAAATCTTCGTGGGGTCCGAGCTAATTTTCAAGGATTCACATGCAGTGAAATGCAAGGTGGTCAAGCGTGTCTTAATACAAATACTTAAGGTAATGACACAAAAGGTAACAATATAAAAAATAAAGTAACAATTATGCTGGGATGTCGCAAGCATTTCAAAATGTCACGGTATCCCGTATTACCTTAATACCCTTCAAGCCTAGTAACAACTTTAAGACTTTTCATAAAAAAAGGTTTACCCATTTCACTAAACTGCTTGCATGTGTTTGATGCACTTCCATAAAACATCTGCCCTCTCCTGTGGCCGGTATCACGAATGGATTTTTTTGACTAGCCAGCTAAGTTGTCCGATTTAAGGCAGTCGAGCCTAAATCGATGTGAAGATAAAGTCTACTGAAACTGATGTTCCTCAAACCAGACAAGTTACCCTGCGTCGCGATACAGCGGCCAGGTCCGGTGGATTGCTAGTGTTGTACGCATGCGCTGGGCGCGTCCGCATCAATTAATGCCCATTAAGCCAAATTCATTTCATAGTAAGGGCACTAGAGTTACATAGACCTTGGAAGGCAAATTAACAGGGTGTACTGGCTAATTGTAACTAGGCCCAACTATTTAGGTTTATTATGCACATATATAACAGCTTATGATTGTTACATTAAAAGGTTAAACATTGGCAAGCCACGGAAATGTATCGTTTTTTTTTAACCGACGCTTGCACATAAAAAAAAAAAAAAATACCTTCCCAAAAAGACTGGCCCACCATCCAGGCTTTCCTCGAATTCCTCCCAAGCGCTTCTTGCGGGCTGCCCCAGGGAGGCGATATCCAGAGTTTCAGAAACCTCGTTGTACCTGGCCGAAAAGTCGCCAAAGTTGATGTATCCGTCTCCGTCCACATCAAACTTCTTAAACAGAACCCCGATCTCAGAGCTGGGGACACCGAGCTCCTTGCAAACCACCGAGAAGTCTTCGTACTCGATCCTGCCCGACGTATTAATGTCGCACATGGAAAAGAGCCTTCGGAGATCAGCGACGTCCATCTCAGCCGACTTGGAATTCATGTGCATTAACTTTTTAGGATGTGGGACCCCGCGAATCTTCTTAATAACGTGCTTATAAATTAAAAGAAAGCTGTGCGCAAATAAGATAGGGGCTCTTGGAGAGAGGAGTGTTTAGTTGCGTGATCCCCTCGACTTGTTTTAAGTTAATCACCCAATAAATAGTTATAATTTATAATAATTCCATAACACGTCAAAATACAAAACCGAAAAAAATGGACGAATTTCCAGGGAAAAAAGGCCAGCGATCAGCTACTCGCCCGGTCGTACTGCTTCATTCATGCAACAAACCCCCATATGAAGTGGCACCTTGTAGAATAGGCGTGCCGACGCGCCCACCTGCTCTCGCACAGCCCCACGGATAGGCTGTGGTCGCTTAAACGGCTTTAAGAACAAATGAGGGAATCCTAAATTAAATCTACGTGTCTAAATTACTAACTACCATTTTTCCTGTGGATTACGTGCTAGACAATCCCATTTAAATAATAGTAATATTTTAAATAATATAAATAATGTATATACATTTCTTGAAATATCCGCGTACCCCGATGTTGTATAGACATGTTGTATAGGCGCTTAAGACATATTTATCTAAAAGCAATTGTCATCCTATCTAATATCTGAATAGGTTTACTTTATCCTAAGGAGTTCATGTATTGCCACTCATTTGCACCCGAAGTTATTCAGCGCTTTCTCCACACAAGTTTGACGCAGATTTATTCAACAAACAAGTTTGGCGTAGTCCGTTTTCTAGTCTTGCCCATTGTACTTCTATAAATGTGTGATCTAAGGTCGTTGAAGCAACGTTAAGAAACGCATTCTCTTATTTCTTGTAATAATTCTATAACCAAGTGGGCCACTATTTTATTATATTTCATTTATACAATGAACAGTGAAATATTATCAGCGGCAATGATTGCAATGCTGTTTTCTCTGGCCGCGTACCATTTATATATTTCTATGCAGTTCCAGCTGACATTGTGTAAATTGACTGCACCCATGCGCGTCTCCGTGATTCGCGGTATACCTCTAATTCGCCTGTATTATTAACGAATCTGTAAAAAAAAATGATTGGCATGTCCCTTTAATGTACTGTGTATTTTCATGCTGGTGTGACAGATCTTTAACAGCTGTAACAAAATGGTCTGTATTGCCGATTTTACTGTGTTTGCAAAAGGTGTTCAGCCTGTCACAGGTATTTGTGGGTGAGGCGATCGCATTGGGAGACTCCGTGTGCGTAACGTATGTACTTAAACTCGCATCTTTGCCGCCTATATCGCTATTCTATGGCAGCGTGAGTCACGGCACAAAAATACTCCGGCCGAGTGGCTTGTGTTTGCTGAGTGGCCTGTGTGGAAGACGGAGGAGGAGAAGCCAAGGGGCATTTCCGTAGCGGGGAATGTGACCGGCGTGTGCAAAAGCCGTGCGACGCAACAGCAGAACGAGTCAGCAAACAACCGCAGCATTTATGGGGGAGAGTTTTTATTTAGTTTAAACTTTTAAAAATCTATACTGTAGTCATGCTTTTGCTCTAAATGACCGAAACCTACATGTATTTGGTATCTTATTGTTAATCTGAAGTTAAAACCCGCAGAAATCTGTTTGATTAAAGTATTTTTCTTTTGGTTTCTTTCAGTTAGAAGGCATTAGTTATATGCTGAGCATGATATACTGCAGCTGGAAATAGAAAATAGGGGGTTGATTTCAAAGCTACAGCTGTACGCGTATGGTGGTGTCCCACTTAATGTGGTACGTCATCTCTCTGCGGCAGTAGTGATAATCCCGGAATGTTTTGTGGTAGTTCTTCTGCAGCCAGTCCTGGATGGGCTTGGTGTTGGTCTCAAGCCACTGCCTGTTCTCCTCAATCATTTCCAGAGAGAGCTTGACAAAGGACAGGTGGCCCAGGCTCCTCTGGGTGATGAAGAAGTCATAGACCTTGATACGGGTGGACAAAAGGTCATGAAGATGAGTGTGCCCCAGGTGAGGTTTAAAGGCAAATTTTCACACTTTGGTGAAACAGGAAGTCACGTGAGGTCAAGTTAATGATGATGTTATCTAAGGGGTGTGTGTATGTATATATATATATATATATATATTCCCTTGTACTTACCTCATCATATTCTTCCTGAGAGTCAAAGTGTGACGTAACAGATATGACGATGGCAGAGAGGTAGGAGGAACCTAGAGAGAACCTGATGCCACAAATAAAAATGGGGACATGAAATCAGTGGAGCAAAGGCAGTCTGGCTGAGGTAGGAGAGGTGAGTGGCTCAGGCGTGTGTCCCATGGCCCAGAATCCTTTAGGAACATGTGACTGTTCATATACTTAATGATGCAGCGTAGCTAAAGGTTAGCCTGTAGTGGCCAGACATGCATAAAATGAAGAAGCACTGAATAGATAAATTCTGTGTCAATTGACTTTACAGCCTACAGTCTAATTGAAAAGCAACAGATTTGTTCTGACGGTTAATGAAATCTCAGTGAAACTTGATCGCATGAAATGTGACTAATCAGGATAATTCCCATGTCAAAGGTAGATTATCCGTGTGTGAAGCTGCAGTGGGGCAGGATTCATGGCCTACTTCTGCAGTAGCAGGTCCCAGTGATCCTGAAGGAATCTCCAGACCATCTCACTGCTGTAGGGCCGGCCTGCCAGCTGCTCGACGACTGTGGCCAGGTTTTGTGTCTTGATCACATCATTCTGCAAGGCCGCGTGCAGCAGCCTGTGCACACATGGTATCATTATGGTGAAAAGGTACATCGGCTGTCGTTTAAAAAGATACCTGAAGGATGGAGGACAGGGAGAATAGAGATGGAGCCACTTGCCACTCTCTCTTCTTCCAGCAGGATGTCAGACTGAGGGCTTTGAGCATGATGAGCTTCTCTTTGCTGCTGACCTCTCGCTTGTACATCTCCAGCAGGAAGTCCCATTCTGCGTCCCCTCCTTTGCGGATGCCCACTTGGTATATGAGTGCCCGCAGCGAGCTGGGCAGCCTGCAGAGGGAACCCCACCACTCAGGGTTTCAGAGGGGGCGGAGCCTAGCACTCACACCAAGGACCAACAGTCTAATGGACCCACACTCCTCTCTCTAGCCTTGCCCAGGACAGGTTAGGAATCCACCTCACTGCACTAACAACACCATCGTAGACCGTAGCGCCCTTTTCACCATAACTACCCAGATTTTGATTTAGGGTTAGAGTGGAGCTGCATTTCCTACATAC
Source organism: Petrocephalus sullivani (assembly GCA_026780845.1). Taxonomy (NCBI): domain Eukaryota; kingdom Metazoa; phylum Chordata; class Actinopteri; order Osteoglossiformes; family Mormyridae; genus Petrocephalus; species Petrocephalus sullivani. Next base: position 9,356,191 of record JAODKM010000020.1, read on the forward strand.
TCTGGGCAACAACAGCATTATCAAAGAGCAAGGAAAATGTGATTTGATATGTATGCAGTAAGACAGTGGATTGTGCAGTTCCTCCTGTTCTGACAGTGGTTGGCTATGCAGTTGCAGTGGAGGGTGGGAGCCTATTCCAGACGGTACAGGGCACAAGGCAAGGATGCACACTGGACAGGATCGCCATCCATCAAAAGGCACAGAAAGACACAGCGGGACATTGAGAGACATCATTTAGCCTAATGGCACATCCGAGGGCTACAGGATGGAACTGGAGTACTGCAAGGAATGACGGGCAGAAGATTCAAAATCCACTGACAAAGTAGAGCTGGGATTCAGGTGCAGCCACTATGCTGCCCCTTAACAGGTTTTGTGCTGGGCAAAATTAGCTGCCTGACGGAGTAGCAGAGAAAATGCAGACAAAATCATTTGTAGCCACAAGGTGGCAGTGGAGCACAAAATAAGTACTTTAAATCCTACAGGACCAAACCAGCTGCTCTTCTTGCTAAATTCTTGCAAGCCCTGCTGAAATGCCCTTCCATTATCACTGGATTTCATCACACTGCAGTCCTGGTAACACTGTTCAGTGTAGGGGAAGAAAATGCAGCCTGCAAATTTGCTGGAACCCCCCCCCCCCATACAGGTTAGGTCAGGGGCATCCCCCCCATACAGGTTAGGTCAGGGGCATCCCCCCCCATACAGGTTAGGTCAGGGGCATCGACCCCCCCCATACAGGTTAGGTCAGGGGCATCCCCCCCATACAGGTTAGGTCAGGGGCATACCCCCCATACAGGTTAGGTCAGGGGCATCCCCCCATACCAGAAAAGAAGAACTGTTCTGGGTTTCCTTGCTGTCAGAATACCGACTGCAGCAAGACTGACATAATGACAGAATCAGGCCTATCAGGATGCAATGACATTAAATTCTGCTTCTAGACCTATAATGACATACAGCACTTTTCAAAACCCAAAGACGCTCACAGTATATATAAAAAAAAACAAGAGTGGACAGAACTAGCAACGGTCTTATACATAGTCGGCACTAATCCAAGAAACAGAGACTGATTGAAACAGACAGTGGGATGGGAACTGAGAATAGGTAGGCAGGCCTTAGAGGGGTTAGACGGGAGGAGATCTAAAGGGCAGGTGGTGGGCTTGGGGGCACTGAGTGTTTCGGACAGTGAGGAATCAAGGGGAGTGAAGGCGGAAATCTGACTGGGGGGGGGGGCAGGAAACAGGAAGTAGCGGCGGCCAAGAAGCTTTGCATAGTGGAAATGTATCCTGAACAAAACCAAGAAATGAGTTACCTAGATTGAATGTGACAGGGTATATTTATCCAGAGGGTGTAGCAGTTTTTTAACAGTGGGGAAAAAAAATTTGTGTGAGGATTTTGATTTGCACCGTTGACAAGGCAGCGGAGGAGTAATGGGTATTTGGAGCAGTGGGAAGGGCGTCTGTGAGGCGACAGATGGGCCCTATAGCGAGAACGGCCAGTCCGTCTTACGGAGCCCACCGGGACCAGTATTGGGTGGCTGGATTGAAATAAAACTGATGATAACTGGTGCTATATGAAAATTTAAATAGATGATATTTGTAATAACAATCAGTAGGGCTGATAATATGATAAAGAACTGGACCTGAAGCTTTCCACTATCTTCTGCCACTAGCTGGTCTAACTGCTGATGTGATTGTGGAGCAGCACCCCTCTAGGGCTGGGGGCACAGATGAGGTCCCTGTGTTTGCATGCTCTACCTGGGTCACATGGGCCGCCTCCCATGGTTCAATGGGTGCACCCATCTGCCCGTAGTGTGTATGCCCTGCGATGGACTGGCGTCCCATCCCGGCTGTTCCCCTGCCTTGTGCCCTGTGCTGCTGAGAGTGGTACCAAGCCTCCAGTGGCCCTGACATCAAACACCAAACAAGGCTGTAGTCTCACAGTTGCATGAGCAAATGTCTGGGTGTGGCCCAAGGCTGGAAGGTACTTTTCATCATACTGCAGATGTAGTAACTATACCCCTTTCTTGGGACAAAACTGTCAATTGCCAAAACAAATTTATCAAATGAATCACTCCTTTGGCAAAACTAGTTATGCACAGTTTTGCAGATCTGAGTCACCTATTTTGCAAAACTCGAAACGCCCTCCCATCCAAATACATTCTGCGCTGTGGTGAACTTTGATGCGAAAGTTAAACACCGGCCGCACACAGTAGTCATCATTTAAACACAATGACGCCAAATTGGTAGCACATTTCTAAACACACAAGTGACTAGAACAGAGTATAGTGCATGTGCCAGATGGGAGTGCAAGTGCCAAAGGCGAGTCGAGTTTCGCTGTCAAGGTATGGATGGGTCACAGCAGAGAATTCATCCCTCATTGCCTAGCAAGGGAGAGCATAGCCTGTGGTGTAGACAAAGTATATAGCTATATATATATATATATATATATCCTTGACTATGGCTGGGCAGTTATACTGCCTTTTGAAGTGCTGAGTACTGTAAACATCACATATTCCTTTATGTATAGTAAAACTGCAAAAAAAAACACAACATTTTTGCTAACAACTCAGCATGCAAAAGACTATATCCATCGTAAAATGTTTCTCTACATATCAGGAGCACTTTTCACTGGTAGTGTTTGTGCTTCTGGTGTTTTGCTGCAGTGTGTAATGATTGCCCAGTAGTTCTCATGTGTTGGCCGGCTGGAAACTGGGAGGGGGGAATCATATTAAACCCCCCCGCCCCATGCACATGCCTAGCCAGCTTCGTGTATGCTCGGAAATCAGCGTTTGCTTTTGAGCAAAAGTAAAAGCTGAATGTTTAATTCCGCAAGTCTTTTTTGCAAGGAAAGTTTTGTGAAGGAAATTGCCTCTGAATATAATGTTTTGACAAAAGGATTTATGATTTCAGAAAATATGCTTTAGCAATTCAGGAAAACTGTATGAGGAAGTATAACACTCATCGAATGTAGTCTGTCGACAGTAGGCTAAATTAGAAACATAAACGAAAATGCTGATGGTCAGTTAACACGTTTGGGGAAAACACATTTCAGGCATTAAACCTTTCATGAGCTTTGAGACCCAGATTCTAGCCCCCAAACGAGAACAGGGAATCTCACCAATGGTTCCCTTTCTTCGCCATCCAGAAGTGGTAGAGGCGAAGGGCTGTCTGGGACACGGCTAGAGAGTGCCCCCCGGAGGCCATGGCCAGCAGCTTCACTCTCTTGTGCTCCTTGGACGGGGAGCCTTCGTCCTCCCAGTGCTGGGCTACTGCCAGTTTTCCCAGCATTCTCCATGTGTGCTCCTGGGGACAAAGGGCAAAGGAAGCTGAATGCGCTCACTGCCATGTGTCCTGTACCTTTACCTGCACTTCCAAAACCTGACCTGCTTCTTTGCCCTGTCCTCTACCTTTACCTCTACCACCAAAGCCTGACCTGCTTCTTTGCCCTGTCCTCTACCTTTACCTCTACCACCAAAGCCTGACCTGCTTCTTTGCCCTGTCCTGTACCTTTACCTGCACCACCAAAGCCTGACTGCTTTTTTTCTGTGTCCTCTACCTTTACCTGTACTGCTAAAGCCTGACCTGCTTCTTTCTCGTGTCCTGTACCTTTACCTGCACCGACAAAGCCTGACCTGCATCTTTCCTGTGTCCTGTACCTTTACCTGCACCACCAAAGCATGACCTGCTTCTTTCCCATGTCCTGTACCTTTAGCTCCACTGCCAAAGCTTGACCTGCTTCATCGGCATGTGTCCTGTACCTTAAGCAGGCGAACGTTACAGTACTCCTTGCTGAATGAGAATTTGACCATCATCCTTGCCATGTGACCTAGGAAGATGCTTATGGGAAGCAATTCCTTCTCTGTCCTCAGGAAAAGGGTGAGATTGAAAGCTGTGCTGTAGTTTACTGCCCCCTGGCTGTGTCAAAACAAATTACACAATGAGAAATTAATTCCCCAAAATAGTAATTCACCCAAGACAGGGTGTAGCTTGCATGGACTGATATCAACACCACACCTTCTTATTTGTTATGCAGATATCCTGAATACAAGCAGGAAGTAGATCTCAAGCACACTGAGCCAACTGCAGGTGTGCTTGTTTTGCATCCCACTTCCATCAGGGGGCAGCGTACCTGGCTAGATGAAAAGCATCATCCAGCAGGCTGGCTCTGTCAGTAGCACTGAAGGTGTTGATGTTGGTCTGCAGCTGGATGACCAGGACCTCCATTGCAGATGCCTCGTATAGCACCCTGTAGAATCCGCTGGAGTTGACATTGACCTTGACCCAGGACACATTCTCTTCAATATCGATGACCTCTGAAGGATGGCAGGACACAACATGCAGCTGGACTCAACAGATTCAAGGTTCTATTTTTGAAATATTTCATAGGTAATTATTTAGCAGGCCCACAAAGAGTTAATGATATTAAATCTGGAGCCATCAAATATAGTACTAATCCTAACAAAATCTCTACAAACAATGAAAGCGACATGTTCATTTGTTTATGAGAGGCACTTAATTACCGTCTTTAGTCTTCATCAAATGAGTGCTGACATTGAAGGAGCTGCTTGTGTAAAACGTAATAGGAATCTGCCACAGGGAGTTACTAAGGAAGGAGGAATTCAGATTAAACATTAAGGCCCAGAAAGACAGAAAGGCCGGTCAGACAGTGAGATGATGACAGGTCAATTCCAGTACTTAGTGTGGTTCTGGGGGGTTTTGGTGAAAAGCTGTTGCTGTAGGTGAATCCTGGTCTCTTGAACTCTGACTGTCACCAAAGGGTAGCCTCTTTGCATTGTCCATGTGTCCATCATGCCCTTGATGTCCACGTCAGTCTTTGCCACCTGGAGACGGGAGTGTGGTGTTAGCTGGCTCATGATGAGTGAAACAGTGGGGGGAGCATATGCCACATTACCTGGGAGAGCGCCTCCCACAGGTCATCCTGTTTAGTGTTGCTGTAGCTGTGCTTCTGCAGGTAAAGCTGGATTCCCGCAGTGAAGACGTCGTCTTTGAGGAAGACCGAGAGCATGTGGAGAATACAGGCACCCTGTGGAACAACACAGGGGTGGAAAGTGGAGCCTGCAGTGTGGCGGTCAGGCATAAACAGGACACATTCATAAAGGACACGCACTGCAGTGAAAAGTGAGACCTGCAGTGTCCAGGTACAAACAGGGCACA
>JAODKM010000020.1:9361461-9374564 GCA_026780845.1 Petrocephalus sullivani
ACACGCACTGCAGTGAAAAGTGAGACCTGCAGTGTCCAGGTACAAACAGGGCACATTCATAACGGTCACACACTGCATTGAAAAGTAGAGGCTACAGTGTCCAGGTACAAACAGGACACATTCATAAAGGACACACACTGCAATGAAAAGTGGAGCCTACAGTGTCCAGGTACAAACAGGACACAGTCATAAAGAACACGCACTGCAGTGTTCGGGTACAAACAGGGCACATTCATAAAGGACACGCACTGCATTGAAAAGTGGAGCCTGCAGTGTCCAGGTACAAACACAGCACATTCATAACAGTGACACATTGCACTGAAAAGCGGAGTATGCGGTGTCCAGGTACAAACAGGGCACATTCATAAAGGACACGCATAGAACTCACAGTCTTTAAAAAAAGCAATCCTAGACATTTCTTTAAAATAAACAATAAGTAAGTATACAGTATATTGCAGTGGAAGAAAATTGTTTTTAAATCCAGGCATGAGGAAGCATTGGTTAATGTAGCCCTTCAAGAGCAATGTTTCTGCTGCACCTCTGACCTTTGAATAAGAGATGACGTCAAACATCTGCCTGATCTGCGCTACATCGTCCACTGGTGCGGAGACGGGGTGCGAGGTCAGAAAGGAGTCCTTTTCCAAAGCTCGGTACATGTCCATGACGACCAGCTCGCTCTCCTGTAACAGGACAAACACATGACCCACGCCGCTCTGAGGTACAGTACAGATGTGAGGCGAGGCTGAGAACACACACTGTTACCAGATTCTTGAAAGGTCTGAGGTCTTCACTGAGCACTCACCACATTCCAGCTGGGCTCCAGGTGGCTGATGGCCCTGTACTCCATCAAGCAGGCAAAGCCCTCGTTCAGCCACACATCACTCCACCAGTGCATGGTGACCAGGTTCCCAAACCACTACCGGCATAATTAGGAAAGACGGGACAGTCTTAATAGCCCACATACGCAAAATGGATTCATAAATTCATTTCACAACTGTTTAAATTGGCATGAAATGTCTCACATAATGAAGAGTAGAGCAGCATATGGATAAGAGAGAGACAGTTCAGATCTATAAGACTGCCCCTGTCAAATCCGGTCTCCTCATCATCCCTTATATCTGACTGGTGAATTCTTGCCTACCCCATAACCACATTAGCTACTGTGTGGTGAGCATCCAGGCACAGAATGGCTGCTGTTGCATCATTCAGGTGGGAGCTACACAGTGGTGGTGGTTGAAGTGGCTCCCCATTACTTCTGTAAAGTGCTTTGGGTGTCTTGAAATGCGCTATATAAATGTAACAGTTATTCATTCATTAATCTATACATGATTTAAATGTGTGTTCCCCGGACTCAAGAACCAGTGTCGAAAATCCACAGTGGGCAGTATCATCTGCTGACTGACAGCATGGTTTTTCCCCATATATATATTCAGCATAGCTGGCCAGAGAGAGAGAGAGAGAAAGCGAGGACAGTGCATGCCTGATGGGCGAGCTCATGGGCTGTGACCAGGCTGACCCACAGCTGGTTCCCCAGGGTGCCTGACTGCTCCTCGTACAGCAATGACGTCTCTCGGAACATCAGCAGTCCCCAGTTCTCCATGGCCCCAGCCTCAAAGTCAGGGATGGCAGCCAGATCTGCACAGAGGAAAGCACAGATACTGACTAGATGATGTCAGAACGTCAATGATGTTTTCCCCAGAAGGACGGGTCCCCACTCCCCCCATCTAATCCCTACCCCTCCCACACTCCCCCAGCCTCTACAATCTCTTAGCCCCTCTACACACTTTCCCCACCTCTCCAACAAAAAATCTTAATTTAAAGCCCAACTTTGTGTGATTTATCTCAATGCAATCAAGTTCATCACATCTGCGTCTGTGAACATTGTTCAGAAAGGACTCAAGAAGGCCTACGGGGAAAAGTGCACCATCCCTGCTGTGACGCACGGCGGATCTCTGATGTTTCACGGGTGGGTGAGTTACAGTGGCTCAGGGAATTTAGTCAAAATTAATGGCGAGATGAATGAGGCATTTTATCAGAAAATATAGAGGATGTCAGGGTTAGCTCCCCTCAGGCCCCGTCCCGTGTGACCATCCCACTTGGTGTTGCCCTGGTGTGTTTTTCGCTGTTCACAGCCACAGGTACCCCTGGAGTAGCCGTGGTCACATGCCACCGTCAAGGGCACTTTTCCATCGCACCAGGTACTGCATCTTGGTAGTTCAAGAAAGCACCCAAAGTATGGTACTTCAAGGTGGTTTTCCACCGGGGTATATTGCACTGAATTTGAAAAATGGCTATAGTATATTACACGGCTGGACCATATCTGCCACTATTACCAATATCAGATTTAATGCACATGCTGTTCTTACATCGCTAGAAAACTACACTGAGATCAGGCTTTTTCTTACCTGCATACTGTACAGATATTATTGTGCAGGGAGTTAACTTTGCAAGTTTTGAAAATTAACGAGTATTCCTTTTTAAGATTATCTAATATATGTTTAAAAATCTATTCGAAGTTCACCCCCGCTGCTTTAGCATGAGCGCGGCGGAGTTTGTGGTGAAATTTAAGCGAAAAATAATACCTTGCTGTCCTAGAATATTTTTACAAAATGTTGTAGCATATTTCTTGTCTTTCTGATTTTCTTGTATCTTTTCTGTATGTGGCACTTCCGGTACTGGAGCTATCGTTACTGGTGCTCAACCAGACGTCAGTGGACAAGGGAAAGCACTGAAAGTTCCGTACCGAAAGTACCCGGTGCAGTGGAAAAGCGCCCTAGGTAATAATTTTGGTGCCATGTATATCATTGGATTAAATTCCACCACGATAAATTTTGCCGACCGGCATACTGACTGTTAGCAATATGATGTCAAAAGGGGTGGGGTGGGTTTGAGGCTGCCCAGCTATTTGTTATGCATCAAATCCTTTTTGAGGGTTAGGGTTATTGCCTGTGGCGGAGTGGTTCTAAACCCATTACAGTACATTCAGCTTCTGGGAAACACAACTACCTACGTACATGTCGTCACGTAATTGCTCTTTATGACCACAAGGTGGAGGCAGCAAACTAGGACTGCCTTTAAATGACAAAACAAATAGCATTTAATTCAAGAAACGATATTGCAGTATTCTATATTTTATTGCAGTATTTCAATTAATTGTATTTGAAATACGTATTTAATTTAAAGTATTTTGTAATTTGTATTTTGCTAGACGGAAAAATCAGATGTAATTGTTATACTTCGAGACTGTATCATTGTACTTACAATAATTAATAAAATATGTAATTTTATTTATTTTCTGTTATTTTAAGAACCTTCTTCATCAGACTTACAGACTGTTAAGTAAATGTCACTGTCTTTGGCTAGATGCAAATAAGTTATGTGACACATCCTGTTGGGTCCAGCTTGCTTGTTGTGCAATTCATTTGGGCAGGTGTGAATACAGTAATCACACTCAGATGCGGGCTAAAACAACCAGACTGAGACCCTTGAGAGGAGGTGGTCTAGGTCTGGTCCCAAATTAACTCTGGATAGGTTTGTTTGTGGTGTGAACGTGAACCGACCTCAATCTGACCCAACTTCCAGGTGTATGCTTGGAGTTTGAACTAAATGGATCCCGTAGCCAGGTGCACTTTGCATTCTGGGATGCGGCAGAGCAGTAGCTTGGCAAAGGAGAAATGAACCGAGGTCTTACTTGGTCTAGCAGTGAGGTGACCGACAGCTACATCTGTCAGCTCCTAAAAACAACTCATAAAAACTCTGAAAATGATCTGGCAATGGTTAAAGGAGAGAGGATTTGACCAGTTGACTAAACAGTGCTGTGTGAAAGTAATAAATAAGTAAATTATACAACAAAATGCAGTGACGCATTCTTGCTAAGTTTCGTTTTTTTCTCTGTGTGAAAGCGAACCGAAGTTTACAAACTGATCAGCTGATTCAGGCCAGAGAAACCGAACTATAGGTGTGAAAACGCCCTTAGTTCTCCCATGACCAATAATCCAAGGAAAGAAGCTGCTTTGGTGCTCGGTGCAAATTGGTAAAACATGTAGTCAGATACACTATCAGATATTGCTCATTGAATGTCATTATATGACAGAAAAATAGAGTAATAAGCAAACAGCAGTGCTGTGCTCTAGAACTTGTGAATTAACTTGCTAGTCTGCTAGCGACAGTCTAATTAATTTCTTCAGGCACGCTCAGGCAGTGGCATCTTGTGGTTTGTCATATATGGGAGCGTTAAAAAAGCCATAAATCAGGCTAACTACTTTTGATCCTGAACTTGATGTTGCATATTATATGCATATCGGGTCTGAATCCTCCGAGACTCCTCCCGTCTCTCAGATCTCACCCAACCCGCTGCTTCTGATGCAGCCTGCTGAGCTCACATTAATGTAATAAAAGTAATTTTCATTTCACAGTTAATGTTATAACACATGCAAATCAAACAATTATAATTCTGCTTAAAGTTAGGGAAAGATGTTAAAGTTAAACTACACATTACTAAGGCTGTAAAGGTACACATATTCATCATGTACCGCTACTATTTCACATGTATGTTTGTATTTCTGAGTTACAAATTACTTGTTCTGATGAAATACATTTTCTCACACAAGTATTTTGTGTTTTATTTTTGTTACATTTGATGAACAATGTAATTCGTAACAAAATTTGTGCCCATCTCTAATTAGTTTTGTACACCTAATAGTTTAGTTTTTGTACTCCTTAAGACTCCATCTATCACAGACAGACAGACGGACAGACAGACGGACAGATAGACAGACAGACAGACAGACAGACAGATAGATAGGTAGATAGATAGATAGATCCTACCTATTTTTGTAAGGGGATAAGGAATCTTGAAATATTCCTCATAGAAGTTGAGGATCCTTACTGCAGCTGTGAGAGCATATTGAGTCTGGTTGATCTGATGACTGGGGGCAAAAACTGACACCTGCCAATCACAAGTCATAATAAGACCACACCCTTTTTAAGCCGACCAATCACCAGCACACATATCTTCATGACACGCCCGGGTCGTCACCTTGACTCCTCGTTTGGTCACCGTGGAGCTGAAGGAAAAGTCACAGACAATGAAAGCCAGCAGGTAGGTGCTCATCCTCACACTGGTCAGGTAGTGGTCCTCTACAAGCCCATCTGGGCGGGGCTTTGTGGACACCTGGAGAGAAAGTATATCATGTGACCTGCGGAGCCTTCTCTCCCCTGTGACCATTCTTCCCCTGAAGCTGGGCCTACAATCTACAGGAAGGTTAATAACAGCTGTAATAACCATACACTTGCTGAATAAGTGACTAGCGAATAGGATTGTGGTCTGCCCCCTTTAATAAAAAGCATGCATTTCAGCACTTCAGGAATGATTAAAAACACCGCATCCCCCAGCAAATTCTTCACATATGTGTTTGAGGAGCTTACAGCACGCTTGCATCTGAGTTCTCAGAACTTTAAAGCATTTCCAGGAGCAACAGCCTTCCCAGTCTTGGAAGGTTTCATGTTACTGGCTGACGCCTTCCCCCCTTCACCTCCCTCTGTGCTGTTGCTGGCCCTCTGCAGAGAGCAGGCCGCCACTCACTGTGGGAATCCAGGTTTCAGGTAGTTTTAGGAGTGCGATTGGGCTAGAGGGCAGTTTAATCCACCCCTGTGTCAATTTGAAACCCTCAGCCTTTAATACAGCAAAGTTAATGGACCACAGACTATAAAAATTATTGTCACTGAACAACTTGTGTATTTAATTTTTCTGAAACTAGCAATTAAAGGTGTAAAATGAGCCAGATGGGGACTGCCCAGTGACCAGCGTCCAGGAGAGCTGGTCAGCCATTTGGGGTGTGGCAAACTCTGCACTTCAGCTGGAAGGTTTCCAGGCACGATTAGCTGATGGCAGATTCAGGTTTCTCAGGATGAACAGCTGAGCCAGCTTCCTCAAACTCGGCCTCATTGCTGATTGTGGCTTAGTGCCTGTACAGAACTGTGTTTGAAATGAAAAGCAGCAGGCTAAGCGAAGCAGAGACAGTGCAACAGGTAATACTAGGATGTACTGCTAGCATATGTGACAGGAAAGGCATCTTCTGCGCTTAAAAAAGAACAAGCATGACCATTCATTGATCTGGACAACAAAACAGTGAACACTGTGCATATTGCAGGGGGTATTGTGCTTTTACAATAAGCTTTTTAGCTGATTAATATGAATACAGTAGCGAGAATGTAGAGCAAAGATAAATATACCCATAGTGCAACACGAGACCTTTAGCAAAACCAGTATCAAACGTCAGCCCATTTTTGCCCAGGAACTAACTGGTGTAATGTGGAATGACCATCGCACTGGGATCCTAAATGGTTCCAGTGCAGCACCCCCATCTGCACCAGCAGCTTTCCCCTGGATACTTGTCCCTCCTACCTTGGGCATGTTGGAGAGGGTTATGTAGTGCGGTTCCCGCACGACCACCAGCGAGAACAAGGCTTTCATGCCGGGCTCATCAAAGCAGGGGAAGACGCTGCGGGCGGAGGCTGGCTCCATCTGGGTTGCCAGGATGCGTCTGGGGACCGTAAGCACAGACACAGGGCTGCTCATCACACAGGAATTACCACCAGACCCACCTTGCCCTCGCTGTCATTTAAAGCAGTGTTTCCCAACCCGGTCCTCGGGGACCTGCAGACAGTCCACGGGAGCTGGGAGGGAGCAGAAATGCAAACCATCCACAAGTCCCCGAGGACCGGGTTGGGAAACACTGTTTTTAAGCACATTTATTCATGTCATTTACAATTAGTTTGTTCTCTCAATAAACATTATCCTGGAAAAAGTTGTCAAGACAGGTACGTTTGGAACTAATGACATCTCCAGACAAATAAAGAGCGATATTTCCATACCTGAATGAGGCAACATATCAACATAACAGATGTCAGATGGTCAAGCCAGGTTCTAAGAGAAAATGCCCTTTCATATTAAACCCCTCATGAGCCCACAAACCTGAAGGTCCCGTCGGGCATCTGGTAGGAGGCTCTGTAGAGGCCAGAGAAGCTTCTGGACACAGTGCCATTGTAGGTGATGGAGAGCTGGTACTTGTGGCCGGCCATGAGCCCGGTCTCGGGGAGAAAGGCCAGTTGCTCCATGGTGTGAGACTGCAGCATGTGCAGAGCCAGATGCCGCTGGAGGACCAGGGTAGGCGTGAGGTCCTCCAGCGAGGCGGCCAGCACCGTCAGCCCCCGACCATTCAGCACGACGAAATCCGTGTCACTGAGCACCGTCACCAGGATGTGCAGGTGGCCCGTGAAGGTGTCGGAGTCCAGGCTGGGCTGGATGCTGAGGAAGTAGTGATCGGGTTGGACCGCTCTGGGGAGCCTGTTCTCTCGCCATGGAAACACCTCGCTGAGGAGGGGCGACTCCTCTGCCAATATGCACCCCACCCAGCCCAGGGAAAAGAACAGATGGGCAAACGATGCCGTGGCCATGGGAAAAGGACCCCCACCTCAAGGTAACACGTGGACAGCCGGATCCGCCGAAAACTCTCAGCAAGCACTGTGGATCCCACCCGCGGTGCCCCCTGAGCTCTAAGCTGACCTGCGGCAGTGTACTGGTCCCAGCAGCCACTGGTGTGATGAGTGGACCTGTCCCTGTGCGCTGTGAGATTGAGGCTCGCCGCTCCTACCGGGCGAGTCCAGCTCCCTCGAGATAGGCATCTCCACACCTGATGCCATAACGGTGTCACTCAAGGTCAACGAAGCTGTATGTCAGAGATGGAGTCCACTGGCATCTCCAGCTTCAGACCCAGTACCTTTCTGTGGTGAAGGGAGTGAAGAGCTGTAATAATAATTTATTTGGCCGTAATTCTGAGGAGTTGTTCTAATGGGCGGCACATTAGCTCACTTAGCTCTGTTGTCTCTCCATTCCAGGGTATTGGGTTTTGATTTTTGCACGTGTGGAGTTCACCCTGTATTTACCCCCCTGTGTCTGTATGGTGTGGAGTGGTGGCTCTGAGGCTAGGGGTCTGTGCTGGTAATTGGAAGATTGCCAGTTTGAATCCCAGTGATTCCTGTCCAGGGTATGATATTACCCTAGGTTCCTGCAAGCAGGTCCTCCAAGTGGTAGCAGGATCAGCACTTCAGCCACCATTTGAGCTGGCATATCGCAGGACTGTGCTGTATTAGCATGCACTCCGTACCTCTGTAGGGGTTTTCTCCTGCATTACCTAAGCACACCATTACGCCAGTAAGTGTTTCCCAATTGCATGACCTGTGTGTGATGTGTCCTCTGATGGACTGACACCTGCCTTGTGCTTCTGGGGACAGAATGACCTTTGTAAGTGGTATAGAAGCTGTATGGAGGTCGTTTAAGTGTTTGTTTTTTCTATGATAGTCATTTTATGAAGTACAATGTCAACTGTACAAAAAACTACCATTTATAGTGTTCTGTCACCATGGAAATTTTCTTAAGGTCTTATTCATTTTTATTTATTTTTTTTTTTTTACCAAGACAACAGCCATCTTCAGCTCCTGCACCATTTCATGAAAGCGTGACAAAGACTTCACTATGCTGTGGCTGTGCACTCATTTGCAATGGAAATGTAGCACACTTGTAACAAAGGAGCCCCTGGTCTTACATTTAATCTACAGGGAGGTGAGCATCGTGACTGTTGGATAAGCCTAGCTGGGATAAGCACACCCACAAAGGCCAGCAGGATGACCGCATTGTGCGATGAAGGTTCCGGAAGGATGATTCGCTATATTTTACATTAAACCTTTATTTAAAAAAAAATAGTGCATTTTATGTACAGTCCAATAAAAACAACAGTAACAATAACAATATACAATACAAAAAAATACAGGTCACAACCATTTTGTACAAAAACACCATTACGTTAAGCTTACAAGACAATATGAATTCCAACAGTTGAGTGAAATAGACATGATTTCTTTTTAATGAACATCCGCTTAGATCCCTATATAAAATGTCCCATGGTATACCACGGTATGTCCCACAGGATCCCGCAACAGGCTGGCGCACATAGAGTAGTTACAGCTTTTTCCAGTCCCACAGGAGTTTCACGGTCTGATTGGTTTTAAATAGGTCTCACAATGTGGCAGTGAAGCTCACAGCTTAGCAATGAAGCACTGCAAGGACTGGGGGTCAGAGGGCAGTGAGGTCACTTCCTGCCTCGGGGTATCTCTGTGCCCTCCCATGTCCAGGCCCCTGCCTCACACCCCTGACATCTGCTTTATGTGACTTAGTGCCAGGTGACTGTGCGCCCTGCCATGGACTGGCATCCAGTCCAGGGTGTCCTCTGCCTCGTGGGATAGACCCACGTTTAATGGACTTAATACTTGCTGAACCTGTCCTCCTTGCTTATTTGCATTAATGCATTAATTATTGTATAAATTGGGTCCCGTGGCAGAGGCCTCTCCACCGGCCATGACTTGAAAGCTTGAGTGTCCTTTTGTACCTGTACTATTAACATTTAAGTTATTTTTCAAATAACCTGCCAGTGTGCCAAGCCTCGCGTGCCTTGAGGGTATCGTCACAGACTGCATATGGTTTAGTACAATGTATCCACGTTACTGACAACGCATTACTCATGGCGATCCCATAATGCCATGTGTGTTTGGCAGTTAGCGGTTACCCAGAATACGGTTACATTCATGAAGTTAGACCAGACACACCAAGGCCAGGTATTCAGCGGCCTGTCAAAAGCACACAAATATACGCGCAGTTCTTCTGTCGAATGCCTCAGATTCCCATAGAAATGATAGTTTCAGTCAGAAAACGGAGCGCAAATACAGCAGATTCTGGACTGTCTGCCATGTAGGTATGAAGGCAGCAGATTCTGCAAGTACCTGCCCCCACCGCCCCACCTCGCCCCCAAAGCCAACGCACCCGCACACATAACGACAGGTCAGTACGTGCAACATGAACACGGACATGCTACACTGAGGACAGCGCCCACTTCCAGGAGCTACGATGCTGACTGCACCCGCGGGGGTCCAGTTGGCACAGGGAGACCATCTGGCACCGGCTCATGACCACAGTGCACCAGCAGCGGGCTTGTTCCCATCAGGCTCCTGGGTGCTTAATGTGAAAGGCTGCAGCCACGAGGAAGGATCGGAGACTCCCACGGCCCCCTCACAACTAAGGCCCGCGCAACTGCAACCAGAGGGAATTCTGGGGGAAAAAAATGGAGGAGCAGCGGTCTGCATGGTCTACCAAATATGCTTCTACGGAAACACATCTTGCATCAGGTCCCTCGATATGATATAATTTACATATGTACAGATAAATGCTGCTACTTTGCACACAGCCAGCTCGTGAAGAGATCTCCCCTGTTCATATGCTGAACCAACATGAGCAGAAATCACATGATTAAACAAGGCGCTCAAAAGCAGATTGGGATTATGGGTAACGTTAGTACATTCTGCATTGGGAGTGACAAACTTGGGAATCGCTGTGTTCCCAAGAGCCCCCCCCCCATTTGTGGGTATGTTTTCGCATCTTTGGACAGTCCTTTGATAAGTCTGATGTGGGTGGGCTCACACCGCCACCACTCACCACACCCAAGCAGAATGGCTCTGCTTACATCATCACAATGTGCCTTGGCTGGTTTCTGAGTCCCATTTGGGGCCATAGCGGAAGTGAAGACGGGCCCACGGTGAGCTGCCACTCTCGGCCTTACGGCCCCACAGGCTTGGGCTGGAAGGGCAAATAGGTTAGCAGCTTTCACATTCCCAGTGTGCTTAAATCACTAATGGCAAAAACTGAGTCAATGGAGCCAAAGAACGACAAAATACTAGTGGTTTTGGCACTCCACGGAGTCGTTTTGGTTCTGGCAAGACTTCGGAGAGCGGCCGGTCCTCTGCCGGCTTTGTTCGCCTCGCTCGTTCAATGATAGTGCTGGACGGAACAGGGAAGGCCCCTGCGGGTTAGGGTCTCTTTTCCTTTGGGGCAAGAATCACCAGAGGCCCAGGTTTTCCCGGCCTGCACGGCTTTACTGCTCTGAAAAGTTCTGAAACTTTTGGCCACGCATGGCATTGAGAGGGACGTCCAGAGGAACCCCCTGCTTAGCCAAGCGACTCAACACACACGTGTGTTTAAAAACCAAGCAGTCCGATTTCACACACTTGGGCTTGCTGGGTCACATGGATGCACTCGATGTCCTGATGAAATACTTCACCTCCTTGTCACTGTGCATGACGAGCTTAATTGCTGCAGCAGGCTCCCATCACTAGCACTGCTTAGCTATGAAATGGAGGTGCCCTCATAACCCAGGGCTGGCCAAAAGCGCCTGCGTGTGGCTGCCGCCTTGAGACTCTCCAGGTGTAGATTTCCATGTGGATGATGTGGTGAATTAGCAAGTTCTGCATAGGAAGCCCCCCCCCCTTCCCCTCCCCCCACCTGTTCCCTGTGTTGCTGAGGAAGAGGCCTTCCTACGATGCACTGGGGGGGGGGGCAGTGCTTTCCTGCTTGCTGTCGGCCCGGGACAGGGACTCGCACGCTGGGGCACTGAACCCCAGAGCATGCAGGTGTGCAGGCAGTGCGGAGCGCTCAGGGAAACCCCCCGCCGTCTTTGGGAAATGGCGATGACTTTGGAAACGGGACAGGGCCCCGCCCCTGCCCCCCCCCCCGAATGGAGAGAGTGACCAAGTGCAAGCGAGTGAAATGTGGCCGAGGGGCCGCGCGGAGCGCTGACTGTACAACAGGAGCCTGGGGGCTGCTACACCACCGAGTCCTTGATGTCGGGGCCGAGTCGGACCCGGGGTCGCGAGCAGCGGGGCGAGATCTCCACGCGGCTCTCCTTCAGGTGCAGCGGCCGCTTCTCCGACTCGGAGAAGCTGCGGCTGGTGTCGGGGGAGGCGTCCTGCTCGTGGGGGGGCGTCCCACAGGCGGAGATGTCGTGGAGGGTCTGGTAGCCCTTGTGGTCGGAGGCGGGGGCTGGGGCCACGTTGCCGTTGAGCGGCAGGCTCTCGGCCGGCTTCGGCACGCCCCGTGGCTTCTTTGGTGCCATGCTGGGGCACTCGCCCTCCTTCAGCATGGCCTTCATATGGCCCCGGTGCCGGTAGACAGCCAGTAGGGATAGAAGCAGCAGCGATGCCCCCAGCAGGACGCAGACGATGACCAGCTCGTTCCAGTAGGTCTTCACGGCCATTTGTGTGGAGCGGGCCTCGTCAGGCAGGTCCAGCGAGCTGCTTCCCAGCCAGGCGTCGTGGCCACGCCCCGGCCGGCCCTCGGCACTCACCTCGGCCCGCACGCAGTAGTTGGCCAGCAGCTGCCGGAAGCCCTCCTCCACGGACCAGCACTCGTAGGTCTCCATGCCGTCGGGCGGGGCCACCACCACCAGGCCCCCCTCCGGACTGGCGTAGACCGAGCGGCCCGCGCCCCTGCTGTACACCCAGTCCCGCTGCGCCAGCTGGGAGCGCAGCTCACAGGGCAGGATGCGGAAGCTGTTGGCCGGGATGGTGATCACCTGACATGTGGATGAGCCTGGAGGTGGGCGGGGAGGGTGGAGGGTGGGAGAGGACACAGCATTTTACCTCCTGGACCTGGCAGAATACTGCTCTGTCATCTTATAAAGATTCTGTATGTAATCTGGGGATCAGACTTCAGCACCATTACTGCAGGCCTTTGAAGGAAGGGAGGGCAGGCCTATGGGGGGCCTTTGGGTCTTTGGGGGGGTGAGGCTTGTGATGCGGCTCAGCAGCTTCGGCGCAGTACGTACGTGTGGGGGCCGGTCTGAGGGTGCGGGGGAGAGGCATGCTGCTGCATATGGCGGCTGTGTCGGCTCGCTCCACATCCTGCCAGCTGCTGCCAAAACATCAGTACAACCAGTATAATACTGCACACTGAATAAGACTGCATGTGCCGTACCCTGTATGATACTGCATGTGCCGTACCCAGCATGATACTGCATGTGCCGTACCCAGCATGATACTGCATGTGCCGTACCCAGCATGATACTGCATGTGCCGTACCCTGCATGATACTGCATGTGATACCCTGCATGATACTGCATGTGTCGTACCCAGCATGATACGGCATGTGCCGTACCCAGCATGATACTGCATGTGCCGTACCCTGCATGATACTGCATGTGATACCCTGCATGATACTG
>JAODKM010000020.1:9385657-9400003 GCA_026780845.1 Petrocephalus sullivani
GGGGGGGGGGGGGGGGGGGGCCGGGGGGGCGGGAGGCGGGGGGGGGGGGGGGGGCGGGCGGGGTGGGGGACGGGGGGGGGAGGGGGGCACGAAGAACAACCAGCATGCCAAATGAACTCATTAACAGCAACCAGACAATGGACATCTGAGAGCGATTCCACGCAACACAAGTATCTGTAAATGGCATCCGAAAAATTGCCAGAATGCAAAGGGGGCGACAAGAAATGCTTTGTGGGGGGACGAAAGTGGCAGGCTGCTGTGGCCCACACATGGCCAGCAGACGGCTTTGCAGTCAACAGGAAGCCCAGGAGCGGCTGCAGGCGTTTAAAGGAGCCACTCGAGACTCAAAAGCTGGGGACGCAGGAGCCATCAGAAGGCGGAGTCACAGGGCGAGCGTGGCCTTATACGCCGGGGGAGGGAGCAGGACAGGCCCAGACGGGCCCCTCACGTGCGGGCCCCCTGTCTCAGCTTCGCTGGAAGTGAGGAGAGATCGAAATCACCAGAGATTATGTTCGGTGTCATTTACCTGTGTGACCCTCTCCAGCTGCAGTACATCTGCACGCAACCCCCCACCAAAAACTGCCGAATCTCTGTTTTGTCACACAGGTGTTACGGACAGCCGTGACCTGCCTGGATATAGGGTTGCACTAAAAGAAGCCTCTCTCAGTGAGAAGCCTCTGCTCAGTGAGAAGCCTCTGCTCAGTGAGAAGCCTCTCTCAGTGAGAAGCCTCTGCTCAGTGAGAAGCCTCTGCTCAGTGAAAACCTTGTTTTATTTGCATGCATTACCTTCCCTTCCATTCATTTATAGAAAATGGGAACTTGTGCCATGGTAACCATAGTGACTTTCCGGATTCATCGCTCTAGAGTTGGATTTGGCTCTGTGAGTCTTTGCAGCCTGGATGGCTCAGTTTGGCGTTTCGGGAGTTCTCGCCGCGAGACAGGGCGAGCTGGCACAAGGTGATTGTCTTCAAGTGTCACTGAGTAGCTTGGAATCGCACAACAGCGTGAAAGTGAAAACATGTCGCTGCTGCAAGGGGAACAGAAGGAGAGCCAAATTCACCAGGACAGAAGAGGACCCATCAGAACATCTGAGATAGCAGCATGGATAGCAGCTCCAGACGGGCCGCCGCTAGACGGTGTCACGCTGTCGCGCGTCAGGGCTGCAGCCTGGCTTGTTAGCGTGCGATTAATCACCAACATAGGCAGCAGGACGAAATAAACAGCATCATCTCATGGGCCGGGCTCAGGCGGACCTGAGAGGAACCGTCTGTGGCCTGTGAGAAACACTCAGGGGCCAGAAAGCAGATGGAGACTCACAAGCAGCAAACACTCATCAACACGCCGGCTTTCAGAACCGCTGTAAGATGCAAATAGCTAAAGTATCACATTTCTGTCCGGATAGAAACGGAAAAGCATCTCGGTGGAGATCGGAGCCTCCGAAGGCACCGCAGGGAGCTGCCACTTCCGGAACATCGCTGGAACATTTATGGACCATTTCCAAGAGGTACTGAATGACATCTCCAGAACAGCACGGTGGTGTCCAAGTGCTCATATGGCGCTTTTCCACTGTGACCAGGAAGCAAGCTGTACCCGAGCCGCATCCGTGCTGACACGGCCCTGCTAGGAAAAGCATGCCCCAACCAACTGGCATCACCCCAAACTGATTGGTTTAAAGTGTGGAGATAAGCATGGATAATCTGAAGGAAAAACCTACACATTCTCTATCAGGGCCGCCATCGGGGTGACAGAAGGTACTCCCGTGCCGGGAACAATAACAATCACTTGCCTGGGGCCCAGTCATCCGTCGCCGTTACGTTGGAGCGGTGGAACCCTGCCTGGCAGCCAGGACATTTAGGCCGGCGATATACTTCGCGACACGTATGCAATGGAAGCAGTGTAACAACTATACTTACGCACGTAGATTACGTCAATCTGGAGGGCAGGTCATGACATGAAATGGTGCACGCTCGGTGCCTCCACAGCCATCGAGTTGTTCATTCTGTAATACTGCTGCAGCATTCTCTCCATCCTAACCAC
This sequence comes from Petrocephalus sullivani, assembly GCA_026780845.1. Taxonomy (NCBI): domain Eukaryota; kingdom Metazoa; phylum Chordata; class Actinopteri; order Osteoglossiformes; family Mormyridae; genus Petrocephalus; species Petrocephalus sullivani. Next base: position 9,387,695 of record JAODKM010000020.1, read on the forward strand.
TGCTCCACATTGTGCTGGTACTTCGCTCTGCGACATATCATTTTACTAACCCGTGTTGAATGCTGCATTGCATGTTGTTAGAGGTCTCGTAGTAGTTAGTATTTCAGAATTAGGATGCAGGATATTGGAAATAAAAATCCATTTCTGCAATTGGTAGTGCAGTACTTATAAAGAAAAAAATTGTTAAAAAAATGTCTCACAAACATGTCTGTCCATGAATGATTTAAACAGCAAAGATTATTTAAAGATCATTTATTTTATTTAAACAGTAAATAATTTGGATTGGCTCGGAAGGCGCATGCAGAGATATTGTAAAAGCAGCATTTATCTGGCATATAGGTTAGTGTTGAGTAAAGGGCATTTACTACCGTGATTTTTATTTTTATAGCAACTGGTAAAATCTCTGGGAAAATTCATGATATGAGTTCATGGTACATATATATTTTGCACAGGACAAAACTGTGCATATTGCTTTGTGCAGGGCCATATTGGAAAGTTTTAGGATTGAGATATGTTCTGTAACATTCTGTTCTGAGTTACAATATATCAATTGTGATGCTTTTGAAATGAATATGTAATAAAGAATTTATATTTTCATGGGTTTTTTTTCCTCATGAAAGGAAAAGTTGAGTACTCTATGTGATACTCTTTTTATTATGGGTTTTTATCTAGAATTTTTAGGAGGGGAGTATGATTATACTAGATTTACTTAATGAAATGGCAAAATCTAGTATAATAATCAAAATTATTGAGTTTATCTACATATACGTGGAGCAGAGCACCTGTGGTCAATGTAGTGAAAATTCAGACTTATAGGCCCTCAAGAGTTTTAGGTTGAAATTGGACATGCAAAAATAAATAACAGCTATTTACCCTGATAACTATGTATTTCTGTTATGCTGCAGATGTTGGTGCAACATATTTCTCTTTAGTAAACAAGTGCTAGAGATTGTTGCTATATGGCATTTCATTTGGTTAGGTTAGCTTGAGATAGATTAGGTTAGGTTAGGTAAGATTAGGTTAGTTAGGGCCCTGCTGAAAGAGTCTATCTTGACGTGGCCAAAGTCTTTTACTCGACAGAAGCATGGGAGGAGGGAGGTGGCGGGGGGCAGAAATTTCTGATGGCAGCCCTGTTCCATATATTATTATTAATGATTAGTGGTTTCACACATAGCGATGTATTAATGATAACTCCTGATAACTCAAAACTTGAAAATTTACAACCTCCTACCTAAAAAAAGTACTACAGAAGAGCTGAACAGAATGGATTCATAATGCAAATTTACACAAGCGAATGCTAATTCCGCTAGCGTTTAATGCTAACATAATGCTATAATCATGATATAAACCGTGCCGGTTTTACATCACTGCTGCTCTCCAAACCCAGAAGGTCCTTTACCGAGCCAAGCCTTCTGCAGGAAAACCGAAGCGAGCTGAAACTGTGCTGTGATTGGTCTCCCTTCAGGCCAGGTACGGGTCGGTTCCTGTGGCCAGTGGAATGCCGCCAATATTCAGTTGATTCAGCCTAGCTGCTAATAATTTAATTGGACTAATTCGTATTAATAATCTACCAGAATAAAAGTGCTTCAGAAATCCTGGGAAATCTGCAGCGCTGTGAATCCCCATGAATCTGAAGGCGTACGACAATGTGTTACCATAGCAGCCAATTTATTAAATGGGTGATGTTAAGGTTTTGGGTGTTCAGTGTTTAGCCAAGGCAATCAGGCCAAGCAGACACACCACGCACACATGCACATGTCCTGAGAAACACTCAGTGTGACACATACCCACAAGCATGGGCAGCTCTGCACGTATAAGACACAGCCAACAGCGACAGGAAGCCAACAGCGACAGGAAGCTTACCGGGACAGGAAGTCCCTCCCACTTTACCAAGATGTTTTCGAGCTGCCTGAACCTCCTCATTATCAGTTATATAATGCTAAATACATACTACAGGCTCCTCGACAGGGATCTCTTGTGAAAGGCACAACAGGTGGATTAAACGCTTGTTGCCAGTGAAAGGAAGCGTGCGTGCCTGAAGCCTGCCAACACGCTCAGCGCTAATGCCAGAGGTCATGGGTGTGCCCTGCTTGGGACCGCCTTGGCAGGTGTGTAACTTAGAACAGGTTAGTGCTCACACCGCAGCCATTATCCACAGGACATCAATCCTCAGCAGGGCGGCTCCAGTGGGCCCGGCGCTGCCACATGGCGCAGCAGCAAAACTCAGAACAGTTCTGTCGGCTGCACCTGAAAAGTACCTGTACACAAGAAGCCTGGACTAATGAGTTTCCCAAAGGCACCCGTTAGCAACTTACGTAGTTTGACCCATTCAGTTGCAAGGTTAAAACTATGTAAGTTGCTAACATAGGTAGCAACTATGCTTTTGGGAAACGCACCACAGAATAGACACACCGTGCCCGTATACCAGAGTGCTAAGCTAATGCTATCGAGCAGTACAGACACACCTTGTCTGTACACCAGAGCCCTAAGCTAATGCTATCAAGCAGTACAGACACACCTTGTCTGTACACCAGAGCCCAAAGGTAACGCTACAGAGCAGTACAGACATCTTGTCCATACACCAGAACCCTAAGCTAACACTATAGCACAGTACAGACACACCTTGTCCATACACCAGAGCCCTAAGCTAATGCTATCGAGCATAACAGACACACCTTATCTGTACACCAGAGCCCTAAGCTAATGCTATCGAGCAGTACAGACACACCTTGTCTGTTCACTAGAGCCCTAAGCTAACGCTATTGAGCAGAACAGACACACCTTGTCTGTACACCAGAGCCCTAATCTAACGCTACAGAGCAGTACAGACACATCTTGTCCATACACCAGAACCCTAAGCTAACACTATAGCACAGTACAGACACACCTTGTCCGTACACCAGAGCCCTAAGCTAATGCTATAGAGCAGTAGAGACACACCTTGTCCGTACACCAGAGCCCTAAGCTAATGCTATAGAGCAGTAGAGACACACCTTGTCCGTACACCAGAGCCCTAAGCTAATGTCATTGAGCAGAACAGACTGAATGATGCAGGTCAGATCAGAGCATAACACCCTCCATGACTGCCTTTGTATACTGCCTTTAAATTCATTTTGGCAAGTTTATTAAAATCGATAGCACTCTGACCCCTAACAATAAAAAGGAGAAAATCCATAAGTTAGCGAGAAAAGATATCATAAATATGTGAGTAAGAAAAGCTGACATTTCAGTGTGAAATAACATTTTTATCAGCTAGACACTATGGTGAAGTTTCATTGCATTATTTTTCATTTTTATTATTTTATTTATTTTACCACCAAGCAAAGATTTGCAGCGGCGTGAATGATTTTCTGAGGTTGTATTTTCTGCATGCTGTGGAGTGCGGCAGGTGAGGAGAATCCCGACAGGCGTTAATGTGGGAGAGACACGCAAGCGCCTGGCAGACAGAGCTGCAGGACAGTGACGCACTGGCAGCCCCCGGCACACGCAGCCCACGGCTCCTTGAAGCACGGTTCCGCCGCGGGGGCATCTTAGCGGCGCATCAGCTTGTCGCAGTTATTCTGCACATTTTCCACTCATTAAGTTCTTATCGGTTGAAGCAGTTGCTCTCATGCCTTAATTAGCAAAAAAAAAAACATCAAACATTGATCTGACAGGTTTCTACCCCATCAAGACTTGGTTCCAGGCCATGAAGACAGAAAAGGAGCAGTTCACCCCAAAACTGTATCACCCCAAAATCATGTACCACTGAATAGAAGATACAAGCATGAGCACCCTGGCGAGATCTTCTGGCAATGATATGATTGGTGTGTGGAGTTCAGTAGAAGAAACTATTAAACTGCTCGGTACAAAGTCTGTAGATTATCTTGAGTAACCGGGTCATGATTTCTGGTAAGAGACATTGCTGTTGGATTTTTTATATGTATTCCTTTGGCGCTTTAAACACCACAGAAAGAATGCCATTCACTCCCATTATACTGGAGACAAGCCTGACATTTCTAGGGCTGATATCTACAAAAGTAGGCAACTCCCAGCATTTTCTTAGATCACAGTTAGTTCATGTAGCTGAACAAACTGCCAAAGCTCACTGAGTCTAATAAAGCTGGTCATTAGCGATCGGCGTGGTTTCCATTGTGGGGGGTCTCCGTGGAGAAGAGGATAACCCAAAAAGCCAAAGGCCTGAAGCCACTATCACATAAGTCCGAACCTATAGCATCTCCAGAGAGTCCGAGGGTTTCCCCAGAAATGTATGGAGAAGTCGAGAGTTCCAAATCTGCTCTTTAGAGCCTTATTCCAGCAGCTGAATGGAAGGTGTTGCCACCATCGCTCTCGTCCAAGCTCGGGTGTCTCTGTCCCATGCTCCTTTTCAGGAAGCATCAGTTCTGCGCAAGACACCATGTGAGAAAATCACGCTATAGCTTTTCAGCAGCTGGCGTTAGAACACCTCCAGTGGCCCCAGCGGGGCCCGTGACACCGTGCGGGGGACGTGCCAGCCTGGACTAAGCAGGAGGCCGGCAAACAAACAACCAAACAGAGACGGGGCGGGAAGGCCGACATTGGCTGCCACTTACTGTATGGGAAGCTTAGGCGGGGGGTGATGTCGTCTTCTGCCGCCACACAGACCAGGGCGACGGCCAAAAGCACAGCGACCAGTAGGGGGAGCAGACCCATGCTCACTGTCCACGAGCGGCCATGTGTAAGACGTGGGTCCTGAAAGGAAGGCTTCGGGCGTCTGTGACGTGCCTGCGGCTCTCTCTCTCCTCCTCTTCTGGCTGAGCAGGCAGCTACCTTGGCATGGGAGCCCTGGGTGTTGCCGGGATGGAGGAAGAAGCCCCGCAGATCTGTGCTTCTCAGGCTGTCACGGCGACGGGACACCTCCGGGGAGGGTCGGTCTCTGTTCACACACGACCTTCAGCGGTGCTCTGAATCTGCAGGGAGGCAGGACAGGGGTTACAGTGCCGTGCAATCAGACGCAGCACAACGGTTTGAAGCAGGCAGCGTTTAAAAAGGTCAACCAGCATGTTAGCTATTCTGCCCGGGACGTTCCTCACCGCCGTACCTGGGCTTCGGCCGCGCACGCCCACCCTACAAACGTCTGACCTTCGTCCAGCTCAGTCGAGGGAATAAATATTCATTTCCAGAGCCAAAGTGCTTTTCATAAAGTGACCAGAAGGGAGCGACCTCTGAAGGAGGGCGCCTAATCGCATCTGACAGCTGGGGAGGACGACGGCGTCTCCCAGCCCAAACACAGGATTCCGTTGCTGTGGTTATGAATCTGTCCTAAGTTACACTCTCACCACTCAGCGATACTTTACTCAGAATGCAATAGAATCTGCTCTATACTATGCTGTAAACAGGAAATGGCGGTAAACTTTGATTTAAAATAAAAAGTAAATAAAATGAAATGTAATTTAAATGCCTACAAGGCTGGACTGAGCGGCTGGAGAATTTAAATGCAGCCCCAAGACTGACAATGTGCTTTTGTCTCGGTCCATAAACGTGACCCAGGTGAATCAACCGTCAAGCAGAGACGTCTGAGGGGAGCCATGGGCCAGCATCATTAGAAGAAGAAGACGACCACAGTTGGGTGGGGGGGGCTCTCTGTCTTTTGTCAAACTGTCGCCTGGGGTTAATGCAGGCGAGCCTCTAAGCCTTAGGTTTTGGTTTCAGTTCTGAGCGATAACTGAACAAACAGGGCAAGAACAGTTGAGGTTTATCGCAGATTGGAGGGGCCAGATTTCAGGGAGGGTGGTAGCCAAAAAAGCCGTTTGTTCGTCAGGTGTGTGCCTGCTTGCGATCGACCTTGTTTTTCATGCACTGTTAGGGTGTGTGCATGTGTACGTTTTCCCAAAGTGTCCCCACAGACACCGCAAACCCTTTACAGACAGCCCCACTTAAATGAAACGACTGTTTCATTTTTTTTTAAGTCCGCTTGTGGTGCAGCAGGAGGTGCAGAGTGTAACCCAGAGGGAGCCGAAACCGGTTCACCGAACCCTCTGCAATCGGATCCACTTAGGAACCAGAACGTGGCTCGGGAGCCGCTTTGAACGCAGAGCCGGGAATTAGCGCGCCGCTAATTCCGTTAAATCAAAGCGCTTTCCATAAGCCCGCTTTTAATTAGGGCTGCAGAAGCTGCCCGCCGGGGAGGCGTCTTGATCACGGTGCGGCGTGGGCACGACGAAGCAAAGGGGGCTGGATGGCTCTCGAGTGACCAGAGGAAGAGCTCTATAATTAAACACAACAAGACTACATCTGCAGCAATGTCCTGGCATAGCCGATTTCTGTGCCTTTCTAACAAACCCAGTCCAAGCTGGGTCATATGTGTGTGGATTTGTAATTATTACAATGTGGGGAACCTGCTACTTTTTACCTTGTAGGGAAATTTTTTTCAGTCCTCATAAGGATAACCTCAATTTTATTAAAATCTGTGACTGCAATTAAAAACGAAAAATGCCAAAAGTCTCATATTTTGTTTGGTTACTTATGGTTAAGGTTAGGGCTGGGGAGGGGTTAAGGGTGTCATAGTTGGATAATAGGGTAATGTGCATAGGAATGAATGGAGAGTGACACTAAAGATAGAAATACATGGACTGTGTGTGTCTGCGTGTGTTTGCAAAGGAGGCTGGGCAAATCAAGAACCTGATCAGTATTTACCTTGGGTGTCCACAATATGAGTGCATCAGATTTCCTATTATTAGTGCAAGAAGACTTACTCAAACAAAATAATGCACTGAAACCAAAATACTGACATTTTAACATGCTTCATGCAAAGTTTCTACAGTGCTTATAAGGATTACTATCATTTCTGATGAGGCGGATTTCAGCCCAATTGAAGCTCGCCCTTATCTTCACAATGTAAAGCCTGATGACTCGTAGACTCTGACTCACCCGCCGAGACGGTCATACCTTGACAAATTGTAATGAGCCACCTGTCAGGGGCGGAGCTTTTGGTAACATGATAGATTCTCTAATTTAATGTGTCTTTACGGCATGCAGACGAGGGCACGATTACTATACCGTCAGTCATGTACAAGCGAGTACAAGGAGATCGGTTTCCTAACGCGGTTTTCAAGCAGACATCAAAGGGCAACCGTGACTTCTTCGGGGTCTGTCCACCTGGCCGTCTGAAACCAGCCGATCCATTATCCCCAAGTTCACAAGGACATAGAGCATAATGTAATCTACCGCCCCATCCTCCTGCAGCAAGACGCAGAAATCGGGCCCCTGGTGAGGAGCGAGAAGCCGCTCAGCCGCATTGTTCGGCTAAAAGCTCTGGCAAGAGGCGCTGAAATATAGTCGGGGTTGTTGATCTTCAAAAGAAAAGCATTAAAAGCAGCAGGCCGCTATCTGTCTTGTGGGCCGGACTGCCTCCAGTGCCAGCACAAAGTCCGTCTGTGAAGTGAGCGCCACACCGCCGGCAATAAGAGCATTAGAGGCTCAACCAAAAGCCGTAAGGAGGAAGCTCAGCAGAACCGAAGCAAACACTGCTGCTCTGCGGGCACTCAGACCAGAGGGCGACACCGGGAACGCAGACATAAGCCCCCTCCCCAGAATTTACCCAGCACAAATGCAAACAGCAACACCAAACAATCACTGTCCCGTAAATTTCCAGAAAAGTTATAAAAATAACATAATTAATTCAAAAGGTTACTGGATTCCTGATGATTAATGGCACGGACCATGACAAGTGTAGGTGTCCTGATTTGATGCAGTAAAAATATCCAGCTGCTGAACTGGGCACGCTGAAATCTGCAAACTAGGTAGGTCACGCTGCGCAAAATTGTTTACTAAACAATTAAAATAAATACCTCAATACATGAAAGAATGTAACGTAATGGATCTAACTGACAGCTACTGAAATATGAAACATAAAGCAATTGGAAGCATGAAATTTGGTTCTTGGTGCTTGCTGTCTGCCCCCTTAAAGGGACGACAACCATTTAGATCACACGAGGTCGTCTGCTTGGTGACAGGAGGACAGAGAGGTAAACTACCAATCAGCAGGCGGCATAGTGGCTAAGGGGCTGCATCAGTTCCAGTACGACCCCAGGCCAGCTATGATTAACACGCGATACTAAACAGTCACACGCAGAAATGACTTGTGCCAAGTCTGACAAAGGGACGGCTGCTTTTAAATTGCTCCATTCAGTCATTCGAGCCGGAGACTGGGCCGGGTAAAGTGTGGCGTTATCGCACAGTAAAATACCAGGAAACAAGGTGCAAGCCGAGAGAGAGGGCTTTCCAAGAAAAGCAGCCACTTTCCGCCGGCCTGGCCGAGCACAAACAGCAGGCTCGCAATGCCTCAATAGCTCCCACGCGCACACATCTAATAAGTCTCCCCATTTAAATATCTTATGCTATTATATAACTCAGAAAGTCTGATTTAACAGCCATATGCTTCGTATGAATTTCCGTACGCAGCTGGAAGATCCCACTGGAAAACAGCACTGGAAAATACAATTGCAGAAAATATATAGCTGAAGTGCCTCAGACCTGCAGTGGGCTCTCGACTTTGTGGAATCTGGGAAGCCAATAAGTACAGTTTAAAGGACAAATTCAAGCTCCTCATCGAAAGCACTAACAGTCTGGGCAGCTTCCTGTCCCGCAACAGAGAGAGTGGCCCTCTGTGGGGTGGGCTGGGCATCCGAGGGTTGCTCGGCACAGTGGCCCTGCCTCAGGTTAGCTCGCTCAGCAGAACCCCCCAGTGAAGACAGAGACCCAGGAAGTCGCTTCTCTGAAATCCAGACGCTTGGTCCCGACCTTACGTCACACAGCAGTGCAATTCCACTGGGCCTGTGGACAGCACGGTTCCCCTCCTGAGCGGGAAGTTCATGTGCGTGCACATGATGTAGAACACTCACCCTCTGGCCCAAATGCATTTCTGCTCCTGAAGGAAACGTCCGTCCTGTCCCAGTGGCATGTGGACCTGCGTCACAGACTCACTCCCGACTCCCACTGCTCTCACATACACTAACTACTTAGGAACACTGGATCTCCATTTCTCAGGAACTGGATGTCCCATTTTGAGAAGCCTATCCCTCCAATCATCCAATTTTCAACTGTTGTTTATAGATGAAGTATTCCATAAAAGGATCTCAGAAGAACAACAATTAGAAACACCAGAATTTTTCCGGACCACTGAGGTCATTCTCACTGTGGATTCATCCATCTTCTTGCCTCTACTTATCCAGTACAAGGTCACCGGGGGCCTCGAGACTACCCCAAGGGAACAGAGGGCACATGCACACACACACACACACACAAACACACACTATGGACGCTAGTTAAAGATGCCAGTTCACCTGACTGTATGTCTTTGGACTGTCAGATAAAACCTGAATCCCTGGAGGACACGCACACATGGGGAAAACATACACACACACATAAGAACTCCACACACATAAGAAGCAGGACTCAAAGCCCCAACCTTAGAGGTGCAAGGCAACAATCTTACCCAGTGAGCCACCACAGTCAAATCACAGCTATTTTCTACTCCACAAATTATCAGCAAGGCATGAAAGCATAAAAAAAACAAAAATTAAGGTATGACTTTTCTGATAAAAAGTAAAAGATCTGATGAAACTTTTATACAGTGCATCTCATTTATATATTCCGAGCAGGTGGTGAGACAGAAGCGGAGAGGTGCTGCTATCCCTAACGGAACCCGCTTCGTTATGTCATTGAGTGCCAAGAGGTGCTGCTATCCCTAACGGAACCCGCTTCGTTATGTCATTGAGTGCCGAGAGGTGCGCTTCGCGACGATGATTCACGGCTCAGAAGGGAAGCCGTCTGTGAAGATGAAGCAGCTGAAGAAACATTATGGCCACGAAGGCCTCCCAAGGATACAGAGTTTGCATCGAGAGCGGCTAAGAAAGATCAGCTGACTCTTCCATTTCATACCACAGGTCTCCAACCAGGCAATGATGCCAGCTGTTTTTAAGCATGCATTGTTAGATCCCCTTATAGTCTGGGGTTTTTCTTTCAGAAGACGGGAAATCTCATAAAAATCCCTTCTGTGGTGATTATGGAGTGATTCACAGGCACGACAATAGCCCAGACCCGACTACAGTACCAGTCAGAAGACAGTATACAATTCATATGATGGCCAGAGGCATCACGGACCACCAGAAAACACAACAAGATGATGAATTGCTTAAGTCTGGTTGGAACCCTTTTAGTTAGGGTGTAATACCCAGTGCAGAGACACAGCTTTAATGCTAGCTGTAGATATCAAACATTGGAACCTGCTCTGGGTCCTTTAGTACCACTGAAACATGTTCTTTTATAGCAAACACTATGTGGGGATTTTCCCATCCAACTGTGCATCTACGGTATAGTGTGGTATTGACTGGACAAAATTTGGGGGGGGGGGGGGGTTCATTAAACCAGGACAGTGGCCAGTCCGCACCTGACACACAGTGGACACAAAGCTGGCTGGCTGCTTTCCCCAACCTCTTGGTTCCTACAGCCCAAAAAGATGCTGAAAGCCAAGTCTGGAACAGGAGACATTGCAGTCAGTAAAAGGTTTCACAGGGAGCTCGGCTAGAAGCCAACTCAGTCATGACAGGAGGACATCGTGTCTTTAAAAAGTCCCGTTACACATGAACAAACCCATGGAGGGAGCACACGGGCTGTTGATGCAACAGGCAATCAGGACCACAGAGCCATCCTTTAACCACTCTACTTTTCCCACTGAATCCCAGTGCCACACTCAAAATAAAAGGCTTGCAGCCATGCTTGTGCTTTTGATTTGTGTCACATGAACAACATCTCCAAACGCTAAGCAGATTTATGAGAAAAGGCTAGAGAAATCTTCTATAAATAAAACTGTTTGTTTTTTTTAAGTGACCCGAAGAAGTACTGGGATATATTTCTGTCAAGACGTTTCAAAGATTAATTTGAAATGGGGCATCAATACGCACATCCAGACATGTGCCGAACTCTCCTAACATCCCTTTTTTAAGTAGCAGCAGGCCTTTAACGTCCTCTATGACTAAATATTACGCTCAGGGAACATATACAAGGAATTCTTGCTCTAGGGTGGTCAAGAATGGACAGTTTTATCATTAGCAGGCAATATTCAGTGTGCAGGAAATGGACAGTTTTATCATTAGCAGGCAATAGTCAGTGTGCTGGCAATGGACAGTTTTGGCATGAGCAAGTAGTACTCAGTGTGTTGTAAATGGACAGTTTTAACATTCCTAAGAAGGACAGTTGCAACGGCTCTGAGTGCAGATAAGGAGGCATTTGAGAGCGAGATCAGTTGGGAGGTGACACACCATCTATAGTCTAGCGACCCATGTCCAGCTTACAGAGGAATGGAAGAACTATGCACGTCAGAATCTGTTCCTCGGAGAGTTGCAGTCAGGGCGCATCCAGCCGCTGAGGGTTCTCATGGAGTGCAACGCCAAGTGTGGCAGAGTCTCTTTGCAGTCTTTGTCAATTTTCATAAAGTGTTTGACTCAGTTGAGCAAGCAGCCCTGTGCGACATCCTGAGACTTTGCGGGATCCCTCCCAAAGTTGCCAGACGACATTGCCGGCCTGGACACAGGTACTGTTCAGAGTGGAGGCAGAGCCTCTGCGTTCTTCAGGAATGTGTTCTTATTCCGAGTCTGTTCAATGTTTGGACTGGGAGTTGGGCAGGGTCGTGGAGTCCCGCGGTGGTGGGGCATCTGTTGGTGAAGAAAGACTCAATGATCTTGATTTTGCCAACGATGCTGTCATCTTGTCGCAGTCAATCGGGGCTCTGGAGAGTCTGGGCTAACGAGTGTTTTGGACAAAAACTAAGATCCAGGCCTTTAAGGACCTCTTGGGCACAGCCATCAGCAGTGTGCCAGTCTGTGGGGAGACTGGGTCAAGAGGTTCACTTACCTCGACAGCAACATTCATGTCCCTGGTGACTCTTCACATGCAGTAACTAGACAAAATGGGAGAGCATGGGGGGGGTCATGAGGTTACTGGAGATGAGTGTGTGGCACTCCCGAAATCTGTCAGTGGATGAAGGTCCAAGTCTTTGGAGTCCTGGTGCTCCTTGCTTTGCTGTGTGACTGTGAGACGTCGACACTATCCAGCGACCTGAGATGAAGACCGGTCTCCTTTGGTACTTTGTCTCTTCAGAGAATCCTTGGATACTGCTGGTTTGACTTTGAGTCCCGAATGAGGCACATTCCCTGGATTGTGAGGGAGTGTCAGTTACAGCACTGCGCCATGTGGCACGATTACCTGAGGGTAATTTGACCAGAGGTGTCAATTTCAGGTCCAGAAAGTAAAAATCCAGACCAGGATTTTGTTTCAACCAATCAGTTGCGC
>JAODKM010000020.1:9409605-9427391 GCA_026780845.1 Petrocephalus sullivani
GATCTTATGCGTCAGGTGTAAGTAATAGAAGGTGAGCCAGTATCGGATATCATATATACACACACACAAACACACACTTGATACATTGTTATTATGATTACTATCGGCACTGAGGTTCCGTGGATTGCATTGTTACCGTCCGGGTTTGAATCCTGCCTCCGCTCTAGATTTGTGAAGCTTGCAGTCTCCTCTAGGTCCAAAAACATGCAGTTTGGCCAACCAGCATCTGAAGTTACCGACTCTGAGTGTGTGTATGTGTGGGCCCTGCCATGGACTGGCATTCCACCCCGGCCCCCATAAAAGATGGATGAATTACATTTATTAACGTCATAAAGATAGACGAATCAATGACAAACATGAGAGGGTAGCCGACATTTGGCGTCTCTATTAGTCTTTAGAGTCTCTTTGAATCAAAGCCTCATTACAAGCTCGCCAGGCACTGTTTTCTGATATCAGTTATTTACAATGTAATACTGTTCACGGTGTTTAAACCTACACTAAATCAAAATTTCCCACCCCCCTGTCAAAATGTCATTGACTTCTACTGTCTTTAAAGGGTCAGTATGTTGGGGAGCCCATTGGCACCTGTTTGAGTTGGGGGGTGGGTGGGGGGGTATATTTCATGTTGCTCTGTCTCTCTATCACCATGCTTCCACAGAAACCATTTAAAAAGCACTTTCTCCTCCTTCCCGTTCCAATAAAACCATCATCACATCACAGATATTTTAATGCACGGTCATACCGGAAGGGTTTTATCTCCCTACTAAAATTCTTAATTAGATCTAATTCTGGCCCAAATGAGTCCTCGTTACACGCTCAGGGCTACGTTTCCTGAAGCTGTACGTTTTATCATCGATTGATCTAGCTGCCTTGCGTTTGAAGCCATTTCCTCGCAGACGACTGCACTATTAACGAGCGGCCAGGTAGGAGCCGTTCTCCGGGGGCCACCAGGGGGCTTAGTGACCCTCATTTAAAGTGAACCAAAGGGAAAGGGGAAGGGCTAATTTCACAGAGGCTGAGCTCAGATTGCACTTGTTGCCGCTGTGCCGCATGCAGGTCCCTCAGCCTGAAGCTGAGCCCCCCACCCCCCAGTAATTATGCAGCCATCCTGTTATGAGCCTTGGCGATCCCCACTGAGCCAAGTAATGGACTGGGCCCTCGGAATAGCTGCCAAGGGACCACTTTACACTCTATCCAGGCAGGAAACACCCAGTGATTACAGAGACAGCCCATAATACTTAGGAACCGGCAGTCACAAAGCTACCCCTGCAAAAAAGCAGTCAACCCACTTGACCTCATGTTCATCCCTTTGTCCAAGGTAGCGTGGGGATCCATGAGGAACTATTTGCATGAGGATTTCCCATTCTAAATTACTAAAGAATGTTCTAGAAAATTAAATACCAGAAAGGAACTTGGAACCTAATTCTGAAGTCTAAACAGAGTGGCACTTATGATCCAAATCTGAATTTCTAGCTGTTATTCAATTCAGTTTATTTTTATATAGCGCCCTACACAACAGGGTTGTCCCAGGGCGCTTTACATGGGTGTAGAATACATTGATATACATATAAAATGAAATACAGAGAATTAAAGAAAAAAAAGAAAAGAAAGAAAAAGCCAATTGACAACGGAGGAGAGAAGAGGAGTTATAACATTAGGCATCAGTAAAAAAAAAAAAAAAAAAAACAGCAAACAGTGAGACAGTGAGTGCTGCGTGAAAAACAAAAAGGGGGTGACAGAGGGCGGGGGGCAGACACACCACATGTAAGGCACATTCTCGCCTCCTCTGGCCTCCTTCCTCTCAATTCTATAGCCACGGGGAAGCTGTATCTAGGCCGCTTTCTGCCTCTCAGGCCTATGCCGGAGTTTCTAGCTTTTCAGACTCAGTGACACGTCAGAGACCAAAACTACTTTTTTCCAAAAAATTCTGCTTCTTTTTGAGATCCAGCCTTGGGTATTCCCTGCCTGAGCCGCAGGTGGAAAAGCTGCCCCGCTGTGCGTTTAAAGTAGGTCAGTAAAGCGCAGGACTGTTCAAATACTTGAATGGGAAATGATCTTTCCAGTCCCACATTTTTACAGGCTTTTACTGCAGAGATAATATTGGTCCTCACACTGCGAGACAGTTCACCAAACTGACCACGGCTGAATCCGAATCAGAACGAAGAGGGGAGTGTCCCGGTTGGTGTGACTCCAATGGAGATCGTTCTGAGCCGGGATAAGACAATGCCAGCAGTTTCTGGGTAACACCTAACTTGGGGGTGGTGGGGGGTCACACCTTCACACACCCTGCTTCCAACCGAACTCTGACGAAGTCTGCGGTGAAACACGTATGTGGATTCAAAGTCACAAATGAAACAATCAATTTACATTTACATTTATGGCATTTAGCTGACAATCACCCATACAGAGTAAATAAAATGCAAGCGATTTTAAGTTTGTTTGGCATTTTAACAAGCGACGCATTTACTGGAAACAACCAGTGTCTGCTAGCCGTCGACTTCCATTAAGGGGGGTGAACCACATTTTCCTAAGCACTGAAGCTGACTGACCTTACGGTGGGACCTTGCAGCATATGGAGGATTAGACATGACTGGACCCCGACATCAGTCCTCCATCTTTCCACCCATCTTCTAACTGCTTTTCTTGCTCTGGATCTCTTAATATTCTAAAAGAGTATGATGTGTGTACATGGATGTGCGATGTACTGGCATCCATGGCCGGAGTGTACCCTGTGTTGTCTGGGATAGGCTCCTGGTCCCCCAGTGACCCCCTCCACCAATCAAAAATTAGTCCTTTTTTCCTCCCTCACTGATTGGTCGCATTAAAATGCACAGTAACACGATTGCACTTCATCACACAGCCACTGTTGCTTATTGACTTTGCTAAAAGATACTGAATAATGCAGAAGCTGCCTTGAACAAAGAGACTTTTACTCTTGTGCCAATACTGGAGAGGTGTATGGATTACTGTGTCCACACTCGCACCATCAGGACAGAGAGAGAAGAGACCCAAAGGCCACTAGGATTAGAGGCTGTGATTTGGCACCCTGGCGGTAGGAATGGGTACTCCATCCAGGCAATGCAAATAAATGCTCAGGTCTTTATTTTTAAGTAGGAAAACCACTGAGAGCCAGATCATTACTTTACACAACAAATCACCCTGACCCCACCACTCCCAATAAACACTCACAACCCTGTGTTTTTTTCCCCCAATTATCCAGGCAGGACATTATGAATCAGGTTTATTGTTCAAGCACGCTCATGCACACAGGTAAGAAAAGAAAGGGCATTATCCTGTATTACTCAAGCTTAAAGGGTTTTTACTAAAAAAGCAAATCTCACCATTTTAATTACATCCATCCATCTCCTGTAAGTGACTATATAGTAAATGCAGGCAGTGAGCCTACAGACTATGCCAGAAAGCGCAAGGCACAAAGTAGGATACACCCTAGCTGGGATGCCAGCCCACCACTGCATGCAGCTGCACACAAGCACACAGTATAGGGATTTTAGAGTCACCAATTCTGTGAGTTTTTTGTACTACAGAGGAAAACTTAAGTGAAATCCTTGAAAACGCGGAGAGAATGAGGAAACAGAGGCCGATAATTTAATTACACCTATGTTTAAATCCCCTACAAACCGGTTCCTGGTAACCTAAAAATACCCAAAATCTTAAGAGCACGTTTTAACCGTTTGTAAATTTTGGTCACAGTTTATATATAGTTCATATGTGTCAGCACTTAAGGTAAGAGGAGAAGCCACTGTCTGCATGAGTGGTCGCGCTGGAACCACGAGGAATCCCGCACACCAACCACGTGACTTGCTGCGGGCCCACGTGACCCGCTGTGGACACACGTGACCCGCCTGGCAGGCGATGAAATGGACGCCCCCCTGCACACATGCTGCCAGCGCGACTCCTTTAATCTTCGCTGCTGATATTGAGTGAGACGAGAAGCCGATACCACTCCATCTTATCCCGAACAGTGCATTTGCCTGGGTTTCCCCTGAAAGGGTACTTTCCCCTGGCCGACGGCCAGAACCAAACAAAGTATTAATTAAATGAAGCGCAATAACTAATACCCCTCATGCATGTTACCGGAGCGTGTAGTCCCCCCTAAATCTACAGCTAGAGTATTTGAAAAGAAGGATCAAATATACAAATATGAGCATTGTATAAATGCAAAATCCCAACCCTTAAGCAGAACCAAATTAGCTTACATTAAGCCGCCTCCTTCGCCTATTAGGACTACTCGTGGACTGTCTTACAAAAGTACGAACTAAGAGTAGTTTTAAGTGGGGGGGGCATCGGCCAAATGGCTCGGGAGGCGATATGCCTGGTCGGACACAGTGGTCTCACAGTATTTCGCTTTTTGTTCAATGGTATTTACATTAAATCCAATAGAAGCCTGCCTTAAAACTGTCTAATGGATCCAAATTTTATAAGTGCAAGTACAAGCTGAGCAATATGCTCATGAAAATGCCCATAACGACGTTGTGGCGAAGTACTCCCGGTGTTCAACGAATACAGCATACAGATGTGGCGAGAGTGAAATGGTAAAACAAATGCAAATACAAGAATATGCATGATGTAGCCAACAAAACGCGAAACCGCATACAGTGATGCAACCTTAAAGCCTTTATACAGATAGATTAAGCAGATCTTTCGAAGAGGGAATGCATTAGAGTGATCTTACCGGTGGTTTATAGTGCGTTAACGGATGGCTCTTTAGGGTTCAGGTTGGAGGGTTGATTCGTGGATTACGGCTCCGATGACAATGCAAACAGCGTGGTAGAGCCAAGCGAGGATAACGGCAGAAATTGTAGAGAACAATACGAACTAAAAACGCCCGAAAAACATGACAAGAGCCGCCGAATCAAAGTAACAGTCGCTTGTATATCTCATCCATGCTTTCAGCAACGTGCTTCTCAGATTTAATCTCAGCTGCACCCCGGTGACTCAGATCGGCGATCGCATCAACCTGGTAAGCTAGCCTGGCTCTGTCAAACCAGCCGCCTTTTTTAGGTTTACCGCAATCAAATGCTTGATAAAGAAGGATTCTACACGGCATTGGCGTCTCCTTTTATAAAGTTATGAACATATGGAGGATTGCAGCACAGGTGCGTTCCCCTAAAAGACACATCAAAAGGCGCATGAGGGGCAAAGCCGAGGAATCATATTCACGCCGCAGGCTAAATGTTTTTTCTTTTTTAAGGGTGGGGGGAGGAACTGTCAGCTCTGTTTTACCAACACAGAAACAAAGGGTGTAATAACACCTCCCCGAGTGGCATGCCGTTCACTGTGTGTCTTGACAAAGGTTTACACAGATAGACCCGTGTTTTCACTGGGTGTAAACTGGCTCCTTCTCTAGTGTAGGAGTCTAGGACATTATGAGGTCAGTGTGGAAGGTTGCTGGGTAGCTGGGCAATGCCATACGGCTGAATGATTTCCCTTCAGTTAAATATCACACTGAATATTTGTAAAAATGCATTCATGACAGAAGGGACCATCCTAAGCCACTAAATCAGAAAATTATTTCTATGACTACAGCAAAAGTATGATATGGGTAGTTTATGGTTATTCAAAACTTTTACTTGAAGCATAACACTAGAAAAACCACTCGGCGCTGATGGTAAAATAGTTTTACAGAGTTAACACTCACTATGACCAATGTTGTTAATATATTATTAATACCTGATGAAGTCAGATTGACTGCTCTAAATTATTAGTACAGAGTCTCATGATGGCTGAAGTATAGTTTTTGCCACAGAGAACTTTGCAGAAGGTATTCCTTGACCAGGTTTGGAGTGAGCGCCTTCATTTAGCCGCCGCGTAGAGCTGCGGAGGCTGGTGGTCGCAAATGTCGCTTCAGCACAGACTTGAAGAGCTCAGTTGTGCCCAGCCGGTTCAGAGGAGGCAGGCAGTAATTCAATCCGCGGCCCGCTGAAGGTCCGGCCTGGCTGCACATTACCATAAGAAAGGGAGCCCTGGCCGGGCATCTGGGCATGCCGAGCGGGGACGCGGCACTGCCCCCCCACCCCCCGACCGGTGGTGGGAGAGCGCTGGGGCAAACCATGGAGAAGAAAAGGAGAGAGAGAGTGGAGTGGGAGCATACTCCAGCATATTCCGGTCTATGGGCCCCCGCTGAGCATACGAACAGCCCCCCAAAGCCTCTCTGTGCTGACGGGTAGACATTATCTTCCTCCTCATTCTGAATGGGTTAAGGTACAGCAAGTTTAATAGAAGAAGGCTCTTCAGGTGCAGGGATCTCACTGCATTTTGGGTGACCGGTGAAAGCTACTGTACACACCCTGAAAAATATGCAGAGTACTGTATATGCATGCCGGTCAGTTGGTGTGTGTGTGTGTTTTGTTGACCGCTACTTGTGACACAGGCATCTGCTCTTCCCCGAGATGACGGCATCCAAAAAATTGAACCCCAAACTGACTCGCATGCTCTCCCCCCCCCACCTAAAATGGATTTCTGAGACTCTCTTGGCCTGAGACTCCACTGCCGTCCGTGGCTGGCCGCTGAGTTAAGAGTCTGACCCAAGCGTCCTCGGAAGTGCCCGGAACGGCGGGAATGTGGCCAGCAGCCAGGACAGAGGCCACTTTCCCACACCGTGGCACTCGGACGTCTTGGGAATTTGGGGGAGATGTCATGTGCTAGTGGCGTTCCCAACTGCGAGCGGAGCCCAGGGGGCCCGCGTTTGGCCCCTAGGTTACAAACCAGAACAGTTTCCGAGGGCCGCCCCTCTTTTCCCATCGCAGGAACTCCTTCCTCCCGGGGAAGCTGGTCAACCATTTAGATCAGTGTTTCCCAACCCGGTCCTCAGGGACTTCCAGCCGGTCCACGTTTTTGCTCCCTCCCAGCTTCCTACCAAGCAGCCCACATTTTTCCTTCCTGGTGGGGTGCTGGGAGAGAGCAAAAACATGGACCGGCTGTGGGAAACTGATCTAGCGAGAAGCAGCCTCGGTCTCCAGTGCTGCTCCCGAGCAGAGCGTGTTTACATTCCTGTGTCACACTGTTTCACAATCACCTCGCTCACTCTATTTCAGTAAATCAGGTGGCTGTATTGGGCTGCAGATGGGAGGCATAAATCGAGGATAATATCGCCGGGATCTGATTAGAAAAAACATGTGGTTTCCGAGATAGTACTAGAAAGTGTTCCTGTCCTCCTTTCGAGGCCGAATGACTAATCACCCGCAGATCGCTCCTATTTCACATTGCTCTCGCCTCCAATAACATCGCACATAGTACGGTACCTTATTTTGGGCTTTTTGTTTTCAGCTAAGCAGAATTTCTAAAGAGCAAGCTACAAATGAGGGATTGGGAGGCGAAGGCGTCTGACCAGTGCAAAGGGGATGCCCGGTGCTGCAGCCGGCCCGGTGTCTGGCAGCCCCGCTGCGAGACGCGGGCTTAACAAGCACGGCGCGTGCGGCCGCAGCCTGGAATCTTCCGACCGTGTCAACAGGCAGGGCATTGTGCGGCCTCCTGGACCACAAGCGGCCTGTTGTCCTTGCGGACAAGCTAAAAGAAAACACTGCGGCTGGCCGCTCAGCACGGATTGGTCGCTCCTACGTCCTACACACGGCGCTGCCGACGCCCACCCGCGCACGTGTCACTCATACGGCGTGCACGCAGGTAACACCTCCTCGGGCAGAGCTGCAGTCTTCCCCCATTTCGGACGTCAGACTCGAAGGTGTTTATCCGGCAAATGGAGTACATTTTCCTAGGAGCCAGATCCTTTTTTTATTTGTCTTCACTCGACTTTGCCGGCATCCAGTTTTCCGATGGCAGGCATGGTGTTTGCACTGACAGCTCGCAAGCCACTCCGAAGGGTGCAAGCCGGACACTCCAACACCTCTGGCACGTCCTCCGGGTTCTGCCGTGGCCACAGAACCCGCATTTCCCCGCACACTTTAAATCCACAATCCAGCTTTAGCACGTTTACGGGCTGAAGGTGCGTTTCGGGGCAGCCTGTCACATCCAGACCCCCCTCCCCTCCTGTTCAGCAGGGGAGTCACGTAAAGGAGCGAAACCGCACGCTAAAACCTTTCCGCGGGTCGACACTGAGCTGTCTGTTACACCATAAACAAAAGCAAACAGTACCCTCGCCCCCTCAGGCTATCAGTGGCTGATAAGCTTGTGGAGACAGACTCGCCCCCTGTCACCATGAACTCCCACAGAACTCTAATGAGAAGCCAGTGACAGCAAACAGAGAATAAATCAGGCAGTTACCGCGGAGTGACAGCACTCCCGTGGAAGCACGCAGTGCTGAAGGTCCTGAAGGCACCACGGCAGTCGGACAGTCCCAGAGAGTACTTACTCCTTCCGAGCGGAGTGCTGGCTCCCAGTGACTCCACCAGAATCCTGGTTGTAGATCCGCGGAATGAGCGGCGTCCGGGGCGAGTCCCGCCTGAGCTCCGTGCAGTGCGAAGCAGGAAAACCGCCGGGGTGCCTGTGGCGGAGTGAGCCTGCTCGCTCTGCCTCACTGTTTCTCCCCGTGCTCCTTGGCACCTCCCTCTTCAGCGACGGAGCCAAACAACAGAGGAGCAAATCCCTCCCAACCTCTGCAAGTAGCAGTTCGACCCCCACCCCACCTCAAAACTGAGATAAACAGCACTACAGTGCATACTACAGTGCATGCTGCAGTGCATACCTGTTACAAGTGCTGAAACTTACAGCCTGGGAGGAGACCATATGATTTTCACATGCAAACAATACTGGGCATCTGGTCCTCATTCCAGGGGCGGGCTTTATTACATTTTGAATGAAATACTCCTCAAGTTGACACGTAAAGTGCTGAATAAGTACCGCTTCCAAAACACCCACTGAGAAGAAGTTTGGAATTGCCGAAATTCCTGCATGGGCTGCTACTAAGCTGTGGCCTGACCCTATAATAATAATAATAACAGATTTACACAGCCTGATTGAACAAATCACACACAAACCAATGTGGCTTTTCAGTCCCTCTGAACACAGTTTAAAAGTCATAGTTTGGAAAAGATGATCAGACCACATTTTAGGAGCAATTAAAACAGGAATCCAGGCAACATTTACCCATCACTGTACAGCACGACAACTCTGGAGTATAAAACATCCATCTGCCAAAGAAATCTACAGGCGCACTCCCTGTAAACAACTTGAGACGGTCCCTGGAAACGGGTCGACCCAAATGTTGCACAGAAGGATTGTGGCTCGAGTCCAATGCCCAAGGCAGGGGCCACTCGGCACCCCGGAAACGGGGACCCCAGGCAAAAGGCGGGGACTTGGACTTGTCTACCCTATGACTTTGAAGCGCGTCACCTTAAACCAGCAGTGACAGGTTCATGGGTGCAGTTTAATATTCCGGGGGTGTGTTGCACTGGAATTATGGGAATAGCCAGACATGGGAATAGCCAGAGTTCCCAAACTCTGACTGTTATGGCAGTCAGTGTGTCACTGGCCAGCCAGTAGAATGCAGAGTTTCTAATCTTGTGTAATCCACCTCCATCTGATGTGTTGCGGCCAGAAGAGAGCAAGAACAATGGGGACGTCACGGGTAATCGGCGACTGGCGAGGGGCTTGGCAGAGCAGCACGGCTGGCAAGTGTTTACACTGTCCTGTGAGCCACGCCCTCCCCCAGCCTGCTTAAGAAGTCCCAGATGACACAGGGCCGTGCTGGCGTGCCGCCAGCAGGCCGCCGCAGGTCCGTGTGATCGATGGGAGTGACGTCTTACTTCTCGAGATATTCTAGAGGACGCTGCGGCACCTTAAACCCAAAGTCTCCGTTTGATTCTGAAAGCCCTTAGGAACTGGCAGCCGGAAAGCATCACCAAAGGGGGCAGGCAGAGACGCAGCAGAGCTGGCATCCAGCGGGAGGCCAGAGGGGGCATACTTTAAGGTGTACTGCAGCCCAGACACCCATGCTATTTCGAACAGAATCCCGTCCCAGTAGCCTTGCCAGGACTTGCTGGTATTTTATTCAACAAGGAAATCAGTTATGGGGTTTTCTGCACATCGATGTCGAAAGCACAGTCTGGCAGCCCCGTGCATGGTGCTGTGGCACGTCGTCCCACCGTCCTGTCGCACAGAGGGAGTGTTTTTTTTTCTGTAATCTTGGCCCGGGGCCAGCCAGCGACCTGGTGTGGCATGACTGCCGCAGACGGCCTGAAGCAGGCCCTGCTCGTAGTGGCCGTCTGTCGTCTGGACAGCGACGGGCCCCGCTGAAATTAGTTGCATGCAGTAGGGCTGCCTCGACAGCCTCGATCCCTGCTCCTTCTCTCGTTTTTTTCGCCTCTAAAGTAAACTGAGGATTCGTTTCTCAAGGACATTTGAAAGTCAAGCACTAAACCGGGGTGGTAATATGGGTTTATTAAGTTTTTTTTTTTATATTTTAAGATAATTTAAATGCATTCATTAGTTATCAATATATGAAATAAAAAAGCATCAAACAAAGCTACAACCCACAGTATATTACTCACCACCACAATCTAACCTACCCCAAGCAGCACAGAGTACAGAGGATACCCTGGACGGGATGCCAGTGTGTCACAGAGCTGACACTCACACACACTTTGGGGAATTCCTAACTGGGAAACCCAGGGTGAACCTGCGCAGACACAGAGAGAAAATGCAAGCTCCACACTCCTAAAGACGCAGCTGAGCATCAGACCCATGGAAACTGAGGCCTCGTCTCCCCAAAGGCAAACAGCCAGTCTGAATATGTGAAAACTGTTTACTTTGTTTACACAGCAAGGAACTCTGTAAATTATAGTAGTACATTTCAGATCTATTTAACACATGCTTAAAGGCACTAATATCTTTGGAAGTGAAGCTACAAGCTTATGATAAAAAAGAACACACCTCCACCCATAATTTGCGGATGCTGTCACATTCCAACCTGTCTCACTGTGTTAAACTACAAGTCTGCAAGCTTTAAAAGCCCATGCGTCACTGCATCGCCGTATGACACTATTAAATTTACTCTAAAACAGTTTGCAGTATTGAAATGCAGCCCTCACAGAATTTCCTGATGCATTCTAATCTTTGGCATCATTAGTTCTTAGGCCTGATGTTCAGGATAAATGGCACTAAAATAAGCCTCCTGGTTGGACTGCTGGTTCAGCCAGCCAAGGTGATAAGTTTTGCGCCCCCTACAGGTGAGGACTGAAGCTTCATTCTCCCAGATTTTTTCACCTCAGACAATGATGCTAACACCATAGAAGTGCAAGAGGTTTGCAAAATCTAAATCCAAAGAGAGTTCCTGTCCCAGTAACAATAAAGGAACGAGTCTCCTGACCATGTGCACCCACATAAATTCTGCAATGATTTTTGACATGAAATCAAAAAGCACCGGCTTTTATCTACAAGTGCTCCAGTATTTTTTGATGGCTATCTGGGCTGTTAGTACAGCTGCGATCTGCAGCATCCCGCTGTTGGAGAGAGCTCCAGTCTGTCTTCAAGGACACTGACAGCTGGCAACAAAACAGACATCAGTTTAGTTCAAAGACTAACCTGAAGCAGCAACAATCCATTGCTCGCTGTGTCGACGTGCGTTTTTTCTTAATGTCAGGACTCATTAATTGTTCTTGGCATCATTTTGAGGATTTCCATTAACTATGATAAGTGAAGACTGTTATGCCTAAAATTTATAGCTTTTCAGCTGCAGTGTGTCAATTTGAAGTCTCTGTGTGTCAGTGTTATCAATAGCAAAGTGGATGACAGGCACTAACTAGCGTTTAGCCAAAGGACATGAGGTTGGGGAGGCAGCAAATATGATTGGCCTGATGAGGACAGTTCTCCGCTGTCAGACCGCACTCCTATTCACTGTGCACAGCCCAGCTGTTGGCGTTATGCCTCCTGACGTGCCTGACGGCATTTTCGGCGGGGCTGAACCCATACAGAGGGAGACGTGTTGTTTTTCAACAGCAGACAGACACAGCGCATCCGTGCCGGAACAAGAACGTAGAGTTTGATGTGTTTTTCTGTGGTGTTTTTGTGCAGTAAAGTCATACTTTCTCTATAGGCAAACTTCAAAAGCAAGGAAAAAAAAAATGCCAGAAAGACTAACAGCCTCTTAAAATGATGCCAAAAGAAGACATGCTTAGCACAGAGCAAACCCGGCAGACAGGCATTTCTATGCCTTTTTCCTGTCTGTTTGGATTCCCGAGAGCTCACGTGTTCCCATGGCGATGTCGTATTTGGGGCTCTTCTCCTGGGACTGCCCCCCCCCCGAAAACCTGGAGCTCTGCAGCACGCTGTGGCTGGACAGACCAGTAACACCGTACTTGACCTTCTATTTAACTCACCCTGTAACATCTTCTGCTCCTCACAGTCTTGCAGAAGTATCTCTTTCGCAGTCACCCACTTGTCCATACACAGGCCAAGAGGTCAGCGATTCATGCAGTTTTTTGTTCCAGCTTGAGGCATATTCAGAATAGCAAAAACCCCGTGGAGATTTTAAATATCTGGCAGAGACCCTGAGGTATGTTCTAGCCAGTCACGTGACCCTCTGGCTGAATCTGCTCCCCTGGCATTCATCACGAGCCTCTCTCGACGAGGCCTCTCTGATTCATGAGCAGTCAGCCTAGCCCATGAGGACCTGGGATTACTGGGGGGGTAGCCTGCCCACATACAGCCGAACGCTAAAAACGCACTTTACATGCTTGGGAGCTCTGCGTAGCTTCTGTGGTGACGTCGCGCAGACAGATGGCTCGCTGGCCTCGGCACGGCAAGAGCTTAGCATTCAAGCGTCACGCTAGGGGGAGAGTAAATCACTTTGCTGCGCCCCGCTTGACATGTGACGACTATATCAGCAGCAACGGCGATGTCCCGCCCCTCCCCCCGATGGCATGCGATGGAGCTTGCACTCGCTTCTCCTGTATGGCATGTAAGGAGCCAAACAATACCCATGTCATCTTAAATCCCCCCCAGTCACAGATGCTGGTAATAAATACAACTGGATATATCGCTAATAAAGGAATCAGGTGCTGTGGGTGGAGGTTTTAAGCTAGGTGTTGCCACAGATTTGAATAAACAGATTTTGAAATCAGCCATTTAAAGCTATTGAGATACTGACACAGGTAATTCATGTTAAGCGTGTTGTGCTTAGCGTGGTCAAGGGAGACGGTGTTCCCATGGAGCTATTTACTAATTTCACTTAGTGTTCCTGAAGTGCCAGGCCAGCAAAGGGACAAGTGTGTGTGTGTGTGTGTGGGGGGGGGTTGAGGGGGTGAAAGGTCAGAGGTTGTGAGGGCAGCAGCAAGTAGCAGCTGTTGGGAAACGTAGATGTACATCACAGGAGCCAGGTCTCTAGGGACTTAAAATAGGCCAATTAACTGGCTGCAGTTAATTGACTGCTGCATCCTTTGAGTCCAATAAACACAGATTTACCTTCCTAAAGAAGAGGGAAAATGCAGGGAGAGTGGAGTGACTAAAGTAACTTTGTATGAGTTCTAAAAAAACCTGAATTTGTCATTATTCTTATTCCAGTGGCGTTTAATTTCTGCTTTAAAGCTGTGGCTGTGTTGCTCTGCATGCTGATTAGTGCGGCAGCAGTGTCTGCGCAGCTCTGGCTGTGCCCCGTATGGCTGTGCCTCATATGGCTGTGTCTTGTAAGGCTGTGCCTCGTATGGCTGTGCCATGTAAGGCTGTGCCCCGTATGGCTGTGCCCCGTATGGCTGTGCCTCGTAAAAAGGATGGGTCCTGCGCCAGCAGACGAGTCGCAACAAATCTGCCGCCATCTTAAGGGCCATATGTTTTTAGAAAAAAAACCCAAAGATAAAACGGCTGTAGGATACTTTAAGAGCTTCAAATAACCGGGGGGATGGTGCTTAACTGCATTACACTTAGCAGGCTGTTGTTATGTTAGGGTTTTACGACCTGGACAAACACTGGGTCTCCTCAGGAAAGGCTTTTCCAGCAATTGCCGTAATCCTGCACGTAATTCCATCCGAATTGAGCAAGATTGGACAAACCCATATCTATCAGGAATGCCTGAAGCCATTAACCACACAGGCACATGGGACCAATCCTGAGTCGGGCTGACTTGGCCCAAACGCTACGCATGCAAACAACAAAACCTCCAGCGGCGACTGCAGCTTTTTAAATGACTGGGCCGGGGCCAGTAAGGGCCAAATTTCATGGCTGCTTGACACGACCAGTTTCCCGATTGAAAAAGGGCAGGCAGATTCCCTTTGTGGTCCCGGACTTAGCTCTCTTTTTTATCTTGAAAGGAAAAACTCTCACCAGGCTTATGAACAAATAATTATAGCTGTTACCTGATCCTCTCTTACAATAGTAATTACACACAGAGATGGATAGTTTAGGTTCAGAAAATAAAAATCCAGACCAAGATTTTGTTTCAACCAACCAGTTGAGCATAACGAGTCACAGTCACGGAGTGCTTAACTAGTTGGTATTGGATTTTTACTTTCTGGACCTGAACTATCTACCTCTGGTCTTGACTAATTTGTCATAAAACGCACAAGGAATTTACTATGCAATGCCAGACTAAGTTGCACAACCCAAGGTTTTAAGACAGAGCTCACCCAGAATTCCTCTCTGAACCTGCCGCGGTTGGCTGGCTGTCCACTAACACTAACGACCAAAATGCTATACGTGGCGCGAATCTGTGCCTAATGAAAAGCGAGAAGGCAGGTAATTGGAATTATGCTTCCAAATTAATTTGCACGATAGATTTCTTTAGTTATATAGTAACTCTGGTGTTCAGTGAGCATGACGACATGTGTACTGGATTACAGGCAATGTAATTAAGTCAAGACAATTTGCAGGTTTTCTTAATTTGAATCAATAAAATTTAAAATGAACAATGCTGTTCATATGTAGTTACTTTACGTAATACAATTCCATCTAAGTAACAAATGAGTACTGAAGCCAGTACTGCCATTCTGTGCAGCTTTCATGCTGTGAATGGTTGTTTTATTAATACTTTTGAACCCAAGAGCACTGGAAGGAGTGTATAATGAATCAGTGCGTTCATTCAAAAACTAAGCAATGCAAAAACAATTTGCAGAGAGGCACCCAACTGCAATCTGGTTACTTTAGTTCTTATTTACAATGGTTCATATACACAAAGAGAAAAACAGAAGGATATAATAGAATTTACATGACAGTAGACAAAAATGTACCGCTCACTTGTACAATGCAAGTAATATCGGATAAAATCGGGTTTATGTTTGTCACTCACATCTCTAAGATGTAAGGATGGAACAGAGTGTCAGATCTATGCATCTTCAGCAGATAGTGTTCTGCCGTCCTGTGTGGTGTGTGTGTGTGTGTGTGTGTGTGTGTGTGAGAGAGAGAGAGAGAGAGAGTGTGAGTGAGTGAGTGGGAATTTGTAATTGTTACAATGCGGGGACAGAATCTCCCCAAAATGTGATAGAAACCTGTTTCTTTTTACCTTGTAGGGACATTTTTTCGGTCCCTACAAGGGTAACCTCAATTTTGTAACAAAAAATCTGTGACTGCAATCAAAAAACTAAAAATGCCAAACGTCTGGTATTTTGGTTGGTTACTTATGGTTATGGTTAGGACTAGCAGGGGTTAAGGGTGTCATTATTAGGATTAGAGTTTTCCCCATAGAAATGAATGGAGAGTCCCAACATATAATTACAAACATATGCGTATGTGTGAGTTTTTGAGCACCCTATATTTTAGCCGTTTTCGAATGACCTTCGAGCAATGTGCTGATTGTAAATGCTGCGGAAGACGGAGGACTAAAGGAAGCAGAAGGTGATGACATGGCCACAAAATCACCCGACCTTCGCACCAGTGCGGTCATTTGGGATGAAACAGGTCAGGGCTGCACAGCCAACTAGTGCAAGTCATTTTTGTGCATTTCTCAAGCAGTGTTGGGGTCGCGTTCAGTAAAACATGTTGAGTTCTTCGTTAATAGACTGCCTAGAGTTTGTGCTCTTTGTGTCAGTCTGACAGCGAGTCTGTCAGTGACCCTGTCTGTATCTGTGCCTGTGTGTGTGCGTCTGTCTGTCTATATGTCTGTCTGTTTGTCTCTGTTCCTGTCCGTGTCTGGCTGTCTGTCTCTGTGCCTGTATGTGAGTCTTTATGTCAGTGTGTCTGTCTCTGTTTATCTTTTTCTCTGTCTGTGTGCCTATCTATATGTCTGTATCTCTGTCTGTCTCTATGCCTGTCTCTGTGTTTCTCTGGCTCTGTCTGTCTT
Organism: Petrocephalus sullivani; assembly: GCA_026780845.1. Classification (NCBI taxonomy): domain Eukaryota; kingdom Metazoa; phylum Chordata; class Actinopteri; order Osteoglossiformes; family Mormyridae; genus Petrocephalus; species Petrocephalus sullivani. The sequence continues at coordinate 9,425,786 of JAODKM010000020.1, forward strand.
TGTCTGTCTCTGTCTGTCTTTATGTCCATCTGTGTATTTTTTGTAACTGCTACTGTGAGCCACATGCTTTAGACATTGGACTCATATGAGTATAAATGTAATATTTCTTCAATGCTCACTATTCACTGTAAAGTAGTTGGACTAACTGGGCCCAGCCAGCTGCCATTCTGCCCAAAAGTGCACCACCGGCACTTTTTTAGGGTATACTGGGCATTAGTAAACGTAGCACAGTGTTACTGCATTAGCATTTTAACACCACTCCAGCTGAGCTTAGGGCTGGGCTCCGGGGGAGATTAGTACCATGCCAGTGCAGCGGCAGATCCAAGTCGTTGTGTTGTTATGTAGAAGTGCTATCAGCGGAGACCCGGACTGTACCCATGGTATTGACTGCCCCCTAGGAGGAGGGTGTGGCAACTACATCTAAGCAGAAATTGGTGGTTGTCGAGCGTCGTGACGTAAGATACAGAGACATGGTGAGCATGTAAAGGCGAAGTCCTCCCCCCCTCCCCCCGCCCCCGAGGTTCCGCACTGAGGGGAGGGGGGCTGGGGGAGTGGGATACCTGGGGTGTCTGCAAGAGAGAAGGTGGCTGTCAGCTGAAGGACCCCTAACCAGCGCTCAGCACTGTATCCTAACAGAGCTCAGCACTGTATGCTAAAAGAGCTCTGTACTGTATCCTAACAGAGCTCAGCACTGTATGCTAACAGAGCTAAGTACTGTATCCTAACAGAGCTCAGTACTGTATCCTAACAGAGCTCAGTACAGTGCGTAATTAAATTCAGCTCAATACAGTCCTATAATCCAACATATTACGGTCTTGATGGATTGGAGCGCAGTGCTGAGAATGAAATTCAGCACAGTCCTCTAAATGAGCTGGCGGAGTCGCGCACGCAATGGCCGTGCTCAGCTATTACCTTCGGTAGCCTCTCCCAGAGCCCGTGTGCGCTTCCTTCCGCGTGTGTCCCTTATCCTGACTCAGAAACAGCTGTGTTTTATTTTCATTCCAGCTCAGGATTTTGTTAAGCCCATTTCCCCTCCCATACCCTTCATCCCATCCCTGTGTCACTTGGCTAGCAGATAGCCTAGCAGCCTGCTGCAGTTATGTAAAAATCTCAGCAGAGTATTTCAGCACAGGATTCTCCTGGAGCTGAGCACAGGCTCGTGATGGAGATGGACAGAGTTGTAAATGAGCTGAGCGTGGTGTTATAATGGATTTTAGCACAGAGTCCCATTAGAACCTGGGAATACTGTTCTAGCTGAGGGTGGAACAGTGCTCCCGGGCTCTGTGCTTTTAGAGACCCGCTGAACCATGACGCGGAACCAGAAGCCCACTATTAATTGCTGGGATTCTGGCAGAGAGGAAATCGATGGCATAAACAATCACTAAACTAACAGCCCCTGCGATGGTGCGGTGGCCTCACTGTAACCCTACTGACCCACATGATACGAACTGACCAATCACAGCTGACTACAGCTCTCTGGCCGGTGAATATCCGGAACAAAACAATGCAGCGCCCCCCCCCCCCCCCCCCCCCTTTGTACTCGGTGTCCCTGCCCCCTCCCTCCCCCGCCTCCCTCGGCCCCTCCCCCACCCTGCCCCCTCCCCCC
>JAODKM010000020.1:9449850-9482873 GCA_026780845.1 Petrocephalus sullivani
GCACATTAAGGGTCAAACAAGAGGCAGCTGGTCAGGGGAAACAAGCGGAGTAAATTACACTGGGCAAACACAACGAGGGTCAGGTGCGGCAAATCAAGCCCCGCCAGACGGCAAAACAGGGGACAAAACACGAAGGGCGGGGCTGAGCGTAACACATACTGCATACCTCACACATGCCCTATATTCCCTATCCATAACAGCTGCAGCGGTATAGCTCACAAGATGCTCCCGAGCCCTACCATGCCGCCTCCTTGCAGATCCCGGCTCACTCTCTCTCCGATTAGACGCCGCTCTTCCCGACCTGCGGTGTGCGATTCCCTGTGGCAGCATCCCAAAAACGCCTCATAAGAGCATAAACAGCTCTCTATTCAAACACATCCTTCCCCCCTGGCAAAGAATCTCCTGATGCAAGGCCTCGGTCGGGGCCAGACTCCACGGCAGTGCCCTGCAGCTGCTGGGAGTCCTTGTAAGGTCTCCTCCATGCTCTGAGGTTAAAAACAGATGGCATCATGATGCAGGAATGGGCCTGTGGGCTTCTTCGTTTTCATACAAGTGTTCACCTTCATTAACTGCTGCGTTTTTGACTTTATCTGAAGTCTGTCATCTGCAGTGGGCTCTCCAGAATTGCTTCCCAGAGCCGAGTCTTACCCGCTATACATCTCGCAACAGGCACACCTCTGAAATGATACCTTACTTCATGTAATCAAATATGTACACCCATCACAAAAAAGTTTTTAAAATTTTTTTTATTTTTAAACATTTTTAATATGCTGCTTAAATGGAGGTCATGATTAAAAATTTTTTATTTAATGAAGAAAATGGTTTTACAGCAGGCCCCTATAGGCAAGCAGGACACCCTTGGGTTAAAACACCTTGTCTCAAGGAGTTACACCTCTGAGATTTCACAGTCTGCATAAACAGACCCTTATTAAAAGTTGTTTCCGTTTCCTATATTGACTTCTGAAGCAGGCGCTGACTCGGACGCCACGTCACGCTGTGATCTTCAGAAGCTCTGTCAGCAGAGGTGGGCTTTTAGTTCCCAGTAACGCCCCCCTGACAGCTGTGTTAAGCTCACACCAAGGGACACACTCTGTTTAAACGCCATTTCAGCGAAATGACACCTCTAAGTACGAAATGACTGCGTTCTTGATATTCAAAATATTTAAAAGAGAGTACCTGTGGTACACCCTGCATAGACTGCTGCCCCCGCAACTCGCCCCTGGATAAATGGCAGAGAATGGATGGATGGATGGATGGATGGATAGATGGATGGACGTGTGAGGAGTTTAATTTCAAAGAGTTGAGATTCATTGTAAGGCTACATTTACTGTATATGGCCGCTGCCTCACAGCTTGCTTTAGTTGAACAATGAAACAGCTGTTTACCCTGGGGGCATAAATCACACTTCATTACCGTTCAGGTATCACAGACTCGCATGAACCCTAACAGAGGAGAATGTTCCTGATTTACCTACACAGGAATCTTAATCCTTATCTTAAAGGTACAGCCTCTAAAACAGCAGTGCCAGGATATGCTGGGCCCAGTTACCGAGTCTGGCCTCCGTTACGCCTCGCACGACACTTGCTCCGGGAAGCGGTGTCACCCTGCAGCTCCAGCCCTCCTGCAAACAAAACACACATAACTGCAGCAAGGGGGGTTTCAGACTCCAATCCTTGGGGGGGGGTATTCAACATTTTGCCATCAGCACTGAACCATTTCTTTAAACATCTGGCAGATACTAATTATGCATAATTAAGTGCCCAGAAAATAAATAATAATTACCAAGACTAGTACCAATAATAATGGGTTAAAAAAGTAATCGTTACTTAATTGCCTGACTACTTTATATGTTAAGCTACTCACAACAAACATAACCGTAACTGGTAATTTATCAATTTTGCTTGTTACATTTAGTAAAGGTAACAACATAAAATAGATTCCACGTCCCATCCACTGATGGGATGTGATTCATTGTGGTGTTTTCTATGATATCCGTAATGTTACCGGACAGCAGAGGGATTGATTACCCTGACTGCACGCATCACCAGTGTCTCATCTTCCCGCAGAACCTGGCTGACTAATGCTGACTGTCTCCTGTTGCGGCCTGACACCTCTGTGACAAACCCATGAGGGCTATGGGGTGAATAAGGGTAAGAGTGAAAAGGTGTCCTGTATCCACACCGGCAGGGTGAGGCGAAATGCTGACATCACACAGGCGAAGAGAGTCTACCTGAAGTGAGTCACCATCCAGTCAGTCCACCTCACCTACCTTCAAAGCCTAGGACAGACAGCCTGCAGTAACCGGCCCAGTCACACACCCTGGGGTACACCCCGCCACCAGCTCCAGCCTCCAGAGCCTGTCACACACCCTGGGGGTACACCCCGCCACCAGCTCCAGCCTCCAGAGCCTGTCACAGACTCCAGAGATGGGGTCCCGCCATTACCAAGCCTCATTATGCCTCTTCTTGGCGTCCTTGAATCCCCGACAGAGAAACTTCCCATTAAAAGATGGCTCTCCATCTTACATCTTTACCGTGGCCATACTTGGGACCAGGGACGCTATCAGAAACTTCGCAGTACGGCCCCCTGCAGCAAACCCCAGGGTCTCGTTGGAATAGCAGCGACCGGCTCATACCAGGCGAGAAGGTTTAATGGGGGACCTGAGATGGAGGGTCAGACGAGATGTAGCTTCTGACCGCTGGGGGCATGCTTTGTGTGTGGGTGGGGGGGGGGGGGGGGTGATGGGCCGATTGAGATACTATCATTGGAGTTTCCTATCGTTTTATATTTGTCATGTACATCCCACCACAGGCTAAGAAAAGGCTAAGAGACTAAGCGGGTAGCATGCAGCGTGGAACATCGTCATCCTTCAGCTACATTTACAAGGGGCAGATGGAGAATGGCATTTGACAATGATGTCTGATGTCTATTTTAATTTAAAGTATGCTGTAATGTATAACATTTAAACCATAAAACTATAATACTCTGACCCTCCTCACTACATTGGTGCTGACAGAATTAATAAACAATGTGATTTAAAACCTTTATCCCCAGATCACTGAGCCGGAGTTCAGACTCATTTCTGGAGAGTGAGTTACGATGAAGGCGCTGCTGTTAAATAAGGGCTGTCTTGTTTGATTTAGCTTTCTCCTGGAGGTGTCAGAGGCCGCGAAAGGCAGCGGATGTATTCAGCCACTCTGGCCCTGCCAGCCGGGCTAGTGTGTGGGGAGACTGCACACCAGCTGTGCTCACAGGCACATTTGACACACCGTTGATCCCTCACAGAGTTGGGGGGGGGGGGTGGAATTTGATCTGAAACACCTCTGGTTAAGTGCCCATGAAGTGCTCCTAACGTGCCTGCTGTTTATTAATACACCCCCCAATGTGACAGCCGCACAGGATTATGGGCCGTCGCGTGGTCTCTCTGCCACATCGCCCCTGTTGCCAGGCAGCATCGCGGCTCTCCAAGGACTGCCTTCCCCAAACTGGGATGTTAGACCTGGCTTTGACCGCGAGCGGGTCTGTCTGTCCCTGACAATAGAGCCCTGTGGAAGCGTGGGCTGGTCGCGCTCACGTCTTTACAGGATTTCGGCTTGAGTGATTGCTTGTAAATGCCTGTAAGTGCATATAAACTGGCGCCACAAATTATGGAAGATGCACAGCTACAACAGCGAAATATGCTTTCACAAGCCTCCAGTCATTCTTGAGAGAATTTACCAAGCATTTGTTAGTAGGGCTGGCAAACAGCTGACCAAACACTGCTTTTATAAAAATATTTAAAAGTTGAGTAAGTTATTTTACAAAATGAGGAAGAATTATTTTCCATGCATTCATACAGCAAACCACACTACGAACAACACCACCATAAAACTTTTGACACAAGGTCAAAATATGTAAACAGCTCATTTTTAACATTGTGTGACTGATACAAATTATGGTCAAAATAATGTGAACACCTATATTAATTTGATCAATTTTAATTAGGAATTGCCTAAATAAGCCACGCCCGTTGTGGACACAGGAATGAGACGTGAAAACTCCAGCCACATTAACAGCAGAATGGGTGGTTGTACACAACAGGTTAGTGACTTTCCACTTGGCACCACTGTAGGGTGCAACCCTTCCAAAAAGTATGTTTTCCAAATTTCTGCCCTGGTCAGCAGCAAGTGAAGTAATTATCCAATAGAATATTCTAGGGGCAAGCTCAGTTGTGACGTTTCATGCCACACAAGCTCACAGAAAGGGACCTAACATTAAAACCCAACCTGACTGGCAGCAAATCCCACCAGCATCTAATGGAAAACAGTCCCAGAAGAGCAGAGGCTATTACAGGTGAACCAGCTCATACCCTTCACCTCATACCCTTGGTTTCAGAATGAGATCTCAGATGGATGATGATGTCCCCATACTTCTGGTGCAGAGTGGCATTAAAATGGCTAGAGAACCTGATCAGGTTCTGATCAGTGAGTCTTATGGTTCCTACATAGATTATGTAGGAAGCAATTATTGAAATTTAAAACCAAACAAATTCACTTAGTTTTATGTTTAATGGAAATTGTAATTTTGCATAAATGGCTTTACAGGCAAATTACTGTAATAATAAATAAATAAACACACAACCAGATAAACAGATAAAGCAAACAAAACATCAATAATATTAAGGGAAATGTAACATGTGAGACGCAAAGGAAAGAAGTCGATGGATTAATATGGGATCAGAGAATGTTCTGGGTCCTGAACTTTGGTGAATCCATGTACACAGAACAGAACTTAGTGACAGGGAGAGAGACACTTAAAGATAAGGATGAAGACTAAAAACCCTGCAAGGAGAAAGAAAGACAGAAAAGACGAGATCATGTCCTTCTTACACAACTGAATGCTCCTGACTGACTGACAGCCGGCACAGAATGTTCTGGGATGAGTCTGGCCCTTCTCTGACAGGCCGGCCGCTCTCTGAGAAAGGTCACGGCAGATTCATTTCACGCTATACAAATGCATCCTGTCAAACATGCTGAAAATAGAAATCTTTATTTCAAAAATTGAAGTACTGAGACAGCAGTCAAGAGGAAGATTAAATTATTATCATTATGAAACTTCAGGGTGTCTAAAAAGGAATACCAGCAGCGAGGTCATGAAGTCTGCTACGGAGGATGCCTCCAAGTTAATGAGGCGTAATAAACCACTCTTTCTACCTGTGCGGACTGGAACCGTACCTTTCTGGGAAAGAGAGGAACAGCAGTTTCAGTAAATCCAAAGACCTTAACCAGGGGTTTAGCATGAACCAGCCTCTTTTTGTTAAAAAAGCTTCCCAAGACGCTTAGTCGTCACACCGACGCACGCGGCCGGGAATCTGGTCCGTCACCACTCCTGTTTCTCCCCTGGGAATAGTCTGAGTAAGCCCAGGGTTAGGCCCACACAATGGGAAACCAGAGACGCCGTATTGGATGGCAGGGCCTGAATACCGCTGCAAATAAAGGCAGGTCAGGGAGGCGTCGCCCAAGGCTAACCCTATTCCCGGGCTGCTCCTCTGTGTCCATGGGGCATAAACCTGAGGACATGTGCTGGGCTATACCTGAGGACATGTGCTGTGCTATACCTGAGGACAATACCTGAGGACAAGCGCTGTGCTATACCTGAGGACATGTGCTGTGCTATAGCTGAGTACATGTGCTGTGCTATACCTGAGTATATGTGCTGTGCTATACCTGAGGACAAGTGCGGTGCTATATCTGAGTACATGTGCTATGCTTTAGCTGAGGACATGTACTGTGCTATACCTGAGGACATGTGCTGTGCTATAGTCATACCTCAGGAGTCACTCCATGTGACATATTGTGATATGCGTAGTCTGTCAGCTACAACGTGGATTTTCTGCCATTTCACTTAACACAGCATGCAGTGTAACAAAGCACCTGTAGCATGAGCTTGGCTGGTTCCTCAGGGAAGGCTGTTACTTCAGCAAATATCCACTTGAATAAAAGGGGACATTTGAATAGAAGTGTTTTCTAGTCTTTACTATGAACACCTACCTGGACCAACTTACCTGTGAATGTTTATAATTGCGTGATGTATTTATAAATCAGAACCTGACCTTGGAATTTCACTAAGTTCATTTTTATAAAACGCAATTGTGCTAATTTGGTATTTACTATAAGTGTAACTTTGAGTTTTTGTGCCATTGCATGGGTATAAAGACGTTCCTCGTGAGTGCCAGTCCGCGATGCGTGGATGCTTCAGTCAGGTCCATGTCTCGCAGGGCCACCCACTGTGGAACACTGGAGAGTCCGCAGGGCTTCAGGGCGGCCTGTGAGAGTTGCCGGAGAGGCTGGTTGTGCTGGTGACAGCCCACTCGTGTTACCGAGAGCATGATCATGGTTATTTTTACAGCCCTCCCGGCCATGTAAGTCCTTCCGCAGAAACGGCCGGCTCCTTACCACCCTGAAGAGCACGGGGCTACAGAAGGGTACTGGCCCCCAGTCTTGCTAACTAGGGTATGTGGATAAATGCTGAATGAAATCATTTAAAAAAACATAAGAGGGAAGTATCAAAGTAAGAGAAAACAACATAGTACCAAATGTACTGATTTTGTTTCATCCATCCGCTGCGGAGAATGCGGAGGCTAGCCCACGGAGCGCGGGCAGGAGACCCCGAGTGCGGCCTGCTGGTCTCGCTTTCAGCCTAAGCCGAAATGGTCCGTAGGCATCGTTCTTCTAAAACTGTACTCATTTACTCGCTCTCTAAGAAAGGATTTGGAGCGCTAAACATTAAGCTGTGACGGGCTGGTGCAAAATGGACAAGATCTTTTACAGTTTATGCCCTTTCTAATGCTTCTGTTTCTGGCAGGTTCTCTAACCCTGTAACCGGTAAATATTTCTGTTAGCTGGCATGGCTGCTCAGACGCTTTGGGGACTCAGCAGCAGAGTTACAGATGTGACTTCCAGGCACTTTGCAAACTGCTTTACGTTCTTTTTCATGTGCCATCTGTTGAGTCTGCAAGCACAGCATGTACTTCTTTATAAGGGGACCCAAGACTTTCTTTTTCATTTCTGCATGAAATATGATATTTTGAAAACGGATCTCCTCGGCTTGCTGGTGTATCGCTCCATTTATTCTGGGGGCAGGAAGCCTTTCCAGCGATATCAGCTGCAAGCCTCCAAATCTAAATGCAGCAAAGACATTATGATGCTCGAGCCCTTCGAGAACCAGTGGAGGTCCATATATACCATCCGCTGTGCAGTTACAGGATAGATTTGGCTCAGTAATTACCGTACATGCTGAGTATCTGTCATTCCTATATCTGATGCAAAAAGACCAATATTGTGCATCGTATCGACATCCTGCCCAGGGTGTCTATTGTGCCCTGTCCCTCCTGGGATGGGCTTCGGGGTAACCACAACCCTGCATGAATAAATGGTTATTGAAGGTGGATGGATGGATGGATGGGTGGAAGGATGAAGTATCACATGGAAATAAACTTTTAATCCTTGTCTCTTGGGTGCCCGTAATTGTTTAGGTAAGCATGTGGATTATTGTAAATGCTGATAAAAGTACAGCTGTCTTCAGCAAAAAGCTGGATCTCCTCACAGTGTGATTATAGGTCTTGCAGTGGTAATCATCAGCATCATTTCCATTTGTTTGTGCAAAGGATTGATTTGGCATTCTCGATTAGACGAACTGTATCATTTACAACAACACATTAACCAAAACATTTACTAATACAAACACGTCCCCGATATTCATAATTCATGTCTGTGCACCTCTCAGAAGCCACTTCATGGTGGGAAATAAGTAAATAGATCTATTGTTTCACAGCACTAGGTCATATTTTCCCTGTATCATAAAGTGAACCTTCACCTCATTCGCAGTCAGCATCGCTTGACTGTAGAACGTAGAAAAGAGCCACATCATGGCCAAGCAGATACCAAGCAGACGTCAGACCAATAAGTTTACCTCTTAGTATCTATCCTCATATTTGTGATCTTCCTGAATTGTGGATGGAGATACAAACGTCGTCTACTGCTGTGATTGCTCTGTTTTTATGTTTATATATAAACCAAAAATATCTTCTGATTATCCAGTAAAAATGGTCCGCAGTACGTCTTAAAAACATCGACATATGTGCACTGTAAACACCAGCACGGAGACTTCAACAATGTAGCTCATGTTCCTTGTTCTTTACAGTTTCATCATACGATTGATCTTAGACTAAACTAAAACGTACAGTGCTGGTGACACTGACTCTTTGATCCTGAGCTGATTTATGCAAGGAACCTTTGTCCATGTGTTGGACGTCTGTCAGCCGCAGTGCAGCACCGCAGATTTCTCCATTGCTGTGCATGCATGCATGTTACAGTATCACAATTAGTCACACAGCCTGAATCTGTAGAGGTCAACAGCAATATGCATTTCTCCTGGGAGACCACTCCGAATATTTATCCCCAAACCTCTCGAAAGTACAAGGAGTGCAGGCTGGTCAGCTGCTCAGCACAGATATGCGACTGTCTATCCGATGGTCCCTTGGAGATCTAATTTTCACCAGATCACCATGGCAACAGCTTATCAATGCCGCTCTTTACATTTTAAACATCCAGCGTAAGTGGAGGCAGGGATACAGTATGCGATATTCTGTAGTACTGAACTATATGAAATGATGAGATACATTAGCATCAGTGTGTATTTAAATGGTTCTGTCGTTAAGAGTCTGCTTCATGAAACGAGATTTCCACTTTGTACAGCGAAAAAAAACAGGGAATAAGACACTCAAGCATGTAGACTTCATGATTTAAAGTTGAATTGTGAAAATACCTTGGTTTGCTGTAACGCTTTTATTTTGACACGTATGTATTTGCATTTTGTGTTTTTTGGTCAGGGGTGTACACTGCAGAGATTAAGTTACCTTTGGAGGGGAAAAGCAAGCTGAGAGCTACTGGCTTCATTCATGCCCCTTTGCTATTTTACCCTTACGAAAATGAACCATGGTTTTACTGTGTTTTTTGGGTAGCCATGAGTTTATGACTATGGTTTTTATCATGGTTTCACTGCAGTTACCATGCAGCGCTATAAGTAATCCATAGTAGTACCACAGTTACCATGAAGTGCTATGAGTAAACCATGGTAATACTATGGGTAGAAGTTTAGTAATCATAATTACCATGAGGTACCATAGTAAAACCTTGGTTACTGTAAAAAACCCATACCCAAAACCCAAAAAACCATAGGAAACCATAGTGAATTTCCGTAAGGGTACCCATCATGCTAGGCGGCTGGGCCAGCAAGCTCAAGCTCTGTGCTAAATGATAAGGTACCCCCCCTTCCTCAGTGCCGTTGTCAGTAAGCTACCCACTGCCGTACATGGGCAAGCTGAATGGTGAATGGCCCTTTCACCAGTGACTGATAGCAAATGCACCGCTTACTCCACTCAGAAATAAGAGTTTTACCCTCTCCAGTGGGGGCACTTCAGCTCAAAGGGTAACACTGCGGCCTAACACTACCAGGGTTATGGATTGACTCAGGTACTGGCTCCTGCTTGTTCTCCCTGCATTCATTTGAGTTTATACCCACTGACTAGGGGTCTATGGGTTAGTTACTCTGTCCCTGTAATGGGCTAGCCTTCTCCTCTGGGTGTACCCTGCCTCCTGTGATTGGCTGGCCTTTTCCTCTGGTTATACCCCGCTATGTGTGATTGGCTGGTCTTCTCTATTGGGTATACACTGCCTCCTGTGATTGGCTGGCTTTCTCCTTTGGGTGTACCCTGCCTCCTGTGATTGGCTGGCCTTCTCCTCTGCTTGTACCCTGTCTGATGTGATCGTCTCTGCCCTGACTGTGTCCATAAATCAGATAAATGCTTATGGAAAATGGGTGACTTCAGACATCCAGCTCAAACACACCAGTTAGCTGCAACATTTTGAATAAAACATGAATAACGCTCCATATTGCTGCAGTCATCTTGTTATAACCAAAATATTTTATTGAAGGTCAACAAATTCAAGCCCCCATCTGTCTTTGTTACACCATGTGTCCTCAAGGACAAGGAGCACATTTACAGCTGTTGCCCCACCCCCTGCCCGGAATGGCTGATGTGTATCTACCAGCCAGGGGCCTATATTCTTCAAGGGCCTGAGTCACAGTGCTTCGTATCAAAGAGCCCCCGGATTGCCGTCTCCACGCGGCCTTTGATAAAGCAGCAGGTGCGAGATTAGGTCCCCGGGGGGTGGGAAACGCGTGGGCCGAAATCCGACACGGGTGACGCACCGAAACCGAGCAGAGAGCCTGTCAGGCGCAGAGAGACCCTTACCAGCAGCCAGGGGGCCTAGAGCACGCCTGCCACTACACATCCCAGACACAAGAGCACTCAGCCTCTCAGCCTCTGACCACGTACTGTGGAGACAGCGAGCAAAGCTACAGATCGCATGGCACTGGATGGCCCCACCCAGAGTCCACTGGTCTGGAAGCGTTCTGAAGGGCGGCCAACTGGAAACCAGTCCCTAATGTCAAAGAGACCACAGAAAGCATACAGAGAGAGAGAGCCGACGCACCATGGAGGACAGGCCTGCTGACGCTGATGGAGATCACAGGCAGGCCTGCCTGGAAAGAGCAACAGAACGGGCTCATGCACTAAGGCTCACAGGAACGGCACACGTGCGCATCTTGCCGACGCCGTCCCTCATGCACTGAGGGTCACAGGACGGCACACGTGCACATGCCTCTCTCATGCACTCAGATGAAACATTCCAATGGATGCTTGCATGACATCACACATCCCTTAAGAGAAGGGAGGACCGGAAAGTACTAGGACTTGTTCACTTGCTAGGGTGGGCGGGGGGGTGGTTCCTGAAGGACCTTGACAGGTCGGCCCGGACCTGTGGTGCGTAAGGGCACCGTCAGCAAGGGGGGGGCGTACCCGTAGGAGCAGGGACCCGCTTTCACTTCCATGGAGTGACGGCCTTGCTGAGCATGTGGGGGAATCGACTCTTATGTGCATAACATAAGGGGTCTGGTCAGAGTGGGGGACGGGGGGGGGCGATCTAATCATCAGAGAGAGCACAGGGACTGAGATCATAGAAGGCAGGAGCGGACCCATTACTACACATGTTCTTTCCATTACTGGGAGGACTGGGACGGCTTTCAGAGGAAGCATGAGGTCACCCCTCAAAAGCAAATATTCAGATAAATCTCACATGAGGAGGTACGCTGTGGAGCACAGGCATGTGACCCGGAATGGGAGGAGTCTTACAGGTATGACCTGGAATGGGCATCCAGGTCAGGCCATTGACCATTACATCCCGGGCAGGGGCAGAGGCTGCGTGAGGTTCCCTCATGGGTCCTCATGGGCCTAATGTGACGTGATAAATGCCAAACCAGATTCTGGTGGGGCTTAAATACATCCAGGAGAATGAGGGAAACAGCTTGCATCACCACAGATGAACGAAATGGATTGTGACTGGAGAGCCGGGCACGAGGAGCAGCTGCTGCACCAGCAGGAGACAAGAGCCGGACCCAGGCAGAGATACAGCCTCAGCGGCTGCCGCCACAATCGCCGGGCCTAAGGACCTTGGGACTGGAGTAGGACCAGGGGAACGGGGCTCAGAACCAGCTGTTGCCAGTTTGTAACATCAAAGAAAGCAGAGGGACCTCATGGTGAGAGAGTGGGCACTTCACAGAGCGCAGTAGATGCCACAGACGGCCTTGCCTTTAGTGATCAGCGTGGGCCCGTCTGCTAACATAGCAAGGCTGGAACTCCAGTGCTCCTCTACCGGGCAGCCGCTACCCCGGCCGGGCGACAGCCGAGCTGTGCTCTGAGCGTGTAGTATCGCCACCAGACACAACAACCGTATTTGGGAGAAAGGTGAGGGGCACTGTAAGTGGGCTGAGCGGATGTAATCATAGACGCTGACCTTGTTGAATCCTTCTGTACTGTTTCCTGGGGCCTGGACCACCTACAGGGGCTTCCCCAGACACACTGCCGGCGTAAAAATGGCAGGAAAACACTTGGGCAAACAACATATTCAACTACAGTGAAGTACTGTTCCTACTTCTCAGTAGGAACTCGGACCTCTAAGTCATTCAAGTCTTAAACATAAAAACCGAAATAATTCTCCAGCAGGTGGCAAATTGGCCCAAGTTCTCTCATACTCACTTCTGTGTACCTACTCTACAATTATACATTATGTAGTTGCTCCATAATTTTTCCTCTATAAAAACCTACCTTGTAAACAAGGACCCCATTTATAATGAGCCAGGGGACCCAGTTTCAAACACATTTGTAATAAGAGTAACTGACACAAATTTAACTATTAAAGTTCAGGTACTGTCTGGAGCTTTCCCTGCTGTTATCATAACCAGACAGCAGTGGTACCCCGGCGTCCCTGAGGTCCTGTACCCATTAGTTAAAGCAAAAGCGAATCCTCTCCTGCATTGAGGACGTACGAGCAAAGAGATGGGAGGAAGGAACAGAAGTGGAGACGAGTTCAACCAAGCAATTAGGGGGACAGGGGAACAAAGACAACAAAAAGAAAAAGAAAGACATCTGTTTCGGCATCAGGGGAAGAGAAACACAGGAAAGCGAGGCGGGCGGTGGGTCTGGGAAAGGGCCACAACAGGGTGGGAAGCCGGATATCATTGCTTGGGAGTCCCTCCTAGGGGCTGATCCCAGTCTTACAGGAACGGCCGCTTGGAACAGGTGAGCCTAACAAACAGGAGACCGCCACAGGAGCGAGGCCGTAACCAGGATGCACTTGGACGCACTTCCAGAGCATTCTGTCAGACACGGTGGCCTCAGACTCTCAGGCCATCTTCACCAGCTGACCTTTTTAATATTATGTAACCACAGTGTTACCCATATTTGTGTTTCGGGAATGTTCACAAGAAGGATGTTATAGGTCAGGGGTGCCCAGCACATCAGTATCACCAGTATATCGCAAAAACAGTGCCGGTAGATTGCGCAACACGCAAAAAATTGTTTAATTTTAATGCCAAAAAAGTGTGAGCACCCCTGCTATAGGTTATGACATCAGTCACAACTTATCAGTCATTGTGTAAGAAGTTGTATGGTGGATAGATGGATCACTCAAACTTTAGTCCATTCCACTCTTAGGAAGACTCCATCCCATAGTTTTCGTACTGCCCCATTGCTGCCCTTAATATAGAAATAATTTATTGTTTGCACAATTTTTTGTTAACGAGCATCTTAATTCACATCTTAATTCACACCATTATTTGTTCTCATTAGAAAAGTGGCCTTTCAGTGCAATTTTTAAGCTCATCAATGTAACATTGACTGAACAGTACATATATTTTACACACATCCAAGGCTGTAGGAGAAGGTTTGTTACTGGGGGAACATAGTTTTATATTTTTAATGTTTTTTTGGGGGGAATGAATGAACCCAAATTAAATATTGGTGGGGGGGAACACATCCCCCGTTTGCCCTGGTGCGTGCGCCCCTGCACACAACCACATTAAAGCTTCCTTCAGTAAGCTAAGCTCCTGGCACCGCCCACAGATGACATCATCTTGAATTCAAAGCGTTCCAGCGGTACCTGTCCTAACATAGCCCGATTTCTATACAAAGCCGCCATCCCAATTCATGTTGACAGCTGCTCTTGTGCAAAGCTGAAATCCCCATTTCAATCCCACTTTTAAAAACATATACAAAGCTAATGTTGTTTACACAACACATACTGCCTGTCAAATTATGGCCAAGTCAATTAATTGCTTTCCTTTATACACTGGTCTTTTGAAACATGCTTTTTACTATCCAATTAGATGTAACACCCCCAGCCCCTTAAACACAGTAGTGGGAGGGGGCAAAACCCTTAAAGCATGGTCTGTCTGCTGATTCATTTCTGGATGTTCATAGAAACACCAGTCCCTAATTAAGTCGGTTCCAGGGTCCTAGTGCTAGTCCAATGGCTCTGCATAAGAGCGGCTGACGAATCATCCCGCGGTGGTTTCATTGCTAAACACATATAGTGTTTGTTATGCTGGGTGTGAGCTGGAGGGAGCAGGAGCTTCCTGGCGGACTGCTCTCCTGCTAATTATGGGACACGCCAGCTTCGCCGTAAATGTGTGCCTGAGATCTTGCGGCTTTGTTGACAGAGCTCACTTCCCCGGCACAATCTGGTGCGAACTAATGCTAATTATCCTCACTTAAAAACAAATGAAAAAAACTCAGCTGTAATGATTATACCCATTAAATCAAAACCAAAGCAGTCTACCCATATGCTACTCTATCGTTGACTGAAGACACCCCACAAAGATTAAACCACAAGGCATTCTTTTACAGAGAGAGCCCAACGAGAAGAACTCAGTGTTGCCTCACTTTTTCATAACCTGAACCTCTCCTGTCCACAGGCTTGACCTTACCTCATACATAATAACTTCCCATAAAAACTAGCAAACTAGATTAACTACTCATTATGCTTGAAATAATCCCTTTCATTGGCCTCTAAGGCTCTTGCTAAATACTTCTTGTGCAATGAAGAGCTGCTAGTTCTGGGCTGGGTTGGTTGTATGTGTGTGGCTGCGTCTGAGGGTTCAGTCCTGCCTAACATCTGGTTGGATTGACCTCTATCATCATGTCCTTCCTGAGCACTACACCCAATCCAGGGCCCCCATGTGGCTTGGAATTACACGGAGGAGTAACCTCCTCCCTCTCACTTACATCACCAGCATCCCCACTGACCATCGGTGGCTGGAAATGCGTCCGTTTCCCGTCTGTTGTCTTAAACACTGCTGGGGTCGCGACCTTTGTCCTAAACAGTGCTGCTTGACCTAGGGCAAAAGGATATGCAGTTTGGTGGGAGAGGGGGGATACCGGTCAGGGGTCTTACACTGCTGATAAAACAAATTCAGCTGAAGAAACTCCAAAGGACCTCAGAGCACAAGAAATGCGGATGGGTCTTTGGTTTGAAAAGCCAATAGATCCATATTCGACCACAGCTTTTTGAAAAAGTGTCAAGGTTTATGTTTAACAATTAAGGGGAAAAAAATCTAATTAAGTGAAGGCTAAAAGGAGGTCTTTTTCACTGGCCTTAGTCTTTGCAGTCCTTTGCTCTCCTCATCTTACTACGTGATACTGGTTGTGGCTCTTGTTGTGTTAGAATGTGTGTGAGTAAGTTCCTGAGTTTGCATGTGCTGCATTTGCCTGTTTCTGTCTCTGTTCCCGGTCTTGCTCTCTTCCCTACCTGTTCTTTAGATTTCTTGTGGGAGGTCCTTGTTAGCCTAGTGTCCTGGTTCAGTCTTATTTAGTTATTTAACTCTGCGTTTCCCCCAAAAGACCCCGCATGCTTTTGTATTTTTGTTTTGTTCATAAATCCCGTGTTTCTTGGAGCCGTAGGTGGATCGACGCCTCCCTTGCGCCGGCACCCTGCCCTGCCACTGTGACAGCTGGGGTTCCTCTCTCTCAGCCAATCAGGAGTCAGAAGCTACTTGTGTAGGATTCCAAAGTCAGTCTTTATTGCATCCTTTCCGGCTACGACCAAGTCTGGATACCCTGCAGGAGGGTGTCTAAGGCTGCCTTATGCTGGCCCTTAGTGTCGCCACCGTTATTTCTTTTCCCCTTTGTCTCTGCAAAGTTTTTTATACATTTATGGCATTAAGTCCAGAACTAGGGTAAGTCGTTCAAGGACTCCATGGTCAGTAAGCCTAAGTGCTTTCTTACTTGATTGGCTAGACACTGCTTTTTGTTGTATGGCCCATCACACGGCCACTTCAAAGCTAACATAAGGTGCAAATACATGCTTATGGTTACACCTTTGATGGCTACACTGTGGCACAGTAAATAGCACACATTCTCTAATGGTTACACGGTCGCATTCTCTACAGGTTACATTGTCTTCTACAGATTACATCTAATTACTGTCCTAATGATTACATTCTCAGTGTTATAATATTCCGTATCACAGTTACAAGATATGAAGTAATATTCATCTTTTCATTTTTACTAAAATTCAGCTTCCGCAAATCTCAGGCCATGCAGTATGGAAAAATGACCTCACCTTAGGTTTTAGTATGATGCCTGTTACTTTCCTGCACCCTGTCTTCTCTCATAAACACACCCTAACTTTCCGGAAAGAATCACTAACACAAACACAACACACATAAAATAGCGAGATCTTCTCCTAGAGACCCACAGAAATAAATATAGGGGATTTACTGAATCCATTTCTTAGCAATAAAAGGGACTTTCTGCCTGCCAGCTCTGTTTATGAACTGATTGATTCTGGTAACTTAATTTACAGTCTTTTCCAAATAAATGCCAGGTCTGGCCCCATTTTTTGACGGGCTTCTTATTCATTCTTATGCCCTGACGGTAAACACAGCGGGATGAGAATTGTGACAAACACTATTTACTGCTGCTTCATCAGCATGGCTGTTTGTGCTATGCTGTTAACTAGTCAAACTAGTTGCCATTTGCACAATAAATTAACAAGATAATCTTTATGAAATAGATCAACTAAATTCCACCATTTCACATCTTTTTTTGATTAAATGTTTGTTATTGTGATGTATTGTGCTCATACTAATAGTTCTGCTAATTTCCGCAAGTGGTATGTCCCAACTGTGTTGCTGTAGCAGACAAACTTACATACAGCAACCTAAGGAATCTGTGGGATGTTAAAAAACGGCCAGAATTGTTCGGGTATAAAGACACCAAGTGAAATTGTGTCTCAGAGTAATTGTGCATCCTCCTGCCCAGCACATCACAGTTATGATACGAGGTCTTCAAAGAGTTACGCTCTCCAGGCAAAAACTGTCAGAAAAACTTTAAATTATATGATGTAATATATTTATTGTATGTGTGTTCGTGTGTGTGTTTGTTTTTTTGTAAGCCAATATCATATTTTATACAATATTATAGAGAGGGGTAGTTCCTCCCCATCTCAATGTTGAGGGGGCTTGTCCCCCTGTCTGCCCTAAATCTATGCCTATGCTCTAAGGGATATGTACCTTTGGCCTGAATGTTATGGTTTCAAATCCCATAGCCATCTGAGTACTAATGTCACCACCAGAGGTGGGTAATCCAGGTCCAAAGAGTAAAAATCCAGACCAGGAAACTACCGGTAGTTGAGCACTCTGTGACTGAGACTCTTAATACTCAACTGGTTGGTTGAAACATAATCCTGGTTTGGATTTTTTTACTCTTTGGACCTGGATTACCCACCTCTGGTCACCAGTGGGCCCTTGAGCAAAGCCCATAACCCCACCTGCTGCAGAGACACCTGATGCTGGCTAACCCTGTTCTCTGACCACGAGACTTGTTCCCGCCTATATGTATGTCTGGGTTCCATGCAGAGCAAGATGGGGTATGTGGAGCCACTCACCTCCCCACCCCGACGAATAAAGCAGCACTGTTCTGTAACAGCAGCAATGTAAATGTAAAAAGGTACAGAAGAAATTCAGCCGGGTAGAACCTGACGGAGCTGAACCTGCTGAAGGAACAGAGGCAGTTTCTTTAACAGGTAGGTCACGGCATGCCAAGAAATCCGGGATGAACTTACTATGGCGGTAAATTGCATGACAACAGTGGAAAGAAATCTTTTTTGAAGTGAAGAAAAAGGCGGACTGATTTAAAACTGGATGCAAAGAGAATTACGGGCTTTAGGGAAGAAGCAGATGCCCACAGAGGAGGACTTGGCCAGGGCATTTCGCCCCATTAGATGAAAGGATAGCCTGCATTTTCAAAAACACCTGACTCCCCGCCCTTATCCCGCTAATCTGTCTCTCGCAGAGCGTCCCGCAAATACAGGCGGCTTGTTAATGCTTCCATATGTTTCACAAAAAATCTGCAAGGCTTGTCTGTACAATAAAACTGTAAAGTTTTACTAGATGCTGGGACTTGATCTGTACCTCTTGCCACCCAGCCTGTCTACCGCAGACGAAGACGGTAGCTGACAGGTTTCCAGAGAAGTAGGAAGATAAGTGTTGGGCACCGGGGGGCTGAAATGATGGACTAAGTTTAAGACACAAGGAAGTTTTCTACGGTCAGTGACAAAAAAAGTTAAGCACTCAGACGGAGTGGTGGAAATGAAATGAATCTGCACGTGGTGAAAGGTCATGTGACTGTGTTGCAATGATTATAATATCAGCAGAGTTGGCAGCATGGGCACACTGCTGGTCCCATGTCAGTAGGGTGTGGCACCACCCGATACATGCGGTGCTCGGTAGACCCCCAGTATCGTACAAACGGTGGTTTCAGTTTGACACATAATGAGACAGAATGTAATGTAGTACCGTCTGAATAATGCTATTTATGCCACCTGGGGGTATAAAACTCGGGGGGGCCAGGGAATCTGTCTTTGATGTGCCATGGGAAGTTCCCTGTAACCAAGACCCCAGTGCTGGCAGCATTTATCAATGAGCTGGGTGCAGGGTCCTGTTTACAAGCCGCTTCGCCGAGGGGGGGGTTTATGGACGTAAATCACTCTCCATAAACGGGACGGTACAATCTTGGTACCCAAGTTCCGTTATAATTGCCATAGTGCCTATTAATCCCCATTATTTACAAGCTGTTGTGAGTAATCATGGGCTTCACAATGAAGCGTCACCTACACAAATCATTCAGGTTAATAGATCACATCCACTAACCGCGTTACTAATCCAGTTACTTGGAAGATTAACTAAATGATAACACCAAAATGAGTAATTATACTGTTTTAAACCGAAACCTGACATTAATGCTAAGCGTTGATTTAACATGAACTGTGTTTTATGTAACTTGCTAAGGACCCATCCATCTTCTGGACCAGGCCTCCGGTACTGTGCTGCACTAATTCTGGAGCTTATCCCAGGAACCATGAAGCATGAGGCAGCAGACACCCTGGATGAGATTCCAGTCCAAATCTGGGCATACATTACTGGCAATTTATATGCCTAGCTGCATATTTTTGTACTGCTGGAGAAAATATGCATGAAAACTTTATAGAGAGTTAGAATCAAACCTCACAGTCTGGAAGTGTGAGGCCTCATCACTAACCCACTGAGTTTCTGGACTTCTTGGGACCTGTTTTGATATTCTGTAGCATCAAGCCATAAACCGGGAGAACAAAATCCTGTGAAGTACAATAGTTGCGTGGTACTATTTAATTTTCATTCATTTATGAGGTAAATATTGTTCAGGTCGCATGAAAATAACATCTGAGCCCTGGCGGGGCTCATAACTAAACCCACTTCTGGGGGGATCTTCCAACACCACATCAGGGATTTATTTCACGGGAGATTGGCCCCTTCCGCTGATAGTATACAGGAAAGGCAGGGCATGCTCCAAACAAAACAACTTCCCAGCAGGCCTTGATAGTGAGCCCTTTACGCATGAGCTGTATCTCAGATTGTATGCTATTCTTGGTTTTTTAAGCATGCAATACATATCCAGACATGGATGCAGTACTAAATCTGCCTAAAAATGCACAGTGATGGACATCATCCAAAGAGACCAGCCCCAACATGCTTGGTGATGGGTGGAGCCAGGCACGCCGTGTGGCTTATTTTCAGCCCGGGAGTTTTTTGCCCAAGACCAGCCCATTTTGCCTTTATTCTGGGGGAACTTTGTGCATTTCTGCATGTATTTGTGTGTTTCTCTGTGCAGAGCAATCGGACCCTATTGTGTGTGTGTGCGGGTTTCGCTATGCTTGTGAGGACCAAAAGACGATGCTGCAAACCAAGTCCACCCCTTCATGGCAACGATATTCATTGGTGGCAGCAGCCTCTCTCAGCAGACACTGCAAAAAAAGTGAATGGTTTGTAGGACAGGAAAAGGAGTTCAAGGTGCCTCCCAATTCCCCAAATCTCGTTCCAATCTAGCACCTGTGGGATGTGCTGGACAAACAAGTCCGATCCATGGAGGCCCCACCTCGCAACTTACAGGACTTAAAGTTAACGTCTTGGTGCCAGATACCACTGGACACCTTCAGAGGTCTTGTGGAGTCCATACTTCAATGGGTCAGAGCTGACTCGGCGGCATGAGGTGGATCTTCACAACCGTAGGCAGGTGGTTTTAATGGTTTGGCTCATCATGTTTGGCTTAAACGTGATGTTTGCTATATAAATGCGAAGTATTTCATGTATAAACAAAAAAAAGGCCTGATTTATACGGCCTGCTATAAGAACATTCCACTTGACAGATGAGTAAACAGCTTGGCCGGTGTACAGTCAGTCTCTTCCCACTTTTACTCTGTTGTTCCTCTGGCATATCAAGGTGAACGTGACTGCAACCTGAACCACTGCTTTCAGCACTGGCATCAGATCCAGTGCCACTCACCTGGACCCAGAGCAATTTGCCTTCACAGCTGAGCAGAACTGACCACAGGAATTTGCCTTGTGTGTTTCTGCTTGATCACACAGCGACGGGAGGATGGGGGGGTAGTTCTAAGAGTTACCAGAGCTTGTAAAAATACATGCAGTAGGATGAACATATAAGTACAGTACTACTTAAAGGCTTTCTATGTTGCTCTGCAAGACATTTTGAGAAATCTTAGTTTGATAAAGAGGAACTGACATTTAATAAGTGACATACTCTATGTAGTTCATATTAAGTTGTAATACAATAAACAGTGCAGTGTATGTGCAAAAATATGTGAAGGTTCATTAGCTATGAGCAAAGTATAATATGGTATAAAATTAGTAGGGTAACAACCAAGGAAAATCACTAATAATCAGAGCAGGGCATCGGGTGTATTAAGGTGAACGTTACAGGTTACCGTCTACTCCCTACACCTCTGTTTCCACTAGAGAGTGAGAGTGAAGCTTGATCCTACCCAGGAAGCACAGGTCACAGAATGCCCTGAGAGCAGGGTTACTGTGACACACCCTAACTAGAGCCAGCGCGTTTCAGCAAGGGTACTGTGAGTGGCCACGAGTCTGCACAGGGTTATGCAATGGTTGTGAAAGGTCTTGGGATTCTTCAGTCCACTACAAGATAAATAGTCCACAGCTGAAGGAAAATTAAAACCATGTCCGCTCCGCCTAGACGTGGATATCTTTTGGAAAGATCCAAGACTGTGAGAATGGGAGAAGTTATTCAGGATGTCCGAAAGAACAGAAAAACAGAAGAATGTTCTCTGGAGTCTAAAATCGATCTAGCCGCACCCAAAGGCACAATGTTTGGCAGAACCTAGCGTGGAAACGTTTATCCCAAATGTGGAACGTGGCAGTGGGAGGGTCACAGTGCGTTGCTTAAGGATCAGAATGACATCGTCGAGAAAACCGCAGATTAAACATTCTGGAGACAAACATCAAGCGATGTGTCTGTGAGTTAAAGCTGTTGGGAAAGAAGTGGGGTCTGCAGCATTAGCAATTAAACATCAAGAAAGAAGTACTGTCAGTGTCGGCAGGACGTCAACCCGAGGGAAAGCGGTCCAGGACACATCCCACAGACCCGGAAAACTGAATTAGTCACAAGCAAAGGAGGACGAGCAAAAATCCTCAGATGAGACGTATGAGACTGACACTTAACAACTACAGGAAACGTTTGCTTATAGACATGAGGTCGAATGAGAGCCACACTCATTAAACTGAAATGTTCACTTGGTTTTGCATGCATGATGAATTTGAGTTTCTGTTACATGGACATAGTAATGTGATTAAAACTGTACATTTACATATGATATTTGTGTGCAAGTAATTCCACATCAAGTGGTCAGGACTGGCTTTGTCTTTTTCCCCATATTCGGCAGCACCTTTGAAACACAAAGACGGAGAGCACTGATGTGTTCATAATTCCCCTGGAAAATTCCCTCACAGACTTTGGATCTCTCTTCTAGTGAAACTTGCAGCCGAAAATGTAAGCCCGTTATTGAAAATAATGTCCCAGTTTAAGCTTTTAAATGTTTTTTCACAACTATTTTTGAATGACAGATTGAGTGCTGGGAATCTTTCAGCTGCTAATCTGTGAGGAATAATTGGGATTGAGTCATCTGACATGGGATGGCCTCGCGAACAGGCAAAAGCATCCTGTTAGAACAGCTTAGTTTGGATTTATTATTATCAGCATGATGGCTGCAAAAGCCTGGTGAGGGGTGTGGGGTGGGGAGGGGGGTCCTGCAGGTTTAGGTTACAAAGAAATTAGAAGTTATTAAGGATATTAAATTTGATTGCTACACTGACAGACCAATCATAGATGGACAGACAGACAGACAGATAGACAGATAGGAAAGCAAATATAAAAACAGTGTCATGCTGTATTGTGTGATGTAACTTAATTTGTGCACATATTAGACATTTTAAAACTTCTTCAAGACCAACATATGCTGTTTATTCTTAGAAGTATTAAAAGGTATTAAAATCCATCAAGCATGACAAAGTACTTCCCAAAAATGGATGGGATTGGAGATGGGGTATTTCTTCATAAATAAGAGATTATTATTCCAATTTGTGATGTGATCTCATAACCAGCCCTGTAAGCGAAAGCCAAGATTATGGCCCTACTTAATAACTACGGAGCCTGAAAACCAGAGATTGTGCTTCAATACATTCTGCAATCTGTGATTTCTGGAATTAAATCATGCAGACAGAGACATGGGGGGGGGGGCGCTGATGGATTAAAAATAAAATGACAGCCACAAAGCTCTGGTGGTTTAATAAACCTGAAATGCAGACCAAGACTGAGGAGGCCTGCTGGGGGTGTGGTCTCCTCAGTTCCTGCTTGGCTGAGTCATGCCTTTCGTCGTGCTCCTGCGAGTGGCTGGGATGGGCGGGCTAGCGGTTGGTGGCGGTGGGGCAGAGGGATCTCCGATACGCTCATTAGCAGACCCTGTCGCCTGCGCCTCACAGCGGGTCTGGCACCCTGCTGGCCGAGCAGCTCGACCCCGGCGGGGAAGAGGACACAGTCGCCTTTTAAACTGCCTAAAATGTCACATTACCCATGCCACAGGTGCACCAAGTCACACCAACAGGTGTCTTTCCTTCCCACTGTACATGCTCATTTTTGGTGGAAGCTAGCTATAGTGTTTATCAATATGCACACTTGACCGTATTGAGTTCTTGCGTACCCTTTTGACATCATCTTCCACTGCCAAAGTACAGTTCCAATACTCAAGAAGAAAAGTGCAGGGGACTGTAAAAATTCCCTGATGCCGTCCTTGGACCGTCCCAAATTTCAAGGATGCATCGGGTGTATCCTCTCCAAATGAGAACATTCCCATGATCCACTGCATCTCAAGTTCATTCTTGGGAGGAAATCTAGCAAGAATGCTCTAGCCAAGACCACAAGTACGATCACAAGTGCGTTCTTGGTATTGAGAAACACCCCTAGATCATAGCCCAATTGCTGTTTCCAATTAGCAGCTAAAACTCTGCTCCAAGTCTGTCTTTTTCCACCTGCATGTTACCTCTAGCCATGAGCCGACTGCGTTTAATCGGCTTCGACTGTGATAACTAGCGGGGAGCAAACCTACCTCAATAGACCACTTAACAAGACATTCCTTGCTGAGCGGATTACAAGCAAACAGGCTCTCTGAACGCTACAAATAACAATTAAGCCATTTCCACAGAAAAGCAAAACAGAATCATTTCCTGATTTTAGGCCACATAGACTGGTAATGCATTAAAACTTGACTATTACTGGAAATGGCTCTTAAATTAACCATATTGTAACTGCAACACACAATACTTGAGATGATGGCTGACTTCACTCAGCAGCTGTTAAAATATCTAACAGCAGTTACAGAATTCAAATTAACCTTAGACCAAGAAATTAATGAAAATGAATGGACATAAAATTATGCAGAGGTGTCAGTTGTAGGGAAAGTTAATTGTGACAGTCTGCCGTTGATAAATCACTGTTAAATGGTACCATCAGATGGTCCAGGTGTAATCCTGGTGATGCTGGGCTGCTTTATTCAAATAAACAGTGATGCCAAAGGAGACTGAATATATTACAGGCAGTTAAAGGCTTCTGGTTACAAAGGGCCATGCTTTGTTATAATGGTATTCAGCAGCTACACCAGAGTGTGCATCAAACAGCTATAGGTGTCTGGATTATGGGTTCTAGCAGCGTAAAAGACAGCAACAAGCTGACCCCCAAGCAGCGGGATTCAGGCGATGATGAGCCACAACTATGAAATAAAAAGCTAAGGGCCCAATTTGGCTCCATGTGGTGCTCAGCTGTTGTTGTCTGACATGACTGTAGGTCACAGCGTCTCACCTATCAAGAGACAGAATGTCCTTCACATCTCACCCAGTCACCCGAGGACACAGACGAAGCTGAGGGCCACGCTTACGGTTCAGTAAGCAGAGGAAACACTTCACTTTGTCCGCCTAATCGCCACAGAGAACCGACAGAGCCCCTGTCATCTCATCTGTCAAGGAGCCATCGGACTCTGCGGGGCTGCAGCATTCCCTCATTAATCTTTTAAACATCTTCTTGAACAAGGATGAACATTGCTGGATGTTGTCAGTCGTTCAATGTGCTTATAGCTTGTCCAAAGTCACCCTCCACCCTGGATGTTCACCCAGATCTTACCCTTCGCTTCTTCCGACGGTCGACAGTCCTAGATGCAGATTTTCTTGTCATTGACTTGAGCTGTAGGTGTCTGTTGCCAGTCCCAAAAGGCTCCTTCACAGGTATGCAGACATAAGCAGACTGGATGGAGGTAATGAAGCACCCTTTGGACTGACTTTCAAAATATCAATCATTGTCCCTGAAACGTTCAATGTGCAATCTACAGGTAACCCGGAAGCTCTTGTCGAAAATCAAAATCGGAGTTACTGAGGAATGCTAAGCTAGAATTAGCCTTATTATTAACCCATTTCCAAAGAGCTTACCTGTGCAGTGAATAGCATAATTTGATTACACTGAGTCACTGTGACTAGGTGACTATCCTAACAGAGGTGTACTTAGGAATTCTAACTGTGGGCCTCCTGCCAAATTTAATGTATAATTTTACATTTTCGAGGTCCCCTGTCAATTGTTGCCACCCCGCCCCGAATCTGCCAGGGTATTCATGCCCCTCCAGCAACCCTACACGGGGCTAAACAGATGTCACTCTGTCATGGTGCATTCATACACACCCATTCCCCCAGAATAATAACACAGAACCAAACATCCTGCCCAGGCTCTTTGTCTTTGCTGAGTGGGACCACACCGAGCACACTAACACAGAGCCTGGGCCCGATACACAAACCTGCAGCACCAGGACTTGTGAGGTCACAGCGTGGATCAGGATCAGGGCGGTGATCCTGTAAATGATCATCTAAAGGTGAAAATTTCTTTGAGATCTGATCAGTTGTACGGAACAGGCTGCAATTTGACAGTGAATTAAACCATCGAGTCTGCATCGTGTAATTGCAATTCTCTCAGAGGGAAGGAACTGACTGATGCAAATGATATGTAAGACAGCTAGAAGGTGTTCACTGTGTTCAACCCCCATAGCAAATACTTTTTAAGATGCATTTAACAGGTGTGGACTGGCATCCATAAAATCAGACCAGACTCTCTGTAAGGTGGATCAGTGATCAATGTGCTGTCTCTGCATGGCGAATCAGTGATCAATATGCTGTCTCTGCATGGCGGATCTGTGATCAATGTGCTGTCTCTGCATTGCGGATCTGTGATCAGTGTGCTGTATCTGTATTGCGGATCTGTGATCAGTGTGCTCCCTCTGAATGACTGATCAGTGATCTACTGTATGTGCTGTCTCTGCATGGCGGATCAGTGATCAATGTGCTGTCTCTGAATGGTCGATCAGAGATCAATATGCTGTTTCTGCATGGCGGATCTATGATCAATGAGCTCTCTCTGAATGACTGATCAGTGATCTACTGCATGTGCTGTCTCTGCATGGCGGATCAGTGATCAATGTGCTGTCTCTGCATGGCGGATCTGTGATCAATGTGCTGTCTCTGCATGGCGGATCAGTGATCTACTGTATGTGTGCTCTCTTCCGAAGGATGGATCAGTAATCAGTATAATCTCTAGGGTAGGTCAGTGTGCTCTCTCAACAGCGCGACTAATGTTTATTTTACAGAATGGATCAATGTTCTTTTACACACTATGTGAAGGTTAAAAATAAAGTTTCTAGTGTCTTCGGAGAGGCTGAAGACCGTGTGACACCTGGCTTCACTGCCTTTGGCACCAGAAGTGTCATGCAAATTTCACGCTGCTGCAATTACCCTACGCTACAAGCCAGGCAGGAGGTGGCATGGGCAACTGGACACCATCTGGCTGCAGGATGGCATGGGGTGCTGGGTACTCAACATGACTCACCCCGGTAAGAGCTGCGAAGACGAGTCCTGGCTAAACAACGGAATAATGAAATGTATGATAATCCACATTAACAGGACAGGAGGTAGCCTATAATCTAATAAATACTTTAACACCTTCCTACCTGCAGTGATTAGGCTCTACCCCTGGTGCTGTTATCCCACTCCTCTCTTCAGCGTGGATTCTGTTAAATACCAGTTGCATTTTCAGCCTGTCAGGATTGTTGTTACTGTGTTGCTCGGGTCGCTAGCCCTCTTCTCTGTCCATTCCACGCGGAGTACCTCTGAGTTCGTGGCAGAATGCCGTAGCTCCGCATCGTAGCCACGGCTAACCTTCATCCCGACATCCGCTTTCCAGCCAGTCATGTTATATTACCTTCCAGGAAAGAGCTGGAATAATACGATTACCAAAAGATGGACACGAGACCATCAGTGGGGGGCCATGTACAGGGAGTGGGCAGGTCTGAAGTCATGTGCATAGGTACATTTACCCCCAAGGGAAGATTTACTGTAGCTAACCCATGACTGATAACAGCGTGGTTTAAGTCAATACCAGCACTCAGTTTTATATATCACCCTCTACTCTAAATCTCTGCCAGCATTGAAAGGAGTGTTAGTTTCAGGATCATCTCAGATTCTCTATTAGAACCTATCCTAATGAGCTGGCTGCCTATTTAGCATAACTGTGCAATAAGAAAGAGGAGGAAGCAGTCGTGGAAGCTGACTTCCTGTTATGCGAGGAGCGCGTCAGGATTGCTGTGAAACATCTGCGATGTGCCTCGACGGAGTCCGCGATGGAGCCCACAATGGAGTCCCGATGGAGCCCTCGATGGAGCCCCCAATGCCGCCCCCGATGGAGTCCCAGACGGAGCCCTCAATGGAATCCTTGATGGATCCCTTGATGGAGTCCCCAGTATCCTCCATTAGCTGGCTCCCCCCCACTTCCTGACAAACAGGAAAGGCCCCCCGCCACTCTTTCCCGCTGTCCAAAGTCATCACTGCTCCCCATCCACATCCCCATTCCACACATCCATGATAGGATATTATTGTAGCCTAAGACCCGTGATGCACTTTGGCCTGTCAAATAGAAAGGGAGCATCTGCAGTGACATAAGTTACATCTTTGCAGAAGTCCCCTGGCAGGCTCTGAAAAAGCCACCTACTACACAGGAACACAAACGTGACGCAGAGCTTTCCATGTGTGCAGTTGGCTCGTTTCCCTTCGTTTGAGTGAGGCTTTCCCTGGGTACTCCAGTTTCCTCTCTCAGTCATGAGATTAGGTCGATTGGTGTCCCTAAATTGCCATTTGTGTGTGCGCGAGTGTCATAACAGCCCTGTGCTCTCCTTGTGTCAGTTCCAAGCTTGCCATAACTCCGGAATAGACGAGCCATACCAGCAGCCATACCACTTGCAGTTCAGGCTAGGTAATCCATCTGAAGGTAAGCAGCTTTGGGCCTGGCCAGCGCTTGTATGGTAAACCAGCTAGGAAACCTGGGCTGCTGCTGGAAGAGGTGTTGGTATGGCCAGCAGGTTAGCCCATCCTGGGGTCAATGTGGACCCAAAGCCCCAGTGCAGTGAAGAGATGTAAAACTGGAGTCCTGACTCTCTGAGGTTATAAAAGATCCCTGATTATGTTTTGAAAGCGTAGGGGTGGCACCCCGATGTCCTGGCTAAAATCGCCCTGTGGCCCTATCAAATCTGGCCTTCTAATCATCCCCTATATCTAACTGGTGAATTCTCTCCTGCCCCTTCACCACCTTAGCTACTGTGTGGTCAGCGTGCTGACACAGAATGGCTGCTGTTGCATCATCCAGGTGGGGGCTACACAGAGGTGGTGGTTGAAATGGCTTCCCATTGGTTCTGTAAAGCACTTGGGGTGTCTTGAAATCCACTATATAAAATTTATCCACAAGCAGTCACAAAAAAATTAATGAACGCTTCATAAGCTCATACCAGAAATAGCATCTACATTTAAGCAGAGGTATGCTGAAAGGTGGGCTGGCTCATGGCTGGAAAAGGATGCAGCACACCCACACTGTATATCTGATCTGTAATCAAAATACCGCGTTCACAGGACCAAGAGAAAGTGGCTGCACTTGTCACTACAGGGACCTGTATTGCAAAAAACATTAAAACGCATTCAATTAAAAACTAATTTGGCAACAATCAGCTTAGCTCACTGAGACTGGTGTGCATCAGGTGAAGATTGAATTTTCTCAACTGGTAACCTAATAACAATGGAAATAAGGACTCATTGCTTCTTCAAGTTCTGTGCCTGTGATCAGAAGGTTTCCAGTTTGAATCCCCGTTCTATAACAAGTAACATTTTAACCACTGCAAAGAATTAGTGGGTGACATTGTGGAACGTTTGTGTTGACATCCATTTATCTAAGAAAAATTTTCCTGCAAAATTAGTTAATTAGCATCTGTCATGGATGGGTTTATTGGTAAACAAGCCAGAATTAGCACCTCTGTGGGGTGAACGGTGTGGTAGGACAACACTAGGCTTTAGTTTTGGACCTGATCAAATGTTAGGCCTAGCCATACTGTAGCTCTGGCATAGTGCAGGCATACGGCAGCACACAAGCGTGGACAGATTATCAGGAGAAGGTACGGAGGGCATCCCATCCAGGCTGCCTCTGACCTTAGCCCTGATAGTACGGAGGGCATCCCATCCAGGTTGCCTCTGACCTTAGGCCTGAAAGTACGGCGGGCATCCCATCCAGGCGGCCTCTGACCTTAGGCCTGAAAGTACGGAGGGCATCCCATCCAGGCTGCCTCTGATCTTAGGCCTGAAAGCACGGAGGGCATCCCATCCAGGCTGCCTCTGACCTTAGGCCTGAAAGCACGGAGGGCATCCCATCCAGGCTGCCTCTGACCTTAGGCCTGATAGTACGGAGGGCATCCCATCCAGGCTGCCTCTGACCTTAGGCCTGAAAGTACGGAGGGCATCCCATCCAGGCTGCCTCTGACCTTAGGCCTCTGTTTCCAGTGCTTCAGATAAGCATAATTCCTAAAATGGATGAATCTGTGACAGCAAAGAAGGCTGATTAGGGGATTTATTACACAGAGTGAGAAAGGTTGCCAGCTGGCCCCGTTCGTCTGGTTTTCCTTTGAAATGACTTGCTTCATTTGTTTGTAGTCTTACAGCAGTAGCCCTAGCAGGCAAAGGGAGATTGTCCGTTTTCAAATAACATCTTGTGAGGAACTCGGGACACAGTCAGGTGACCGTGCCTCAGTTTCTCCCACCTGACTCTGTTGCTCCCAGTTATATACAAAACTTTGTCCAGTAGAACGCTGACTGAGGTGAGGGTTGACAGTCCGAAGCGGTTTCTGCTCCATTTTCCAGTTCCTGGCAAAATGATATCTTCTTGTGCCTTGTCAGTGGCCGTCTTCTTTTCCCCATATTTGGACGTGTCTTTCACATCCTGTCCATCCCCTCCTCCAAAGGGGGATCGTCAGTAACAAAGTCTGGGTCAGCGTTCCCAAATTCTGTTTTCACCACTGCTCCAGCCCGGCCGGCCTGTTCCCACCCCTGTCATTAGCGAAGGTGAATAACACTCCCAAACATGATTGCTACAACCTTTTCAATCTCGCCAGCAGTTATTAAATTAAGCGCACAGCTAATGAGTGGAAGCACTGGCCTTAGTGGGCAGCTCACGACAAGCAGCCAGGAACAAGCGTACCGCTAATCAGCATTACTGTACTTCCTTGGTGATTTAGAATTTGTAAATATTTTATTACTGAACTACTGAACACCATGAGTTGTTTTAATTTGGAAATAAGTTAATCTAGATAATAAATACACTGATGTTAGTACAAAGAGGAATATGAAATGTATTGAAAAGGGGTATTTAGGACATTTCTGCGGTGAGAAACAGAGCCTAGTCTAAAATACCCACGTGAAAGCAATACGATTTGTTAAAAAGTGTCAGAACATGCATTTCAGCTCATGTTTATCTAAGTCCTGTCCGGTTTTTAATCTTTTCCAGTAGCCTACATGCATGTGCATATGTTTCTTCCCAGCAGTATTTTGTATGTCGTATGATGGGTTAGGTCATTCTATTTGTCGGTAAATTTCAGTGTAGTGTTTAGTGGGGTAATTCTTTCCCATAAATATCCGTTTACGTTGTAAGTCTGCAGCGCACAGGATTAATCGGCAATCGTTTGAACCGATCGTGATTAGTTTACTATATGGCGACGAAGGATTAATACGGTATCTCAGACCACAGACTTCTGCTCTTCCAGTTGTACAGAAATCTTGTATACTGCCGACATTGTTCATTTGCATAGTAAATAAACAGATGTTTATTCATCTGTTCGAGCTGCGAACGAACCAGTGTCTGCCTAATGCGATTTAGAGAGACACTGTGTAGCTGCGGATTATGCCACAGCGAGCGGCCTCGCGGCTAGGACTTTCGGCTTTTATTTTCATATATTGGCTCGCTATTTCCAACTATTTACCACCTACGGAAGCTAGCTGGCTTAACGGAGCTTAAATAAACACTGGATTTAGAGAGATGGCCTGCTCCACTTTGCATGTGTAAGGGGTGGTCAGTGCTCTGGTGAAAACAGCTATGTGCTGCTGATAAAAAAATAATGAGGTCCCTAATCACTCGCATTGGTTTCCTAATTTCTGATGTTAAAGTCATAGAAATGCACTGCATAGAAATGGATGCAGTTCTCTACGTGTCATGCTGTGTGTTGCAAGGGCTCCCCCTGGTGGCCGTAAAGGATTTTACCTCGCTGTGCTTCCGAAGTTCTTCGCTATGGCTACTGCTTCTATAAATACGTTTTACCCCGTCGCTTAGCTGATTTTTTTTCATGTATCACGAGGTTACACTGGAAACAATCTCACCTCTCAGAAATTGTAGTTGAAGGGGCGGTGCCTATGTAGGACTGGGTTATGCAGAAACCTCGATTTAACCAAGAACATAACCTGGTCAGAGCATGTTAGAAACGCAGCGTGAATTGCCGTGGCAACATGCCTCGAGTAAAACCTAACTACCTTTCGTAGTACGGGTTAATCGCAAAGTTACACCACACGTCAAGTTACTCATAAACTTACCCCAATAAGCCAGTATCCCCACTTCATAGTACAGCCCCCAACTCGTGAAACAGACAAAGGCAAGCACTTTAATACAAAGAAACACTGGGGTAAACAAGGAACAGGTGCAAATCAATTAACCAATAAAAGGGGAGCACAGGAACAAGAGACAGGTGAAACTCACAGACCTAGGGATCACTACAGACAACAAAACCAGAAAACACCAACCAATATACCGGGATAATAAATGGAAGAGAGTAACCAAAACATTAAGGAGGGTAAACCTACAATTGACAAACTCAAAAGGGAAAGCGGAACACAAGGGAACAAAAGTACAATATATACAAAAGAACAAATCAAGTGGGCCTTGAATCCATGACACAGAGAATAACAGGGGCAGCACACTCATCCCACTGAGCCATGAGGCAGTCTGAGGAACAGGGCCACACACTCATCCCACTGAGCCATGAGGCAGTCTGAGGAACAGGGGCAGCACGCTCATCCCACTGAGCCATGAGGCAGTCTGAGGAACAGGGGCAGCACACTCATCCCACTGAGCCATGAGGCAGTCTGAGGAACAGGGGCAGCACACTCGGGGTAAGTAACAAGGGGGGGGGGGATCAGGATGGGCGGCAACACCAGCTGGCCAAATGGGGAAGGACACAAAGGAAGAGTCAGGTGGACACTGGCCCTGACATCCCATACTACTGTGAGTAGAAGGTGAACCAGATGCCTCACCCACATTTTGGGTTGCTTGTGCCCCAGGACTGTCTGTGTAAACCTTGTACATTATTTTCCTTAAGTTTCTGCACTTTGGTGAGGCCTGTACCTTGTCTGTACTTTAGTTGAGTATTTACTCCTGTATCTAGCTTATATCCACATCTTGTGTTCCCTGGTACTTCTAGTGTTTTAGCCCTTACTTCTTGGTTGAGTGTAAATAACCCACAGCTGTCTCCTTTTCAGACCTGCCTGCCCTTTATGGAGCAGTATGCTGGTGCAGTGCTTAGCACTGTTGCCCCACACCTCTGGGACTGGGGTTCGAGTCTCCCTCATGCCTCTATGTGTGGGGAGTTAGCATGTTCTCCCCATGTCGTCATGGGGTTTCCATCAAGTACTCCAGTCCCCCCACAGTCCAAAAACATGGTGAACTGGAGTTATCAAATTGTCCATAGGTGTGTCAATGCACCCTACAATGAGTTGTTCCCCCATAGGCCTAATTCATGTGAACTGGTTATTCTAAGCTGCCCATTGTAGGTGAATGAAAGTGCATTTTTACTTTATAATGCATTATAAAGTTTCTGGATCACCGCAGTCTTTGATAAACAGAGACTACAGATCTGCATCCTTCCAGAGCAGGCATTTTGGGCAGGGTTAGGGTGAGCCCAGAGTCTGCTGCATCCCAGATAGGACATCATGAGGTTCATGCAGGAGCCTGGAGCTCTAAGCCACGTTAAAAAGCTAAAATACAAGGCTAATCTGTATATGAGACACAAGCAAATATATATACACTACTTACAATAAGTTAGGGATATTGTTATTTACATGAGTGCTTTTCCTATTTGCTCAGAATTTTAATGAAATAAGTAAAAGTTCCCTTGGATATTACTAATAATGTATGAGAAGAAACACCATTTTCATTAGTTTAATATTTATTACCCTAAAAATTTAGACAATAACAGGGATAGCCCCAAATAACAAAAAATGACAATGTCAGTAGCGGGTGTTTCCACCATTTGCCGCAATGACAGCTTGACAGCGACGTCTCATGCTCCTCACTAGCC
>JAODKM010000020.1:9483728-9498763 GCA_026780845.1 Petrocephalus sullivani
TACACAATGAGACCATTACATGGAAAACACAAAATGAGGTGTGTCTATCACCCCAATACAATTGCCTCCCTATCCCATAAATATATATATATATATTTGGAGCAAGCACCTGGAAAAATTAAGTACTGCAAGTCACTACGGAACTTTAAACATTAAAGAACAGCTGTGAGAATGAGATTAGACGGAATCTGTAAAAAACAGAGAGAGAAGAGAATGAAGGAGAAAGACGGAAAAAAATGAGTGATGGTTTAAAAATGAGCAAAAAGGAGTTCATACTAGACGAAGACGAGGAACATGGAGGCCAGCTGCCACGAGCGTTAAGTACTGAAATGTCACTTTTGGTTATATTAGCAGCTGTAAAATGAAATTTAAATAGACTAGATTAATAGGGTGCCAAATAGAATAGATTAATTTAATTGTATGTTCCTCTCCTGGAGCCGACACCTTATCCTGGTGGAGGGGTTTATGTATTCCAATGATCCCAGTAGCTAAGTTGCCCGGGGCTTTATGCCCCAGGTAGGGTCATCCAAGGCAAACCGGTCCTAGGTAAGGAACCAGACAAAGTGCGGCTCAAAAGACCCCCTATGATGAATAAAAACATGGATTTACAGTTTCCCTCGCCCGCTCCAGGCCTGGTGGTGGGGCTCGATGGCGAGCACCTGGTGGCCAGGCCTGCACCCATGGGGCCTGGCCGGAAGCAGCCCAAAGAAGGAACATGGATCCCCCCTCCAATGGGTTCACTACCTGTAGGAGGAGCAAACGGTGTCAGGTGCAGTGTGATCTGGGTGGTAGCCGAAGGTGGGGACCTCTGCAGTCCAATCCTCAGCTGCAGAAGCTAGCTCTAGGGACATAGAATGTCACCTCTCTGGGGGGGAAGGAGCCTGAGCTGGTGCGCGAGGTTTTGAGGTTCTGACTAAATATAGTTGGGCTCACCTCGACGCATGGCTTGGGCTCTGGAACCAGTCTCCTTGAGGGGGGTTGGACCCTCTTCCACTTTGGAGTTGCTCGCGGGGAGAGGCGCCGAGCAGGAGTGGGCATATTTATTGCCCCCTGACGTGGCACCTGTACATTGGGTTTTACCCCAGTGGATCACCACCTGGTGGTGGGTTGGCTCCGCCGGTAGGGGAGGAAGCCAGTAAGGGCAGTTCGGTCCCTGTACGACCGGTGTCAGAGCTTGGTCCGCATTGTCGGCAGTAAGTCGGACTCGTTTCCGGTGAGGGTTGGACTCTGCCAGGGCTGCCCTTTGTCACCAATTCTGTTCATAACTTTTATGGGGTAGATCGCGCCACATCCAGAAAACGTACCCTCCCTTTGGCATTTACCACTCGATTGGCGTGGGGCCAGTCTGCTGTTGCATATTAGCTTTGTTGCATTAGCTTACCGAAACAACTACTTAGATCCCTTCTCTTCTAACGTATCGTGAAGATCACACGGGTCACCCCGCAGAAATCGCGAATGTATTGCAAAACTCCAGCGCACAGTGACCCAGCTAGCCTTCCAATTTATATATACTAAAAAAAGAAATATAAAAACACGAGTCGGGGAGCCGGACCAAGTAAGAAAGCAAGACTGTCATATTCGACCACCAGAAATTTATTGAATTGTATTGTGCTGTACGGGTTCATGCAGTGATGGTTTGCCAACATATACTGCATATATAAAGTATACTCAGTGTGTGTGTGTGCATATACATATGGACTGTCGCCACCCTGCACTGTCACCTTCACAGTGAGATGCTACCATATATCATCAAGATAACAGTGTCACTGAGGCTAATCGTGACATTTAAGCAAATGATGGATACGATGAGGCTGAAAATTGGAAGCCTACCCTGACCCACCCACTGAAAAGCCAGCAAACTCCATCTAACCAATAGGAGACAGTGTCACAGCAGGATTCAAATGATAGACTGTAATTGGTTGTTTGATTGGATACTCTGGTGGGTGGGGGGCGGGCACAGCTCCTCTCACCTCACTATTTGCATAATGTAATAGTCTTTTGTTACTCTTACACATAAAGGGGAATGATTCTGGCTCCAGACCCGGCGGATCAGTCCAATTATTTTCAAAATTTTAGGGCATCTGTCAATCAGCGGAATTGTCCAAATCCCCCCCCCCCCACAGCGCCATAGCTACCTATACGACAAACAATTCATATATACCGGTGTGCTCACCTCCTGGAGACCTCACACCTGTCGGCCAGCTGGCAGTGACACAGACACACCCCCAGCTCCTGAAACCACCAACAGGTGTGAACACCACTGACCTTTGCTGACCGCTACATGGTCCCTGTCAGAAGGTCAATCACTAGCAAGCAAAATACAGCAGAAATAGAAGCTTTACTAGATTATGAAGGAAGTAGAAAGTTTGGAAAATGTGGTACCAGCGGTAAGCAAAAATCGGATCGCTAGATTCAAGTGAAGTGGATGGTGTTTAAGAGAGGCGGCCTGTGGTGTTTCCCTGTCCGTGTCACTCTCTGCAACCCCCCCACTCCCCCCCCCTCCGGGGACTATGACGGTGGTGCAGGCTGTTAGCGCGTAGCTAAGCTAAATAAGAAAGAGAAAGCTTGTCATGCCGGGTATGCACCCCCATCCTCAAATTGGACATGAAGTGCTTACAGAAGCTGGTCTTATTCACAGTGCCTCCAATCAGAAGGCACTGGTTGACTGGGCCAATGAAAGAGAGCGAGGGCGTGGCCTGGACTGAGCCGCATCACCGACAGCATTGCTAGTGGGGTACGATGGATACCTTTGTCTGCACTTCTACTGCATGGTGCCAAAAATGTCAGGCGACTGACAAGATGAAAAGACAGAAGCAGAACCTACCATGTGGGAATCTTCTGAAACACCAATCGGGAGAACTTGGCAGGGACCACCAGAAAGCCTCCCTGAACCAGCTCCTTAGGACTGTTGCCAAGCAATTACTACCCTGGCTGACTATTAAAAGATGCAGGACGTGGCATTATTGGTCCACAAGCAAAGGGGCACTGCCCCGTCTCACAGTCAGAGCCGCCATGGAGGACCGTAGCGAGGGCAGAATGGAAGAATGGCTCGGATTCCTGTCAGCTGCCAGAGCTGACTCTGAAGAGCAGGTGGACATGTCTCTCCGTGTGCCAAGGCCAGGAGATGAGCACTGCACTGACGGCTGACCTAGAAGAGAAGCTGCGGAGAACCTCTGCTTGTGCTGAAAGTTCCCTGCCTTCGTTATATGGCTGACAAGACAGTGTTGTCCAAAAGAAGATGTGCACCAACTCACCCTCATGGCAGCTGCTTCACAACAAAAAGCACATGTGTGTTCATCCGTGCATCCCTCCCTCAATCACCATGGGATATGTGTGTGCAGAAGCGCTATATGGATTTGTCAGTTTACGTCTGCAAGATCAGAAACTGAGGCGAATTACATGTTCCCCTTTAAGTCTTTGATTGCTTTTGAATGGAAATTAAT
This sequence comes from Petrocephalus sullivani, assembly GCA_026780845.1. Classification (NCBI taxonomy): domain Eukaryota; kingdom Metazoa; phylum Chordata; class Actinopteri; order Osteoglossiformes; family Mormyridae; genus Petrocephalus; species Petrocephalus sullivani. The sequence goes on from JAODKM010000020.1 coordinate 9,487,172, forward strand.
TATTGACTGCTAGAACTGGTAGCAATGTTATTCATATCTGTGTATTTGTTATCCACACCTGTTCTGCATCGGTGTTAAAATAAATTGAAGACAACAATTCAGCTTTAATCAGGGGCCTGTTGGCAAAAGGGAAGGGCCTGTGAGCATGTGGGAGGGGCCTGGTGGTAAATGGGATTGGCCAGTGAGCATGTAGGAGGGGCCTGTTGGCAAAGGGGAAGGGCCTGTGAGCATGTGGGAGGAGCTGACATTTCTGAATTTGAAATCACTGATAGTAACAACGTGTCCCTGTTTTCAAACAAAGGTTCTGCACCACTGGAATTCTGATTAGCTGCATATTTACCTGAATAATGGAGAAATGCCATATTTATGCTAGCACTGAAAATTTGCATAAGTAAAATAGTGTTGTCTGTAACACTTGAGATGCACAGCTCACAGATTGCCATAGCTCAGAATTTGGAATGGGTTACAGAAATGTGGTCCTTTCACTGTAATGACAGTTTGACTGAGCTGTAGATGGTTATTATAAGAACCTCTTCGAAGTCTCTCAGAATTTGAATACTGGGTCTGATAACTGAGAGAGCCAAGGAAAGAGCATTATTTCGTGTGTAGAATAGGTTTCAATTATGAATCACTAGTACTTTTTACTGCTGGGACCAGACACTCTGATAAGTGTTTTGGGTATATTTGGAGAGGAAAATTCACCAGACTATAGATAATAATGATCCACTATTCTGTCTATTGTGTTTACTGTTTTGTGGCACTGAAATGGCATAGGTAAGCTGTTATGAGAAGTTTGTCCTGATAACTGCTATAGATCAAAGCCCAGTCAGAACCCTATTGACCCACCCTTCAGCCTTACTCCTCAGTCAGAACTGTCTTACTTTGTAGTTCACCTGCCTGTCTACTGTTACACCTGCAAACTGTTGTTCTCCTCAGGCTGACGCAGTTCTCCACCTGAGCAGTTATTTTTACCATCGTCGTTATTCCCAGCTACGCTCCAAGAGTGACAGACAAAATGACGGCTGCCATCTTGGACATGTGACACAAGCTGCAGAAACAGAGAACCCCTGATGGAATGGAGGGCATGCCTTACAATGCAACCAAATGTGTGCCCATCATACTCTATATGTTACTCTGTCTTATTCTGCTTATTGTAACTGCCTTTTGGTTCTTGGAAAAGCACCATATAAATAAAATGTCATTATATCATTATATCAAATAGATTATTATATAGACATTATTATTACATATAGTAGATTTCCTGTTACAGTTTCAGCTTGTGTTTGCAGATCATAATGTTTTCGACACAAATTGCGTAATTTTTCTATGCTGTCGAGTATGGAATTTATCAAACAGGACACTTCTTGTTTCTTTTTAAGTTTTGAGTTTTTCATAGCCAATCCCACCATGCAAGCCGTACTCGGAAGGATCACAGTGGCAGGGCGGCTTGCTTTGGTCTCACCCCTGCCTTTCACATCTGTCCCCTCAGGCACGCCTCCCATTAAAATGACCGATCAGGACGGCTAGCTGTGGTGGCAGGGCCTGGCTGGTTTCGTCCCCGTCATCTTCTGAGAGGTATATGCGGAGCCGTGAGCCTGAGTCAGCCATGGCGCAACATTCCTGTGCCGCACTGTGCAAAACCACTGAGAGATCCTTTGGTCTATTCTGCTGCAACCTTGTCTGACTGTCTGACTCTTCACTCACACACACACACACGCAGTCTTGGCGTACCTATTTAAATGGGGACATTCTATTCAATTCTATGGGAAAAACTCTAATCCCAATCACGACACCCATAACCCCAACCAGCCCTAACCTTAACCATATGTAATCAACCCAAATACAAGATTTTTGACATTTTTACTTTTTTGATTCCATTCACAGATTTTTATAAAATTGAGGTTTTCTAAATGGGGACCTGAAAAGATGTCCCCAAAAGTAGGGAAATTTCAGGTTTTACCACACTTTGGGGACATTTTGGTACTCAAAAGTGATCTATGCAAGCCCACACACACAGACACACATACTCAACATCCCGCCTGATCTGATGGTCGGTAGGAGTCTTCATATTTCAGTATTTTCCAGCACAAACTATCTAACACAAATTAAGAGAACAAAACTCACAAAAAAGATGTATTACAAATGTAGACATTAAAAACAACATATTGTACAAAGTCTTTTTTCTTCAAATGTTAATGTGCAGCTTTGGTGACCCCCAAGGGTACCTGGGCCACCTGCTGGAACTTGTACTAGCAGCTTTCAGATCCTTAACCACAGCGCCACCAACTGGCCATCTGCAAAAAGTGTATCCACACATGGCAGCATAGTGGCAGAGTGGGCAGTCCCGTTGCCTCACACTTCTGAGGTCTGGGATTTGAATTCTTGCCACATATTGTGTGTCCCATCCATGGTGTACTCCAGGCCCCCTCTCCCTGTTAACCAGAACAGCAATACAAATGACCACAGATAACATCTTACATGCACAGAGCAGATGGAGCTATCCATTACCACTTTCCGTAATGAACAGTTATGTGGGCGACGTGGTGGCTCTGGAGTAGCACTGTGGTGTTGAGCATTTGATTCTTGCCACGTTCGTAATGGAATGGCTTCCCATTTGGGCTGCACGATACATTGTTTAAATGTCATCATCACGATGTGCGCATGCGCAGTAACCACATCGAATTTGTCGGCACTGCTTTGTTTGGTGACACAACTCGCGGCAACACCGCCAGCTTGGTACACTCTAATGGAAGTTACTAACAAATTATATTTAGCTTTAGTTTGTTTCAGTTAATTTCATCTGCGTTTTTGTTTTATAAAAATCGTAATATTCCTCGCGTAAATTTCACATATCGCGATGTGATATCGTGTAGCCCTACTTCCCACTCACCGTGTCCCCAGCCTCTTGCACTGTGAACTGACCCTGCATTGCATGAGCAGTAATGGACACTTGACGGATGGAATAGGTACATTCGGGCCCGGCGAATCACAATGCTGGCCCACCCAGCCAAGATGTATTTCTATATATGTAATTGCCCCCCCCCCCCAAACAAAAAATCTTCCTGGCCCACCCTGTTACCGAGAGCTGGAGTCGAGCCTGGGTACACTATAAATTAATCATTCAGCAATTGTCCAGGAGACCATGGAACGAGGGTTTTACCACAAGGGGGCGTAAATTTGCTGTACCCTTAACTTTAAATCTCCACAACAGATCAAATGCGAAAATTATCAATAACTCTCCCTAGTTATTTGCAGCATGCAAGAAAACCTGCTTTTGGACAGACAGCGGCTATGTCGAATTCAAGCAGTTAAATCTTAATTATACTAAATAGTTAAAGCATCGGGCCTTTTAACATAATGATTTAATGCAATATATTTTAATGAAATAAGCATGGCAATGTATTATATATTCTTTGAGCTTAACTGTTCAGTATTAATAGTTGTGCAGCTAAAAACATGAAAGAAAGCGAAGGTTTTATTACGGTATTATTTGGCGTAAAACCCCGTAGTTTGGGGCCGCGCTGGCTCTTATACCGCCACTGGCCAGCGGGAGGCGCTAGAGGACGCGCCGCTCGCCGGTCAGTCAGTCTCCGTCGACGGAAGCCCTTTAAAAAGTTTAAGCTCGGTACTGCGGGGGGCTGGCGGCGCCTTCGAGTGGCCGGAGAGTGGCTTCTTCTGCGCGAAGCGGATGGGCAGGCGCCCTGGTGTGGCGTAGGGACGGCTGCGGGGATGCGGGAGCTGCCGGGCGCTCCGGTGAGTAGCAGGTGCCGGGGGTCCCCGGCTAGCGCGGCTAGCCGCTAGCGCTTAGCGCTTCGCTACATGCTAACGCGGCCGGACCTTTAGCCCCCCTCGGAATTAGGCGGCGAAAGCCACCCGGGGGCGCCTCCGGGACGCGGCGGGCCGCCGAACCGCGGCGCTCCGTCTCCGGGATGGGGCGCGTCGGCGGCGGGGTGCGGAGTTGGGGCGGCGCTGGTCGCCTGCCGTCCCCCTGCCGCCCCCTCCGGGACCGCGAACCGGCGTCCCCGGCGTAAGCGGTCCTCGCAGGGCTGCTTACTGTGGGGGTGCTGCGTGCATTCGGCCGGCCCACATATACGCGCAGAATCACGGCGATCTTAGCTGCCTGACATCCGGAATGCGAATGGATGTTGCCCTGGTTTGGCCCTTGGTGTTGGGTGGGCGATGATGGGTAAGGGTTCCTTTCTTTCTGATGATGATGATGATGATGATGATGACCATTAGGGTCTGTCCATCCACAGCATTTCTTCAGGCTCCAAGTGTCCATCCATCTGTCAGCACTATCTCGACCCGCCTGCCTCTCAATCTATCATTGGAAGGTTTAACCACAGACCACCAATTAACCCCCCCCTCCCCCCCAAAGAGTCAGGTGAACCAACGTGTTTGCAGGGGAAGAGCTCTTTAGCACATTAATGTACAGGCTGTTCTCTTTGGCCCCTGGGAATCCTGCTGTTAAACCCACACATGAACTGGGTCAGTGACCACAGCTGACATGTTGCTCTTTCACACCCACTTCCCCTAATGCCGCAAACAGATGGCACTGATGGGCCTGCTTTGAACGGCAGAATACTCGTGGCCAGATGAAGACGTCGGACGTGCGCTGCTCCACATCTCTGTGGCTGCCTCTGTGTGCTCTCTGGTGGTACCACAGCAAGCCTGCCTGCTTGTCATGAGTTTGCCATCATGGCCATTTACAAGCTGTACCTTATAAATGATCATGCTTACTACACACAACATAATGGGCTTGTTCTGTGGATTTCGACATTGGCGTTATGGCTTGTACGCGAAGTGAATGTTTTGAGCCGGTTCAGTAGGGTTTGTTTTGTTGCCTGTCAATTTGTACAGTGCAGTCGGGTGTTAAAGGTAAGACAACAAACACTGTTTGCACAGAAATGTAAGCGTGTTTGTAAGAAGAGGAAAAATCTGTGCATGGTTCATACAGTATAGTGTAGCCATCTAATAGATGATTATAGAATTGTTTGTTTACTATTGTATAGAATTGATAGCCTAATGAGGTTTAATTAACTGAGCTTTTGTATGTTTCGGTTTAATGAGACATGGTTAAGAATAGTGTAGTATAAGGGTATCTCTTTGTGTGAAGGCCTACTGACTAAATAGTGTGAGTATGAGTCTAAAAGATGTCTACTGTTGATGGGGGAAGAGTATTCACAGGTGTGCCTGCTAGTTCAGCCCTTCAGGAATGATGTGAACAAATCCCCTTAAATATGAACACTAACCATGTATTTTGATGATAATTAAGAAGGATTGTGGAACAATTAAATGATCGTGATTTAATAGTATAGTGTGTAATAATATTTAAATACTGAATTTTGAGGGCATGTTGTTGTTTGGGGTGAGGGCTGGAGGAAGTGACAAAATCATCACCAAACGATCTGAGTGGAAGAACATGAAAGCCATGATGGAGTTTCGGTCGGCATGCACAGCGGCTGCGGCTGACGTGACGCGATGCCTGCAGGCTTGCTTCTTGTCCGCGTTTTACAAATGTCATCCCTACCTTTGCAGTACAACACCAACATTCGTGCTGTCAGGTTATTTGTGTATGCTTGTTTATGAGGTGTTTTACATTGGGGATGTCATGCAGCCCCTGTGTATTTTGCAGGATATAACCATAATCGTGCCTCAGTATGCATTATCTTTTTGGTCTTGAATTTGTTTTCCATTAAATAAAAACCTGCTGATTGCTGCTATTTGCGGAGTATTTGGTGAATCCTTTATTGTGCTTCAGTGTATAAATTCAGTCCATGTGGGATATGGTTTTGATAATGTAGTGGGTGCTGACAGTAAATGATGTGTAGTATTGGCATGACTTTTCAGCAGTTGTAGTAAGTATATTATCACATCCTGGCCTCAGCCATTCAGGATGAGTAAACCCGTTTGCCTGTGTGGATTGGTCGTGTGTAATCCTATGGTGAAGGCTGTGCCAGCTTGTTACTGCACCTGTGAGGTACAGGTACTCACAAATGTGTGAAAGGCTCAGCTTAAGCGGTTATGGTTTTCACAGTGAATGGGAAAAAATAACCAGATGACCACGTGTATGTTTTGGTGTATGAAGTGCATTCAAACAATCCCTGTGCATTTTGGGAATTGAAGGCCTAATATACGTTTGGCTATGTGCAAAATGTCTCCTTTTGTTGCTGCTCTTCTGTGGAAAGGTCATTGGTGTAGAATATCGTAGAACTCGCATGAAATAACCTTTATACAGTGGGGAACCATTCACTATAGTACATGGAGAAAGACGGACATCTTTTCCTGTTTTAAATGAATTAGTGGTCAGCAGTTGTCATAAATTGACTAGTATGGAGTAGTTGAGGTACAGTGGTACCCCAGTGGGCCTGTCCTGGCGGGGGAGAGTGCAGTGCGGGGGGCTGCCATGTGGCTGTGTGCCCAGCGGGCCTGTCCTGGCGGGAGACTGCAGTGCAGGGGGCTGCCATGTGGCTGTGTGCCCAGCGGGCCTGTCCTGGTGGGAGAGTGCAGTGCGGGGGGCTGCCATGTGGTTGTGTGCCCAGCGGGCCTGTCCTGGCGGGAGAGTGCAGTGCGGGGGGCTGCCATGTGGCTGTGTGCCCAGTGGGCCTGTCCTGGCGGGAGAGTGCAGTGCGGGGGGCCGCCATGTGGCTTTGTGCCCAGCGGGCCTGTCCTGGCGGGAGAATGCAGTGCGGGGGGCTGCCATGTGGCTGTGTGCCCAGCGGGCCAGCGGTATACATTTTGGTTACGTGTGAGGCTCTGTTCATGGTCACTATGGTCATTATGCCTTTTTTGTCAGTGAAAGTCTTTGAGTTTATCTGTAAGGGCAAGTACAGGCATCTGGCTTCGGGGAGCTCACCCCAGTGTGAGGGACCACTGTGTGTGTCAGTTTGCATCCACCTCCGGTTCTTCAGCCCTCCAGGGGCTGCTGGTTTTCTTGTGATTGACGTGTGAATTTTCAGCAATCATTATGTTCTCTCATAGATTTATTATTATTGTTGTTGTTATTATTAATAATAATTATTATTAGGCATGTAACGGTGCGTCGCAAATCGGTTAAAATGACAGTTCTAATCAGCTGCTGTGGAAAATGAATCGCTATTTTTTTTATGAGAACAAGTACTTAACAGAAAACGGTGTAACATTACATTTGATTTCACAACGTCAGTTCCACGTCAGTTGTCACTGCGTATTTGACGTTGACGTCAGTTTTTGGTTCAGACGGAACGTGAGATGGCAAGTAAATTTGAAATTGAGGATGCGCCGCCCAGCTTTAAATCGGCGGTTTGGTACTGTAGCATTTTGGCTTTTCAGCAATCTCATACGAAAACGGCGTGCAAACATTGTAAAAGACTTATAACCAAGAAACGTCTGTATATAAGGTGACCAGATAATCCATGTCATCCCGGACACTTTGAGCTACATCAGGTTTTACAAACTATACTTTAAACCTGAAAGGCTTCTGTGGCTAAATAGTTCAGTTCTTCTCGCGCTTTGACTGGTTTATTTCCTTGATGGAAAGACTCATCCAGCTGTTTCGCATTAACATTAGTGACACATGCATGATTATAGGAGATAGTGCTGGGCGGTATACCGGTTCATACCGAAAACCGGTGTTTATTTTTGTTATGATATGGATTTTTCTTATACCGTAATACCAGTTTAAATAGCCTAAACAACGTCCGGAAAATGGTGCAGTGGAAACTGTTTAAAGGGGGACCATTTTTACTGGTACACCGCTGAACATGCATGCAACGGATTACCTGTGTTATGGTGCGTTCGATTATCCTGATGAAGTCCGAGGTGCGACACAACCGACCAGTTTCCCGTTCAAGCTACACAACTCGGAACAAACATGGCTGCCTCCACGAACACGCTGTTATTGTCATGATCTGAGCATGAAAGCTCATGGAAAGACATTTATTACTTCACGTTAAAGACCGCGTGTGATTACATTTATAACTAGTAATACATTTAATAATATAAACAGTTTGAAATATCTATAAACTAGAGAAGCAGTAAAGCACTTGTTGACTGTGTAAGCTGCCATGTTGAAATGACGTCACGGGGAATCTTGTACAAATCCGACTCCAAATCCGACAAGAAGGGACGTTTTTGTCTGAGTTGCGACTCAGAAAGAGATAAACGAACGCAGGATTAGTTACTGAGCGATGAAAATGGATAAAAAAGCTGTAGAAGACACAGAAGAACTTTTGCTGAAAAAAGGAGCCGTGTCTGTTGTCTGGAGATATTTCAGTTTTAAATGGTCAGATGTGGAACAGACAACCGTTTATTGCAAATACTGTCGAGCTAAAGTTGTCGCTGGATTGTTTACATTAACAGTGTAGTTGGTTTACAAAAAAAAAATTACTATTTATTAACTTTTCTAAGACTTGTTCAGTGCAATACAACTTTTGACAAGCACCTCTGGATATTTTACTAAATCTAAATTCCTCTTTGGATGCTTGAAAATTCTAGTGAAAGGGTTTTTTTCGACTGCAGGGGACATTGTGAATTTACAGAAATCTCAGCTTCAGTCTGAGAATGTTGACGTTAATTTTCCTTAAAAAACATGTAAATTCGAAGCTGCATATGCAAGCATTAGTTTATTTGAAGAATTAATTTTTTTAGTTATTTTGATGTGGGATTTCTTTTAAAAAACAATATTTTATTCAATTTCAATTGCACTTTTAAGAAGAGGACATGTTTTGCACAGTTTGGAGAGAAGGAATATTTTTGAGTCAAAATGTGAGAAAATCGTATCGTGAACTCAGAATCATGAATCGCATCAAATCGTGAGTTGAGTGTATCGTTACGTCCCTAATTATTATTATTATTATTGTTGTGGTTACTGTGTGCATGTGCAGCAGTGATGTTCTCTCACGTCAGGGTTCCCCAGTTTGCAGTACAGTTTGCAGATTTCCCTGCTCACCTGGTAATTAGCTGATTTTAAGATGTTTGAGCAGGGAAATCTGCAAACTGGCCCTCCAGGACTGGAATTGGGGATCCCTGTCTTGCATATTAGACTTTTTTTTTCCCCCTCTTCCCACAATTTTGGAACCTATCATCTCCTATAATTTTTCTGCTAGGAACTCTATTCCACTCCTCAAATGTTCCACTTATTAAGGAGAAGTGTGCTTGTATTTTTCTTTTTGATATTCCACCCACATCCCTCTTTTTCATCCCTGTTTCCATCAACTTTTTCCCGTAGACTTATATGGGTAAATTTTTCAAACTGCTCCCATTCAGTCAATCTTTGACATAAACTGCTAAGCTTCCTCAGGATACCTAATGTGCAGTTCAAAAGTATTCAGCCAGCTTTCATCTGTTTTAACCCTCCTTCATCCCCTCTTTTTCCTCCCATTGACTTTGATTCATTTTTAAATGCTCCTATACTTTAAATGATGTAATAACTATATTTGCTACATTTTACTAAGTTGTCGTACCTAACATAAGTGCACCAAAGAGGCAGTTTTCCATTGTAACCATATCTGGGCTGACATGAACGTGTTAATAAACCGAAAGCGTGACTAAACTGAGCTGGTTTCGTCATCACAATCTTATTAGTCGAAATGCACGGCAGTACCGGTAATCTGTGTCGATATGGATGGATTATTATTATTAATGCTATAAGAACTATCTTAAACCAAGGAACTGCTTGTAATGTCCAACTTATGGACTGCTCGTACTTATGGATGACTCGTACTTACGAAATGGACTGCCATAAAACCTATTACATTTAAAATTCAGGTTAAATACAGTAGTTCACGATAACGAGTGTGCACTCTACTATGTCATGCTTGTGAAAACAGCAATTCATCAGCTTAAGATACGGTACAGTGCAGTACCATATGTAGTTACCAGTGTTGGGGAGCAACTAGCTGCATCTAAGTGTTGCATAATTAAATTACAAAATAAATGTAATCTGATTATTGTTGGTGAAAAAAAGAGTACAAATAATGTAGATTATGCTGTTACTAATGTATTAATTAACAACAGATTAATTCTTAGTTACATACTGATGATTAATGAATTATAACACGTTTGGGTCATTCTAGCACTCAACAAATGGTCCATGCTCATCCATCTCAGTATTGCACCATTTTGTGGTATTTTGTTTGCCCTTGGGCCAATATGAAAAATCCAGAATTTCTTTGGCCTAGCTCATATAGTTTGGGAGTTACCCTGGCTAGAAATTCAGCAAGATTGTTCCTTCGTTCACGAAAATCCTTGGTTGGTCATTTTCGGATACCTGTATCTTTGCAACGGTAACACCTAAGCACCTGAGAAAAATTTGCATATATAAGTCTTTGGCCTAATTCCAAATATGTATTTATTTAGCTTGTAGCATGTACCCAATTTAAGATGATGCTCTCTAATCTGTCAATAGGCCCAGAATCTCTAGGGGTAGTAGAAATATTGAAATCTTATACCTAAAATAAATGCACTATTGTGTACTTTTTCTTTTTTTGGTGGTCCAATGCTCAGTAGTAATGATGCTCCGATGGATTGGCCACTGATCATTATATGATCATAGATAATTATAATATATATAATATATAATGTAAATAATTATCTATAAAAGCCGATCAGAAGCGCTGATCAGATGACATGGTATATGTGAGACATATCTCTAATAGCTTGCCGTTGATGCTTAACATTTAAATGTTGAGGAATGCTTTACATATAACTTTTGTATATAGTCTTTGTTGGCATTTTAAATTAAATTTGCCTATGTTTAGAAAGGCCTTGTATTTTGCTTTGTCTATTGGAAGTTTTTTTTTTTTGCCTTATTGTCACGTTCAGCCCCGCCCTTCGTGTCTTTTCCTTTGTTTTGCCCTCAGGCGGGGCTTGATTCGCCGCAACCTGTCCCTCATTGTGCTTTGCCTCGTGTTTTGCTGCTATGTGTCTGACCCTTGATGTCCTGCCCTATTTTAGTGAGTCTGTGTCCTGTTCCCCTTTTCGGGTATTGTCGATGCATGTGTAAGCTCGCTGTCTGCCTTGCTCTCGTGTGTTCCCCGATTCCCTTAATAAAACACCCCTTGGAAGGGCTTCAACCCCGCAGCTGCAATCATGGGTCGTTCTTCTCGCCACAAGCGTGACACTTATATACCCTATATTGAAATTGTTCCTTATGTTTACTTTTGTTTTGAAACACAGTGCATAATGTTCAGCACATTTAACTTTGATTCCATCTGAAGGCATATAAAATATTGCCTTCCAATAAATATTTCTCAATTTATAATGCTTCCTAATATTTCTCTAGTGCGGGTAATAGTTACTTTTATTGCTATAAATATAAATAAATAATGCTATACAATTAATGGAACACTTTTAAAAAAATTACTGCGCACTTAACTGTAATAGCAGTCCAGTGGTGGTCCAATGCTCAGTAACGATGGTTTGATGGTAGTCCAGTGGTGGTCCAATGCTCAGTAACGATGGTTTGATGGTAGTCCAGTGGTGGTCCAATGCTCAGTAACGATGGTTTGATGGTAGTCCAGTGGTGGTCCAGTGGTCAGTAACGATGGTTTGATGGTAGTCCAGTGGTGGTCCAGTGGTCAGTAACGATGGTTTGATGGTAGTCCAGTGGTG
>JAODKM010000020.1:9512017-9527256 GCA_026780845.1 Petrocephalus sullivani
AGATGCTTGCCTAACACACTCACACACGATGGCTGAGTTAATGACCGTGCTCACTCAACACACACACGATGGCTGAGTTAAAGCCCGTGCTCACCCAATACACTCACACACGATGGCTGAGGTAAGTGTTGGGTAAGGACCGTGCTTACCCAACACACTCACATATGATGGCTGAGGTAAGGACCATGCTTTCCAAACACATTCTCATACGATGGTTGAGTTGAAGCCCGTGCTTACCCAACAGACTCAAACACGATTGAGGTAAAGACCGTGCTTACTCAACACACTCACACACCATGGCTGAGGTAAGGACCGTGCTTACCCAGCAGACTCACACACGATGGCTGAGTTAAAGAAGATGCTTGCCTAACACACACACGATGGCTGAGTTGAAGACCGTGCTAACCCAACACACTCACACACGATGGCTGAGTCAAAGCCCGTGCTCACCCAACACACTCATACACGATGGCTGAGGTAAGGACCGTGCTTTCCCAACACACTCTCATACGGTGGTTGAGTTAAAGCCCGTGCTTACCCAACAGACTCACACATGATGGCCGAGTTAAAGAAGATGCTTGCCTAACACACACACGATGGCTGAGTTAGAGACCGTGCTTACCCAACACACTCACACACGATGGCTGAGTTAAAGGCCATGCTCACTCAACACACTCACACACGATGGCTGAGTTAAACACTGTGCTCACCCAACACACTCACACCCAATGGATGAGGTAAGGACCGTGCTCACCCAACACACTCACACACAATGCCTGAGTTAAAGACTGTGCTCACCCAACACACTCACACACGATGGCTGAGGTAAAGACCGTGCTTTCCCAACACACTCACACAGGATTGCTGAGTTGAAGACCATGCTAACCCAACACACTCACACATACACGATGGCTGATTTAAAGAAAATACTTTACTTCGCATGCCCTAGCTGGTGGCAGAATTTGAAGCCATACTTCACCTAACAGCATTGAGGTAGTAGTGACCGAAAGAATGAGTTTGTGGATACAAACGGCCGTAATTTCCGAGTTTCCTCCACAGGGTGGCTGGGCTCAGCCTTAGAGATAGGGTGAGGAGCTCGGACATCCGGGAGGGGATCAAAGCAGAGCTACTTCTCCTCCACATCGGAAGGAGCCAGTTGAGGTGTTTCGTGCATCTATCTCTGATCCCTCCTGATCGGCTTCCTGGGGATGTGTTCCGTGCTTGTCCAACTGAGAAGAGGCCCCAGGGCGGACCCAGGACACTCTGGAGAGATATCTCCCACCTGGCCAGGGAACCCCTCGGTCTTGCCCCAGTGGAGCTGGAGGAGGTGGCTGGTGAGAGGGAGGTCTGGGCATCCCTGCTTAGGCTATTGCCTTCGCAACCCAACACCGGATAAGTGGCAGAAAATGGATGGATGGAGTTAGAGAGACCATCACTGAGCCATCCTTATCTTCTGAGTGCTTTTTTACGTTACACTTACAGTTAGACAGCCGCGCTGGAATACAGTTAACTGCACTGGCTTATTGTACTGCCCATATGATGAGCTTGTATGTGAAGAACAGCCATAGAATATGGTCTTCTGACCCAGCTATTCAGTACAGTAAATACACCCTGCAGTTGTGTTATCCTTTCCATTTATATGCATTCACGGAGACCCCATGCCATTTTTACTAAATGTGTCCTTAACTTTCAGCCACCAGACTCTTGTTGATTTAGTCTTCAAGTGTCTGCAATTGTCCATGACTTTTTAAAGATTTATTACTATAGTGTATGTACCAAGGAACAAAACTTAAATATACGTACGTTTCCAAGTGCATGGGCTTCTTTTATGACCATAAATTCTGCTTTTTGCTGATTTCTGTGGATTTGCCGAACACATAATTATGCTGAATTCATGTTAGACCAGAGATGAAAATTCCCACTTTGAGGTCTTTCGTATTGTTGGGCAAACCTCGCTTCAAGCCATAAGAATCCACTCTTACAGTTATCTGCTTTTATTCGAGGGCACGCCGGTTCCCCTTGTGTGGAAAACGGGAGGAGGAAAATAGAACAGTTATTAAACAGAAACTAAGTTTGCAAGCTGTCTGGAACTTTTCTCTGAGTCAAAACTTTCCCCCTTTTTGCTAGAGAAGGGACCACAATTATGTTATTATACTATTTGGTTACTACAGGACTAAAACCCTTCTCCAGTGGTATTTCAGTCAGTTGGACTGACTGCAGGCTCGCTGTAGAGCACCCTGTTCAAATTAAAGTGAAATAAGCCAACATAGATGGAATTACCAGCAATGATGGGCCAGGTCCTGGCCGCGGGGGGGAGGGGGAGGGCTGTGGGGGGGGGGGGGGGGGGGGCGGTGGGCCGGGGGGGGGGAGGGGGGGGGGGGCGCTCTGGCAGCCCATGTCACTGGGCTGGACTGAGAGGACTTGGGGAGCAGGGGGCAGTTCCCAGTGTGGGAATCTCACATGCTCTTCCGGGGAGGCTGCCCCAGCAGAAAGACAAAGTTTTTGTTCTTTTTTGTCATGTTCTGTTAAGCAGCAACTGGGAAGAGCCAAGCTTGTGACATGGGGGGAGGGGTGTATGTAGGTGCTAGCAGCTTAGAGAGAGCAGGGGTAGTAGATGGTTTATCCACTGAGCTCAAATCCCCCCACCTAGTCTGTTATTACCCACTAATGCCTAAGAACCTGCTGCTGATGTGGCAATGGGGGCCACTACTGAGTCATAGGGCTCCATAATTTATAATGCCACCTGGAGCGTTGGCGGTCCTGCTGAATGAGCTGCACGTTGGCTTGGAAAACAGAAGCGACGGTCCTTCTTGTCCTTCTGTCATCACAGGGTGCTCCCGCATCCACCACTGCTGGCCAGGCTAGGGATTCGCCGCATGTCAGAAGTACGGTTTAGAGCCACATCCATGGGTGATCGGCTCAAGGCACCAGCGCAGTGACCCGGTAGCTTAAACCCTCAGACGGAAAGCTTACAGGCCTCCCATGCACAGATGCTGGTGTCCCCACGCGTTCTACCTCATGGTAGCTGGGGTTCCACGCTTCCAGAGGTGATTAGATGCTTTTATGTTTGAGTTGTGCCGTAATAGTTGGAGGCAGTCAGTTGTGAAATCTCTCTCCATTCGTACTGTTTGGGCCCTGTCAGCATCTGATGTCCCTGGTAATTTTAGGAGTACAGATGGGGGGCAAACTTTTTTTTTTTTCCCCTCTCTTCCCTGGATTTTCAGTAGAGGTTTGATTGTATGTTTGTAATAACCTCTTGTACCAAAAAGGGAAAAAGTTTTGCACGTAACAGAAAGATGTGAACGTTAAGGAACATTTGTGTTTTGACTGTGAATAGCAGTTTGCTAAGCAAACATGCATTTGAGACCAACCATGCGGTTAAGTGCTGATAGGGAGCGCCCCTTCTCTCAACACCAAGGGGTCCCTAGCTGTGGATGGGCGGCCAGCTCCCAAGTGAAGCAGAGTAAGATTATCATGGTGATGCAGCTCACTGACTCCATGTCTGAGGGGTTGTGATAGCTGTGCTCCCCCCCCCCATCCGTAATGTAAATTATATCATTACGTGAAGCTTGTGGACACCTGCCTTGGGCACTCTGGCCGCTGTTACACCCCTCCGCGCACTGCATCCCGCCACCAAGTGTTACCTCAGCTCTGGGGCCCGACCCTACAGCCGGCCGGCCCCCACGGACCAAAGAAGCCCGACTGCTGCGGAGAGCTCATGCCAAAGGCTGGTAGCTGCACTGTGTCTGCTCACACTGGGAAGACGAGACCGCTCCTCGTCATGGGCAGCTCTCCACACGCGTATCCACAACTAACCAAAGAGTTCTGCCACTTCCGTTAAGTCGTTTATATTAAAAAATTGGATGGATTACAGCGGTTTACCTGTGAACACTACTGAAGGCCCCCCCTGCTGCAGCCAGGAAGCCCCCCCCTCCCCCCAGGCTGGTCCTTCTGGTCCCGGCCTGCCCTTCAAGGGGGCAAGAAGTTAAATTTTCATACCTCCCACACCTTTTTTTTAATTATTATTATTAATATTCGGTCTGCCTGCCAGTCGGACTCCTCCCCCTCCCCTCCTGGGCCAGCACTGTCCATGGTGAACACCAAGGTGGGCTCGTGATGTGAATAAACTACGAACAGTTACCTGTAACATGTTGTGAACCTGACAACACTGTATATAATACATTTGCCTTTCAACACTTTGACTTTGTGTTGTTACATGAACAATAAGAGTCAAACCAAGTCATGAATGTTTTATTTGTCTAGCTTGTCATGGCCCTTCAAGTTTGTCGTGGCAAGATATTAAATTACATACAATATTGGAGTACAGTACTTCATATTAAAAAAATATACCCTGGGAGGTTGAGAGGCAGAGGTGTAAGTGGACAACGCGTCATACAGTTGCTACATGGCACCTCCAGGCTTCCCATACTCAAACTGACCTTCCCATCAGGCAGATGGAGGTGGTTACTATGACCTTTTAATGCTTAAAAATGAGGTACAAAACAAAAGGATAGCGACAGCTCATCATCCTCAGGCCCACAGCCTCCTTGCCCCTCTTCACTTCCCAAGGGCTTTGTCCAGGTTGGTCTTGATGGCATCCAGGAAGTCTGTAGTATTGACGTAGTGCTCATTGAGCTTGCAGCTGTGGGGAGGCAGACAGAGGGTTAGAAGCAGTGTAAGCAAATGCCTTCCAACATGGTGCTTGATCCTTGGGAAGGGCTTCAGACATTTCCCTTCGGGCCCGTGCAGCGCTCACATTCTGCTTTGGGTTACACAAGGTGAGCTGTCAAAGTGACGGTGCAAATCCACTCGCTGTGAGACACTTTAGCTCGTAGGATAAAAACACATTGGGTCCCCTCTGTCAAAGTCTACTGTATGACCTTGATGTGGAAAAGATGCTACTGTGGCATCGAAATGCCACCCTGGCACAGCTAATGTGAATACCTGCAAATAAACTAGTTAATCCCCCAGGTCTACAATGTGGCACTAAGCCTCTTAACTTAAGCACTTTTGATATGGCCTCAGCACTAGTTTGTGCAAAGACGGGGCTCAGTTGTGTTGCTGCCAGCATGCTTGAAGGGAAGCTGTACACAGTCACTGTCCGGTTTACTGCAGTTCTATTTGGCTTACACAAGGCAGTGAGTGATAGCACAGTCCCTCCAGGAAGGGTGGGTTTTGAGGACTCTGTTCTCCCAACCACACAATAGCAGTGTACGTCTGGCCATGTTCTCCGTGCATTCTCATCTCACATTTGGCTCAAGACTTACTTAGCGAGGCCATGGATACATCCAGCAAGGTCCTTGGTCATAACGCCACTCTCCACAGTCTCAACGCACACCTTCTCCAGGGTCTGAGAGAACCTGGGCCAGACACAGTAGACCATGAGTGCGAGTGCAACATCTAGGAGCTTTGCAGTCTCCAGTGAGCCCTCCTCACAACAGCAGGAATCCAATGAGCTACACTGTAATGGGTTTGCTGGTCTTCCCATTCCAAGGTCTCCATTTAAAAATGGCTGTTCATTCACAAATATGTAAAAGCTACACAGCATACTTGTATGAGTCATGTAATTACTGTGGCAATTTTTAAACCTGACAAACCAAACTACACTCAAGGTTATAAAGCTATTATGCCCCAGAATAAGGTCAGGCCCGAAACAATTAGCTCAGTCGAGTTACAGCCACACAGTGTCCACTAACTTGATCAAGTCAGTGTTTCCATCCAGCTTGCCACGATGTTCCAGCCCTCTGGTCCAGGCGAAGATGCTGGCGATGGGGTTGGTGCTGGTTGGCCTGCCCTGAAGGACAGCAGGATATCAGGAGGTTCCATTACCAACCCAGAACCTGTGTGTTTATCTACAGGTCTGGTCCTCAGAAGACTGAAGGCAACAGGGTGTTTAAACCAGGATTGGGAAGTCTGTGTGTTATTGGTGTGTCCTGCAATTCAACAGTATGTCCCCGTTTGTTTGAACGGTCTTTTCAGGTTAAGCGATTGGAGGGAATGTATTAATTAACCACTGGGAAGATGCCCATAATGATGATTCTCACAAAAAGCAGGGGAAACAAATCCAGAGTCATGCTCTTTGGGCATGATTGACTCTGAGGTCCTATGACCTCTTTTAGCGCCTATTGGAAGCCTTGGTGTGTGGAGGCCAGGGCTCCGCTTCTACAGCATCCATGTGAAGGTTATAAAGGTGTGTGAGCTTTCCCCACCTTCTGGTGCTCACGGTAGTGCCGGGTCACTGTGCCATGAGCAGCCTCTGCCTCGATGGTCTTCCCGTCGGGACACACCAGCACCGAGGTCATCAGGCCCAGGGAACCGAAACCTGCAGGGAACAGCAGTGTACATCAAAAGGCCACAAAAGGTTACCCTACAGAGTCTTGGGATGTGCCGCCCCACCCACATCGCTGCTGTGCATTCCTCTGCTATGATGGCATCTCACTGTATGTTCCAGGTGCTGATCTCATAATTGGATTCTTTACGAGCTCATATAAATGACTTTAAAGGCCTGGAAAAAATACTAATTTGGGGCATTATCCTGACTGTTTCCCAAATAAAATATTTGCAGTAATGAACATATGTATATGTATAGACAGAAGAATCAGGTCTCAAATCGAGTTCCTCTCCAGTAACTCTCCAAGAAATCCGAAATCTGAAAGTGATGGGCATGGGCACCCTTCCATCACAGGACACACACACACATCATTCATGCACACATACGACGATTTAGTAACTCCAATTCATCTGATCATGGGTTTGAACTGTGGAGGGAAACCAGAGTACCTGGAGGAAACCTCACAACAACATGGGGAGAGCATCCAAACTCTGCAATCATGGAACCTAGGCGGAGGCTCACACCCTGATCCCTGAGGGGTGAGGCAACAGTGCTAACCACTGCCCCACCGTGCCGCCTCTACAGCAGAAATTTCCCGTAAGGCAGCAAGGGCACACAGCATTTAGAAGACCGTCGCACTGCAGGGAAGTGTTCATTTACACAATGCCTTTCACAGAAAGGGGTGTGCGAGTCACTGCTGCTCACCCTGGGCTAGGATGTCTGACTGCACATCTCCGTCATAGTTCTTGCAGGCCCACACGAAGGCCCCGGAGGACTTCAACACTTGGGCCACCATGTCGTCGATGAGCCGATGCTCGTACCAGATCTTCAGCTTGTCAAATTCGGGCTTATAGTTCCTGACGGCAGAAGGAAAATGCATTTTACGTAAAACACAACTGTTAAGAACGATAAAGGTCAATAAGGTTCCCAAGTCCTTCCTCTCATCTGAACTCACTTCTCAAAGATGTCCTGGAAGATGTCCTTGAAGCGACCATCATAGGCCTTCAGGATGGTGTTCTTTGTGCTCATGTAGAGAGGCCACTTCTTCTGAATGGCATACTGGAAACAGCTGTGTGCAAATCCAGTGATGGACTGCAGGGGGCACAAGAGGACCTGCTCAGCGCATGTACACACAAAGCAGACAAAAGGCCCAAAAAGTTCACCACTTTGCCAGACAGGCAAAGGGATGGGGGGGGGGTCACATTTCCTCAGTTCTGAGCATGCCCAGTACAAGTACCTGAGTAACAAGGAAAAAAACCACTGAGGACTCGGTGCGTCCTGACCTTAAACTAATAGACATCATGACAACCTCTAGTTGCACAGACCGAAGGGTCGATCCACTGCAGGCTTTGCCAAAATAAGCAGCTGAGCAGCACCCTGTGCTGCGTGAAGGTCCTGTGACATCAGCGGCATGACTGGGATCCCAAAATTCAAGGTCACTTAGCTTGGCAGCTAATTTCTGCTATGTGCTCAGATTTAAATATGTATACGATTAATACCGCTTCCTATAAACAAACTTCCTGAATAAATATAACATATGTACATTCACAGCCATGCAGTTGTGAAGACTCCTATCTGTCCTCTGTGGACCATCCTGTTTCCGAAACTCTGTCTCATAGACTTTTGAGACTGTTTCGATATTTAGATTATGCTCATGCTTACTTAGCTGGTGTAGATTCCTACAACCAGGAGGACAGAGCGAATTACCACGAATTTGTCAGGAAGACAGGCAACTGAACCGGAAGCTAACCGACAACACAACGCTCAGAACATCATTTAACATGACGTAATGTCAGATATTCATTACAAATCAAGAGACCGGCATCAATCTTGGCCAGAATTGCTGGCCAATATTTAGACTTTATCAATATTCAAAGTTAGCAGCACCAGAGCTAAAGACACAACTATTAAAATAATGGAGATGATTTTCTCTAGTGGAGGATGAGGGATTCTGGAGTCTCATTCACCAGTTAGAAAGGCCGGAATGTGTTTTTAATGCATTGTCAAATCTATCTTTATTATGAGAATGAAAAACATCGTAACGCCATTCTGCTGATCTAGAAGTTTTACCGCCAGAAACCCACCCCCACTGCACCGCATTGTGCAAATATTACGGCAAAATATATCGGTCAAGATATCCACATTGGTGCATTACTATATTTACTCAAACAATCAAGATCACCTTGCTTGCTTTCTTAGTTTTATACTGTTTAACCACAGACAAGACTTAAGCAAACATACTAACACATTCCTAGAGAAACCACATTTCTGATGAGTTCTCTGCAAAGCAGTGCCACAGTGCACTGATCCCAGAACAGAAGGGATCTTCTTGTTAAATTTGGCCAAAGCTGCCATTCACTGCTATTCACACACACATACACACACAAACACACAGACTTGCCTCATCGGTGTTGTACATGCCCATGCCGCACCCCCCCCCAGGGAAGTCGAACACCTCCCATTCCTTCGCCTTGCTCCCATCCGAGGGGGAGAACAGGATCTTGAATTTTCCTGGCTGATTCACCACAAAGTCTGTCGCTTTGTACTGTCAGAGACAATAACAGAACCACAGAGTGCAAAATAAAACATCTGTAGCACCTAATCACAAAGCATTTGGAAGATAATTAATAAAAACACCAAAAACAGAGAAAAAGTAGATGCTAGAACATGCCTGGTCACCAAAAGCATGTCTGCCAATGGTGATGGGCTGGGTCCAACCGGGAACCAGGCGGGGAATGTTCTTGCATATGATTGGCTCGCGGAAGACTGTGCCACCGAGAATGTTCCGGATGGTTCCATTGGGACTTTTCCACATTTTCTTCAGTTTGAACTCTAATGGGAAATAAAAGACAGATGTCTGACCTTGCTACAGTCAGTGTAGCATCATGAAGTTTCTCTAGACTATGCGGGAGACCCTTTTGAACCGTACCCTCGACTCTGGCCTCATCGGGAGTGATGGTAGCACATTTCACGGCAACACTGTATTTCTTGGTTGCTAAGGCTGAGTCGATGGTAACCTGGTCGTCCGTTTGGTCGCGGTACGGCAGACCCAAGTCGAAATACTTCAGCTCCACATCAACATTGGTTAGGATGAGCTGTTGGACGAAAAGCCTTCATTAGAATGCTGTGCATGAATATCACCATGCATCACTAACAGATCTGACCATATAAACAAACACTAAATGTTGTCTTAATGACAGTAATGTCATTCCCCAGAGAGCCCCATGACCCCCCAACCAATCTCCAGCCCCACTACACACTCTCCCCACTGCTCCAAAAAACCTTTATCAAGAACCCATCATTGTGTGCCTTGTCCCGGTGTAATCAGGGTCATCACATCTGTGGCTGTCCTCTCATGTGCCACCACTCTGAAATGCTGCTTCAATTTTGGTGCAATTTGTCTCAAAATTATCTGTTCAAAACAGTCCCAGATCTTCACCTATACAATGTGTTAGGTTTAGTTAGTTTTAGTGCTAACATGCTAAGTGTCTGCAGCAGTGGAAGACCAGTCTTAAAACCTTATATATATATATCTCTCCACATCCGGGGAATACAATGTTAAAAGAACTTTTAATGGCATGTGTATATTTCATGTACACTGATTACAACTGAAATTGGTGGATATTTCCATAAATGTTCCACGTTTCCTATCAAACAGTCAAGGTTTCTTTATGACAGATGAAAGAGTGCTTCACCAAAAAAAAGAACCGTAACCATTTCACATAAAATGTCTTTTAAATGCCAATGTATCTTTACAACAACCATTTCCATGTGAAACCAACAAAGTGTGGCAGTACTAAACATGTCTGACAAAGTGTTCCACGAAACAGCACAACCTTTGGGCTGAGAAATGGAAGCATTTTCTGCATCACAAAGCTAATAGACGTCAGTGTATTTCTCATCACTGCCTATTTAATGGTTAATTTGAGAATTATAGACTGTAATGCATATTTAGACCCAATTATGCACAACCATGCATGTTCTCCACCCAATAATGACTGACACACATCTAACCAATCAGAACATGAGTTCAGTTGTCAGGAAAGACAACTTCACTTGTTCGCCAATTTTCATTTTGGTTTTTGATGAAAAGCCTTGATATACTGTAAGTAAAAGAGCTAAGCGATCCTTTTAAGAATAAAACAATAACTGACTCGTAAATACTGTTCTTATGGATTCTAGCTAATCCTGTAAATGTACAGTACATAAGATTGTTAATTTTTTGTTCTGATTTTCATTATTGTGCAAAATAAATATGTCAGTGCCATCACACAATTCAATTTTTTAGGAAATAAGAGAGTGAGAGGTGGCACCCATACATTATGTGATTGTTCTGGATTGAAAATAAAATGCTGTGTCCCACTTTGAACCAATAGAGGATGTGATTTCTCCCAAATTCTCAGACCATCATGGATGTGGGGGGGGGGGGGGGTTCTTCAGACTTATAGCAGTAAACCTAGTGACCAATGATAGTTTGGTCGACCAAGGCCATGAGGAGAAACTGTGACATCCTGAGAAGGCTCATTGATGCAATTTCATTGGTGGGTTGACAGGAGCTGGCATTTAGGGTCAGTGTGTTTGTAATGTAGAGCAAAATGGTGATGTTATAATGGTAACTGTTAAAAACACATTCTAAACATCACCGTGACCATAACTATAGAGGGGGCTGAAAGGGGGAATTTCACACTGCTGAGCACCCCAGTCGTGATTCCCAGCAACCTGCTCCAAAGCTCCCAAAGAGCCTTTACTACAAACCATTTCCAAGATGGTCTTTTTACTGAAGTTAAGGAGAAGTCACTGTAATGTTTTGCCAGCTCCTAAAACCAGTTGTAGAAGTGTGACTTCCCCTTCGGCGCGTGAGCCTGCATGCAGGTAGACGCCACACTTTCCTGACAATGTTTACCTGTGTTTTCTGAAATGCTCATGGTTAATCAATCTGGTCAGTCCATGGCATGCTTAAGTTGTTTTGGATCCCAGTGAACACACACACACACACACCCTTTTAACTGTATGCTCAGTTTCTCAACAAACATGATCATCTAGAATTTTCAGCATTATGAAGCAAAAATTAACATTTAATTGGACAGCTGGGGTAAAGGGGGAGGGTCTTTGCTGAGCCTCCCAGTCAGAGCACCATCAGCTCAGTTCCGGGGTACCAGCTGCGACACTAAGTTGTGGATCTGAAGTGTGATCACCCAGACCCCCTCAGCACCTTCTCCTTGATGAACTCCCAGATGATACGAGTCATCTCATCCCCATCCATCTCCACCACGGGCTGGGCCACTTTGATGCGCCGGTCAGCATCTACAAGGGAGGGGAAGGGGGGAGGGAAGAGTGTGTCAGGCCTCATCCTACCACTCCTGCCTTTCCTAGCACCTTCACGCTCACTTCTGAGAGACATTAAGGAAACCCATGCTTACAAATGCGGCTAACCTGTTTTATAGGAGTCGATTATACTGGCGTGCAAGCCAAAAGCCACTCTTGCAATTCATAAAAACCTCTGCCACGGTGGAAAGTGTCTTTTCCTTGTGCACTCATAAACAGCGACATGTCTTTACTTGAAAGTAGATATTGGCAAACTGAGAAGTCTAACTTAACACTACATGTTTTCTGAGCTAATGATTCCTAATAAGACATGCCGCAGCCACTTATACCGCTCAAGGGCACGGGGGCCAGTGCTGGTTAATGTCCCAGAGCTGCGCGATTAAAAGCTTCCAAAAACACCAAACAAGATTTACCTGCTGAGAACTGAACAGATACAGAGCAGTGATGACAGCCCTAGGATTGAATTAATCTCATCCAGTGACAGAGCACAGAGGGAGACAACGGACAGGAAGCAGAAGTGAGGACCGCAGGGAAGTGGTGCACACCATTTCTATTCCTTGCACGACACTGGTGATGAACAGGCCTCTGGGGGTGGTCGCCCCCCAGTAAGCACAGTGAACGACAGAGGCAAAGCTAAATCTGTTACCTTACACTGGCACGTGCACGGGGGGGGTGATGATTTAGTCATGCCGCACCCCCCTTGCCGTTCTTCAGTTTGGCTTCATTTTACACCAACATCCGACCGTATAAACGGCCTCACTTTAGCTGACTCCGTACCCTTGTGTCATGGCTCCATTTCTGCAGAAGCTCTTTCGACCCTTTGCTACTCAGTCATTCAGCAGCCATCTCCATGCCTCAAACAGGAGCGAGGAAAACATGCAGCTTGTTCCTGAAATCTGTTCAGTGGCTCAGTGCCACAGAGCCATTTAAAGCTCGGCCCCTGCCTCCCAGCCACACGCTGTCACTTTCAGGGGCTCAGTGTGAATGAGTTGCGTAACCAGCTCTGCTGAGCCAATGAGGTCGCAGAGCAGAAGAGGGGAACCTCTTTCTCAACAACTCTGAAGAAGGGGGCTCAGCACGGTGACCCAGTTCCGGGATGGGGGCCAGGCAGGTGACATAGCTTGGCAGTCATTGGCAGAAAAACCCCAGGGTTGGCTGGGTAGACTGCTTCAGAGTTCACCATTACTAATAATAGTGCTGCCTTGTGTTACACTCAGTCACCCCCTACACCCGCTCTGCATGACGCTCGTTCCCATCTGTGAGATCAGGTCAACAGCTGAGAAACCAGCTCCAACCCTATGCCTGCACCAACTCTGAGAAAATCTTGTTTCCCCAGTGCTACGGATATTGAGAGTTTGCGTTTACCTTTCACAGTCCTGGATTTGAATTGCTTACTTCACAGTTCGGTCAATTTGTTTAACCTTGACACACAGAGTTAAACTTCTACTAAATTTTTTAGGCAGCCAACTTGCTTCGCAGAGAAGCACTTAGCTGTTAGAAGCACTAATCGACTTCAGGAGCCTTAATGAAGTGTAACGGTCAGCCGTGAAATTGCTCATTCCATATGTCAGCAGCCGATCGACGGGCGTGCGGATCTCAGAGAGCTCAGCTAATGGAGATCAGCATTCAAAAGCCTGGTGAACTAGGAAATTTATGCTGCGTGATGCACCGGAAGCCTGTAAGCGTGTACACGCATGTGCACACACACATGCACGCCCACACGTGCAGCTGTAGCCATAACTCAGGAACGGGCCTCTAAGCACAGGAAGCACGGCTTCTCACATGACTGTTGCCCCCCTCCCACGGGGCCAGCTTCACTCTCCCACCTACCTGATAATCTGTTTGACGCCGCTTCAAACACAAAGGCAGGAATTTCGAGCGACACAGAGCTTACAGCCAAGCTGGACTGGCGAACAGCAACGTTATACCAGGACAGACTGAAACAAATGGCACCGTTTACAGTTCAAATCAATCCAATGCTGAACAAGTGGCGTGCACTTTTCTGACTGAGGCCTAGCAAGGTAACATAAGGGCTCGGCATGGCTGACAATTAAGTAACATTAATGGCCTAATCAATTTTAGCATTACATTTTATAGGCACGATAAGCCAGGGAGGAGATGGGTGTCACGCACAGCAAAAGAATTATGGTGGTAATTACTGAGGTGGGGGAGATAATATTATCTTAAGATTTCCCAGTCTTAAGATTATGGAAATATAAAAATATGCTATAGTGCTAAGTTTTTACAAATTATATTAAATGTACTTTTTAAATGTATAGAATTAATTAATTAATTAGCTACTGAAAGTTATTTAAGGTCATTTTTAGCTTAATTATACATGTTCAAGACTCAACAGGGTTTAAACAAAAGCTGCAGGTGGAACAAGGAGCCTCTCAAGGTCAGTGGTTTGGAGTCCTGGGCTGAGCGTGCCCACGGCACATTTACTCCGGTGACCTGGACTTCCTCCATCAACACCGACCGCACTAATCTGCCTGCTGACTGTCATCTTATCTGCATTTGTCTTAAGCAAGAAAAGCCTTCATCGGGTGTCACAAGATGTTCAGAGCTTAAGGAATGATCTCAACTCCAGGCACCTACAGAACGGCAACGCAGCAAACACTGCCGCGGTATTCCCGTGGTTACATTATGGGGACGCTAAGGGGAGAGTGGCTCCTCCGAAAGGGACACGAGTTTCTCTGAAAGCCTCCCCTGAGACGTTTAGGCCATTTAAGCTCTAGCATGATTCTCGCGTTGTTACTGTGCCTATGTGAAACGTTACTGGCAGTATTAACTGGCTGCAGTAGTAATAGCAGAATGGTTTCTGCGATGACCCGGTTATTGAGCGCGCCGCCGCGCACGACGCGTATGCGCGTGCACGTAACTTGGGAGCTCGGGGTGCGCGCCGGAAAGCAGCGCTCCCGCGAAAGCCTGAGTATTACCGATTACTCAATACCTGGGTTCTGTAATACTCAATCGGCAGATAGCACTAAATGAGGTTTGACACGCAAATAAATCAATTCCAGTTTATTGAAATTGTACTATCTAGATGTCAGTAGATGTCCCGTTCTCCCGATGGCTTGGTTCGCTGCAACCGACCCGATCACGTGCGGGGGCCGGTGCCTCGCATTTAATCGTGGAATAAGGCCAAAGAAGCGAGCAGAACCCGCGGGAGGTGCGGCGGTTAGCAGCACTAATACACCCTGATGCATCTCAGCGACAGACGAGGGAGAACCCTGCGACCTTTAGCCCAATAATAAGGAATCGCAGGGGGGCACAGTCTCCGCATGACCGGGTCATTCTCCCCGCACTTAGAGAAAGAAACATCAATGAATGACTAATACCTGGGAGCAGGTTTACAAATGAAAGCCATTAAACCGCGCGTCAGTGGCATATAACCAAGGGCTCCGGCTACCAGGGTACCGCCGCGCTGCGTGTAAAAGGCGCGGCAGCCGTCGCTCCGCAAGCCGGCCACTCACAGAACCCCCCCCCCCCCCCCCCCCCCCCCCCCCCCCCCCCCCCCACCCCGCCCCCCCCCCCCCCCCCCCCCCCCCCCGCCCCCCCCCCCCCCCCCGCCCCCCCCCCC
>JAODKM010000020.1:9527877-9539137 GCA_026780845.1 Petrocephalus sullivani
CCAGCGGCCTATAGCCACGGGGCCCGGCTACCAGGGTACCGCCGCGCTGGGTGGAAAGGGCGGCGCCGCCGTCGCCCCGCAAGCCGGCCACCCACAGACCCCCCCCCCCCCCGTGACCTTGGCGGCACCGATCGCCGCGCATCGCCTGTTTGCACAAGGAAGCCGGCGGAGCGGGACCCGAATCAGCGCCAGAGACGCGGCCGCCGGGAGCCGGAGCCCCGACAAAAGGCCGGCGTTTCCGCTCTACGGGGGGCTTCGCCGGCGGCCGCGGTTATGTAACACTGAATAAGCGGACCGGCACAAGTCGCGGCCAGTACGACATTCGTGCGGTCCGGCTTATCGCGGCTAACCGCGATGTTCCCCGCGGCCGCCTTGGATGCACGTACCGTGGGGGCAGACAAAGGCGTAAGCGCCGGGGTCTGTCATCCGAGCGCGGCGGGGGAGATGGGAAGCCGTCGGCCCCCGACCCCCGGCCCCGGGCTTGCTCGGCGGGCTCCCGCGCTCTACTTTCATTTTCCGTTCACAGATGCGTGTCGCGATCTAATGGCCAAAATGCCGCCGTGGGGGGCGCTTCTCGCCAGTACCCACGGCCGCGCTCGCCCGGGCAGACAAAGGAGCGGAGCCGGCGGCCGGGACCCCCGTAAGCCGGCGGCCGCAGATACGCTCGCCCTCCCCCGGCCGTTGCTCGGTTACTGCCACGAGGTGCGGATTATGCGCAAAAAGGCAGGAAAGCAGCAGGACGCCCCGTTAAAGCGCATCTTTATACGGCGTAAGCCTCCCCGGGTGCTTACGACTGCTGACCAGGCGTCTGTAACAGATCTGCTTCCCAGACCTTCCCTCTTTGATATTTTAATTCAATATTATACCAGCGGCGATTACATAAAGGACACCGCGCTCTGCCCCGATGCATCGCCGGCCGGGCGGCACTCACAGCTGCGCTTCTGCAGGCTCTGGCAGGACGCGGCGGGCGCTAGCACGGCGGGCGTTTTCGGGACGGCCGCGGCGGCCCGGGACAGGCAGCTGAGCGCCTTCAGATAGCTCGCCATCTTTCGCTGAGGTGAGTGGTAAGCTGCACGCCGGGACGCACTCCGAAAGCAGAAGGGCCGAGTCCGCAGTGCCGCGCAGCAATGTGTGAAGCGCCGCCCCTAAGCGCCGCGTCCACGCTACGTCAGCGGCCAATCAACGGCGCCGAGGGCCGTTGCTTAACGCGGCGGCAGCTCGGCGCCTTTCGCTTAGCCAATCAGGGGCGAGTGCGTTGACCGCTCCGAAGCGGTCGTCCTACGTGACTTTCACAGAAAATTTTTCATGTGGCGCGTCCGAGGGAGAATCCTCAGGAGCGAGTCTTGCGGCAGATGACGAGTGTTTTCGTAGCGAATCAATTTGCCCGTTTGTTACAAAACCTATACAAATGCGCTTTTTTTCTCCCCCAAAATGAGACTTCCCACATCAGTCTGCGAATAACAACGTCGCGGTTGTAATAAATTTTAATAAATGATGGCGGCGGCCGGTTACAGCCCCAGAAATAATCCTGTCACATTCTGTCCCTCCGCTCGCCAGTGAACTTCTAAATTTAGCCGTGGATGGTATCCATACTGGGAGAAGGGGGTGGGAGAGGATCATGTGGGGGAGTTTAATTATGGAGGCGAGGCAGCCGCCGTCTTTCCCTGCGCCATGTCTGCAGCGGTGTCTTCGCAAGGGCAAAGATGTACCGCTCAGGACACACACCCAGGGCCGAGTTAAAGGGCACAATGGAACATCAAGGTCCGGCGGCTGTGCTTGTTACTAAGGAGGGCTGGCGGCTTCTTATCCCCACGTAACTGTCCTTTGCTCCAGTTAGTTTTGTGCAGCACACCTATGGCGTGTCAAAAGACAAGTACATCTTTACAATTTACACCTGTGTAGAACATTTACGAGTTCCATCTTCACTCGTGTGCGAAAAAAAAATGGAGCAAAGTGCGATATAAAATGATGTCATATGTCTAACGGTTCTAGAAGAAGAAATAGGTTTGAAATGGGATATTTTGTATTTTAACTAAATATATTTCATTTTAGATGGTATGTTCCTGCATATCTTATAATTTATAGACTAGTTAATTATAGAAAGAAATTTTTAGAAGTTGCTGAAATAGTCCTGTTCTCCGATTATTGCTTATTACACGCATTTATTCCGCGAAGTGGATAATTATGTCTGGAAATTAAACGCCTAGTGGAAGTTTTGGGTAACAGACGACGGCCAGCGGCGCCAGACAGGGCAGGGGGCGGGCAGTCTACCGGCAATAAAAATATACTTACTTCTGTCCTGCCTAAGCAGTGTTTTATTACAGTCGTTAACTACGATATCTAAACCGATACGATATCTCACATCGTCATCAAACTAGGTATTAAGCAGTTAAAGGTTTTACAAAAAATGGATATGTGAGTAGTTCTATGAAGTGAGACAGGCAACGCCGGAATTATTTGAGGATGTAAATTGAGGCATAGTTTAGACACATTTCCCAAAGCCTTTTGTCAATACTATTCATAAAATCAATTTAACTTGAATGTAACACTCAGTGACGACAGGATGTTTCCTGCATTCAGCGGAATATCACACTTCGATGGAATTTTCCAGACACAACGACCTAGCAAGGTGGCAATACTGTAATCCATCCATCGTGGGGGGGGGGGCTGACTGTCCACAGCCCACTGCAGGGCTTCCTTAATTCAGCAATTTACAGACACCAATTAGCCTAGTTGCTGGGCTGTGACTCAAGGGGAATTGAGACTAACCAACCCGGGAGGTCATCAGAACTCAGCAGTGTCACCCACAGAGCTGCCACGCCGCTCAGTCATGCTTGACTTCGGGTGTCTGGGCATATTGTCATGCAGAACCACTGCCAATGTCATATAAAGGCTTATTTTACCTTAACAAAATAATATATGTCACGTCCTGCCCATCACGCCTGCCTTACCCTCCAGTACCCACCCCAGCGTGGCCCTAAGAAGCCCCCTCTGGTGCTTGTTTGTCTGCTTTCTGTTTGCTTCTTTTATGTTTACTACAGCCCCTGTTATAACTGTACCACACTTGCTTCATCCCAC
The DNA here is from genome assembly GCA_026780845.1 of Petrocephalus sullivani. Lineage (NCBI taxonomy): Eukaryota > Metazoa > Chordata > Actinopteri > Osteoglossiformes > Mormyridae > Petrocephalus > Petrocephalus sullivani. The sequence continues at coordinate 9,530,956 of JAODKM010000020.1, forward strand.
CGTATATGACCGTATCCTATAGATTTTACTAATAACTGGCATTAGTTTGTTAGTCAAGCGCCTATCCTCAGTATCCTTGCTGGAGAGGAGAAAAGAACATATTAATTTTGTATGTAGCCATGTTATCGATTGATATTTACGGGGAACGATATTATTTTTGCAGCAATACCAGCCCAGCCCCACAGGGGGCAGAGTGGGGAGAAGCATGTCACTTTCCTAGTTTCAGCAAATTGGTATTTAGCAAGTTTCAATACTTTTTTTGGCAACTGTTTTTAAAAAGAGCCTATCCACAATGCTTTTTGCGAAGATTCAGAGATCTTCTTGAGTTTCAGTCGCTATCAAAAACTCATATAGAAGCCAATTTCTATATGATCACAGGAGTAGCCAGGCATGGCACATCGGAAATGCGAAAGAGCTGCACACACACGTGGAATCAGTGTGTGCAAATACCCAATGCCCCCCTGAGCCCCTTAGATAATTCTGTGGCCCACCCAGCATTTCAAAGCCAGGCCTGCAGCTAACATGAAACTCAGATAATCCAAAGATGTTATGTAAACTCTGACACCTGAGGCAGTAGTTGTGCCACCATATGTATTCTTATTACATAATGGGATATGCCACGCAAGCCAAAGGGCAAGCAACCTCTGACCAGCCCATCATAAAGCTGCATGACTGTACTGTAATTGCCTAATTGCATTTCCGAAGAACATTGATAAAAGTCACACTGTTCTGTGTCTGCCACTGATATGTATATCACTGAAGCCTAGTTTGTTTGTTTTTTTTTAAACCAATTCTTAATACAGATACATGTTACATATGGCTTATGGATTGTATTTTCTGTCTTCTAGTTGCATATTCTCATAGAATAGATAGCTGGAAAACTGACAAAAAGCCAGCTAGTCAGATGACAGCAGACAGACAGACATAGATAGATGATAGATAGATGGATGGAGAGATTATAGAATACCATAGTATAGTATGCTGAACTCCCAGATGTGATTCAATGATGGCGTTTGACCACTGAAAGGCAATTCCCTACCTACTCTGCGTTGCCACCTACTTCTGCACAAAAATGCCCCCTTGCTTGCTGAAGCATTTCAGTGACTGACTTTCAGACAGGTACATACTGTAGTGGAAGTCTACAGAGAATACAATTTCTGTGCTCCATCGAGTAGTGCCTTATTATGAACCATTTCCCTTCAGACTATGAATGACAACGTAGAATGGCCACGTTTCTCAGCCTCGCCGGAGTCCCGTGGATTTTGATCCAGCAGAATTCTTAAATCAAACCAAATGCTTGGGCCTCAATTCAAGACCCAGTGGTACTGATGTACAAGGAGAGGCCAATGTGGGCTGGTCCACCCATGTGATCTGCCCATGATCTGATAGAGGCCAGCCTTCCCCTTCATTTATGTAAAGCACAAACAGTGAAGGTGGCTGGAGGGCCTTGGTGGGTCCTTGGTCCCCTCCTCTTCTATACATCACCTCTCTCGGGCTGATCATCCAGTCACATGGCTTCTCCTACCACCACTACACTGCTGACATCCAGCTGTCCCAGACCTTGCCTCCCTACAACACCATGGTTTCTGCTTGGATCTTTGCATGCCTTACTGACACAGCAGTCTGGGTGAGGGATCACCATCGCCTTCTGAATATTTCTAAGACCGAGCCCAATCAACCACCATGACATCATTCTACAGCTTAAATCATCAATATTATCTCGATCAGGGTCTGCCTAAAACTTAAGGCTAATGATAGATGACTAGCCATCCTGACCACATAGCAGCGATGTCCCAGTGTAGGTTCACCCTGTATAACATCAGGAAGATTGGGCCTTTTTCGCCCGAGTATGTAGCTCAGCTTCTAGTCCAAATTATCTCATGATTCTTAACGGACAGGGTTACTGACTTGGCTATCAAACCACTGCAGATGAATCCCAATGCAGCAGCATGTCTGGTATTCTAATGCTCTCATGTTACACACCTCCTTGTTTCTCAGCATTTGGTCCCTATAGGCCCTCGCATCAAGCTTAAGTCCTTGGTGCTGGCTTTCAGAGCCGCTAATGGATGGGCACCCATCTCCATCCTCAAGACCTGCGACTGTTCTCACTATCTTCAGTCAGCAAAGCAATACTGCTTGAAGATCCCTCTATGATGTCAGAAGTTTCGCTCTAGATGTTTCTCATATGTGGTTCCCCGACTGTGAAATCAGCTATCAAACCCTTCCGATCATCAGATCCCCTTTCAACTTTAAAAAAAAACACCTCAAGATCTGTTCCAGGGACACTTCTACTATCTCATACCACTTGATGTTCCAGTGCTGGTCTCTTATGTTTTTGAATGCCCTTAGTTTTGCACTTCGTCTTTTGATTATTAGGTTCTTGCTGTGTCTGAAATGCATTATGTAGCTTGCACTCGGATGATACACTTGTACCTGGCCATTCACTGGAAGCTCAGCCTAGCCATGTGTATTTGACTTCCTGTGTTGTTAATGAACTATCTGCTTCATTTGTACTTCGCTTAGGGCAAACGTGTCTGATTGATAAATATAAAAACAAACAGACAAAATATAAATGTGACACAGTCAACAAGGAAACATTACAAGAGTCTTTCTAAAGGCAAAAAAGGTGAAATTTTTAGGTTTTGTGACTAGACGTCGCAAGTACATGTGGTTACTTCCACCTGGTGGCTAACAAAGGAAATGCAGCATCAGCGTTTACAAGTGAAATGAATTCGTCACCGTGTAAGAACCTAAGAAGTCTTCGTTTAATTGCAAACAAACAAAAAACGTTTTTATTTTATCATACAGAAAAACCCCAATTTATCTAAAAGTAACTAAAAAAAAACGAGATCACTCCTCCCTGATGAGTTGGCCCCCTATCCAGAGTTATTCCTCCCCTTGCAGCAGATCCTGTCCAGGATAGGCTCTGGACCCCCGTGATCCTGAATAGGTCAATCAGGTATAGAAATGGATGTGTGGGTGGATGGATGGATAGATGGAGATTTTGTCTGCCTGTGAACTGAATTTGACTGTTCCCGTCTAAATGCTTTCATTAACAAAGTGTTTCACATCCCCGGAACTGCCATTGGCTACATCTTTCTTGCATAGCACACCATCTCCTGTAATTCCTGGACACTGCCCTGTAAATCTCAGGATGCTTGCTAAGTTCAGCCCTGCTAAACAGTAACTGAAACCTTTAATCCTGTCTGTGTGCTTTATGTATTGAGTTACAGCCACAATCTTTCTTCGTAGGAGGACCCCGATAGCAATAATGAGCAGGTGTACTAATAAGATAGTAGCTGACTGGACATCTCTTTAGGCTAATTTTAGCCAAGCATCTTCACTGAACACACACGTCACAGACATCCCCATGCTGTGCTTTCCTATCCGGGCTTTTTAAAGTATGTGATCCAGCAGTGACAGAAGTGTTCTGCCTTGGTGAGGTAAACAATTTAGATACATCTTAAATAAAGACTAAAACTATAAGGGAAAATTTTTTTAATGGGGCATATCTAAAAATTAAGGTTTGTTAGTCTTGATATGTAAAATGTAAAAATATATACATATATGAAATGTCAACAAAAACCTAGAAAATTTCAAATGAACAGAACAAAAATGAGTCTAGGTTTACAGTCAGGTTTGTATGGCCCTTAGGGGGGCCTTTAAAACAGGAAACCCCAACAGCAGAAGGTGACATGGCCAATTGTTTGCTAAGAAGTAACAGTGGCATTTTCCCCCAAATACTATGGAAATAAACATTCAATCAAAACTTCATTTCTTAACAACTGTGAAATGAACATAACTTACAGAGTTCTAGGACCATAGTTAATAAAATATACAGTATAAAATTTAATGCTGTATTTACAAAATGGATACATTCATATATTCATAATTAATTTTCTTTTTCCATTTTTCAAGTGAGCTAAAATGCTCAATTTTAAAAGCCAAAACTAGATGTACCAGTAATTCAGAGCATCAATAAATAACATTCTAAAGGCAAGTCATTTGGGGGGCTGTAAACCATAACACCGCATGATGGTCGGCCTTATCACTTGCACCTATGTACTAGCTGCTCCGCTCATTTTCTTGTCATTGAAGAAGCTTTTGAGCATAAGCACCTGGCCAATGCTGACCACAAACAGGATGAGGGCCTCCCCCATCGACCAATAGGACACGCGCTCGTGGAGATGCTCGGCTCTGATGCGGTCCTGCGCCTCCCTCAGCCGGTACCAGGTCTGCGAGTCCATCACCACCTTCAGCATCTCGTGGATGGACAGGCAGGCAGATTCCATCTACAAGCACACGGGCGAGATGGTCAACAAAAAAGCAGGCTCACCGTCAGCAAAGACCCCGGGTTGCATACCTGGGTCAGGGCTGTAGCCCTGTTCATTTCGGGCAGGAGGGGCTCTTCTTGGCCCACTTGGAAATCCAGGTAGACGATTTTATGGGAGAACGTGGAGAACTCGTTGCTGAAGCAGACCTTGTACACGCCTCTGGTTGTCGTGGTGTGAGAGAAGCTGTCATATTGTTTCTTCCTTTCTTGATACAGGACGCTGTCCGTTGGGTCTGTCACTGAACAGTCTACGTCATAATTCCCCCCGGCAATAACCTTAGTGCACAGAAAGAACGTCTTTTATTATCAAGGTATAACTGTACAGTCCGCAATAGGCTGAAACACAGTCCTACAGAATAGTCATGACGATGCTCGTTCAAAATAAATATGGCTTAGCAAATACAGACCCCAGGAAAGTACTGGAACATATGTTAACATTAAACTGAGTTTGTATCCCCTATACCATGTGGTTGAGCTTGAGTTCTGGGATTATACGATACGTTTGTATTGTACCATAATGAAGAATGACTGTACTTACTTGAAAGTCAATGTCAAACTTAACACCAGCGTCGATTTCCTCGTAGAAACACTGCCTTTCGTTATCCGGCAGTTCGAACGTTAATTCTGTGCCGAAACTCAGACCAAGAGATAGCATCAGAGCGCACAGTGCAAGGAGACGCATACTGCACCACAAAGAAATAGAGATTAATAAAAACTTTATTCCACTAAATAGCAAGACCTTTGAATAAGCGAGCGATGGGAAGCGGCGCTGAATGATGCGGAGCGCGTCTTCAGCCCGCACCCTGACGTGGCGCGTCGCCGGAGCGCTTCCGGGGGACAGGGGACGGGGCTCCACTGTATATTTAAAAGAAAAAAATGTCCGGATCTGCACAAAACACCAACATGCTCTTGGTGTATTTGGTAAAAGGAAATGCGACGGAGCAGAGAGTTTTTTCGTCTCGTTCTGTTTCCACCAGAACTACGTATATGTTTTTCTTTCCCAAGGCAATAAATGCGATTAATTCGTATACAAAGCGCATGTTCTTTTATTCCTTATTGCATTTATTAGCGTTTATCCATTAAAGTGCGCGCTAAATAAATAAACTTGCGTTAACACGGAAGTGCAAAAGCGACCGATTTCACAACGCATTCGGCCTATAATCTTAACCAATTAGCAATTAATACATCATTTAAACGTGAAAACTCAAAGACCAATTTAACACGCCACTGATAACTCGATTTTTGTGGAAATTAATAGGTGGAAATGTTCTTTAAGCACTACGATTTCAAAGAAAACATGCATCTATCGCACTTTCTGCCGGACATGCACCTTTACTGGGGACACATTTGCATCTCCATACATTTTTAAAGTTGTTTTTAAATGGTGTATTCATTCGCCGCGTTACCCTGTCCGTGCATTCCATGTATTATTATAAGGGTTAGTGCTTTACATGCATGCATACAAAGATGACACCTATCGGCTGCGAGCGGGCTGTTTACGGGCGGTCACGCTGCGGGGGCGTTGTCGCTTCTGCTTTCCTGCATTTTCTGCCGCAAATCCCCGCGATCTTCCGCGAAAACGACGCCGGCGAGGGCGCTGCGCAGAGCGGCCGCGTAGCCATGTATTATTAATAATCGCTTTTGTTAAATATTAATTGCGCGCGTGTTTAATATCCGGCCGGTAAACGTTATCGGAGGCTTTAGGCAGAGCGCCGTGCGGGCCTGGATCGTCGGCTAGGGAAAGACAGCGGGGTGCCGAAGGCTTATCCCGGAGCGATGGGCATGCAGGACGGCTGGAAGGCGCTGGCGGGCTTCGCGGAGGCGCATGCAGTGGGCATCGCCGCCGCCGCCGCCGCCGGTAAGCCGCGTCTCGGCCGCCCCGCGCCCGCCTCCCTCTGCGTCTCTCACCGAAGCTTTACTGCGTCGTACGAGTGCAGACTTCTCGTCTACAGTGTTGTATGGCTCATGCCTTTACTGTACACTTCTTTTTTCCCAGTGTATTGATTAAAAGCTCAGAAAATGATTATATAATTATATATTGAGCTGGTTTTCTGTTATTGTGGCATTATAAATAAACGCGCCGTTCTGTTCCAGGTTGTTTTTATCACTGGTTGAGAGAGAGAGGGGGGGGGGCACTACAACTTCTACAGTAGAAAACTACCCATAAGTTATAACATTTAATCTACACGATGTTTCTTCATGTTTGAAATGAGACACTTTGACTTTAGGTTTTTGTGTAGTAGGTAATTGGTTTATGAGTCTTTATTTCTACTTGACTACTGTACTCCGCTGATGTGCTATAATGTCGCATTAAATAACCATAGCCAGTCCCTGCGTTATCCTGCCGGAAGACGCCTCTTTTATGGTGGGGAAAACACAGATAATGATATTAGCCAAAAGTTTCAAGAATTTTGTGATATTCCATGGTTTTAGTTTGTCATATTCCATTCTGTTTGGCAGTATCATAGAAATTAATAGATTTTTGAAAAAGATATCAAAACTTACTTCCAGTTTCCAGCACTTTGTCGCCTTGCTCTCAGTCCTAAACTGGGTAACGGTAACTCGCTCAGGCTACATGCCTGGCATGATGGAACCTTCCTCCAAATAAAAACAGCAAGCTCCATTTACTTGTGATGTCATTAAAAACGAAACTCATATAATTTACATATTTTAAATTTTAAGAATTTTCCATTTTACCACCATATTAAGAAGTGCTGCATTTAGCTGCGGGTTTTCATGGTGTTGTTCATCAATTAATAACCATTTGTAGGTTGCCCTTTGAGGTTACAAATTGACAGTGTGATACTGTCATACTTAGAAAGTATTTTTCCACTTGTGCTGCATGCGTCAAGAACCACTCCTCTGTTTGATCTCTCTCCTATAATGATCGAGGTGCATCCAGATCACGGGACAAAATTTAGGGATGCCTGTAGTAATGCATTAATCATCTATGACACTAAGGAGATGCTCTGTGCCTCTGAAAGATGTAGATTTTGGTTTATCGACACCCCAGGTGAGTGCTGTGCATATCCTTGCAGGGGTTGGTCTGGTGACACTGAGAATCTGGCTGGCTGGGGGTGTGTGTCACAGTCGAGCCAGACTGGAGGGAAAGACCGTTCTGATCACTGGGGCCAACACTGGGATTGGAAAGGAGACTGCAGTAGACCTGGCGCTTAGAGGTGAGCCTGTGTTTGCACATACACGTGTGTGACAGCCTGCTGCCTCATGTCAGGGCACGGCAGGTTGGCATCTGTGTGTGTTTGTGTTCATATTTAGGGGCGAGGGTCATTATGGCCTGTAGGGACCTGTCGAGGGCCAACAGGGCGGCCGCAGACATCAGGCAGAGGAGTGGTAATGGCAACGTTGTGGTGAAACATCTGGATCTGGCATCTTTGGAGTCAGTGCGGCAGCTTTCCAAGGACATCCAGGAGAATGAGGAAAGGCTGGACATCCTCATTAATAATGCAGGTACTGGCTGGCTGACATCTGCAGCAGAAAACCTGCAAAAATCTGAAAGGGGTGGGGCATAATCTGTAGTCAGGCTGGCCTATTGGTCTGGTGGCTGACCATCGGAGGGCCCTCTGTTCTGTCTGTGACTGTGATTGGCTGGTGGGGTTAATGAGGAGGATGAATGTGTATGTCGTATGTGCGTTGTATCGAATGTGTATGTGTTGTATTGAATGTGTGTATGTCGTATGTGTGTTGTATTGAATGTGTGTTGTATCAAATGTGTGTATGTCGTATGTGTGTTGTATTGAATGTGTGTATGTCGTATGTGTGTTGTATCGAATGTGTGTATGTCGTATGTATGTTGTATCGAATGCGTGTATGTCGTATGTGTGTTGTATT
>JAODKM010000020.1:9539237-9550846 GCA_026780845.1 Petrocephalus sullivani
GCGTTGTATCGAATGTGTATGTGTTGTATTGAATGTGTGTATGTCGTATGTGTGTTGTATTGAATGTGTGTTGTATCGAATGTGTGTATGTCGTATGTGTGTTGTATTGAATGTGTGTATGTCGTATGTGTGTTGTATCGAATGTGTGTATGTCATATGTGTGTTGTATCGAATGTGTGTATGTCGTATGTATGTTGTATCGAATGCGTGTATGTCGTATGTGTGTTGTATTGAATGTGTCTATGTTGTATGTGTGTTATATTGAATGTGTCTATGTCGTTTGTGTGTTGTATTGAATGTGTGAATGTCGTATGTGTGTTGTATTGGATGTGTGTATGTTGTATGTGTGTTGTATTGAATGTGTGTGTCGTATGTGTGTTGTATTGAATGTGTGTATGTTGTATGTATGTTGGGCCCAAGATGACCAATCCCCCCCTCCCCCACTTAAGTAACAGGGTCCATTTTTGTTGTCCATAGCTAAAAATCTTGAACACCTGAAACAATTATTGGTATATTACTATTGTTATTCGTATATGAACAATTTGTATTAATGTATCAAGTCACCATGTGTTTGTGTATAGGTATTATGATGTGCCCAAAATGGAAAACTGAGGACGGCTTTGAGATGCAGTTTGGTGTCAATCACCTGGGCCATTTCCTGCTAACCAACTGCCTTCTGGACTTGCTGAAAAAGTCAGCCCCAAGCCGCATCATTAACGTCTCCAGCCTGGCTCACAAAGAAGGTGCACCTTCCTATAGCCTATATCAGCTGCCACTCTTCTGGGAAGGCTTGTGGAGTGTGTCTATGAGAATTGTTGCCCATTCATCCAGAAGAGCATTTGTGAGGTCAGGCACTGATGATGTGTGTGAAGGTCTAGCTCACAGTCTCAGTTCTAGTTCATCCCAAAGGTGCTTAATGGAGTTGAGGTTAGGGCTCCTTGTGGGCCAGTCAAGTTCTTCCACACCAAACTCAGCTAACCATGTCTTTATGGACCATGCTTTGCGCACTGGGGGGCACAGTAATGCTGGAACAGAAAAGGGTCTTCCCCAGACTGTTCCCACAAAATTGGAAGCATAGAATTCTCCAAAATGTCTTGATATGCAAAACCTAGCTGATGCTCATTTGCACAGTAAAAATAAATATGTAAAATATAACTAAGACGGCATCATAACTATATAACTAAATTCTGGGTTCTCTACTACCGAGTATGGTGACATATCTATAGTGATAAACACCCCTTTAACCGTTTGTTTTTGTTTGCTTGTTTATTTATTTGTCTGGTCTGAAATTCCTGAGAAGTGCCTTAGATGATGACGGGAGATTAACTTGCAGAGCTTGTGTTTCGTTTTGCTTCAATCGCACAGTTTCTCGCATGTCGTCTCAAATGAGTTAGCATGTTGGATAATGTTCCAGCAATATATCACAGGTCAATATAACAAAGGCGGCAGTGTGGGTCTCATCAGCTGCTCTCTCTCCAGTTCTGGTGTAATTTATTGGGAAACCAAAATGTACCCAAACCGCCAATTATGGCAGACTGTAACCAGCATTGGCCGTAACTAGCAGTTAGCATACTATTTTCATAGTTGAACATTTACTTGTGAATTTTGGTTTCGTCCATGTCAAGAAATGTATTCGTTTCATGGACACATTTTCAATTCAAACTGACACATGACTGTGACATGTACTGTTACAAGCCATGTCTTTAAATTAAATGTAGATCTGAAATGCTATTCAGCAGAAACCATTAAAAACTTATCATACATATTGAATAGGCAAACGAATATACTCGGAAGGTCTTTGCCAAGTCCCACCCAAAGCATATATATTCAATATGTGCTGATATATAGTATTATGGTATGATAAACAAATGTGCATCAAATTTTAATTGCTACTTCATGTTCCATTTGTACAAGTACAGACACTGCTTATAGGAATCATTACATTTTTGCGTATCTCATCTTGCTCTCCTATGAAACAAGGACAGAGTGAAGCTTAGGGTCTGAGCGTAGGGTTAGCCATTTATCCGGGGCCCCCACAGCAGTTTTCAGGGGGTTAAAGGCCCAATGGTGATGTATCTCTTCTGCCGACCACAGGCTTTGAAAAGGCAACCATTCGATCAGAGGTACAAAGTCCCAACCAGTGTAGGATGACTGTGGCTTTCTTCACCAGGTCAGATCCATTTTGATGACATAAACCTGGACAAAGACTACGGTCCTCTGAAGAGTTACCGGCAGAGCAAGCTGGCTAACGTCCTCTTTAGCAGGGAGCTGGCAGCTCGTCTTAAAGGTTTGTGACCCGGAAACGTCAGTCTCTGTTTCCCCTGTCACTGAGTAGCTGCTAGGCTTCGCTGGTCACATGACCCAGTCAGAGGAGAGGCTCTCCATACAGTGTCCCCATGTGTCGTATAGGCACAGGGGTGACGGTGTACAGTCTGCACCCTGGCGTGGTCCGCACCGAGCTGGCGAGACACCAGCTGACCCCCGGCGCCCTGTGGAAGCGGATCTTGATCATTCCCATCTACCTGCTGATGAAGACCGCTTGGCAGGGGGCCCAGACCACCATCTACTGCGCCGTGGAGGAGAGTATCGCTGACGTCAGCGGCCTGTACTACAGGTGAGCTTTGGCTTGCGAGCTGTCTGACAGGCAGCACGTCACCCTCTTCCCTGACTTGGCGGTGTGCCCCCGCTCTGTCCCCGCTCTGTCCCCAGCGACTGTGCCCCCAAGGAGCCAGCTCCACAGGCCAAGGACGACCAGGCTGCCAGGAGGCTCTGGGACCTTAGTGCCGCCATGGTGAGGCTCTGAGGGAGAGCCCCTTCTCTGCTGGTTTGGCTCGCATCCTACATGCTCTTGTGAAGGTCAGGGTTTGCTGTGGCCTGGACTTCCCCACGCTTGTTGAAGGACGTCACCTCACCTTGAGTTTGAGCTGTTTATCCACCGCCAAAGAAATGGGGTTCTCCCGTTACGTGCATCGTATGGCAATAGGGAGGAAAAATGTGCAGTGTGTCCTGGGTTGTTTTTATAAGCAGTTTGCCGGATAATTTAAGTTAAAATTTAGGTACTTCTAAACTAAGCTATAACTTGTAATTAACAAAATATAAATTAAAGTAGTAGTGTAACTTCCAAAGATACCCTAGGTAGGTGGTATACATGGTTTTGGTATTACCCCTCAGCCTGCTTAAGGTAGTCTTAAGAAATTAAGTAATGCTTTCATATCTCATTTGCAGTGTGTAGTTATGATCATAATGATTTGTAAAACATTGCATATCAGACCAAACAATGTCTTAGAGCAGTGGTACACAATCTTGTCCGCAAAGGGCCGGTGTGTATGCAGGTTTCTGGGATAACCTTTAGATCAGCTGTTCAAACCCAGTTGTGACGACTCTCCAGCCAATCGGTCATCTAATTAGTAACCTACTTACTGATAATCCACATGCACAACGGGCCTTTCTGCCCACCCCTTCTTAGAGATAGGGTTAAGGTTTGGCGACTAGAGGGGAGGGTGCTCAGTGTAAGATTATAATTTTAAGGGCCGCTTTCCACTGTGCATTTAACCTGTTAACACAGTATGATTTATATTTTCCATGAGACCATTACGACTGAGCAGTTTTGTACAGAGAAAATATTTTTGTCTCTGTGTCTTTATGAATAAAAACACTCATCCATCAGAGCCTGTGGTCATGTTCTGAGCATCAGGAGTCGACAGTGTTGGTGACAGGTGTCGGTGGGGACAGGTAGTGGCCTAGTGTTATGAGACCTGGGTTATGGACCAAAAGGAACCAGTTCAAATCTCACCCACCACTAGGTTCCCTGAGCAAGACCCTTAACCCCATGTTACTCCAGGGAGATTGTCATCCCTGTAATGGATAAGGGTGTCAGCTAAATGCCATAAATGTAACTGTTCAGGGAGGTGTGGCCTGCACCTGAACACACTCAAGCTGAACTCCTATCTTATTTGTGAACAGGATACTTCAGGGTTTATTATGAATCTGGGGTGTGTTTGTACTGATTCTGCTGTAATGTCATTATACAGTAAAAATAATGATGGCTCATTTATGCTAATTACATTAGATGGTTTTCTTTTTCAGATGAAGTTATAGAAGCATTTGACACTTGGTGACACAGGTGTACCTATAATATCCTTTATAAATGAGCTGTATATTGTAGTTTAATCATCTATAATATAAACAAAAGTGGATCCCAGTGGATCCCTTCATGAATTAAGACTAGTGAACAGGAGCCTCACGCTGAGCAGCTTTTCTAACTAAATATTCCTCCATCTTCTTACCGGAGGTGAAGGTCACAGTGCCATGGGGCTATTTACCACCCCACAAAGGAACTAGAGCAGATATACTGTACAGTATTAAGCTACTTTGCATGTTTGTTTGGGTGAAGTTATTCTCCAGTAAAATCACTCAGCAATCGTTTCCTTAGTAATGACAATATTTTTCATTTAATTTATTTAGTAGATTTTTTTATCCAAATCCTTCTGCAGACCCTGATATGTGAGCCGTCTGCCTTCAGAACACGAACACGGCACCCCCTCACTGCTGTGTCATACAGCTCACCCACAAAGCCAGTCTTTAAAAATGAATTTGCATGTTGAACACATAACTTTACCTGTTTTTGGTAAATCAGTCGGCTTAACTGGCCTTTACAGGATTGCCCCATCATACTAGGGAAAGGGGTCCCAACTCAGATTATTAAGTTAGCTGAGATTTAAGAATTCAAGACGGCCACACCATTGCGGCAAGTATGTTTTGCCCACTAACAAAAATCACTAAAACTAGTTATAAATCTCATACAACACAAATAATTTAAAGAGAGAACGAGTTTTATTTAGTAGACCATGCAATAATCCCGGATATTCCTGGAACCAAGAATTACTGCTGCTAATCTGCACTCCTGGAATGAACTATCCAGGCTGAACAAAATAATGCCACTTGCACTGAGGTTTTGGCAGAAGATTGGCTGGGTCCTTTTGGCACAGTGGGGTCACATTATTCTATAGAATCGTTCATGAAATAGAGCAGTTTCTCAGTCCTGCCCCTGGAGGACCACCAGCCAGGAAGCTTTCACTCCAGCCTGACCTTAATTAGCATCAGGTGTTTATTAATGGCCTAATAATGAAGGTGGCAGGTTGTAAGCAGTGCAGCTTTGACCAAAAACCTCCATGCAGGTGGGGCTCAGGAGCAGGACTGAGAGACACTGAAATGGAGCTTGAAGATGGGGGGAGGCTTGAGAGACGGTGTGGTTGATTAAATTACCAAGCCTGAAAGATGAGAGTGTGCGCTCACTGCTGACATGGAAAGCAAACAACCCAGAGGTGACACTAGATGTGTCGAGGGGGGGGGCTGTCCCTGGCTTAGATGCCAGCTCAGCTCCTTTGCCCCCTAAATCAGTGTATGTTTTTCCCTGCTCTCCACCCCGTCCCTAGTAAAGCCACCATTCCCCGCAGTCCACGTGCCACATACCAGTGAGACCATAAGGACTCTTAGTAAACGGTCACCACCGCCCTGGAATGTTCCGGTTCTCATTAACGCAACAACACCCAGAGAAGATGGCGGCTTTAAACTCTGACTGATATTCGTTTCACGATTATGACCCACACTGCCGCCTGCATAACCCTCTTTCAGTTACATCACAGAAATCAACAATATTTCTTGCACAAGTCTACCCTAGTTGCCCAAGTGCTCTGCAACTGTAACGCAGGTGTGAGGAATTGGGGCTGCAAACAGCCCCCCCTGGTGGGCAGAGTGTAGAAGACAGCTACAGTTCAGCTTACAGCTGTATGCCATGCAGTCTGTCTGGTAACTGCAGGTAGAGGCAGCAGGGTCGTTAATGGCAGGTTTGTCCTGAATTCTACAATCCCATACTGACCTCACACAGTCCACACAGCAGTTTCAATTTCTAGAGTTCAAATTATGTAGTCATTTACAGTATTTGGCAGACGCCCTTAGCCAGAGCGACTTACATAAGTGCTATATACCAGCTAAATAAAACCAGACTTGAATTGAATACCATCAATCTAATACTCTGTTGGGAAAGAGCAGTTTTTCTTTTTTTTTTTTTTTTTAATTAAGGAAAAGACTGATATTCATTTCATTCATTCATTTCATAGTCAGATACAATACCAGTCCTAGGGATGTGGTATCCTACCCAACCCCCCCACCCGGCAAAGTGAAATTGGGACCCCCTCAGAAGCTGGTGCCCTAGGCAGCTGCCTGTCACCTATCCGATTCCTGTTCATTTTCATTTTCAGGCAAACTCAGTCACAGAGATAAAAATTAACACCATTCCTCACTTATATAAATGGAACTATTTGGTCTCACAACAACCTAAATTAAACATTACAACCACCCCCAACAAAGAAAGCTCCAGACTAAAACAGTTGCATACTTTTTTATTTAACTTAGAACTTGTAGTACTTTACTAGAAAAAGCAAGATTGAGAAACTAAAATTCTCTTTTCAGCCATTCAAAGACTGTTCAGTTTCCCCGTAATGTAAAGAATTCAGATAATATTGATAACAGGAATAAATTCTTAGAACAGAATATACAAAAACTTGAAACCTTCTCACTCTACTGAATCATTTAATATAAACACAGGAATTTGAATGAATAATTTACATACAGCAAATTCTAGATAACGTATTGGCCAGCTTTCTGATCTGATCAAACAAGATTAAAAAAAAAGTGTGAAAAAGGAAACTGTACAATGTCAGTTCTGTACGTCTTTCCAGTGGTTAAACTGAGGAAACGGGCGACTACTGGACATTTTCACCACCAAGCTATAGATGTTCAGAGACAATGGAGGAGTGAGGAGGTCACCGCACTGTGGGGAGCAGCAGGGGGTGTCTTGGACACCCTTCAAGAGGCGGGGGCTGCCCCTCTGCTCATCGACAAATTCCAGGTCTTGTCCGTACAGGTAGCCATCTTCCAGATGAGCATGGAGATACAGGAGTTAGCCCTGAAGCCCAGTCTGTCCCCAGCTCCTATCATGGACCCAGCGTGAAAAATATTTGCATTTTTGTGGAAGTTTTCCTGGATCGTAAATTTTGAGCTACCCTGAAAATGCAGCAGGGCCACGGTGGTGAAATGGGAACAACTGACGGTCGACCGTCAAGAATCCCTGAAAGAGACATTAATCTCTTACATGGCTGTACAAAACACCCCCCTTTAAAGGGACCAAGCCTGGATTTCACCCCTGGACCCAACTGTATTACAGCCCCCACATTCTGCGGCATCTCATTAATACTGATTAACCAGGTGGTTCTGAAACTAGCTGGTGTCTAAGCGATACGGACAGACCCAACATTTCAGTTTGTGCCAGACAAAAAAATAAAAAATGCAACCTCCACTAATCGGATCCTTTCTTACTAGCAGAGACAAATCATGTGATATACAGATGTTCTGAGCTTAAACCAGGAACCATCAGATACAGAAATCAGGCTGTAGGTCACTACCAGCCATCCTATTAAATCATTAACGCAGAACAAGAAAGAAAAAAAAGATATATTACAACTAAACTTGCAAATCAGCAAATCAAATTTCCTCTAGGAAACCAGGATGGCCAACGCCAACATGGAAGCTGGAAAATTCATTAACCGCAGAACTATTCTTGCAGTTTTTTGGACCTGCTTCTACACCTTATTTAATCCCAGGAATCACACAGGCAGAACTCCAAGGAAGCCTTAAAGAAATACTGAG
The DNA here is from genome assembly GCA_026780845.1 of Petrocephalus sullivani. NCBI lineage: Eukaryota > Metazoa > Chordata > Actinopteri > Osteoglossiformes > Mormyridae > Petrocephalus > Petrocephalus sullivani. The sequence goes on from JAODKM010000020.1 coordinate 9,546,945, forward strand.
TTGACCCTTCTCCCATTTTCAAAGAACTGGCAGTGAAGAAACGACCTGCAGATTAACATGAAGTGATCGATCCTAGTTTGATCACTGGCTACTATCCTGGCCAGATTCTGTAGTACAAGCACACTGGTGGCTTTATATGTGACAGCACAGCATAGCAACCAGTAACCAGCTTGTTTATTCTGCCACTGGTTGAAAATGGCAGTAGCTGGAGGTCACACACCAACACAGGTATTTACCTGGTCAGCACCACAGAAAGGCTTTCAGGGGATCCCTCAACCAGTGCCAAATAAACCAATTTGAATCCAGGAATGCACGAGTCCAACAATCCACTGTCCCCCTATTTCAGTCCAAAGAAAAAATCTAAATCAAAAGTTTACCTTCCCTTTTAAAAAAACGACTTCTGTATCTTCAGCATTCCTGGTTTAATCTTCACTTCACTACATTTCAACATAGATCCCTTGTCACTATAAAACAATGAATGGTATCTTCCAGTACAGAATCGCCCAGGAAGCCCCTTGGCAGCAAGAATGGGACAGCAGCAGGCAGAGCAGAGGGAGGAGCCAGCAACAGGCTCCTCCCACCAACAGGCTCCTCCCACCACCTGTCCTTCCATGGAGATGAAGGTGGCAATGGCAGGCTTCTCCATTATCAATAAACTGGAATGGCATGAAGGGCAGAAGGCTGACAGGATAACCATCCCCTGGAGTCTATCTAGACAGGAAGACGTGCGTGTATGACGGAGGATGGCTGGAGGGAGGCCAGGGATGACAGCTTCTCAGGTCAGTTTCATCACCGCATCTCGTGGGGACTAAGCAGCTAGCTGACCAAGGCCTGTCGTCCACAGTTGACCCTCCAGCTGTCCCCTGCCCCAAGACTAGGGGCTGCTGGGAATTTGGACATGGAGGACAGTCACATTAGCACAACTGTCTAGTCACTGTTTTTGTTAAGACACTTATCCCACCTGCCAGCTGCCAAGTCTCCTGATTCTACTGGCAGTATAAAAATAGAGAATTTAATGCCCCACATGTGATACATGGGATTTTGAAAAGGTGTTTAAAAGTAATTCAATAACAGCCACATGGAGGTCTTTCATATGGGGCGCTGTTACTGATTAGGAGGCAAATGCTTTGGCATGCTCTGCAGCTGGGTTAGCCGGCACTAAAGCCGCAGCAGCTTCCGGCTGTTCCCGTTACCGTGGCAACAAGGCGTCGCCATGACATCATAACGGCACCCAAAGCAGCTGCCCAATCACAGATCGTCGCCGGCTCTTTCCGTCGTTCCTGTGAACTGAATCTTTTTTTTAAATACATAAATTATCTAATTAAGCTCAACTACAATACAATAATCATCACCTTCATTAAAAAAATATAATAAATAAATACAGACTTTGATGAAACCATCACTGCCAGCGGATTGATCTGAGGACGGGTGGCTGCGACAGTGTGGAGGGGGGTCGTTTAGGTGCTGCTGCTGCTGCAGAGATCTACTCAGCACTTTCCAGAACGTCATTCAGATTGGGATCTTCAAAGGACTGCACAGTGACAGGAAGCAAGCCACTCGCCGACACGCCAGCCCCGGAGGTGCCCGGGTGCTGAGGCTGGCCTCTTAATGACGCCCCCTCTTCACTCCACAGGCCTGCAGATGAGGTTGTGGTCTTCACAAGGTCCACCCAAACACAGAGGACAGTAACACTGTCCTTAAAAGACTGGGGGGGGGGGGGGATACAGGTGAGCTTTTTCTACACATTTTACAAAAGAGTGAGGTAGTTACATGTAAAAAAGAAAAAGAAAAAGAAAAAAAAACATAGGAGTCAAGAAACCAAAGAGAAAAAATATAAAAACTATTTTTCAATTTAACCGTGGGGAATTTGTACAGTGATTTAAACTGATATCACAAAAGTAAGACAAAAATAAATAATCCTGCAACATCCTGCACAAGAAACGGGGGGAGAACAAAAGAATAATAATAATAAAAATAAAATAAAAAAAAAAAAAAAAAAACTTTTCTACTAACGAGGAACAAGCCTTCAGAAAATAACTCGGACCTCTCAGTCCAGTTTCTACTAATCAACAGAAATTCCAAGCTTTTTGCTTTGTCTTCTCTATAGCTTAACCCTCTTATTCACATCACGATCTCCAAGGGCTTCCAAAGAATAACGATCTGACTACCCCCCCTCCCCCCACCCCCCACTGAGGTACTTGTCAAAACTCATGATTCTATATAATACCAAAAACAGCAGCATCTATTAAGCTTTTTTATTTTGGTGACAGTACCTGAAGGTCTCCCCCTTTAGAAAAGCATTAACACAGCAGACCGAAGCCAGCCCAGATGGAGGTGAAGGAGATGGGTTAAAGCGGCAGACAGGGAGGACACATGTGGGTGTGTTGGCAGCTATGCCGCACAGTGGCCGGTGGTGGGGGCGTGGCTTAAATAAATAATTAAGAAAATGCGAGTAAAGGATAGTAATGCAAATGTACATGAAAAGTCAAACCTTTACTTTGACCTGAGATCAAGTCTCGCCGAGATAGGCGGAACAGGGTGCCGGTGATTCGGGCGGACAAACCGAGACTGGGGAGGCCAGGAGCCGGCCACAGCGGAACGGTCACCCTCACCGTCACGGGTGACACTCCAATGAAATGCAAGGGACAGCTACTCATTATAAACGAACAGATAGAAGGCATTATCGATGTGCTGGAACAGGATACCTAAAAACGCCCAAAAGAAAAAAAAAAAACGCTATTTCAAATTAAAACTAGGTTTAAAACGCCAAGAAGCAGAATGTTGTGGGAACTGATTAAACCTGAAGAATTCCATATACACACATACATATATATATGTGTGTGTGTGTGTTTCTTTACATCCACAAAAGAAATTATAATAATATTATTATTATTGTTATTAATAATAATAATAATAATAATAACAATAATAAAACAGCAGCTTCTTTCTGTACAGACATAGATGAAAATCTGAACCATAAAAAACTTATAAAAGTGAAAGGAATAAGTGATGCGTATGTGTGTGCTCCACGGTCTGACATAGAACTGTAAGACCCTTCCAGAAGCGTCTGGATCAATGTGTCCATGGGGACCGCAGACGGACCACATTTTTGCTCCCTCCCAGCTCCCGGGTAGGGACTGTCTGGCAGGGAGCTGAGAGGGAGGAAAAACATGGAGTGTCTTTAGGTCCCAGAGGACCGGATTGGGAAACACTGCTCTGGATTGTAGAGACCGGCTGCCAGTAAGAACACCTGCTCTCCATACAAAGCTCCGCCCACACATTCTGCCGGAGGTGCAGCGCCTTGCGTAAAACTCTCAGTCCGCGGTTACAAAGCCGATCCCACGACGAATTGCTCACCTCCGCTTTCTTTTCGGTTCGGTACTTGCTTTTGCTCGCATTGTTTTTGGTGCAAAATCGTGTTGTGTTTTAGCTCCAACGTGAGTCACTTTTCACCGTGGTGGTGGGCGGGCGGTAGGGGAGGGGGGGCAGAGGTGGCATCTTTTGTGCTGATTGTCACTGTGATGTAAAAAATAAAGACAAAAAGAGGAGCAGTAAAAATAACTGGTATTTCATTTTGGCAAAAAATTTGGCAGAGGTGAGAGGCTGGCGCTGGGTATGCCTTAGGGAGGTCCCGGAAGGATAGGTCTGCTCCCGAGAACTCCCTGGGGGGTCGGCAGGGTGAGGGGCGACCGGGCCTGGCGCAGAGGGAGAGAGCGCAGAGTGTGGGCCGCCAGCCTGCCCGCGTTTAGGCATGAGCTCAGGAGACAGACGAGTGCCTTCGCTCACACAAGCCTGAAAAGTGCTGCTTCGTTGGATTTTGCCAGAAGTTAGTCCCCAGCGGCGCGCATGTCGGGGTGGGGGGGGGCGGGGGGGGCGGCCTCGGGGGGCCAAAACGGAAGGGG
>JAODKM010000020.1:9554167-9572468 GCA_026780845.1 Petrocephalus sullivani
CATATACAGCTGTTAGGACACATACATCTGTTGCCTGCAACCAGGCACATCACAGACACCTACATAGGGTACCTGAAAAAATTAAACGCAAATAGAAGAGGGCATGACAGTACGGCCACTTAGGTAGTTACATAGCTAACTGAACCTACTAACTGCTGCTTTTTAATTGGCCAATCAGAGCTGTGGGGGAGGGGCAGATTGAGCAGAGCTGGTTTACCTAGGGCTCACTGTGAAGCGGAGATGGAGAGAGCCAGATTTGGCTTTCAGGGTTGCAGTTGTGAGCCTGGGGGCTAATGCTAGCATAGTCATTTAGAAACATCTGGAAGACTTTTACTTTACCCCCCCATGACTCGTTCAGCTCGGGCCTGACGATGGACGAGGGCTTATAGGGGAGCAGAGAAATGCTAAGGGTAACGAGTGCGAGGGGACTGGGGACAGTGCGGGACGCGGCGGGCCGTGTGCCAGGGCTACGTGTGGGGGTCCTCCCAGAAAACAGCTCATCCAGAGAGGCGGAAAGAGAAAGCCAGCATACCAGACGTCGGAGTTGGTGGTGAAGACCCCGTCCTTGAGAGACTCGGGGGACATCCAGCGCACAGGCAGCAGCCCCTTGCCCCCTTTGCGGTAATAATCGGTCTCGTAGATGTCTCTCGTCATGCCGAAGTCTGCAGGGAGAAAAAGGGACGCCTTATCTGAGCCAGGACAATCCAGAGCAAGGCTGCCAGTAACGACTCTTTCTATGGATTAATCTATTGACTCATTTACCAACTGGATTAGTCTAACTTTACTGACTGTTTCCTTTAAGTTAATTTTATTATGACAACAACAAACTGTGTCATTGCAGGGTTTTAGATAACGGATGCCGGCTTCTTGGCACTATATAGACGTTATTTACGCCCAAATTCGATAAGTGGATTAATAGTAAGCCTAAAACATTAACTGGAGGCGTATTGTGATGCCCACAAGTTAGTAATCTGTATAAATTTGGTGTATCCTTATGCTTATTAAATCTGAATAGCGGAGCACGCCACATGTGACCGCTTTGGTATACCACGGAAGCAATAAGCACTTAAGTAAGGGACAGCTGAGCAGTCGAAGCATCTTCTAAAAGGGGAGATATTACGGTTAAACGAGGTGAGAAGACATTGGTGGTGTGGCAGTACTTTTTGCAGTTTAGTCTGACACTTTTTTTGTATAGTCTTCATTTTTATTCCATTTGACTTTTATTTTTATTTCATGTACATTTTTGTTTCAGTTTATGATAGTAACAGGTACTGGTCCCAACAAGGCCAACAGGAACACACCAGCACTGTGAATCAATGCAGATTAAGCCCAGATTCTAGCCTACACATTCTCTCAAAGACTCATTCAACTGCTAGAATAATGAGTATTTAGCACCTATGGGGAGAAAAGATATTAAAAAGCTCTCCGTACTAATGGTTATTTAGTAAACATGCCTTTTCTGGCAGTCAATCATGCAGAATAGTGCCTCTGTATTTTTGCTTCTGGTGCTCATGCATAGCACTAGTGCCACTGTGGTATGCCACTGAAATCTTTCAGTGTACAAAAACAGTTTTATTTTATGATAATTTGAACTATTCTCATAATTACGTAATGATTCTGAAGGACAGTATATGTTATTCTGAACTGAAGTGTTTAAGAAATCAAAAAGGTAATATCACTAAAATAAGAGAGACTGATGATCAGAGACAAAAAATACTCATATTGATGCATATTTAGCATAACCAGTCTGTCTGTACTTCCCATCTACAGTCTTTCTGCACTTCCCGCTCACCCAGTCGGTCTGTACTTCCCATCTACAGTCTTTCTGCACTTCCCGTTCACCCAGTCTGTCTGTACTTCCCATCTACACAGTCTGTCTGCACTTCCCGTTCACCCAGTCGGTCTGTACTTCCCATTTACAGTCTTTCTGCACTTCCCGTTCACCCAGTCTGTCTGCACTTCCCATTTACAGTCTTTCTGCACTTCCCGTTCACCCAGTCTGTCTGCACTTCCCATCTATAGTCTTTCTGCACTTCCCATTCACCCAGTTGGTCTGTACTTCCCATCTACAGTCTTTCTGCACTTCCCGTTCACCCAGTCTGTCTGTACTTCCCATCTACAGTCTTTCTGCACTTCCCGTTCACCCAGTCTGTCTGTACTTCCCATCTATAGTCTTTCTGCACTTCCCGTTCACCCAGTCTGTCTGTACTTCCCATCTACAGTCTTTCTGCACTTCCCGTTCACCCAGTCTTTCTGTACTCTATATGGTTCAGCAGAGTTTCCCGAGGTTACAACACTCCTTTGCTCCCACACAACCCATTGGAGAGAATGACCAAACTGTATTCTCAACCCATTTCAGAAATCTACATGTTCAAAATCACCAAACATCCATTACAGAGAACAGCATGTGCGCTATGCTTGGTTGAAAATTTCCCTCAAAGTACCTTTAAAAAAAAAAAAAAAAAAAAAACACTGCTCTGCAAAAACAGGCCTGGATGACCACTAATAACGGACTGCTGAATTTAAGGATTAAACATACCCCTCATGCTCACACCTTGTTTAGACAGAACATTCTGACTGGTTCTTTTTTCAATTTCCAGTGGGCCGGCCACTTTGCGATCCCCTCGCCATTCCAGTGCAGCAGGCCACATACAAATCACGCTGCAGAGAAGCACGCTACAGAGAAGCACGCTGCAGAAAAGCACGCTGCAGAAAAGCACGCTACAGAGAAGCATGCTGCAGAGCAGTGCATTACAGAGAAGCACACTACAGAGTAGCATGCTGCAGAGATGCACGCTGCAGAGAAGCACATTACAGAGAAGCACGCTGTAGAGAAGCACGCTGCAGAGAAGCATGCTTCATTACTCACCTCCTATCTTCACTGTGAAGTCTTCGGCCACCATGCAGTTTCTAGCAGCCAGGTCTCTATGCACGAACTTGTTGGCATTGAGATAGGCCATGCCATCCGCAATCTCCCCAGCCATCTGGATCATCTTTTTCAGGGGGGGCAGTGGCTGGCTGGATGTGTTCTGTAGAGGACAACATTTTTTACCAGCTCCCATTAAACATTTGTACGAGAACGCAAATGGGGTTATGAAGGATAAATTTAAGGTCCGTAACTGTGACTAACCAAGTATCTTAGCTGTCAATCTGTGTTTTACTACATATATCAGCAGGTACATTACCACTGCATATATATTACACATTAGTTTGTACTGTAGCCAACAAAATGTCCCTTGCTACACATATCAAGGCACACTTTAAGCCCTTAGTGTGTTTGCACACACTTATCACAAACATGTCTGTCATGATAATTTTGGACTTCCAATGATTTCTACAACTGTTCTTTTTCTGTGGTAGAATGATTATACAACACACTTTATAAAAAAAATACAAATTTGATACACAGTCCACATATTTTCGATGAGGTTGAGGTCAGGACATGGGAAGGCCATTCCAAATGCTTAAAGTTAGTCTGATATACCAATTCCAAAACCAGCTTTTATATGTTTAGGGTCATTGTCCTTTTAGAACACCTAACTGCATCCAAGTTTAAGGTTAAGTTAAGTTTAAGGTTTAGGTTAAGTTGAAGAATACTGACGTAATCCTCCTTCTTCAATATTCCGTCCACTTTGTGCAGGGCACCAGTTGTTGGCACAAAAAAGTTACCAGCTGTAGTCAGTCAAAATCAGCAACAGGAAGTTAAGAGCCCTTGGCACCAAGATAACAGACTGATAGAACCACTACATTCATTATATAAGCAGATGTATGTATATTTTAGACCCTGTATGTATAATTATGCCCCGGTGCTGGTTTCACAAAACTGACAATAAATTAAAACTTTTTTTTTTTAATATGAAGTTGTATGTTGTATAGTATTTCTGCCACAGAAACAGAATAGTTGTAGAAATGTTTGGGAACTCAAAACTGGCATGACAAACATGTCTGTGATAAGTGTATGTAAATCTTTGGCCACAATTGCAGCTTACACACACATCAGACCAGAATATATCTTATCATGCAAGTCAACTCATACCTCAGCTCAGTGGTCTCAGTGCGAGCTACTTTTACCAGGATACTAATCTGGGGAGCTAGTGAGTTGTCATAGTAACTTTTTAGAGACTGAACTATCAGTCGCAATTGACCGGTTGGCGACTACTACCTTACCAGACACATTGGCTCATATCTTGTGCTTTAGCATGTACCTTGCCATGCACATTAGCATATGGGCCTAAGCCCGTAGGATGTAACTTGCCATGCACATTAGCATATGGGTCTAAGCCCGTAGCATGTACCTTGCCATGCACATTAGCATATGGACCTAAGCCCGTAGCATGTAACTTGCCATGCACATTAGGATATGGACCTAAACCCGTAGCATGTACCTTGCCATGCACATTAGCATATGGGCCACATTAGCACATGTACCTTGCTAAAATGTAAAATAAGCCAACATTTTGGCAGGTATATGAATGTCTGTTGTCTAGGATACAGAGCTGAAGAACTGGGGAGGTGAAGGACAAATACCTCTTTGGAACGAAGGGACCGCAGGTGGCTCTTCAGGTCCCCACGTGTCATCAGCTCCATTATTACCAAGGTAGGCTGCCCCTGAGACACCACACCCAGAAGACGCACCTAGACCAATCGCAAAAGGCAATATAAGGCCAGTTAAGACAACAAATAACCCATGTCAAGTCCACAGTGGGTCTGACCCATGAAGAAGGGCCTGTACGAAAGCTCTCACCACATGGTGGCAGTTGAACTCCTTCATGACAGACGCCTCATTGAGGAACTCGATGCGCTCGCGCATGCTGGCCGACTCATTGACGGTCTTGATGGCCACCCGTGTCTCCGGCTCGTCCTTGACAACGCCCTTGGCCACGCCCTCGTACACCATGCCGAAGGAGCCCTGGCCCAGCTCTCGGCACATGGAGATCTTCTCACGGGGCACCTCCCACTCATCTGGTACATACACTGGGGACAGGGACAGCGTGACACATACACATTTAGGCAGATATGTGGAAGGACAGACACAAATGAAAGGACAGAGGCGGACCAATGGACAGAGATAAACGAAAGGACAGAGGCGGACCAATGGACAGCAGTATTCCTGGATATCAGGGTCCCCGAAACACACCCCTCACATTCAGCAGAGAACAAGTCAACTCACTCTCGGCTGCGCTGAAGTATTCGGGGTTGACTGAGGCATAGAGGACGCCATTCCCCAGCCGTTCGCTGTTCCTGCGAAGACAAGGCAGCAAAGTCACAGGAACGGCACCTCATGGCAAGGGTAGCAAAAAGCAACATGAAATCGGCACCCAGCTGGAAATGAAACGAATTCATGCAAGGGGATGGACACTATCGGCTTCTCAGTCTCAGGCCTCCCGAGGCAGACACACTCACCTCTTCTTGTTCACCAACACCAGCAGTACCACCAGGCTGACGGTCACGATGAGCACAACAATGGGAATGGTGATCATCAGGTAGAAGACTTTCTCATTATCTGCAGGGGTAGCCGGCAGAGAGGGGCTTCAGCAGGGCTCAGAGACGGGGCTAGCGATGTGCGCCCGCGACCGTGTGCGGTGCTTACGGTCAGGATGGGGCACGTAGAAGAAGACGGCCTCGGTCCAGGAGCCGTTGCCGGCGAGCGAGGTGGCGCGCACACGAGCCGAGTAATTTCCTGGGCCCAGGTTACTCAGCCGAGTCCCTCCTTGGCTTCTGTAGTGCTGCTGGGACACGCACTCATGCTTCTCCGGCTGAAAGACAGTAGCAAGGCGGGGGGGAAGGTTAGGCGAGATGGGGCTGGTGCCCCCCCCCCCCACTCAGAATGGGTGATTCTCGGCGCTTACCTCCTGCCCCAAGCGGAACTTGATCTCGTACATCAGGATGAGTCCGTTGGGCTTCAAGGGATGGGGCCACTTTAAGACGATGCTGTCAGCACCCCTTTCCCAGCTCACCGGTCCTGGGATGTCATCTGCTTTGTCTGACAGTGAAAGGTGGGTCCTGTCAGCAAGCACCCTGTACACATCCTACTCCTGACACCATCTGAATTTCTCCCATTTAAACCAGCCAGCCCCAGTTTAGGCATCTCAAATCAGTAGTTAAGCAACTGGACTTCAGTCTCCAGCCCCCCCCGATCGGTCTGATAACCGGAGCACCGTTCTGCTGGACAAGGACGCTGACTGCCCCCAGAGGCCCGCTCACCCTCGGGCTTGGTCCTGGCGAACACGAAGGCCGCGGCGCTGCAGTGTTTGACTTCATGGTTGCAGGCATGCACATCGATTCGGTAAACGGTGAAGGCCTGCAAGCTGGGAATCTCCATCCATTTGCGGTCTCTGACCACCTTTTCGTGGAAATCGTACTCCTGCTCTGCCGGGTCCGCCCATGTGGCGTTTGACCCCGCCCCCGTGGTGTTCTCGCTGGCACCGTGGGTCACCGTGCCATTGGCTATGCCAAACAGCTCCCTCCGCCGGCGGTCGGGTGGTCTGCGGGGAGAAATGAAGGGGGTGCTGACAGGTGGGCCGAAGGCCGAAGTCACCGGGGGGGGGGGGACGATCCGATTGGAGGGCACACAAGATACTGACAGCTTGCACTGTGACCTGAGACTCAGGCACTGAGACTTTGTCTGTGGTTAGGAGACGGACGTGACGGACAGAAAGCAGACACAGAGACAGCAGACACAGAGCTCCAGAGCGCGTCCACTCACAGCAGACGCATACCCACAGAGCAGCAACGGGCCACTGTCCTAGTACAGGGACGTATGTGATTGGCCCGCTACTCTGTTCTATTTGACTGGGAAGGGATTCCTTCCCCCAAAACACGCATTTCCTGTAGGCCCAGAACTCTACAGTATTCTGACCACACAGAAAAATATGGACACAGACACAGCCCACTGCCACATGCCAAATAAACTGAGCATACAGTGGGGGGGGGCAGTCCTCACAGCTCCCTACTGACCCCCTCATGTTCTGCAGAGTCTGGGGTGCGAAGGTGAACTTCACACAGCCATGAGAACGGTGTGTGACACCCGCACGGCACTCGGCTCTCGCCTGGAGGTGGGGCCTATAGTGGGGTGACCGGGACGGGCCTTATCTAGGGTCACTTTTAGGAGACGCGTAATAACTCCCCCGCTCTGGGTCACTGAAAAGATGCGGCGCAATCAAGGCTCATTAGAGAGGAGCTCTGATCAAGAGAGGACAAGCGATATGGTAGAGACAGCAACATGACACAAACACGGCATAGGAAACACAACCACGCTGACGGGATTCACGAGATGGCCCCCTCAGGACAGCACGAAGCTCACGGAGGACGCTGAACCCCGCGACTGATAACTCAAAGCTGGGCAGATGCTGCAATTGCTGGAAAGGCTGCGGATTTCAACCGAACCAGTACGCAGACGAGCAAGCAGACCCGGGAGCAGACCGGCCTGCCAGGACCCTCCCGAGAAACAGAGGCACCTTAATGCCGATTCGGCTCCTCGGCTAGCCCGCGGTTTCCTGGAACAGCTCCCTGTGGGAGGTACATCGGCACAGCGGGGCAGGGTCACGGAGGCCAAGGGGGGCGGCACTGACGGAGGGGGACGGAGAGAAACGGGGGCAGTGGTCTGCAAAGCAGCCGTGTCCTCGGGTGACCCAGACAGGGCCGCACGCCCTCCCCTCCCTTGGGGAGCGATGTCTGCAGCTCTGACGTTCCTCCTCCCCTCACGCTCACCAAAGGCCGTCTGAGGCTTTTCCTGAGCCGCGGGGGGCAGAACCGGAAGCCATTTTGTAATATATCCAACGGATGGAGAGGCGGGGAAGAAGACGTGGAGTCCGGGGGTCCCGGGTCCGAGTGGCGGACCGGGGAAGAGCCAGCCTCCGCGCCTCCCAGGATACCCCTTTTATTGCATTAGTATACCAGATGGACCTGCTGTACATTCCCTGGCAGCTGGTCACTCCAAACAACAGCCCAGACAAAGAGAGCGTGTGTGGAGGTGGGGGAGTGGGTGGTGATGGAAAACATTTCCTCCTCATTCAGTTTATTTTCTCCCCCCTCCCCTGTTCCTCCTCAAAGTCCCCAGCTCGAGGGCGATCTCCTCAGATGCCCCACTTTCCCGTAAAGCCGGACCCCCCCCCACCCCCAAGACCCCCCCGCCAAAGCAGGCCTGGCAGATTTCTGGCACAAACAGTCACCCCTAAGCCACTGCACTGAACCCACCCCCCGCCCCCCCCCGAAGACAGAGAACTAAACAATGGAAAGATCCGGCACTCTCCAATAGGATCGCAGTCCGCTGGCGTTTTCTTTCCAGAAACAAAAAAAAATTGTTACTTGTGTTCCAGCATCACGTGGGGGGGGGGGGAGGGGGGAATCTGCAATCTGCCAGGATAAAACCAGACCAGCTGAAAACCATCACAGGCCTGACAATGGGACAGCAGGACAGAGAAGCCTCCAATTTTGAACCAGGCCGTCCATAGGCCTGCACTCCGCACGGGGCCGCCCACGGGCCATCACTCCGCACCGGGCCATCACTCCGCACGGGGCCGCCCACGGGCCATCACTCCGCACGGTGCCGCCCACGGGCCATCACTCCGCACGGTGCCGCCCACGGGCCATCACTCCGCACGGGGCCATCACTCCGCACGGGGCCGCCCACGGGCCATCACTCCGCACGGGGCTGCCCACGGGCCAGCCCACGGGCCATCACTCCGCACGGGGCCGCCCACGGCCATCAATCCGCACAGTGCCGCCCACGGGCCATCACTCCGCACGGTGCCGCCCACGGGCCATCACTCTGCATGGGGCCACTCGCCCGCTAGGGCTCCAAGGCCCATGTCTCTATCAGCAGGCCACTGCAGTCACATGACAGCAAGCCTGTGAAACGTAAGTGAGATAGAAACCTCCATGGCCCTCAGCCTCCCAAACAACAGTCCATGTGAATCTTGTCTGATTTCAAGTCTCAGACATACCTCAAACCAAAATACCTACAGTGCAGCTGCCTGGCAAGGAGCTGTAAGGGAGCGAAAAGGTGGACCTTCTGTGGGTCTCTGAGGAGCGGGTTGGGAAACACATTTACATTTACAGCATTTGGCAGACTTGTATAAGTGCTTAGAAGTCTTAGAACTATTATCCCATGAAAATAGCTTAAATTATCTAAAACGTGTGTACCTGGGGGTGAAAATGGAGTTGTGCAGGAAGTTCTCAAAGACCTTCCGGTAAGAGGCGTCCTCTGCCTCTGCCTTTAGGTCCTCCACGGTTTTGGGGCATGAGCAACACGGGCCCTTGTCCCCACTCCCAGCATCCGATTTGGTGGGCTTGGTGTCATTCTCCATGTCGACCACTCCAGTGGCAGATATCCTGATGGGGATCTTCAACTCTGGAAATCAGAGGGAAAAAAGAGCAACAGAAAACAACATGAAGCCTTCAAATGGTCACTGTAGGCCATAAGGATAAAGCAGCCTACAAACAAACGAGCCCTCAAACTTCCAGCCCTACAAACAAACAAGGCCATTTCTCATTAGTCGGGCCATTTCGTCGGTTCCGTTCTTCCCCCACATTTGCGCCCATGCCCCGCTCCTCGTGGCTCCACGCCCGACTGGCCACTCGCTGTCAGAGACTGCTGCCCACCTTTAGAGCAGTAGTTGTGCACATAGAGCTCCCGATCTTCCGGCTGTTGCTGCCAGCGGACCAAGTAGTAGGTATGGTTCCCGTTGGGGGAGATGGGAGGGGACCACTTGACCAGCAGTTTGGAGGAGGAGTTGGAGTAGGAGCGCACGTCCAGAGGCATGGAGGGCTCTGTGCAGATGGAAGATCACGGGCGCAGCGTGGTCAGCAACGTGGCCTGCCATGCCACACCCAAAGGCAGGCCCAACACGGTTCTTACCAGAGGGCTTGGTGCGAATGTAGACCACTTCACTCTTGGCTCCCAGAACGTCCCGGTCGTCGACGACCAAGGTGACCGCTTTCACAAGAACAGCATACTGTGACCATGGCTTCAGCGATGACAGCATGACCCCCGGGTCCATGTCCTTATCTTGAGGCAGCTCCACGTCCACCATGTTCCAGCTGTTGGACCCGCATCCGTCCTGACCATCAAACTCGGTGATGTCCTGCAAAGGCCTACAATACACATGCAGAGCACGGTCAGTCCCAGTAACTCCCGTCACGCTGGGACCCCCGGTCTGGGACTTCTTTCGATCATCGTAAATCCCCCACTACTACCTGCCTTCTCCGGGCTTATGTATCGCTACTCGCTTAGCAAGAGTGCTTCCATATGGCAGGGAAGCCGCATGTGCATACGAGGGGGCCTGGTGAGCGAGCGGACGCCCGGTTCTGCCGCCAGGCACGTGGCGAGAGCATCCGGCACAAATCGTAAACAAAAGGGCTTTTATTTGCCGAAGAAGGACGGGCCCGGAATGCCGATCGTCCACGTGCGCCCCGGACAGAGGGGCCCACAAAGGTCTGGCACCAGCACTGAGCTGAAATAACTCCAGTTACAAGGGCAAGACACATTATCGCCACTGCTTAGCGAATATAAGCGTTGGTATAAGGCAGGGCCATGGCAGCATGGGGACACTAAGGGGTTGGTATAAGGCAGGGCCATGGCAGCATGGGGACACTAAGGGGTTGGTATAAGGCAGGGCCATGGCAGCGTGGGGACACTAAGGGGTTGGTATAAGGCAGGGCCATGGCAGCATGGGGACACTAAGGGGTTGGTATGAGGCAGGGCCATGGCAGCATGGGGACACTAAGGGTCTGTGGAGGCCAGCCAGAGCACACTCACGCTTCCTTGTAGTAGACGATGAAGCTCATGAGGTCCCGGTAGTCCGGCGGCCGGTACCGCTCCCAGGTCAGCTTGATCCGGCTGCTGGTGGTGCTGTTGGACGTGAACTTCAGGATGTAGCTCTCACCTGTGCGACAGGAGCTGCTCAGACACCCACACATAACGCTCCTTACAGGGGCGGCTCGTCCCAAAATCAAAAGAGCGTATTCCTCTCATATACTGTATGTATACTGCTTTTTATCCATCTAGCCTGTTGCGGTGGTGAGAGTTGCCTAGTTTTGGAGATATCGGCCATAGAAATGTCGGGCTTCTTTCCAATATGATGGTACTGAACGGCATTCTTTCTGTGGTGGTTAAAATACATTTAAAAATTCGACAGCAATGTCGATTACCAGAAATCATGACCCGGTTACTCAAGATAATCCACAGACTATGTACTGAGCAGTTTCATTAGGGACTGTTTTCCTTCTTCAGAACGGCACTGCTGGGGCACTCATGCTCCTGGCCGCGGGACCTGATGTACGCATCAATGGCGTCCCCCTGGGCCAAGCTCTAACGTTAGCCAGCTCGGTGGTGCTCGGCGAGCCCGCAATTTCGAGTTATTATTACCATTAACTAAGATAGTACTGTTGCTATTTGCTAGTGTTGCTAGCTGATGGTGACTGATATGGCTAGCTCAGCCGTGCATAAACACACATCACTGGGGAGGGAGCCGCTACTGGCTGGCCGGCTTTAGTGTGTCGGGGGGGTAGGGGGACAGAGGGCAGATGCGCTCTGCTGGGGAAGGAACAGGCGTCCTCTGCTGGGGAAGGAACGGTACCCACCTAGTAAACCAGCTTATGATCAAAAAGAGGGTCCTCCTTACCAACCCTGGGGATGGGGACAAACCCTGTGACCGAGTTCATTTCCGATTTCAGGAGTCTATAGCAATTATATTCTTTGATAAGCCAACCAGACGTAATCCCCCACCAGTCCAGCTAGCCTCTGCCACAAGGCTGCACTGATTCCGAGCACCAAGAGGCGAAAAGCAAGAGGAGGACACAGAGCAGGAAGGACGGGCTGGCCAGCGGGGGCCCGGGCTCTGCTTACAGCTGGCCCTGTCGCCGTTGTTGCGAAAGTCTCCGTCTTGGAACTTCTCCTCCACCCCCGTCTTCTCCCACATCCTGCGGATCTCCGACACGCACAGCTTGGGGTTGAAGCGGAAGAACAGCCTCCCGGCTTTGATGGTCAGGTTGTGCTGGGACCAGTCCCACAGGTACTGGAGGTTCTGGTTATCCAGTGCCAAGAAGGAATACAGCCTGCGAGGGAGGAGAGCACATGCTAGCTGTGACAGACGACGACTCGGAAGCACCATGAAGGCGTGAGACTAAGGGGCGCTCGTTTGCATTCCTTTTAAATAACCGTGTGCTCATTCTAATTAACAAGAATTCCAAAGCATAAACAAAGGGAATCATGCCTGGTGCTGTGGTAGGTTTTTCCAGTGAGCCCCCCCTGCCCCCATACCCCCTTGTGGCATTCTGGGCCATCAAACATGGCCATCGCCCTCCCCCGTCCTTTACACAGGACAGCATGCCGCCCGCTGGTTGGGACCCCTTGGGTGATTTGTTTCCTTGGATACGAGGAGTTCACCTTCTGCCTATGCTCGTCGCCTTTGCACGGAACGCATCCTCGAGATCTTTTAATTCCAGGTCTCCAAACAATCAGACTGCTCCGGCAGCTTCAATAAGCATCGCCGGTTACAAATTAAGCACAATTAGCTGAACCCAAAAGCCCGTCAGTGCCAATTCTGCAGCCGTGCTCTGCTCATCGTATAGAAAGGGGGCCTGATACACACCAAACGTGTGTCTGATGACATTCCTGAAACACGTTACCCAGGAAACGCCTGTCTGCAAAAGGCATTAGGTAAATTCCCACATTCCCACATTATTTTTCGGACGGATAAAAGAAATGAGCCACCTAATGACATCTTAACTTTATTAAGCCACACAGGGAATTCCTTTCTTTGTCTACCACATCTTACTCTCCACGAGAGACAGACGCATGTAAAGGTGAAAGTAAGCTTGGGTCTAAGGGCCTTGCTCAGGGACCCAACTTTGGCATCAGTTTACCAACCGTGGGACTTACACTAGCAGCCTCCCAGTTACAGGTACAGAGTGCTGATGCCATAAGTTACTACAAATCTGCTCAGGGTGTCATGTCTGTAAAGCCACCTTCCTCAACAGACCAACTGTGACAAGGTGACTTTCAGGTGAAGCCCTATTCCTATTACAGATGGCATCACATGTAGCTGTTTGACCTCCTAAGATGTGGTCCCTCTCGAAACACAAATGCCGTTTCCCTCCTCCCCACACCCCACAAGCTAGCTTTGCCATCCCCGTCTTACCTGCCCCTCCCCGGCTGGCCCCGCCCTTCCCTGGCTGGCCCCGCCCACCACCGGCTTGCCCCACCTACCCGTCCACCAGTTCCTCGCCATTGATGTAGCGCAGGCTCTTGAGGAAGGACAGGGAGCTGAGCGTGTGAGAGTGCCGGATCCTCACGTAGCCTGTCACCGTCTGGATCCGCCCCATGAAGCTCTCCAGCTCCGATGCAATGTTATCTGCAGGGGCGGGGCAGCAGGCCAAAGCAACCAATCAGAGAGGATCTCCAAAAAGGACCCGGCAGCCGAGCCTTAAAACGAAATACCATCTCAAGAATGTGCGTATACGAAAGTATATAAAAGGCACGTCAAGCACTTAACTAAACATTACAAAAAAGACATTAACGTTACAAAAATTCAATACTGCTATTACTGGGACCTGTATGAACATCAAACAGCTTATGTAGGAGAAAGCTGAAACTCTCACCCAGGGCTGAGTACTGACAGACCTTGAGCTGACAGACCATAATGACAGTACAAAAGGCCCAGTTGTCTATGTTTACTTTCCAGGGCGGGGGGGGGGGAGACTTACTTCCCCGGCGAATGTTGATCTGAAGGTTGCCCTTGATGAATGTACAGTCCTTGAGCGACTGGGCGGAATCCACGGAATCGATGACCTTCCCCTCACACACCTTATCGCAGAGCCCATGGCAGGGGGCGCAGAACATACTGTGGACAGCAGGGGGCGGTCACGCATCAGCCGGTTTCAGCATGGAACCCCCAGCCCCCCCATCTGAAACACCTCAAGAGCCTCACGTTAAGTCTCAGCTTCCACAAACAAGCTCCCGGACAAACAGGGATAGTACAGTCAATACAGTGATTAATGACATGCAAGGAAACAAAACTGTAAGTCTTTCCATGGGCAGCTCTTAAGTTCTTCCCCCCCAAAAAAATGCAATTAAAATAGTAGTATTCAACCTTTTTTAAACCAGAGACCCCCCAACACCAATAGTGATCGCATACGTAACTAACAACCAGGGTGGTGGGTTTAATGCTTCATTTCCTGGGGTGGGGGACTGATCCCCTTTCTCACAGTCCAAGCCCCCACCCCCACGTGGGTGAGGGAGATGGCACATCATACGGGCCCCGCCCTGTGTGTTAGGGCCGTGCCACATCATACGGGCCCCGCCCTGTGTCTTAGGGCCGTGCCACATCATAGTAACAAAAATAGGGTCAGACGAAAGTATATAAAAGGCACGTCACGGTCATACTACCGATAGTTCGATTAATATAAACAATTAATCCTCCTCCAGAAAAGGGAACTGACCATCTCATGTCAGTAAATTTTATTTGGACAACATACCGTGTTACGGTACAGACACCGGATTTTAGCCACTATACGGATGTTTACTTACGCCCACAATTTGATGATCCTAAAATATTAATGAGAAATATACTGTGATGACCAAAAGTTAGCAATTTGTAAAAAATTCAGCGTATCCTTATGCTTATTAAACTCGGTTAGTGGAGCGTGCTGCATGCTACTGTGTTGGAAAATCATGGAAGTGATAAGCACTGAAGTTGTGGTGAAGACATGTAATTGTTAGCAGCTGCAACATCTTGTAAAAGAGGAGATATTGTGGATAAACCAGGTAAAAAGATGTCAGTGTGGCAGTACTTTTTGTAGTTTAAAGTCCAACATGTCTTTTTTGCAAATATAGTTTAGATTTTTATTTCGGTTAAAAAATATATAAATTTTGTTAATTCGTTTCTGTTTCAGTTTATGGTTATACACTGGTTCCAACAAGCCCAGTGCACAGGAACACACATACTGGTATTATCAGGTGATGTAGAATAAGCCCAGAATCTAGCCTAAACATGTTCGCAAACACTCCTTCCACGGAGACTCTAAGGTAGCAGGCAGGTGCATTTCTGCAGCTTCACCAGCCTCAGTCCTGTGTGTCGGCTGCTTGTTGCTCTGCTGTTCCACCACAAGCTGTCATATGTACCCCCATCCCACTGGCCTCCAATCCCAGCATCCCATAGATGTCCCCCGTAAAGAGGAGAGGGATTTGCTTGTGTGTGTGTGTGTGTGTGTGTGTGTGTGTGTGCGGTGCAATCCTCGGCTTCCCGTCCCTGTGGGATCTGGCTGCCAGGCGGGTGCCTCACCTGTCGCTGCCGTTGCGCGTGAAGCCAACGGGGCAGTCTGGCACGCACTCGCCACCGTGGATGACGAAGGCGTCGAAGTCGTTGGGCACGTGCACGTGAGCGCACAGCTCCATGGTGATACAGCGCCAGCCCTCGAACTTGTAGGTGCCTGCAGGGCAGTCAGGCACACAGCGGTCCTCGTGGTAATAGTGCAGGCAGGCAGCGCAGGCCGTGTCGTTGTCGGGCTCCGTGCAACTGCCCAGGCACTGCGGGTGGCAGCACTCGCCCTTGGGAGTGCACGCACGCCGGTCACACCTGTCTGGGCACACTGGGGGAGAGGGGGGGAGGGGGCATCAGGTGACAGCCTCTCACAGGACACCTATTTACCACATCCTTCTGTAATGAATGTCAAACATGCCTAAAAACTTTACAAATTTCCATCACAACAGAACAGGATATAAAAGCCCTCATTCATTTTATGCTGAAAGCAGCACGTTAGGGTGAGGAGAATCTGGGGTCCTGGATGTAGCTTCTGCTGGACAGCAAGCAATCAAAGACGCTCCGGCAACAAGTAGCGGAAACCGCCGCACAGATATGGTCACACTCAAGAGAGCCGAGGAGACTGGGAGACCCCAAGCAGGAAGCACCAAGCGGGAAGCACCAAGTGGGAGACTGCAAGCAGGAAGAACCATGTGGGAAGCACCAAGCGGGAGACTGTAAGCAGGAAGCACCAAGTGGGAGACTGCAAGCAGGAAGAACCATGTGGGAAGCACCAAGCGGGAGACTGCAAGCAGGAAGCACCAAGAGGAAGACTGCAAGCAGGAAGAACCAAGCGGGAAGCACCAAGCAGGAAGCACCAAGCGGGAAGCACCAAGCGGGAAGCACCAAGCCTGCCGCTGGCCCAGCTCTTCCCGCCACACGTGAGCGATCCATCGGCCCATTAAGAAAATAAAGTGAAAGAAAATAGACAAAGATAGAAGGCTCTAGCTAAGAGATTAATCACCGGTACCAGAGCAGAGGGCTGGGTGCCAGACGTCACATTAACAGAACTAGTGGGGGGGTTTTCCCAGCCCCATCGGGGTCACCCAGGGCCAGCCCGCAAGTCCCGAGGAGCTCTTGATGTTACGACAGCGAAGCACTGCTTCGGCACAAATGCACTCAGCTCCTCTGAGAAATCTGTAACTTTCTAGCATTATAAAAGCCGCTTTAAATCATTACTCAAAAGAATTACACCAGACAGAACTCTAGCCAGTGTCAATACACAATTCCAAAACTGTCTGTCAAAAAAACAAAGTGATCTGGACCAAGAACTAAACGATACCTGCCAAGATAACCAATGAAGCAACTGTGAGCTTTTACAAAGAGCTTAAACAGGGCTGAAGGATCGGCTAATGGCCCAGCTAATAATATTCGTACTGGACAGTTTATTCAGCCTCTGTACTCACAGAGAACAGAGAACAATGACAATATTTCTCTTAAGCACTGTGTCAGACAGAGCACATCATAACGGAAAGCGGGTACAACAGGGTCAGGATAGAGCACACCCTAACGGAGAGTGGGTACAGCAGGGTCAGGACAGAGCACACCCTAACAGAAAGCGGGTACAGCAGGGTCAGGACAGAGCACACCCTAACGGAGAGTGGGTGCAGCAGGGTCAGGACAGAGCACACCCTAACGGAGAGTGGGTGCAGCAGGGTCAGGACAGAGCACACCCTAACAGAAAGCGGGTACAGCAGTGTCAGGACAGAGCACACCCTAACGGAAAGCGGGTACAGCAGTGTCAGGACAGAGCACACCCTAACGGAGAGCGAGTACAGCAGTGTCAGGACAGAGCACACCCTAATGGAGAGCGGGTACAGCAGTGTCAGGACAAAGCACACCCTAACGGAGAGCGGGTACAGCAGTGTCAGGACAGAGCAGTACAGCGGGTACTGTCACACACCACATTCCAAAATCAAATCTTTACAACTTTCTAATTTTATCGATTGCTTCACACACAGTGGTTTTAAATGGCTGAGATCTTGGTGCATGCTGTAATTACCCCTAAATAACCCTCTCACACGCAGTAGGGTTCAAAACAGCGTAGAATCAGGGCTGTCAGACAAAGACCATGGTGCAGCCGTTCACCATATCACAGCAAGAGCTTGGAGGGGATACCAACATTCAACATCACATAAAAGCAAGAAAAAGGGACCAGACTAGCATGTTGTGTAACTTTATGTAATTTTCCAAGCAACAGTCTGTTAAATCTGTTACCACACGGAAACAGCAGATAAATAAAAAACCACAAGGCGGTTTAAAGATAAAACAAAAAGGAATTTCCACACGGTTCGCGGAAAGGCAGCAGTGTTGGTCAGCCACTGACAGGGGGCGCTCTCTGCGTGGCGGCATGTCATAAATCATGCGCTTGCATTCCTGAATAGCGTAAAGCGCTGTGTATTATATGACACCCCCCCCCCACCCCCCCCGCCAAAAGAGGAACCATCCTGAGACCCAGGACAGGCTTCCCTCTTCATCCAAACAAGTGGGGCCCTCTCTAAACAGCAAATATTGGGCACAACACTTTTTAAAACATTATTTATGGAGCACCCCCCCCACCCGCACACACGGTGGCAGACCCCGGAAAGCCACCCGGCCAGTACGTAATAGTATGCATTTTGAAGTCATGCCGTGACCAGCTGAGCCACACTCCACCCCAATTCTGACATCTCTGGACATTGTTTTGAAGTGTTCTGCGTTTCTTATTCTCTAAAACAGATCATAAGAGCTTCTGAGAAGTCTAAAAAGAAAAGCAAAGGCACAGAAAATGACTATTATTAGTAAAGAGCAAACACTGAAAACACAAACATAAAAACCCAAGAAGGCCACTCCACGCGTGTGCCAGAAGGAGGCCAGCACAGTCATGGACGGTCATGTACAGAAGGGGGCCAGCACAGTCATGGACGGTCATGTACAGAAGGGGGCCAGCACAGTCATGGACGGTCATGTACAGAAGGGGGCCAGCACAGTCATGGACGGTCATGTACAGAAGGGGGCCA
>JAODKM010000020.1:9585766-9599311 GCA_026780845.1 Petrocephalus sullivani
CTTGGGGCCTCTGCCCCCACCCCCCGGCCCGGGTCGCCCCGCCCGGGCGGGGGGGGGGGGCGCCGCGGGGGGGGGGGGGGGGGGGGGGGGGGGGGCTGTAAAAACTACAACCCTGAATAAATGCTCCACTGAGAATATCCTCTTGCAGAATTTTAAGGAGAATTTTTTGCAGAATTTCCTTATTTTTTCCCCCGACCATGGCCACCGACTCTGTAGGACGGCCTGTTCGTTTCCTTTTACGAGCTGCGATATAGATACCCAGAGTTATGTCTGAAATTCCAACAGGGAACAAAACCAACCCGAGAGACCAGGAGGCACACATGCGAGAAGCATGAAAAAACAGGAAGCCGGCGTGCTAGATAGGAGTCGGCCGGAGCGGCGGCCAGCCCGGGGGGGGACACACACTCACCCCGGGAGTGCCCAAACCCCTCCCCCCTGATGCCCTCCGCAGCCACAACAGTCTGTGGATCATATGGCCCTTTGCCGTGGAAAGGGGGGGGGGGACAAACTGCGACATTTGCGGGGGTTGGGGGGGTGGCACTTTAGCCTGCTGTCCTTGGCCGCTGCCTGACCCCTACTGCCCAAACCCCCCTGTAAAATGGCTACTCCAGCTGCTGCTACTGGGTTTGCAGATGAAGAGTCACAGCATTTCCCCTCCCCATCGAGATCTCCCCCCCAGAACCTGATATCCTCACGGACAGAATGGGGGGGGCAGGATAATCCTTCATTGACACTCCTCAAATACAAACAGGAATAAAGACAGACAAACAGAGTCGGGCAGAGAACTGAGGCAGACCAAACAAAACTGAAGAGGAGGCCACGCCAATAAGAGAGCTGAGCCTGGGGGGGGCGGAGTCAGCGAGGCACGGGGGGGGGGGGCTATGTCAGCCTTCAAAGCAGCATTTCAAAATGAGTCAATAAAAAGCACAAATGACAACCCCCCCAACCCCGCGACATTCTAACATCCATCCAAACCTACTGTCTTGTTCAGGGTCACGGAATACAATACAAGCTAAAACAAAACTAAATATAAAGCCTGCTAGCCCCGCCCACAGGGGGAGGAGCCAGGCCAGAAGAGGGCAGAAGGCCCCACAGGCCGGAGTAAAGGGCTACAGAGATGGCAGGAAGCAGGGGGTGAGTGGACACAGAATGGTCCCCGAGCGTCACCCACGCACACACTTTCTGCCCAGAGTCCTTCAGCATGCGATCGACACGCATGCGCGTGACCTCACAAGTATAGCAAATCCTGAGAAAACGACAGACCTCACTACTTCACTTTATAAAAATCTGTGAATGCAATCAAAAAAGTAAAGATGCCCAAAGTCTTGTATTTTGTTTGGTTTGTGGTTAGGGTTAGGGGTTTAGGGTGTAGTGACTGGGATTACAGTTTTTCCCCATAGAAATGAATGGACGGGCCTCACTAAGATAGGAAAACAAACGTGTGTGTTGGACACACACACACACCGAAATCCTGCCTCTCAGCAGCTGCTGGATAAACATTATAGCCCCCCCACCCAGTCCCCTTCCCAACCCTGATTAACCGGCCCTCCCTGAGCAGACGCAGATCAATACTCTGGGAAATCCCAGAAGACAACGGCGGTGCCTGGAAACCAGGGCCTTACAGACGGCAGTTAACAAGGGGCCGTCGTCTCCCGGGTCTCGGGTGAGGGCCCTGCTGCCATGCCCGTGTGGGCCGTCCTTACGGGGCCCAGACTCCGGCACACCGTGACACCGGGCCCACGCCGACACTGCCACCGCTAATGATAATCACCATCACAATCAATTACGATGATTAACAACAACTTGCTGCCTGGTTATACAACACGGATAACGCTGCATTAATTATGACAGCTCAGCTATACTCACTGCAGACGGCTCACAATCACTTACAGAACAGCACGACCTTCCCCAGCTTGTTTCTACCGGGTAACACGAAGCACGTTCGGATCGCTCGGCTGAAAAACGCAAAGGAATCCGCGTGCATTCAGCAGTCTTAGTGACTAAAACACTAAATAAATAAACAGTCATGCAGAGAAGACCACTAAATATGAAAGGCATTAAATAACCACAACTGCAATGAAAGATAATTGATTAGTGACCCACAGGTCAGCCCACTGGGGCCTCGAGTTAGTTGAAGAGAAACCGGAGACGACAGAATGAGCATGTGGAGCAGCACCACGGCATGCAGGCGCATCCTCCGCCACTAAGCTCCTTGTAAAGTATGTAAACAGCGAGCAGGAAGCACAGGCAGACAAAGGGGAGGCTTACACGCTCACATCTATATAAACAGCTAATCTGGTAGCCCTCACTCCATTACGAGCTGACAGAAAGCACAGGCTGCTGGTAAAGGTGACCGGCCCTGACTACGCTTTACATACCGCAGCCAATCAGAATTCAGGGTGGTACTTGGGGGCGGGGCGGGGCCCACCAATACTCAAGGGCATAAGGGCTTAAGCTTGTTTGACCAGCTGTCTGCTAGCCTTAAGGCCTTCACAGGCTCCTCTTTCGTTTGTGGGGGTTCCAGCAAGGGCCCAGCCTGCTGGTGCCGGTGCCACTGCCACGCCCATCTGTTTGCTGAGCCGTCCGCCTCCCCAGACGGGCCGGTCGCCTGGAGCCACTCTGGGGAGACGGAGGGGCCTGCGGTAGATCAGTCACAGTGGTATGCTAATCTGCACGCTAATCCTCAGAGGCAGCGGCTGGCAGGGCCCCAGTGACCGGCGGGACTGCACCCAGTGGGACCTGCAGCGCTGGAGGTCGTGTGGCCATGCAGACGCATGCGACACCTGGAAGGGACAGGATTTCCTCTACGAGAGACTGCAAAACAAACGAGACAAACACACGGCTGCCCGGTTCCCTGAAAGTTCTGTGCCTCTCTTGAATGGCCACCTGGGCCCGGTTCTGTGCCTTGTAGCAAGCCTGCTTGTGCCCGGTTCTCAGCCGATTTTGTGCCTTTGCCACACAACCGCCTGGGCCCGGTTCTCTGACTGTTCTGTGCCTCTGCTGCACGAGTGCCTGGGCCCGGTTCTCTGCCATTCCGTGCCTCTGCTGCACGAGTGCCTGGGCCCGGTTCTCTGTGGGTTCTGTGCCTCTGCTGCACGAGCACCTGGGCCCGGTTCTCTGGCGGTTCTGTGCCTTGGTTGCACGGCTGTGCTGGTTCTGCATCTCAGTTGGATGGCCACTATACCCAATTGTCTGTCAATTCAGTATGTGTCACACAGTTCTCTGTGGGTTCTGTGTCTCCGTCACACAGCTCAGAGGGTCGCGACCTCTGCCGGGACGCGACACCTCCATGCCTCAGCAAGCTCCTCAGCTGTGCTCCGCTCCTCCCTTAGTTACCACTGCCTAATGCTGTTTGTTTTCTGTGGAAACCTCACCATGGCCTCCTTTCCTGCACATCTCCCCTCTCCACGGCCCCTCCTAAAAATGTCTTGGTAAACAGAGGAAGCCGGCCAAGAGATCCCGTCCCCCCCTCCCTGACAGCTGCAGCAGCCCTGAGAGTCCAAGGAGATGCTCTCCACCGAAACCCCTCCCCCAAAAGAACAGGAACTACCAATCATGTGCACCTAGGGGCCATCCCTCACAACCCCACCCCCCAAGGTTACCCTGCTCTGCGAATTCACAGCCTGCTGCAGGTGTCAGAGCGGTGCAGACAGGGGGATGGTGGTTGGCTGACTGCCTCTCTGTTTACTAAAGCATGGAGGGGGGGGGGGGGGTTCCTCAAACTGTGAGAGGGAAGACATTTAGGAAGGTAGGTCATCCAAGGATTCCAAGCCAATAATCCTAGCAACACACCCCCCCCCAACCACCTTCAACAGAGGACTGCAGAGGAGCACTAAATGTGAGCACACCCTAAATGAAACACCCCCCACAAAGGTACGCGTTCCCTGTGAGCACATGGACAGGTTCCGTGTCCCCCCCCAACACCCCGGCTCGCGCCCTCCCCTCGCAGTCTCGTTTCCCATGTGGTGCACCATACTCACGGTCCCCACCGCCTCCACCTCGACTCCTGAGGCCTGGACGGCGGCCGAGTGGTTAGCCCGAAAGGCCGGATACTGTGACTGGAGCGATCAGACAGGCCACGGCAGGGCTCCCCCTGGGAGAAAGCCGGCATCACGGCGAGCTCCCACACGCAGGCTGCGGTCGGCCACCAGGCCGGAGGCCATCGCAGTCAGCGGCCTGGGGGCTTTTTGAAGACTGACAACCACTTTTTCTAAGTTGGCATACAGCCTAGCATAGGCCAGCCCCTTTAAACTAGCATAAAGCTATTAGGCGAGGCCCACTGAATTAGCATACGGCTATGATGACCGGGCCGCTGATTAAGCATACGGCTATGAGGACAGGGCCGCTGATTAAGCATACGGCTATGAGAACAGGGCTGCTGATTAAGCATATGGCTATGAGGACAGGTCTTTTGAATTAGCATACAGCCATGAGGACAGGCCCTGTGAATTGGCATACGGCTATGAGGACACACCCTCTGAATTAGCATACGACTATGAGGACAGGCCCTCTGAATTAGCATATAGCCATGAGGACACACCCTCTGATTAACATTAAACCATGAAGCCTGCATATAGTTAATTCAGTCTGATTAACATGTCCTCATAGTTATATGCTAAATCAGAGGAACTGGGCTTAGGTAAGCCAGGTGAGTCACCTGACCCACACCAAACAGGTTTAGGTTAGCCTGGTGAGTAACCATACCCTCACCAAACACAGCTAATGGGTTTAGGTAAGCCCGGCGAGTCACATGACCCAAACCAAACACAGCTAATTGGTTTAGGTAAGCCCGGCACATCAAACCCAAACCACAGTGCTTCACATGCGCCTAGGGGCTAAACATAGCAGGCAAAAATCATACAGAAGCAGAAGAACAGATGGTGGTTTTACAGAACAGCTATTTCCAGATCATCCATCTTGGTAAGAAACCTCAGCCGTGCTACACACATACAACTCGAGACGACTCTCACGAAGGTTAGGAATAGAGGCCCTAGAGGTGGACAATACCGCAAAAATATCATATCACGATTTTTTTAAGGCAGGATCATGATCAGTGATCTTATCGCGATTCATCACATGTTGGTTTTTAAGACTATTTTGCAAGTTGAACAATAATAAACAATAAGCAAAAAATAATACTCTATTTAAAAAAAATCAATATAAGACAAGACCTAAAAGAAAAAAGTACAGCATTCCCTTTCAGGTGAGGTGGTTCTTCTGAGGTGGTAAAAAAAGTTTGTTGTGCTACCATCCGACTTGTTAACCTTACCTTAGCAAATTGTGCAAGTAACTCCTGTTTGTGCTGTGTCACTTTTGTAAAATCCAACCAAGATTTATATTACCAATGTAGAAATCTTTTCAGGGACCAGCTCCTCCATGCCGCCCAGACTGCTAAGCTGCCAAATAGAGAATGAGTTGCATGTTGCGCATTGCATGTTGGGGCGAGAGCGCAAAATGGATTTAGGAAGAAATCCAAGGCACTACCTACTGCTTACCATTACTGGTTTATTGGTGCGTCAAAACAGATTTGGCTGACAAAACAACCCGTAGATCTGCAACTGAATGCGCACTGTAGCCCGTTGCTAACGACGTCTCCATAAAGGCAGATCATGGAGACATTTTAATTGTTTATGATCTCATATGTTAAAATGCACACCCCTACCGCCAGCGACGGGTAGGAGCTGAGGACCCGTCGGCCATCAACACTCCAAGATGGGCCTCATCATTCCTGCACCAGCCTGCTGGGAACGCCTCGCTG
The DNA here is from genome assembly GCA_026780845.1 of Petrocephalus sullivani. NCBI lineage: Eukaryota > Metazoa > Chordata > Actinopteri > Osteoglossiformes > Mormyridae > Petrocephalus > Petrocephalus sullivani. Next base: position 9,591,525 of record JAODKM010000020.1, read on the forward strand.
CCACAGCCCAAAAGGAGAAGTGCTCATGCAAGCGAGGCAGCCAGACACCTCCTACCTGCCGGTGCCTATTTAATGTATCTGTGGCTGCTCCCTGGCATCCTGCAGTGAGCACTCGTCTCTCAGGGGAGGAGGGACGAAGCCCTTCACCACAGAGAGCCAGCAGTGTCGACACGCGCACACTAGTGCATGCATAATCAAGCACTTGTGCTCAAGATGGCATGACGCTCTCAACAGCCCAAGTAATAATGGACGAGGAAGTAGTTAAAGGAAACTAAACAAAGCCCTCCCCCCCCACCCCTGCCCCGGGTCCTCTCCCTCAAATGGCCACCTAGCCCCAAACAATCCACAGTCATTGTCTGCCACCGTCACTTATCTCACGGACAGATGCAGGAATCCGGGGAATGTCTCCGGAGAACCCACCGACGGCCGTGGACAATGTCGTCCCGTGACCTGTGGCTGAACTCACGCCGCTGGCCTGCCGCTGGCATCCGGGCCAGTGAGAGCCAGACGCATGCTGCGAGTTCCCAATCAGGCTGCAAACAATGTGACGATTGGGAAGTCAGGAAAAAAACCTCACTGGACAGCTGGGAGATACTTCCAATTCCATGGCAGCCACAGACGACCTTGAAGGAAACTGAGTGAGTGGGGTCCCTAGAGCACCGTGCTGGCTGGGCAGCTGAAGGTACTGCCGGGCCTTGCCGGCATTCCAGACCCGGATCAGGAAGTGTACCCGGGAAGAAATCAGAGCAGCAATGGAGAGCGGCCTGCCCAGTGTGCAAGCTGTGCATCACACTCACCACTAACGGCCTCTGCAGAAATGATTTGGGGCGGAAAAACCGAAACTAGGTCAGTGCCTGGCTGCAGAATCACCAAAGGAACAAGCAGGACACCGAGCAGGGGAGCGGGCAAGACCAAACAGGGGGCGGGGCTACGGGCAGCACAGCGGGCGGGATGGAAGGTGGGACCAAACAGGGGGCAGGGCTACAGGCAGGACAGTGGACGGGGCTAAAGGCAAGTCAGTGGGCAGGACAGAGGGCGGGGCTGTGGATAGGATAGAGGGTGTGGCCAAACAGAGGGCAGGACCGAGGATGGAGGGAGGCAGGACAAGGAATGGAGCAGAGAGAGATGGAGGGCAGGGCAGGGCTGGGCGGGAAGTCTCAGCTGGGTATCGACGGTTCCATCATCTCTGCCAGGGTGACTGAAGAAAGAGGTGCAAGGCGCTAAGCCTCTCATCACTCAGTAATGAGTGGCCTGGAGGGAGCCATCTTTCCCGGCTCACAGCACACCGACCCGACTGCATCAGAAAGATCTCTTAATGGAGTGAAAAACAAGCAAGAGAAACAGCAAAGAAACTCCTAATTGGTGTGATGGCTGTAAGCGAGTGAAGCAGCAGGCAGGATCAGCAACGCTGGGCTGCTGCAGTGCCAGAGATTCAGATACGGACGAGAGCGGTCTGAGAGAAGGCCAGCGTTTCTGCGTGTGAAAAACATCACAACATGAACAGTACCTGCAATATATCTTACCGCTAAAGGCGGCTAGACACAGAAGGGCCAGTAGGGGAGAAGTTCTAAAATTCTGAATCACCCAGATTTCCAGAGAAAAAACGGGTTTGCTTTGGAGTGAAACACCCCCCCCAATCTGCCGTGTAAAAATAACCCCAACACCCCGTTATGTAATCAGCGCAGGATTACAGTGTCACACGGATTAGGGCGGCAGGCTGGATCCAGTGCCATGAGAGTACACACATTAATAAAATACAGAGGGAACTCAGACCCTCAAAAATGCTCTGACAGAGGCAGCCATGCCTTTCAGAAGATAATAAAAATTATTTAATATCAAAAGTTCAGGAGGAAAAAAAAACTATCCCAAATAAAAGCACAGACATTAAGAAAAGCGGCTGAAGGTTTATTAAAAGTTATTAACTTTTCGCAGTTATTAAAATGGCCCCACTAGCTATAATTATGCACACTAATTAGCCTCAGAGTAGCAGGCAGCCGCTCCTGTCCCTGCAGGGATCGCCGGTGTCATGCTATGCTACACCTTTCCCCAAAGTATCACATGGGGGTCCCGCCTGCTTCTGTGGGACTCTGGGCGGCTTACAGCGTGCCGGGTGATGACGCCTCTGCAGATGCAATGGGAACATCCATTTCATCGCTCGTGCATGAAAACCGAAACCGCCAAGCCAACAGACAGCGTCCCCCGCACCGCACTCTGCTGCTCTGTGAGCACAAGCCCAAGGGTCACATGACACGACACCCGTTTAGCAGCCGGTGGGACAGACCTCATACCCACAATGCTCTTCATGCAGCTCACAGGCAGGGGGGAATTCCAACGCCACAGCAAGCGCGGGCACGCTCCCTCATCTGAAAACCACACCGGCCCATCGCACATCCGGGACACATCGGCCCGCGGCTTTTAGCCGGTGCAGCCTGCATCGCCACGGCGACCCCGCTCTCCTCCCGGTGGGCGCCGGGCCTCCCGGAGGCGCTGGAAGCCTGGCAATTAAAGCAAACTCACTGGTTCCCAGCCATGGTCTGGAAGGGCTTTAATAAGCTGGAAACTATTTGTGAAATGGCTGATAGTCCCGCGCGCGAGGAGCCCGGCCAGAACAAAGGGCCACATTGTGCGAGGGCGGCCTTCTCTCGTGCTCACGGCTGTGGATAAATCAAATCCGCTACCCAGAGTCAGGGGCGGGAAGTCATGCGAGTGGCTGCCCCCCCCCCAGGCCCTCATCCCGCAACGACCCCAAAGCCCACACTGATTCATCGCATAACCCCCCTTCTTAAAGGTGACGTGAGTGCAGATAACTACAACCAGCAGCAGGGCTGTTGCGAAGGAGGGCCGAGGGAGGTCCCCCCCCCCGAATGTGTCTATAAGCACCAGAACTGCAGCGGGGGCCATTGTGCTGGCAGTCCCAGCCACGAGAGACGCCTCCTTTCTAAGGGAGGCCAGGAGGAGAATCACAGGCCCTGCCAAAGAGGGGCGGCCGGACAGGCCCACAGGGGCACTGTGATGCCGTGTCCTGTGTCTGCGCATCTGCGCGTGTGTGCATGCATCGCCGTGCATACACCCTTTGGCTGGTCACTGCCCACATCCGGAGCTATTTTCATCCCAACTTATTAATCCAGTTCCCCTGCCAAGCTAAGTCGTTCACCAAAATCAACTGTGTCAGCCGTGGTTTTACTTGTTTACCGAAACTTCAAAAAGGAACAAGACTCATCCCGTGGCAATGTGGCACCTGGAAGCACTGCCGTAAACATCCCGCTGGGGGGGGGGGGGGGGGTTCCACCTGGCCCCCTGTTAAACCGGGGCCCCTTTACCCCAAATCCCAAGCGGCTGGAACCAGCACATTTTAAAGGCTACGTCAGTTAGCCCCCAACCCCCGTTAATGATTCCCTTTTTTTTTTACCTTAATAATTACAGATCAACATACCTTTTGTGTTCCACATGACTGTTAACTAGAACCGTTTTAAATAAGTTTGTGTTACTGAATCAAGTGTTATTACCAAGTTTGTGAGAACAAGCAAACACCATACTATTTATTGCAGTGGTGCACTGATAACCAATATAATTTAGCCTAATGTTACCAATACAGATAACCAGTTAACCTTTGAGCTGTGCCAAATGAGGTATCAAAACCCCTCACCCTCCACTAGGAAAAATGACCACCCAGTGGAATCATCGCCATTATTTTAGGAGTTACAGTTCTGTGCAAAAGTCACGATCAGTCATCTGGGCAGTAAGTGCACTTTTGCTTTGAACAAAACGTAGAATTTAACAATAGAACATTAAAAATGAATAGGATTGTCTTATGTTGGCAAAAGTTGCTGATGTCTTGCTGGATGGCTAGATGAACATTGCTTCAGTTCCCAAACCCTCTTCAGGAGCCCAAGACTTTGCACAGTACTGGATGTATTTAGCTCTGGTGCTGATGATTGAAATAATCAGCCAAGATCGACATTTTCCCAATGTTTATTTTTGATATCTTGATTGGTTGATACTGATATGCTAACCACAATATTATACATCTCTATATTTTTGATTTTGAGAACTTGCCGCCATGATGGAATGCACTGCTATGGCTGTGTGTTTATTAGATACCATTTCCTCTGCCACTTACCTACGGGACGACAGTCCCACTGACTCGCAGTTACGTGGGAATTCCCTGCCGGTAGCTGCACATGGCTGCATCTACTGTTACTCATTGAACGAGAAGTTAATAGTCAAAATGTGATGTGAGAGTCTGCCGAGGTAGGGCACAGCAAGAGCCAATTGTTTGCCAGGGCGGGATACGGCGACGTCCAATCATCTGCCTGGGTGGGACGCAAGGAGAGCCAATCACGCCGACTTCAGGAGTCTGATAAGTAAAACCAGCCGCTGTTTCCCACAGGATGTTAGGATCAGGAAGGAAGCAACAGCAGAAGCAGGAGAAGAAAGAGCTTCATGAAATCTATGCTGGTATGCTTTATTATGTCATCCTATGTACATAAAGGAGTAACATGAGAAAGGAAACACACCCCCTAGTCCCATGAGGGGGAAACCCCCCCTACAGACACGTAGGCCACGTACGAGCTAAGGCCCATGGTGTTGGACACCCCCACTGCCATTCTTCTGGCTGGGTGGTCAGATTATTAGGCGGGGGGGGGGGTGGTACATAATGCAGCCCGTGTGCTGGCGCGGGCCACGGAAAAACAAACCCATTAAGTTAACTTTAGCCGCAGGGGCGAGCAAAGGGGGCGTGGGGGGTGAGCCGCGGGCACGCCGACATGGGGAACACGGCACAAGGCTGGGTAAACATAGCACGGACATTTGGGGAACATGGCACTGACGCTCGGGGACCACGGCACTGACGCTCGGGGAACACGGCACAAACATTTGGGGAATACAGCACGAGGCGCTGGGGGAACACGGCACAAGGCGTTGGGGGAACACGGCACGGATGCTCGGGGAACACAGCACGAGGCACTCAGGGAACACGGCACTGGTGCTCGGGGAACACGGGACAAACGCTCGGGGAACACGGGACGAGGCGCTGGGGGAACACGGGACGAAGCGCTGGGGGAACACGGCACGAACGCTCGGGAAACACGGCACGAGGCGCTCGGGGAACACAGCACGAGGCGCTCGGGGAACACGGCACGAGGCGCTCGGGGAACACGGCACGAGGCGCTCGGGGAACATGGCATGGACGCTCGGGGAACACGGCACGGATGCTCGGGGAACAAGGCAGGACGCTCGGGGAACACGGCACGGATGCTCGGGGAACAAGGCAGGACGCTTGGGGAACATGGCACGGATGCTCGGGGAACAAGGCAGGACGCTCGGGGAACATGGCACAAATGCGTCGGGAGCCGCGGCACAAGGCGCTGGGGGAACACAGCACAAAACCGCCACCCCCAAGAATCCGGACCAAGACATCTCATGTCAGCCAAGCTCTCCCATGATGGGGGGGGGGGGGCAGCCCCTTCACTCATCAACATGAATTTTCCATAGAGACGGCAGTGACACCAAAGTGTGCATGCAGCCTTTCCCAAAAAGCACCGAGAGGCAGGCAGGGGGCGACCCATGGGGGGCGACCGGCCCTCACAGGGTACAGCTGTGAGACATGCGTAATGCCTAATATTTAGCCTCTGGGTCACTATTATGGATCTCAGAATAACAGGCTAAGTGTACGGCTCCTCGGAGCAAACTGGGGTGCTGGCGTCCATCAAAATGTGTGGCCGACCCGGAGAAGCAGGCTTTCAGCGGCCGGCACAGAGTGTGCTCCGCTAACCTATATTTATCCCACCCTGAGCGCTCCCCTGGCAGACCCCTCAGAATAATCTCTGCCCTTACTACAGCAGCAGCGTGGCTGCGCGTGACTGCAAAGCGGGAAAGCACACTCTTCAATTACATAACGTAGATGCCGCGCACTCTTACAGGCTTAGGGCTGACCCCCTCCAGCATGCCAGCACATACCTCCCCCACCCGGTCATACACACCTGCTCATGTGACGGCAGACGATATACACACGCCACTAAGATGGACAGTCTTTCACATTTACTGAGGGCACAGAAATCTGACAGAGGTCCTCCGGGCCTCCAGGGGGCAGCAGTCAATCGGGATGAACAGTCACCAGCCTAACCCATCCTGTGTTCAGTTCTGTCCACGTCTACTGGAACGCATGGGGCCAGAAATCGCCTAATATCATCCTGCCAAAAGGTTAAATATGAGTCGGTTCTGTCGCAAAGCCAGACTGAGATTTTCCTTTGTAGCTTTACGACGGCCTATTATGCCACCAACACACACAAGCTTCAGTGTCGCCAGGCTTGGCGGGAACAGACAGCCATGTGGCTTTGCCTCGACCCCAGCCGTCACTAAATAAAAAAAGCCCCAGGCGTTTCGGGCAAGCGCCTCCCGCGCTATTTCAGAAATCAACAACAATGGGACTCTCCGTGTGACGGCTCTTTCCAGGAAGGACTCTGACAAGCCGCAGCAGTCGCAGGCCGAGGACGTCCCTCAAAGCTAAGAGACTTTTCTTAAATGCTTTATTCTGGTCCTTGCCACATAAACAACAACAAACCCTCAAACAGATGCGGAAAACAATTTCATTTATGCCCAAGGCCAAATGGGGACAGCGCGTTCATTTCTGAAACCCTCCTTTCATGACTAAAACTGCGATCATAATCGTCGCCTTGCGTAAATCTGCTTACTCCTGCTCCACTGAGAAGAAACGCAGAAGGTAATGCGGGCGAGTCACTGACGGGGCGAAGAGGAAGGGAGCCCGGAGGAGCCGCGCCGGGCTCCGATCCCGCGCTATCCGGCTGGCGCCACCAGCAGCAGGGGAAGCGGGGGCTCCGGGGACCCGCGCTCGTCACAGGGGCTGGCAGAGCCAGCAGGGAGTGGGCGGGAAGCGGCGGCCGCCGTTTTTATGAATGAGTGCGGATGGGGTGAATGGGAGGAGAGGCCACGGCGCTATCCAGAGGGGTGCAGGGATCTGGCAGGGTGGGCGGGGGGTGTTATCCTTTGGCTTCGAAGGGCCTGTATGAAAGGCTTACTCTGCGTGCAAAATGCTAGGGAGATTTCCTGGAAAGAGCGCGCACGCGTGTGTGTACGCGTTTTTGTAATTTGGTCCTCACAGTGTAATAAAAACCTGTTACTTTGCCCTTGGGGGGACATTTTTTCCCAGTCTCCACAGAGAGAAACTCAGTTGTGACTTCAATAAAAAAACTAAAAATGCCAAACATCTTATATTTTGTTTGGTTACTAGTGGTTAAGATTATGGCTTGGTAGGGGTTAAGGTCATTTTTGTTGGGATTGGGGTTATGTCCATAGAAATGAATAGAGAGTCCCCACAAAAATGCTGATACCTAAACTGCGTGTGTGTGTGAGAACGGCCACTACATAAGGCTGCCAACACGCAGACACACACACCCTGCATCTGCTCGGCCGTGTCCGCCGGTGGGGGCCAGCTGGACGTGCTCTGAGCTGATGACTACACAGAGGTCCCACACGCAGCCCGGACACGGCTGCTGGCTCCGGCTTTAACGGGGTCGCAACAAGACGGGGCCGAGTCTCTGTGCTGATGCTTGCAGCCAATGAGGTGCCAGTAAGGAGCGTGAGAAGCACCTGCCTCGAGGGGCCGTAAATGGCGGGCGTGAGCATGGTCCTCGCCGGTCAGCTCCACTCGAAGCCAAAGCGGTCTACTACAGTCCCATGCATCTCTTTGGGGACTGGGGACTGGGGACTGGGGACTGGGGGACCCCCCCCCCCCCCCCCCCCCCCCCCCCCCCCCCCCCCCCCCCCCC
>JAODKM010000020.1:9601347-9621665 GCA_026780845.1 Petrocephalus sullivani
GGTTTGCCCTTCAGAGCGAGACGAGCCGCCTGCCACCACACCATCCCATAGACTAAACCCAGCGGGACAACGGCCAAAGCAGCGGTGGTCCGAGATCCAGACCTCGGTCCGCCCCACCTGCTGGGGGCCCAAAGCGCGAGGCCCCCCAGCCAGGAGGCCCAAAGCGCGAGGTCCCCCAACCAGGAGGCCCAAAGCGCCAGAGCACGAGGCCCCCAACCCAGGAGGCCCAAAGCGCCAGAGCGCGAGGCCCCCAACCCAGGAGGCCCAAAGCGCCAGAGCGTGAGGCCCCCAACCCAGGAGGCCCAAAGCGCAAAGCCCCCCAGCCAGGAGGCCATGCGCCACATGCTGCCAAGCAGCCTCTCGGGTCCTGAATGCTCCACCACCTTCTGACTGCCCCATGGAGACCCATATTTATAAAAAGTTAAAAAGTTAATTTATATAAACTAACCAACAGCAGAAGGTCCCAGCAGCAAGCAAAGCAAGTTAGACAGCGCTAAAGTTTCCATATGCCCCCCCCCCCCCCAGCACACACACATAGTCAATTTGAGCACAACATCTTGTTATACTTAAATTAAATTTAATTAAAAACCCTTTCAGCATCCTCATCACGGTGAATGCATATGAAATAATCACATCGTCGGACAGGCGAGAGCGAGCAAGACTCATTTAATTAAACATCATGCTACAACTACTCTGCTTGATACAAACTTCTCATTTTACATGACCTATCTACAAGAGAAGATTATCTGATATAATTTATTCTGACCTGAGGTTTTTCAGATATACAGAGTTGGTTGCTAGAGAGTGACATGCAGACTGTGCGCACAGTGAACCACCAATCATCACAAATGGCTGTGCGACATGTGATGTCGGTATTAAAATCGCACATTTTGCACTTGCAATTTTCACTCTGCAAGGAACACGATAATCATTTGGGTTGAGATCAGGCTTTTTCATACCTTCAAACTGTCCAGACATTGTACTGCAGTATTTCACAAAACGGCTCTGGTATTTTGAAGTTTTGGGAAATTTATATTGCGAACTTTTTTGCTTTATAAATATCTCAATGTTTATCACAAAAAAATATCACATTGCGATATCTGAAATATTCCAGTACCATGTAGCCCTGATTTCGGCTGACCACACGAGCTGGCAGCGCTTGTGAGGCTCTCCACAGTGTCTCAGTGCCCGCCATCCTGACACAGATACACACAATTTTCACACGCTCATTTTCATACGTTTAATGAAAAACAAAGTGAAAAGGCTGATGGCTGCCAAGCACTGAGCTGAGGAGCACCACGCACTCACACGCAAAGCCCATGAGCAGAACACGGAGGGCAAGGCCGCTGCCGACGCAACGCCCCCTAGAGGAGCAAGCTGCACAGAGCACCTGGCCGGGGGGAACATACAGATGCAGGTTAAACTGCATCTGTATCTGTTTCTGCATCTGTAAACTGCAGAAAGGGGGTCTTCTAAATAATGGTGAGTCCGGGGAAAATGTGCAAAATAAATGCTCATTAGCAGCAACAGAAGGTGGTGCTAAGGAAACAAGTCTGAGACACGGAAGAAACCTGCAATGAAAAGGGTCCAATGAGGAAAGTCTGGTTCAGGGACGAGCAGAGAGCACTACAGAGGCCAGACCCAGCGGCCAATATGTCTTCTGCCTGACTTGTAGCACCAACCAAGGCCTCAGCCAACCAAAAAAAAAAAACCTCGCCTTTCGCTAGAACCACTGACCAGTGGCATCGCTCAAACAGTATAGCCCCACCCACAGTTAGCCTTAGGGCGGAGCCTAACAGCTCCACTATAGTAGCAGGTTAACAGTGATGATGACCAGGCAGTGCTTCATTGACCCAAACTCCTTTATTATTGACTACTATCACGACATGTGACTAACATAAATTCAGCTAATAAAATGCAATTAGCATTTATAATGAAGTAGTTGCAGAGTATAAATACCAAAACCCTCCTAGAATGCTGGCAGCCCACACAAACTGTAGATGTACCATTGAATCAGTATACAGAATTCTGGTTGCTTGCAGGAAGCCAGGTCCCTAAAGAATCCTCACATTCACCTTCCAGCTGCTTAATCTGAACATAGAGATGGGAACCCGGTGCCAATCCCAAGCAGCTAGCACAAAAGGCTGGAGAACATGAGAACATGAAGGCTCCACACACACAGCGCTGGGGCAGGATCAGAACCCCCAATAATGGAGGCATGAGGGAAGGCTTCCACAGCCCAAGGAAAAGGTCTCAATAACAAAAATAAGTGATTTATGTTTTCACTGAGTCAGAAGACAGAAAAACTGGAAACAGGGCACAGATAGACAGAACCTGTTCTCCGACAGACGCCCATTTACCTAAGCGACCCCAAAAGTCTGCGGCCCAGAGGAGTCACCCGTGCCCGGCTCTCGTTAAAAGCAGGAAAGGTAAACAGGGCAAAACAGCTAAATTACTGGAGCGACGATACGCCCATCCTTAGGGAAGGCAAACAAAAACAAATCTCACCTCCTGCAGAGTGCCAACAGACCGAAATAAATATTGTCAGAGGAGCTGGCCCAACCTACCCACTGCCGAAAAGTCCTGTGAGCCATTTGCAAGTAAGGCTGAGAGAGGGAGATTGAGGACAAGGGGGCGTGGCAAAGCATGGAGGGGTGGGGCAAAGCATGGGCCTACAAGTATAAGGGGGCAGGGCAAAGCATGGAGAGGCGGGGCAAAGCATGGGCCTATAAGTATAAGGGGGCAGGGCAAAGCATGGAGAGAGGGGGCATGGCATGGAGAGGCGGGGCAAAGTAATGGAGAGGCGGGGCAAAGCATGGGCCTACAAGCAAAAGGGGGCAGGGCAAAGCATGGAGAGGCGGGGTAAAGAATGGGGCGGGGCAGGTTGGGAGGGGTAGAGGTGAGGACTAGAAAAGATGTGGACTGAGGACCAGGGAGGCAGGACAAAGCTGAAACACAAGGCCTACCTTTCTGGCAGTGGTTGGAGGTCCAGCAGCGGTAATTGTAGTTCTCATTGAAGCTGGTCTTTATGCACTCAGGGTTGTCCTCCATGATGCCGGGGCAGACATTCCCACACTCCTTGGACTGCTTGTTCCCAGCAATGAAGTTGTTGAACTCCGCGTCCATGATGAGGGACCAGTCCACCGAGTCAAGGTAGCAGAGCTCCGGGTTCTTCTCAATGCGGATGGCTCCACGCGTGATGTTCCTCAGGCTGTACAGGCCGATGTCCTTCAGGCTGGTCATCTCGAAGACCACCAGGGCGTAGTTGTAGAAGAGGTTGTGGCCGCGGATGACGGCCAGGTTGGGGAAGAGCGTGCTCAGGCTGTCCAGGCCCGAGACGCGAAACAGCAGCAGGTAGTCGGTCACCATGGTGAGCTTGGGGAAGCTGAGGGTGCTGAAGAGCTCCTGGTTGGCGTTGCTGGCCTTGTCACCGATGAGCAGGATCTGCAGGTAGCCCTCCACCACCGTGCAGTTCTCCAGGCGCCTGAACTCGCTGATGTCGTTCCTGATGTCGATGCTCGGACCACAGACTGGGAGAGAGGGGGGGGGGCAGGGTTGGGGGGTGAGACTCCACTAGAAAAATGCCAGCATCTCTGACAGCCACCAACAAAACACCAGGGCTGTCACAATCTAGGCATTCATTATGTCCTCCCTGTAACGTCCAGCTCTGTGGACAGGGGCTGGGACACAACTATTTAATAAGAAGCAAGAAAATATGACTCTCTTCAAACCAGCCCCCAGCTTACAGGGAGACAGACTTCCAGTCATTTTTGTTACTTTCCTCCATCCCACAAAGGCTCGTTGTCTCTTGTTTTTATTGTTTGCCCCCCCCCAATCACCAGTTTGGGAGGCAGTGGTTCTAGTGGCTAGAGACCTGGAGGACAGCAGCGACAGCAACATGAGGGCGTTCAGAGAGACTACGCGCAATGCGAAATGTACGGATGCACACGGACTACCAGCGACCATCTACCAGGACCGGGCGCCGGCCAGGCAGTGTGACCTCAGCCAGAAGTAGGGATGGGGCGGCATGTCTGACGGAACGGTACGACACAGCACTCGACGAGAACCGAAAGTGGGAGAACCCGCACCCTATGGCTCCCCGTTTTTTATATATACAGAAAGCCCTAAAACTACTACTTAACAACCGAGTAGTCGGGCGAGTAGTTACGCAGCCACCGCATGCCACCTCAGAGAGAGTGCCCTTCCACATAACTCAGTGGCGAGGACGCTCCTGTAGCGCACACAGCATGACGGGCACCGGCGATACGTCCCGCCAACCCATCGCCCGTCCCCAAACTCAAAAGTTCAGGGCATGCAGTCAGAGCTGGCCATAGCAGGCCCCTTGGTGCCCAATGAAGCGAGCAGACGCTCTCACTGGTCTTCAGGATTCCTGCCTAACCCACTGTCCATCAGCAGAGAGTTTACAAGTTAGCTAGGTCCAGTCCCATGGCAATAGCTTAACCATCACAGGGGCAGGCCATTACTCGCTGACTTAAGGTGTATTGGCACTTAATTCTGACAGGTGCATAGCCATGGGCTAGCTGCCCATTTTCCACAGACTCTACTGCATATAATGAGTTATTAATTAAATGCTTGACTTTTTCTATCAAATCCAAAATGAAGTGGAAGGAGAAGTGGCAGAATGCGAAAAGCACAGCGGGACGTATGGAGCACAAACAGCAAAGATAACTGGCAGGGGCAATTACGTAAAATTCACTTGGATCAGAAAGAGAAAAACACGTGGGAATAATGACACGGGGTCACTGGCTGGCCCTCGAGTCGCCATGGAAACCTGCATGTGTAGATAAACAAATGCTGGAAGGGGAGAGTACGTCAGCTCGGGTACCGGGATCATGCCGGACGTCACACACCGGCCCGTGACACGAAGGAATCCGTTTGGGGAACAGCGTGATGGAGCCACTTCAAGGACTACAAGTACCATGGACCGGCAAGTGCCTACGACGGGGGGTGGGGAGAGGGCGGAGTTTGCGAGAGGCTGTGAGGGCAGGAGAAGCGCACAGTTACACACACAGCATCGCAGTCACACAGCATCGCAGTCACACAGCATCGCAGTCACACAGCATCGCAGTCACACAGCATCGCAGTCACGCTTAATGAAGTTATGCATCCATAGAAGGATTTGATGCAGATAGTAAATTACATGATGGATAAACTAAAACAACTCAACTCAACAATGTCAACTTACCCACAACAAACATGGAACAAGGATAGCAAGAAAGCAGCCATCTACAAGCTAAATGATACACTTGACAGGTTAGAATGTGCGTCTATGCTAATGACACACAATAAAAAAACACTTAGCTCTAGACACAAGTGAAGACAGACAATCATAGGATGATAAAATGGGATACAGAGAGAAAGAGGCAGAAGAAGAGACAGGAGGGTATGGAGATGAAGAGAGGGTACGGAGAGAGAGACAGGAGGGTATGTAGGGGGAGCGTACGGAGAGAGAGAGACAGGAGGGTTTGTAGGGGGAGCATACGGAGAGAGAGAGACAGGAGGGTTTGTAGGGGGAGCGTAAGGAGAGAAAAAGGAGGGTACAGTGAGAGCGAGGCAGACAGACAGACAGACAGACAGACACACACACACAGAGGGAACCGGGCATGCTGAGGGAGAATGAGAGAGAGAGAGAGAGAGAGAGAGAGAGAGAAGGAAGGAGGGAGCTGGGCGTGCGAAGAGAGAGAGGAGCACACAGAGGGAGACCCACGGGAGAGAGAGAGAGATGAAGGGCAGGCCAGCAGGGCCATGCGCCAAAGGAAGAAGCTGTCAGTCAGGAACACAGCATCCACACTTGATTTCCCACAAATAAAATGAGCGCTGTGGAAAGAGCAGTGACACGGGGATGCTCTCTGCAGTGCATCATGAGGGATGGCGGTCAAGCACCGGAAGATTACAACCAAACCAGCTGATCACGTCCTTAGCAGGGTGGTGAGAGTAATCAGAAAAGACTATAATAGAACAGTTTACTGCAATACAGTACAGTATTACATTACAGTACATTATACTACTTAATAGTATTCTTTACTTTATTACAGTATGCTATACTGTCATTAGCATAATGTGGCATGGAATAGCATACATTTTACTCAGGGATGCACATGACAGGCATTCGTTGTATAAATTGATACATGCAGCAATATCTTGTAGGAGCACAAATCCGTACTTACTTTATGTTCATTTGCGTTGCTATGACAAGAAATTACAGCGCATTTTAACCTTTACACAGCTCATTCGTACTTCATTTGCAGTATAAAGGTTCAAAAGTGGGGTAATTTCTTGTCATAGCAGAGCAAATGCACATTAAGTGAGTATGCATGTGAGCCGTCACAACAAGAATATCGCTTTATAAGGGGAATGCATACCAGTGATGTGCAGCTCTGATTGTACTGCGTTACAGCACATTAGAGCATAGTATTATACAGTGATATTGACATCGTATAAAAATTAAATGATAAAAAATGAAACACTTCAATAAACTGTCCATAAGGAAGGTTGCCTGATAGCCCACAATAGCTTATAACAGCGCTTTTCCAACTTCTTGATCAAAAGGTCTGCATCAGATTTTTGCTCAGAATCATAGGTCCAGAACCATTTTCAATAACAAAACAGCACTTTTTTATATAACAATAATGGCAACTTTTTAAGGCTCGCTTATTGTTTTGACTCTCTATCATGGGGGGAGGGGGATGTCTATGACGAGTTTAAGAACCCCTGGCCTATCACACTATTAAAAACAAACACATTTCCAACCAATAATCTGGTAGTTTAATAGTTTAAACATGGACATCCTATGCCCAACAAACGCACAGCAAGGTTGGTTGAGCTAGCAGAGCACACCACATGCTACCATTTTGGCAATATCACAGAGGAGATGAGCGGTCCTTCAGAGGACCATAAACCATCTAAAATGAACAACCGAAGGCCAAAAATGCAGAGCATGGGACATATACACAGCCACAGCAGAGGGAGAAGAGACTTTACGGGCTTTAGCACAGCGCTAACCAGTCAAAAAAAACTCAAGGGTGTAGGTGGTGCTCCTGTGCCCCATTAACCAATACAAAGCTACAGATGTTACAGACAGAAGCCATCACTTTGTAGTTACTGCACCACACATCAAACCTGCACTTGATGACTTGAGTCAACACAGACTAAAGACCAGTTACCGACAAAGCCGTCGGAGTCGGTTAAAAAAGAAGCTTTAATGCCAACAAAAGGCATCACAGTGTGTTTTTATGACAGCAATTTTATGCCGCTTTAGCTGTCCCAACACACACACTTAACCCTGAATCAGGACCTGCAGCAACCCCCCCCCTCACCTTCTGGAAATGGAAGGTCAGGAGGTCACCTGCAGGTCACTTGTTCCACGGCTGCTTGCTTTGGCACCAGACCCGAGAAGCTGGGGCAGCCGACCCGGAAGAATATTTATGCACACCAGCGAGACTCGAAGACACTTCCAAAGCAGGAGGATGGGAATTCTCCTGGATATTTAAAGCAGTACCTCGCAAATTACATCACCTCACTGCAGCGGCTGCACAACACAAACCGCGATTAATCGCCTTATCGGAAACACCCGCTCCGATAAATGCAGATGAGAAACGCTCGCTTTTTCCGCTTCTTTGCAACAGCTAGCGACGCACTACCCAGTCACTACACCGGCACGGCGCAAGCCGACTTCACCGTTGCCTTTTAATGTCGGAGTCACCACGCATGAAAAGGGTCACATGGCCCCATATCGTCTGCTCCCACTGCTACTTTTTATATGTTCTCTTGTCAAAGGGAGAATGGAAAACGAGTGTAATGGAGAACGGTATGGCGGCTTTAAGGAGACGGCGGGCGCTCCAACCGGCAAAGGCCAGCAAAGACAGGACCCGACATGTGATCACAAGATAAGAATTTACGGGCATTCACTAGGAATTTTACGGGGGGGGGTTAGAGCCCTGCAGAGTGCGAAAGAAATCTAGGTTATTACGCGTTAGCTGTGACAAGGAGCTCGGCGAGGCAGGAGAGGGTCTCCCAGGGACACAGATCGAACCACAGTCTGTTCAGATCTTCTAGTCGCACTCATTAGTGCCGTTAAGTCGCAGGAATTCCGGTCGTTACCTAACAGCAGGATTAACTGCAGCCGTGAGCTGGACAATGAGCCGCAAGGAGACCACGCCCCTACCCCCGCCCCCAATCTGACCCTGTAGTCAATCAGCCAAAAAGCATTTCATCTAACCAGCAACGATGTCAGGAGATGGCTCCCGAAAACAGCTTGACTTCTGACCACCCGTCCCCCACCAACTGACACGTCCGGGCCGTTAAGCAAACACAGCTATCTGTGCAAATGCAGGTGTTTACAATAGATAGCCTTGCCCTGGCCTGCCTGAGGATGCATTCACGCCGGAAACAGGCACTTCTCTGGGAGTCTATCAGAGATGAGGCCGGGGGTTAGTAATTATGGCCCGGTGCTCTGCGGATCGCCGCAGCACGGCTCAAAGCGGACACAGCACGCCGGCTTTCAGACATGTTCTTTCAAGATGTTTATTCGGAAAGGCTTCGTGATGTTATCGCTACCATATATGGTATGGCACACGCATCTCCACACTAAGGTAGCCCTTTACAGACAAGCCAATTTTATGACCAATCAGACTACCTGAAACGTTACCAGGGAAACGCAAACCGAATCCATCAAAAGCGCAGCTAAACAAGCAGGAGTCGATTACACTGTGTAAGGATGGACAGCTGATGAGTGATACCTACAAGCAGCTGGTCAAGGAAAGAAGTGGTCCCTGCCCCACTGGGCGGGGCATCAGGTCTAACTCAACCCCCCAAGCAGAGGAAGTTCATTATTCATGTATGTAATTGAAATACATGCATAACATACTACGTAGAGCAAGTGACTTAGCAGACTTTCAAAGCCACTGCACTTACACAATAATTTTTAAAAACAAACTTCGGTTCAAAGAAAAAAATTCAAGTAAGAATGCTGAAAAACAGAAGCATTAATTTGTTCGGCACAAACCAGGGAGGTTATCAAAACAAACTTTAATGCCTCAAAGTTGCTCTTCCACAGAGCCGTCATAAAATGCGAACAGGCCGACGATTTCGATATGTGACAACACTTTCTGTGAAAACATAAAAACGATTTAAAAAAACAATAATAAAAAAACATGTCCTCCCACCCAGCGAATCACAGATCAGCCGGCGAGCCTTTGATCCACAACCAGTACTTGCCAGCGTTTCTGAAACTTAACATGTGGTCAGCCGGCCAATCGCATCACGGGCCTCACAGCACTGCACTTCTGGCGGTGAGCGGTTTACCAGCGGTCAGTGAGCACATACGCAACACCGATCGTCGCGGGGACTTTACAGGGGCCCATGGGGAAACAGCGGGAGGTGCTGCTGGACTCCACACCCCTAGCCCAGAGCAGCCAGCATGAGCTTTGACACCGAGGACCATGTAACAGGAAGGTGCAGAGAGTGATGGAAAGCCAGTCTGGTCACCACAACCCACAGCGGTCATCATCACCCTCTGGCCATAGGTTTGGGGGGCGGGAGAGGGCGGGGCTGAGGACAGCTGTTGATCCAGAGCAGTGGGGTTTGTCACCATGACGACAGCCACTCTCTCCCCAGGCTTACAGCAGCCAAATAACACACAGTCCACATGCCTATATATTACATAACCCCCCAATAAAAAAAACAGACACACTCTCACAAGGAAAGGGGGAAATTTTTCATTTCAGAGCCACCAAACTCGACACAGGTACCATTGTAATATATATACGCACATATTTTCAAAGCCATCGTGGCCTTTAACTGAGAATGGTTACACAATGTGGCAGACTGCCCACAGTCTAGGGAAACAAGACGACAAATTCTGACCCAACGAAGAATCTCTGCCACCCTGTATTCAGGCAGTCGGTTAAACTTTGATAGGAGAATCTTTCAACTGCTCGTCTGGAGTGAAACCGCCGGGCTGAACAGTAAAACCCAAATAAAACTGAGTTCACAGAGTTCTCCCTCTCCCAATCAACAGAACCAAGTCTGTCTTACTTGTGAATGTATTTTTACATGTTCCATTTTGAAAACCTGGTTTTTCTCTTTTTTTTTCTCGTTTTCGTGATGAATCAGGAAGTCTTTCCCCCCCCTCATATGCTTGGAAGCTAAACCGTGGAAATTTTAGACTGCCGAGACATTAAAGGGTGTTAAACATTTTAAAAGCCTTAAAACCAGGATATTAAATTGACACACAAAACATTCCTCTCTTTCAGAGTGCCTCATTACCTCAAAGACATTCATAGCTCAGAGTGTTTTGTTTCCAGAAGATCTTTTCTTTTCTTGAAAGCAACACGCTCTCAGATGTCGCTCGGGGCCAGATGCGGCGGGGAGCAGCGCTGCCAAGCCATGAAACCCAGCCCAGACGAACAGGTTCATGCAGAAGCTCACACAAGGTCGAGGCCGCAAACGCTCCTCATTTCCAGGTAGAATGGGGAAGTTAAATCCCATGTGAATCTGCTCGAGGCAGGGGAAATTTAGGAGCACTCTCTCTCGAGCAGGGAGTGACGCTTCCCCTGTAATGCACATCCTCAGAGGACAGGAGCCTGAACACCGGGAAGGGCGTAGTTTTAATCCCAGGAATCAAACTTACTGGCCGTCTGTTACACCTTTAGACGGGGGACCCAGTTTGTATACAGTTGTAAATATTGCATCCAGCGCGAGGAGCGGGGAGTCTCAGATGTGTGTCCCCATTTTGTTTATTTTCTCGCTGTTTTGGTTAGTTGGGGGTGT
Source organism: Petrocephalus sullivani (assembly GCA_026780845.1). NCBI lineage: Eukaryota > Metazoa > Chordata > Actinopteri > Osteoglossiformes > Mormyridae > Petrocephalus > Petrocephalus sullivani. Next base: position 9,612,139 of record JAODKM010000020.1, read on the forward strand.
GCGTTTTCAAGTATTTTTATCTTCATTGTCTGAGTCATGTAAAGAAGCACACTTCCCAGCATTTCTGCGTTTTGCCATACCTGCTGCTGCCCCCTAACCAAACAAAGCAACAGTCTGATTCTGACCCTAGACCAGGATGCAAAACAGTCACTGATATAACATCACCAGGTATAAAGACACCTGCTTTGTGATTAAACTATCCCACTTAACAGGCTCAAACAACCACATATGGCTGTAGGGGAGAGAACAAGGAACAGCACCACTGTCTTGACACTTGCTGTTGTAATGCCCCCCTAAGCCCCAAAGTTATTCCCACATACTCTGGCTCCATTAAAGCTCAAGCGCCCCCAGGAGGCTGAAATGCACAGCTCTCCGTGATGACCTCAGAGCCCCTGGGGTTCATGGGAAAATGCAAACAAAATCATCCATTTGCACCCCACCAGAAAGACCCTTCAAATTTTTACTGCCGCGACTACAACGGCTAAGATTACTGCCAACAAGCAATAACAACAAAGAGAAATTTATATATACCACACATATTGACATCCAGAGTCGTGTCAGGTGACACCTGGATTCATGCTGAGTTACTACGGTGACTCTCGGCTTCCCGATAAAAGAAAGCTAATTTTTCACAATAACTCGCAGGAGAAAAAGCCATCTGAAGATCCGGTGGTCATCACTGATGGAGGAATCGCGCTCCCCTATCTCAAAGTAACAGTTCCATGTGCCAGACAGCCTGCATGAGCAAAGCTACACTGACAGACTCCTATAATCTAAATGTTTGCATGGGGTAGTCTGACTCACATAAGCATAAAAATTGGACACGCCAATGTTTATCAAAACAAAATCTCTCTGCCTCAGTGTTTCCAGAAGCTAACCCTATTTACAGTGACCAATCTCCTTCCAGTTTCAAACACAGGACCCCCCCCCCAAAAAAAAACTAAGGAGTTTCTAATTCAAAATGCTCCATTAGTACTCCTCTTAAAGACAGCCTCTCCTGCTCATTCCACAAAGAAACAAAAAAGAGAAATCAAAGAGAAATCAACCAGAACCAGACTCCACCCAGTGCCCAACCCTGCAACAAGTCAACATAGAGTCCAAATCCAGTTCAGCTATCTGTACTCATATTTCTGCATTTAAGTTTATTTTATTTGTATATTAAAAAAAAAAAACATAGAAACAGAAGTTCCCGTAAAGGCTGTGGCGGTCAGTAAATCTACCACGATGGCACTGGCTGTTCCGAAAGGATTAACATCTTTCAGCACGAAGGTATTTATGGGCTGCCAGAAACTACAGGTAGATCAGCGAAAGAATGTGCGAAAGTGCTGTTTTAGGACTAAAGCCGCGCTGCGACGGAGGGAGGCGACCTCAGGCCGGGGAGATTTATTTGGGGGCGCTTTTAATTGTTGGCTTGCATCGCTCCTGTAAATATCACCTTCGCCCCTCATACACCGGCAGATTAAAAAAAAGGCCCGAAGCGCAGAAGATAAACCCGATCGAGTCAGGGGAGAAGGACGCGTTTTTATTAAGATTCTTTGTTTCCGCTCAGTTTATCAGGTTGGATTCCCAGCAGAGCTGGATGAGGCACCGGGCCACCTGCATTTGGCAGGAAAAGCCAAAACGCCGTGCGATCCATCACCCGGACGGTGTCGGAGCCGCAGGCGAGAGTGTGATCGGCCCGGGTCAGGGCACCACTATAAACCATCGGCCTCACACTTAAGCATGACCCAAATGACAATACAGCTTCTCAGCGAAGCGCACGCATCTAGGGAGGGAGACGGCCGGCGGAGTGTACGCATCTCGGGAGGGAGACGGCCGGCGGAGTGTACTCATCTCGGGAGGGAGACGGCCGGCGAAGCGCACGCATCTAGGGAGGAAGACGGCGGAGCGTACGCATCTCGGGAGGGAGGCGGCCGGCGGAGTGTACGCCTTTACGCATCTCGGGAGGGAGACGGCCGGCGGAGTGTACGCCTTTATGCATCTCGGGAGGGAGACGGCCGGCGGAGTGTACGCCTTTACGCATCTCGGGAGGGAGACGGCCGGCGGAGTGTACGCATCTCGGGAGGGAGACAGCCGGCGGAGCGCACGCTTCTCGGGAGGGAGACGGCCGGCGGAGTGTACGCCTTTACGCATCTCGGGAGGAAGACGGCCGGCGGAGTGTACGCCTTTACGCATCTCGGGAGGAAGACGGCCGGCGGAGTGTACGCATCTCGGGGGGGGGGGGGCGTTTACGGCCCGCTGTCTGGCATCGCTGCGCCTCCATTGTTTACTTACGTTCCGCCGGGGGAATTGAGATAAGCGGACACACAAGCGCAGATAGCCATCGCCGTAACGCGACTCCCTCCTCGCCGCCACGCTCATTAAGGCCGCGTACTATAAGCCGGGAGGGTCACTGGTTTACGAGAAGCAGACTGGGCACCAAGCAGCGCCAAAGCAGCACGCAGCAGCCGGGGGGGGCTACGCGCCGCGATTCGGGCCGTCGGGCGGCGCAGGACGCGCACGTGTTCGGCGGGGGAGCCTCCGGCGGCCGAACCGGACCGCACCGTGCACCCCGCCGGCACACGTGGAGCGGCACCGGCGCCGTCTCACGGCTAATGAGCGGGCCGGCGCGTCCGAGGCTGCCCCCCGGCGCACGGAGCCCCACACAAGGTCACGCATCGCCGCAGCGCCCGGGCGAATCGGCCACTTACTTTTTCCATCGGCGGGCCGGAGGCAGACGGCGGACGCCGCCAGGAGCAGCGCCACGAGAGCGGCCGAGTGGCGGCTCTCCGTCCCGCACCTCATTCCTGTTACCGCGGGAGCCGCCCGAGATACTCGCGTTTATCCCCCCGAGTCAAACAGGGGAGGGAAAAAATATATGTATAAGAAGGAGGTTCTTCCCGGTCCCCAGGAAAACGCACAGAAGCAAAAGATCCAGTCCGGGCGGTTCGCTGGGCGCCCGGGGCGCCTTTTCGGGGGCTGCGTGTGCGGACCGTCCGCCTTATTCTCGCCGATTGCCCAGCGAGGGGCGACCCGCTAGCGCCGAGCTCCCGGAGCCGCCGATCGAGCTCGGCTGGCAGCGCTCCGCATCTTCAGCCTCCATGCCTTTAAGGGGGGGGGGGACGCTTCGCTGGCCGAGGAGCTACCGAGCGAAAGGGAAGCGGCGTCCGGCGCGTCCCGACCCCGCCGAATGAATGGGACCGCGGCCGCGCTCCGGCCCGCAGAGCCCGTCTGCCCGAGGCCACTCCGCCGCACAGCCGCCAGCTGCGCCCCCTCCTCGGCGTCCGTCGCTCCGCAGCCCCAAGCCGGATCCCTTTCTTGCCACGCAGGACCGGGAATGCTGCACCGGGGGAGCCCGGCGGCTTTCCCCCCCTCTCTAACGGCGAGGCGGTCAGGCGCCCGGCGGATCTCCCCCTCCGTCCGTCTCTCGCTCGGTCCTCAGCAGCTTCGGCCCGAAAGGCACCAGATAACAGCAGCGTCCGCTCCCCGTCGCCCTGCGCTGCGCGGAATCGACGCCGTAAACAAGACTGGGCTCCTCGCGGGGACACACGGGCACGCATACTCCGGGCGGGCGGCGCGAAAACCCGGCCGGGATCGCGGCTCCGGCGCGGCGCCTCCGCTCCCCGTCATTACGGTACAGCAAAGGTATGCGGCGGAATAGGCTCCCTTCCTCCTCCTGCTTGCAAAAGAAACGGAGAGTGCATATATCAATCTAATACCTAACACAAATGCTAATTTAACTCAAAAAAGAAAAATAGCGAATAAATAAAGATCAACCTAGAAGTGACTTCTTAAACAGATTCTGCATTCCACTCGGCTCGCTAAGTAGGGTGATGAATATGTATGTTCTAATGAGTTATTCCGTTATTATTAATTCTGCGTTCTTAAGTTTTGTTATTTTCTACTTCGAGTTCAATATGTGCTATTTTAACAAACGCTATGACTGCGGGGAAGAGAAGTTATATTTAGCTGTGGTTAAGACATCCTTTCGCCAAAAACCCCACTGATCTCTATTCCCCAGACGGATCAAGAGCAAATACGCCAAGACCGGTTAGTTTTGCCAGGGTAACACACGGAGTTTCCCCGGCTGAAGCTCCTCCATTCACGTAAATGTCGGGGACAGCGAGTATTCATAAGCAGATGCCGGTTACTAGAAAATCCTTTAAATAAAAAAATGACTGCATAGATTTGCGTCTTGCATGAAAAATGCATTCTTGTTTTTTTGTAATATTTGTTTTTTTGTGCCTGTTTATACAGGAGCGGTTGCACAATGAATTAATGGATGGGTGTATTTTTCTAGAAGGCTAATATCTGCGTTATCAGCTGCGATGTGTTCACTAGGAAGCAATGCTGTTAAGCTAAAATAAAATGTTTAAGGGAAACTGTTTGGCCACGACAAGAGAAAAATGTATTTGGTTGTCGTGATTGTAATTAGCATAGATTCCCCAGTTCCAGATTTTCTCTCTGAACATATTTGGGGTATGACACATGGCTGATGGCGGTGAAAAGGAAAACCCGCCACAGAGCTTCATTCATCTGTCGGGACTGGGCTTGGAAAGTCCCATTCATCCAGGCGGGTCATAATTTGCCGGCGCTGTTTTGATTAAATACACAATTCGTACCTGCGTATCATGTAAATGTTTTACACATCGTAAAACAAAGTGTGGGTAGTACCTGAAAGGTAAAGGTCGTATGCTTCTGTCTTGCCATTAATCTCTCGATGGAAATCATATTTTTTCTTGTGTATTAAGAAAAAACATTAGTGTAACTGGCATTTTGTCGATGACCAGTTTCTCTTTATCTCTTTGAGATATCGTTTTAAAATATTTCTTGTATCGTATACTACTGGCTGCAATAGAAACCTCAGACGTCTGAGTATTAAACCCGGCTTTGAATCTGAAACGTGGCACCATTAAGCCATTTAGAACTGCCATGTCAGTTTTGTCATTCAGAGTAAGGTTTCTGTGCTTTACTCACTTGGTCTGGATGTGGCCTTGATTTTGTACAGTTACTGTTTATTCTTCAAATGAATGGTAAGCAGTGGGAAAATATCCTGCGTTCTGATGTTTTTAAACTCATGACATATCTACTGCTGTGTCATTTTTGCCTTTTCTACAGTATGACCCCACACAGCAAGACAAGGACTAATATGGTCATATATGATATAATATGATAATTTGATTATATATTGAATGACGAATGCTAATTGTAACTACTGTGTTTATATCTCATTCCACACACAGTGATTTGTTATTTTTTTGTATTATACATCTTAATACACTATGATGGTGATTCTTTCTGTATGATGCAGTTAAAACATCATTTGATTATTTACAGAAGCAGTAAATGTCAGTGGTGGTATTATCATTATTCATAGTGAATAAGTATCAATATATCTCCTGCAGGTAAATGTATCTGAACTGAGGAATTTTGCAAAGGGGAGCAGTTACAGACATTTAGGTATGAAGCCTTTTAATACTACAACAAATAAAAATTCAACCAAATATGAATACAACCTGCCCATGTGACATCTGTTAATATGCAGAATATTGCTCTTTTACTAATAATTTGTAAACAATTCAATCTATATTTTAGAATATATTTTCATTTTATTTTGCAAGTATTTTATATAGTATGCTGTAGAAAAATCTAAGTGTTAAATTTAAATGTATAACTCAAATGTACAATATATTATAATTGCATTGTCGTTATTAACTTACAGAGTTGATATATCAAAAACATTCAGTCTCTGAACTCATAATTGATGGAAAATTTGTAAAAGGGTTACCGTTTCCATGGAAACAGAATTCACTGCAGAATTCATTAACAGTCCCTTTAGAATGTGTACCTTACGTAAAGTGTACTCAGGCAATGAGAGCTACCTTACGTGACTTTCATCAACTCGACAGAAGTAAATTCAAATTTGTTACAGCTGAGTAATGTATGTACGTAGTTTAGACAGATTGGTGAGTGTGAAGTCAGTGTTATATCAAAAACAGCGGCTGGGAAATATGTTTTGGGGAAAAAAATATTTAAACATGTAACCATTGAATAGAGTTAATGCTGTTTATTGGGGATTTTATGGTTTATTACTTCTTTAGTAATAAAAAGGGTAATGGGTTAAAACTTATTACAACATATCAGTGCAGATCAGGTAAGAACATTATGCCTTAAAATGCAACAGAATTTACATAAGGAAACCAATTTTAAATATGAGAAGTTGTGTATATGATCAGTTTACAAACGTGTCAATTCCCTAAACAATATCTAAAAGGACATTACCCATGAACACAGCAGACACTGACCCCTCAATCACATATTAATGTTTATTCTAAAAAAATATGTAATTGAATTAAAGTTATGTTGCACTGTATAACTGCTCCTCAACATGTACTCTAAGGTCAATGTCAACATTTTTGAAAATCAAAAGAATAATGTGACAATAGTGTTTTTTCCCAGACTATATTCCAAAACAGCATTTAGATTTGTGAGGGAGAGGTGCAGATGGATCCATCCTCTTCATTTGACGTCATCTGTGCATAAAAGGAAACACCACTGCAACTTTCAATAAAAAAACAAGAACCACAATAAGCCTGCTACCTGTATATGCAACAAACTAATTATGGATCAGAACTTGTTAATATTCTGGCTCATTTTTCACTGGACATCACGTGTTTATTTATCACTATTAAAGAATGTGCTTTGAGCTCTGTGATACACAGGTATCTGTGGCTGTGGTCAGCCGCGGCTTCATTAGTGCGCACACTATCCTTTCCGTTTTACCCCAACTGTCATTGTCAGCTTTTTTGCTGATTGTGCTACTCACCAGAAACAAATTATTCTTGTAGCTGCATCAGTTGGCTTCCCAAAACTGGGCGCATGCTGTCTATTGAGTGAAGATTAAAGAATGATTGAAGTTGGGCTTTTATTTTCTCTTACATACACAAGAGAGGCATGGAAACAGATGGTGAATTTAAAAGATTACAGCAGAAATATCATTTCAGAAGTAAAAGAGGATTAGTTGCTCATTTCGGCAATACATATTATGTTAATTTCCTTACATTCTGTCTACATGTCTGCCTTTGACCTTTTGCATGATTTGTATGAAATGAGTTTTGTTAATTTGATGTCACTTAAAACCTCTGAAGATTTTAATATTAAAAATGTATTGAAACCATCTAACCAAAAGAAGCCATATCATATGGTATGTTTCACCTGAAAACAGAGGTTAATAATCTAAAGGAGACTACATCAAAACACTTGTCTTACATTTCACAGTGTATTATAAATCATATTTTGTTTGGTTTAGACCAAACTATGTTTCTTATTTCTGTAGCAAGGGGTAAGCAAATTTGGGAGTCAAAGGATTCATAACACCTATACCACCTACAGCTTTCTAACACTAGGTGATTTTGATTATGGAGTTAAAATTGTTCTAGAGGAAGGAAAGCATTCAGATATTATAGCTGGAAAATGTTTACTTTTTAATAAAGGGATGTTATACATGATGTAATATATGTATTTATTCTGCTTGTCTGATTCGTTATCAAAAAACAAGATATTCTGTTGTGGGAAAGTTGATTGTGAATCATTCTCAATTTTTTTATTTGCGCCACCTGGCGTCGAAAAGATAAAACGACGTTGGAACGAAACTAAGCAGAAAACTGTACACAATCATTAAGATTAAAATGCTTTTTATTGATCTCAATGGGGAATTCTGGAACATAAAATAATATAAAGCAACGTTAGTAAATTGTTAATAGCATCAGTTTTTATTTAATAACTATACCAAATTCAGGTAAGAGGTTAAGAGTCTTGGTTACCCTTTACTGTGTGCGCACATCTCAATAGCAAAGGATGTCCTCAGTTTGCCTACTGATGACTTGTACATTCTGGAATTTCCTGATGATCACAAAAATCTCGACAATGCAGCAAACCCCATAATAAAGAAGAGAGATCAAAGCACTGGTGCTGCTGGCCCACACAGCAGACGTTTATCTGAAAGGGTTACTAGTAAGCCATGTTAGTGAGCTGGACTGGAAAACCCAGGGCATGATGATTAAGAACCTCAGGGGGGAAAAAGCGCTTAACAAAGGTGCTTGGTAGTGTGCGCATGAAAGCTCCCCTCCAGTTAAAAGGAACGTTGTTTATAGGCAAGTTTCTGAAGGAAGTGACTTATTAACCACAACACTCTAGCGCTGCATGCTGGCGGTTGCTTTTATGGGGGGGTCGTGACCTTACGCCGCGTTGTTTTCTTTTCAAGCTGCAGCTGATGCATGCTATTCCCTGGGCAGATGGCACGGAAGCTGCAATCACCATTCATGCACACGCATGTTTCTTAAAATTATTTTTAAAATATATTTGAACAACCTACCGGCCTTTAGTACAATACCACAAGGCTAGGGAATTTGGCATTACAAAAAGCTAGCATGCACTCCTTAATAACTTACATACCCCTTAAGAGGGAATACATATGAAGTGGATTTCTGCGGGGGGGCAGGATCTCTCTTTTTTGGAATATTCCACCATGAAGCTGTGGTGAGTTGTATTAGAGCCTGATGGTTTTAGGAGCACTGCTGTCATACCTTTGTACTTGGGGCTGTCTCAGTGACGAGAGCGTATAGGACGGCCACATTTGCAAAAGGCACAGAGAAATTATGTGAACAAAATAAAGGATTATGTGTAGATAAACTAAACAGCAAAGATGCCAATATCCACCTTGACACTTCCAGTCACAAACAGTCTTGTGACATGTTTAAGAAAAAAATCGGACACGTTTCTGTCAACAATACTAGATGTAATCAGTTCTTCAGCTGGAGAACGGTTTGCCTTCTCTCTATAAGATTCCCAGACCAGGGAAGGCAGACTTTCCTGCGTCGATGGAAACACCAGAAGGCACGCTGAAATCACGCCGAAATCCTATCCAATTCAATAAAGCAGTACGCAAGATAGTTCTGCTTGTGAAAACAGTTTAGAGTAACAAAGGGGTTCGGCTGTAATTAGAGCCAGACGTATCTTCACTTGTGACCCAAATGAAGCACAAAGGCATTTTTTTGTTCTGAAACATTAGCCCATAGAGTTAGAGGCAAAAGAGTAGACAGGAGATTTCCTCATGGAGTTCAGTGAGAAAGAGTGACTGTGGGTGAGTCACGGCGGTTTATATAACGTATACTTGAAAAGGCATCATGAGGAACACGCTCTCTGTGTCTGCCGGTCGCTCGGCCTACGGATGGAAAAGTAAAATTCAGCATTGGGGGGAAAATCCCAGAGACTTCTGCTTATCCCTTTAATTACGGCCCTCTTTCATTAGCCATGAGAAGAAGAAGGAAAAAAAAAAAGTTGCACAAAAGAATTATTAAGAAACGCACGGATTACCTCAACTCAACTGGCAAATGGCGTTAAGCATCTATAACATACTTCCGATGATGGGGAAAAAAAAAAAGCATAGAAGTAAGTGGAAAACAGCAATGGCCACCTAGGGCCGCAAAACACTGCAAATCACAGCCCCCCCCCCCCCCCGAGTACACACTGTACCAGGTGACCCCCCC
>JAODKM010000020.1:9621765-9632139 GCA_026780845.1 Petrocephalus sullivani
AATGTCCCTGCCCCAATAAGTAAATGGAGTGCCTGGGCAACACCGCAAACCCCCCCCCCCCCCCCCCCCCCAGTCCCACCTTTTCCCAGGTTCCCCCCCCCCCTACCAAATGGTACGCCTGTCTGCCTGCATTTGTTAATTCCACACAAGTTTGCCATAGCGAGAGGCGACAGGCCCACCTACCTTGACTGTCCCTTGGTGTTGTCGGAAGTGAGTGTGTTTACCGAGCGGCGGTCCACGTGCTGAGGAGCAGCCCTGTTTCCTTCTCAACCGGGACCGGGACCGGCCCGAGCAGGCCCGGATTCACAGCGAGAAGAAGGAGGAACCAAAGAATAGCGGGGGCGTTAGGAGCACCTCGACGGTGGCACCTGGTCCCCGATATCTGCCGTCCGGGAAAAAACAAGCCTCCTTAATGACACGGCACGTTGAACTGGAAACTGAGGAACGTCTTTCTCCCAATCAGAAACAGATGATCCTTAATCATTATATCCTACTAACAATTAGGATGCGATTCAGTGTAGCTGCTTATCAGGCTATCAGGTTGCCGGTTCGAACCCCGGGGCCAGCAGACTAATGCCGCTGTCGGGCCCTTGAGCAAAACCCCAATTGCTCCAGGGCCACTGGACACTGGCCAAGCCTGCACTGTGACCCTCAAATTGGCACTCGTCTGTATATGCAAAAAGAGAATTTTCCAGTGGGGTGAATAACATATCTATATTCTATTCTATTCTATTCTATTCTAGATTAGTGCAGTGTGTGTCTCCATGGGTTAGAGCTTTGTGCCTCTGATCCAAAGGTTGCCGTTTCCAATCCTGTGACTGGCAAAGTAGTTTCACTGTTTGGCCATTGAGCAACATCCGTAACCCCAATTGCTCCAGGAACTGGCTATCGCTGCTGTCTCGCTTGTGTGCTGCTTTGGATAAACGTGTCGGCTAAACAGAAAGGGATGTATAGCTTGGCATATTTGCAGGTGTGATGCTTTGGTTGTGGCTCCTGGTTCTCATCCATGCAGAATGCAGCCTGTTGCAAATTCACTACAGTGATACTGCTGCTGACAAGAGACAACCTGTTTTCTTGTAGTGGCAGCCTATAGCCACGATTCTGAGGCGCAAGGCCACGCCCACCTGCACTGCGATTCACTATCCAAGTCAGGCTCAGGTGTAACCAGGTAATTAGCAAGTAGTTATGCTGGATTATAGCTAAGCACAACCTGTGTGGTTTTATTTTAGAGCTCTTTTTAATTTTTTTAGTTCAAAGGGAGTTTTTTTGTTTAAAAACCGAAAACTAAACATTCACTCTCTGTTGACCTGCCTCTGGTCACTCCCAAAAAAAGTGAATGAATATTTTTAAAACACAAATGCCATCGTTTTAGACATATAAGGCTGCTGTCACAGATAATCATATTTACAGTAGCTGGGAGAGTCAATCGGCTCAAAGTTTTCACCCACTGCAACACGAGAGTGGGCAGATGCATTCGCCATCCAACAATTGATCCCATATAGCAATAAACCCACAGCACTGTAAAAACAAGATTTCGCATTCGGAGCGGTGGCCTTTCTCTCCGTGAAGAATTCGGGGAATGTTTGTAATTTCCCATTGGGGAGGTTTGTGGTTCATGTTGTAATGAAATGGAAAACTAAGAGGTTTAAACCAAGGGAATTGTGTTGTGCCACAATTTCAATTACAGCAAAAAAAGACTGAATGCCAAGGTCACAGGTTACAGAGCTGTGATGCATTTTTATAGCGTTATTCCAGTTTGATTAGATATGAATTTAACAAAATGACGAAAAATTATATGCATAATGTGAAAGATCAAGAATTGTTAACTCTTCCAACAATGACTATACTACAACTAACAAAGACTATACTACAACTAACAAAGACTATACTACAACGGCAGATTGTATGTATCCTGTTCCTGCGAATGAATGGACGAATAAAAACTGGGAAGCTACTAATTCAAAGTGACGTACAGGCCAAACGATGAATAAAATAATCTGTAATACGGCTCTTTTGCCACTCATAAATGCTAGTAACTCTATAATAAAAAGGAAACGGTTATAACTTGTTGATAATTCTCTATTAAAGATTTACAAGGTGTCACAACCTAAATAATAAGCAGACTAGAAACCGTTCATAAACCCTTTATAAGGGTAGTCCTATCGTAATGTGGTACCTAATAATTTAATAGTTAGGCATTCACCTTCTTGAATCAGAACTGATTGCATTTCTGAAAGCACCATACTGGTGTGAGTTGTGTCCATTCTTCTAGCTGATATTTCAGAAGCATTTGGCAGGGAGTAATCAATTCACTGATTTGCCATCGGATTCAAAGTCAGAACATGGAGCTGGAGAAGGTCGTTAATGAACATATGCCTCCCTTACGAGTAATGCACAAAAACTTTGTTAGACATCAGTAATCTGACTGAGCAGAATGAAGTCAGCAAAGACGCAGTAAGCATAACTTGCAGATATTTAACCAGAAAAACTTGGATGAAATATTATTACAGAGTAATATATAATAACAAGATCACCATCTAGTTATGCACAAATGTATGAGAGGAACACAAGACATGTAGACATGTAGAACACAAGACACAAGTGAGAGTAATGAATACTGTGAAAGTGAGGCCTGCACTGGTTGCATATGTGCTCTGACCCTGTCAATACTGAGTAGAGGACAGTCATTATAAGTATGCTTTTGCGCCGTGCTGCTAGGAGAGCTTTGTGGTCCTTGTGGCTTGCCTGGTGGTGTCTCCACTGGCTTCCCATTCCAGCCTGGGGGCCCTAGTGCCTTTTAAACACAACATGATAATAATGAACAGTACCTCTAAATAAAATGGGACATCCAGAGCAGAAGTTGTCTACATCAGTTACGAGACGGTGATTGCCCAGTGACTGCTGTTAAAGCCTCAGTGACCAGTGTGCGCCGTCTCCATGTCGCCCTGGAAATATCGCCTCCAACCTCTAGTAGCCTTTCATCAATCAGGAAAACAAAAAACTAAGTAACCATCATTTCTACGGGCACAGAAGATAATTGTACAATTATGCTTCCATGCATTCCACCAGAACTGTGGTTTTAACCAAGTTAAGCTGTGTGAATCCATCTGACTGGCAGGTATGACTTAAAATACACTTAAAATGGACAGTTATTTCTTAAAATAGATATGTCTGCATTAAGCGAATGTACAGCAAAAATCAAGTCTTTACTTCAGTGACCATTTCTTTTTATTTTTATAAATTCAGTTAAATCAACAAAATGTTGAATGTTCTTATTGCTAAACCTTTTTTATCCAGTTGTTTATAATTTAACCATTTAGACAGCTGTGTATTTTACTAGAGCAGGGTCTTAACTAGGACCTGAACCAGCGGCCATCAGTGTAAAACCATAAACTAATTAGCTATGCTGCTAGACATATTTTGCCATCGACCCGGGGGGGTGTCGCAACTGGCCACCAATGATATAAAGCATTATTATCCTCTTACACATTTTAGCGATCAATCTGGAAAGACGCTAAGATGATGGATCAGCAGGCTGGCCACTCCTATTATGTAGGCTATATGATGCTGGGGTTGGGAGAAAAAAAACTGGCCCCCATTAGACCGGCCCACTGGGAAACCTGCTGAGCCCAGTCCGCACCTCACTGTAACACTACTTGTGCAATAGGCCGTCATTTAATATGGTGGGTTAGAAACAGTAAAGCAATAGATGCTGAATGTTCAGTTTCTACCTGCAACAATGAAACATTTGCTGAATACAGAGAATTTGTGGCTGAAGTTTTATATCAAATTGTTCATTCAATTCACTTCAGTTTATCTTTATATAGCGCCCTTCAACCATCCATCATCCAGCCTCTTATGAACTGCAGGGCTGAACATGCCTGGAACCTTACCCAGGAAGCACACTTCACAAGGAAAATGTATACCCAGAATAGAGTCCATTGCCAGGAACTCACTGGTACTCTATGAGTATTAAAACACCATTCCGTGAAAGTGATTAATTGTTAACGCACCACAGCACACTGTGTACAACAACAAAATGTGTCCTCTGCATTTAACCCATATGTGGCATAGCAGGGGGCAGCTAATTCAGTGCTGGGGGAGCAGTGCTTGGGGACGAGACCTTGCTCAGGGCGGCATGTGGCTGTGCTTGTAAGTGATGTACTAATGAATGTGCCAGTTAATTCCAGCAAAAATACATAAATAAATCATGGTACTGCAATTGACTTTCTCTCCCCCCCCCACCCCAGAACAGTTCATTCCAATGAACACTATTCGACAGGGTCTACTTGTTTCTAAGGGATTGTCCACTGGGCAGCAAACCTTGGGGATGAGATGACGCCGGTTGGAGCAATCGACCCGATGTCGCCATCTGGCGACGAGTGTGTCCAGTGCAGCCACTTCCTTCGTGTATTTGACGGGAAACGCTTGTCTGTCCTTCGTCCATCATCAGCAACGGTGGAAACAACCTAGGCATTTTAAAAACGGTTAAATGTATTTTAGGCGAGTATTGCGTATGAATGTCTAAAGTAATGAATCCACACTAAGGAAACAGTTACGGTGATTGCATTGCGAATAACAGTATGGACGTGAATAATTATAGGTATTGTAGAGGGGAAATTAAAAAATGACGATAATAGTTTAACTATTAGGTTGAGTCGCGCAGCCGGTTCTATACCACATGATATCGGACAAGGGTCAAAATCCACCGGCGTAATGGACCCCGACCAGGCACCATGTGTTGGTAAGATGCATTAAAAAAAACTGTTCAGTGTGATAAACGGGTGTTAATTAAAATCTGCTCCACTTTCGTGCTCGATCTTTTATTGTAAGCTGTAAAAAAGAAAGAAAAATAATGTGTTAGGTAAATTGCTAATTGTTCCAAGTTGCATTTACTTGAACAAAAGTATTGAAATCATATGTAAACTAAAACCAAAAGTTTTGGTTTGGTGATTAAAAGCTTATATATTTATTCTTCATTAGTGGAACACTACCCTGTCGATCTCCCTCTGGATTACCCCACTCTGAGGACAAGTGCGGAGAGTTTCTTGTCAAGTCCGGAATTAAATTCCAACCGCGAGAATTATTTTTTTCTTCTCCCGAGTGGTGAAAAGGTAAGCGAATTTACATCCGCAATGTATTCTACGCGTCGGCACCAGATGTCCCAACAATGTGATAAAAACCTGTTATTTTAACCTAGTGGGGACATTTTTCAGTCCCCAAATGTGGAAAATCCGGTAATGCAATAGAAAATAATAAAATGACCAGAACTCCTGTATTTTATTTGGTTAGTTATGGTTAAGGTTAGGGCTGGTAGGGGTTAAGGGTGTCGTAGTTGGGATTGGGGTTTTTTCCCCATTGAAATGAACATGAAGTCATGGATCCCTAATGTTTGCGCGTGTGTATATGCTTTCTGGTATCCTATCCGGGGTGTACCCCTGACATGTGATCTATACTGCCTGGGATAGGCTCCAGGACCCTGTGACCCTGACCAGGGTAAATGGTTAGAAGGTAGATGCATCATTACCTGAGTAGTTCCATGTCACCTTTATTCTGCGTCATGATTGCTGGGGTCCTAGTTCACAATTAGATTCATGATGAAATTCAAGGTTCCGTATTCAACCCTCACAGATGAAAGTAACACAGGACAGTGTGTGTCACCTTTCGTTGTTCGGGGATGATGATCCAGCTCGTGTGGTTTTGGCTCTGCACATGCCTGAGGACCAATCACACGGTGAGGGGCTCGCCAGATGCGCTGGCCAGCTGTGGTCAGGTCTTCTCCCCTGTTCTGTTTTAAGCAAGCAGTAAGTCCGCCGCTTTCCTTAGCTGTGAAGAAACACTTTTTTCTTCTCTAGTGATCGCATTCTTCCTGGATGGCAAATGGTGGGCCCTGAATGATGTTTTAAAAACGTCTAATTCAGCCAGGTCCGGGCTTATGCTGGTAAATCCTTACTCAAGAAACCCTCAAGTCTTACTGATTTACACTTCAATAAAAATGGAGTTAATCTCTGTCAGTGATCAATAATCCATGCGTGTCTGACACAGCCAATCATACTGAGACATACTGAGAGGTTAAGATATTGCAGTGAACAGAGAAAACATACTTAGTATTTCCACGAAAAAGCCAGTGCTTTGTCTTTGGATTGAGTTTGTCTGTGCAGCAAGTTGATGTATAACATGTGTGATGTGGGTTTAACAGGTTGAGTCTGCTGGGGAAAGAGTCGTTCTCTTTGTGCTCAGTCAGATCATTTTTGGGACTTTGGAGCGACCCGTAAGTGAAACCACCTACTTTAGCCCTCACCCTGAAAAGGAAACTGGCAAAATTCTTTGGGTTAGCGGGGAGGCTGTTGGCTTCTATACGATAAAGCAGAAAGGTGAGAGAATCTGGTTTGAAAAGAAAAAGATATATTCATACACACATGTACTGCTTAAAGATTATACATACATATCAGAAAAGATTGACTATATGCACAACAACCTCGTATCTACAAGTATGGGGTGACTGATTTGAACGCCAGGGGGTGAATGAATTATATGGCCCAACTATGAAACCAATTTATAATGACACACAACACAGATAATAAAAATAAAATAGTGCCATTAAGTATAATTCAAAAAGATTTTTTTTTATGAGTTTGTCTGGAATGTAGCCCTTTGTGGTCAATGTTCAGGGATTATTATAAGGTACAATCATTGTAAGGTTAATTATGTATAATTCTCCTCCATTTGCTGGGGTAGGAACTGATGAATAATCTAACTATTGCAGCAGTTTTGGGCAATGTGCACACAGTCTGCCTGCGTGTAACATGTGTGCCCTCACTGGAGACTGAACGTGGTCTCCAGCAATAAGGAAAGCAGCCTGCAGAAGCTCCCAGCTACACACAGTCTGCTAGCGTGTAACATGTGTGCCCTCACTGGAGACTGTGCTACACACAGTTTGCTTACAGGGGCTGATACAGCTGATACAGCCATCGCGACAGAGCCGTATATGTGCCAGATATCCTTATCACTACTGCATATTTGCGATAACATCAAATTAAGCCAGCTTCAGTACAGGCGGCAGCATTTTGGTTAATGACATACAATCATAACTCGAAGCTTGCTTGTTGAAATCTTAGAAGGGCCCTTACTATAGTAACCTTCATTATTTTACTTCAGTACTATATCAAGCTATAAATTGGTAGCAAATTTAACATTTTGTATAACAGTCAGAGAAGTCTCTAAATCTCTCTGCAATGGCTCCCACACAAGGCTGAACTTATCCAAACAATATCAAGCTGTGTCACAGATTTTTTCACACACACAGGACAGTTTATGGTTTCTGTCTGCTGTTTATGGCCCTGTATATGGCTCCACGCAGGCAGCCTGTGTGACAGATATACCGTTCAGTGCTACCTGCTGCCTGTACTGGACACTATATTTGTCAGGAGCTCGCTGAGGAGGCGAGGCTTCGCGCTGAGGATGCTGGGAGATTTCTGTTCATCCTTCTCCGAAGAGAGAGTTCTGGGCATCAGCTGCCCAGTATCAGCTGACATGTACCAGGGTGAGTGCAGAATATTCCAGAGCCAGAACTTCACAGTCAGACATGTCCTTTTCTTAGGTTGCACGGGGTGGGTTCTTCTAAGCTGCATACGGTGAGACTGTTAACCAAAGCAGCATGGCTCACGTGGAACAAAAGACCAAAAACAGCAACTGATACGTCTGCTTGATTTCTCAGTCAGCTGGATTGCAGATACCACAAAGGGCTTCAAAGACACAGGGCTTAAGTCGGGAATAGGCCTGAACCTGGAACAGTAAAGAATACGAAAGGCTAGTCCAAGAATAAAAACTGTTCAGGAACACTGAATAAATTTCCATCAGGTAGTTTTAGACTATGGTCCTTTACTGCGGCAGTTGATCATGTGGAAGGAGGAAAGATTATTCTGCTAAGCCTCTGCTCTGGTGATTCTTCCTGCTACAAATAAGGGTGGGGAAGGGTTCCTTTAAAAAAAATATCACGTGTATCACTGTTATCTCTGTGAACTAAGACACAAGGAATTTTTACTACATCACTATCAGGGATAAAACAGAAATGACTGTTACCACCATATTCCCAGCAGCTCCAAACATGGATGGACGTAGTTTATCAACAAAACCACTGTTATTACTCCTTCTCTCTTAAATCATCCTCCATCCGCATATCCCGAGATCCAAATTAAATGGGCAATTACTCATGTGAACCAATGAGTAATTTATTGGGTATGGTTATATATAAAGCTGAATTTGACACTGAATGTCCACCCATTCTCTCAGATTCTCTCTACTTTGGGGTGGTTAGATGGCAATTTTACCTTGCTACACAATTCGGCAAAGGATTTCAAAGTGGATTAGTTATTTACATTTTTGTATGTAGTTCTTAGGTGGAAACCAAAGTATGTTGGTTTGTATGTGAGATAAAAAGCATAAGTGTCACTTCTTCCAGTATGCAGGAAATACCTGAGTGCCCACGAGAGCGACCGAGACCGTCTCTATGAGACAGAGCCGCCCGGAGACTGGAGCCAAAGGCGAAATGTATGGCTGACCTTACAGCTGGGCTGTAACCCAAGCAGAAGATAGGACGGCATTTATCTGCTTATATCATATGTGACGTGGACCTGGGCGAATCCAGGCAAAGGTTGACAGATAAAATATGCGCCTTAATTCAGGGGTTAGCCTGGAGCAGTAATTGTGGGTTACATTCCTTTGATGTTTTAATGAATAAGTTCTGTTTGTTTTTGTCATTTGTCCAGAAAATGATAAAATACGAAATTGGATTAAGTGAATCCATGAGATATTTTATATATATATATATACACACACACACACACACACACACAAACACACACACACACACACACACAAACACACACACTATAAGAACACTATATGGACAAAAGTATTGGGACACACCTCTTAATCACTGAGTTCAGGTGTTTCATTCAGACCCATTTACACAGGTCTATAAAATCAAGCACCAAGCCATGCAGTCAGGTTAACAAACCAAAGAACATATCATTCTGAAGGGCTCAGTGAAAACGAAAGTGCTTATGAACAACAGAAACTCAGCCACGAAGTGGCAGACCACATAAAGTAACAGAGCGAGGTCGCCGAGTGTAGAGTGCATAAAAGTCGCCAGTACTCTTTTGACTTAATAAATGCAGAGTTCCACACTTCCTCTGACAATAACCCCAGCAAAAAACTGCACTCAGGGACCTTCATGGAATGGGCTTCCATGGTCGAGGAGCTGCATACAAGCCTCACATCACCAAGCACAATGCAAAGCATCAGCTGCAGTGGTGTAAAGAACACCGCCACTGGGCTCTGGAGCACTGAAAATGTGTTCTGTGGAGTGACAAATCGCGCTTCTCTGTCTGGCAGCCTGATGGATGCGTCTGGGTTTGGTGGATGCCAGGAGAACATTACCTGCCTGACTGCATTGTGCCAGCTGTAAAGTTTGGTGCGGGAGGGATAATAGGGTTCTTTATCAGGGGTTGGGCTAGGCCCCTTAGTTCCATTGAAGGGAACTCTTAATGCTTAGAGACTGTGAGCCAGGCCTTCACATCCAACATCAGTGCTTTACCTCACAAATGCTCTTCTGGATGAATGGGCAAAAATTCCCACAGACACACTCCAACATCTTTTGGAAAGCCTTCCCAGAAGAGTGGAGCCGTTATAGCTGCAAAGGGGGTCCAGCTCCATACAGATGTCTGGATTTAGGATGGGAGGTCATAAAAGTTCCTGTAGGTGTAATGGCCAGGTGTCCCAATGTTTTTGTCCATAAACTGGTGTGTGTGTGTGGGTTTGCATAGATCACATTTGAGCACCAAAATGTCCCCAAAGTGTGGTAAAACCTGAAATTTCCCTACTTTTGGGGACATCTTTTCAGGTCCCCAGTTGGATAACCTAAATTTTATAAAAATCTGTAAATGGAAAGTAAAAAAAAAAGTCCTCGTGTGTGTGTGTATCTATGTGTACATATGTACATAAACAGAATAATAAGTAGTATAATACTTATATGTGGGATGATAAGCTGGAACAACAAAAGTTTTGGTCGCTGAAAATGTAATAAAAGTAGGCATTAAATTGAAGGGAAAAAAACGGCATATTCCTGTATGATTGACTCACAGTTTGTTACCTCTCCGCAATGAAGACGCCAAGATTTCCAACGTATTTGTGAAAATAATCTATATAGTTAGAATTTATATCAACCGACTTCCGGATATCACTTCTGTGTTTTTCCCGGGGGGGGGGGGGGGCCGGGGCCCCACCCCTAAATGCACGGGGGGGGCCCTTACCAAACTTTTTTTTCCCCCCAATTAAAACGGCGCAAAAAAAAACCGGGGGTTGTAATAAAAT